>JAXDDX010000050.1:2417500-3105978 GCA_034670405.1 Hoplostethus atlanticus
TTCTATCCACGCACTGTAGAGAGCGTTGGAGAGGCCAGAGGAAATATGGCTGGGTGGAGATTCTCTGAATGGAACTCATAAACACAAAGCTACAGGATCACATCTCAGCTCCTGCTCAGCTTATCTGCCTGCAACGCCTTGGAGGGGATGGAATGGAGGAATGTGTACTGTACATCTTTAGGTGTGATAGTGTTGTTTTGTGTGTGTGTGTGTGTGTGTGTGTGTGCATGTGTGCGTGGCAGTAACTGCTGCCAGGTGCCTAGCACTGATTGTACTTATTCTATTATCACCATATTTTTCCCTCAGTGATGTAAATGTGCATGTCTCTTTACTGGTTTTATTGCCATCACTCTTCTCTCTAAAATCCAGTGAACATGGGAAGCTGTGACTGGGAGAACATTGTCCATGTAAGGGACTCCATCTTTTCCACATTTCAAATCAAATCAAAACACATTTATTTGTATAGCCCTTAATCACCGTTACAGTATCTCAGGGCATTTAGGCTTTTAGTTCCTGGAAACAGCTTGAGAAAGGAAGCTGTGTGGGTTCTTTTATGTTAGCTCAAGACATTTGACCCAACATAATGAATAGTAATGGTATAAAATTATTAGCACATTGAATACGAATTTAGGTGTTTAAGCAATTTGACCTGTAGGGCTTTTGCATTAATGCACTAGAAACTTAATATGACTCCTGATATTTAATGCCAGCAACAACAAAAACAGTTAATTTCATAGAATTAATTTCCTAACTCCTAACTATTCAGCCTGACATTTTCTACTCCATTTACACATTATATGGGTTGTTGTCAAAGTTTTGATGATTTATGCCTATATATATATATATATATATATAAAATGCACTCACAATTACTTTACTCAATAAATATTTGTTAACATAGCCTTGTTTCTCAGACAGGAAATGCAGAAATAGACTGTTGGTTCTATTGGGGCTGCCGTTGGTGTTGCCGTCACTAGGGATGTCTCCTAATAGTGAAGCCTTTGTTATTCACTACCATCTCTAATGGCACAGCAGATCCAAAAAGAAGCTGTGCTGTCTGTGCTGTGCATTCCCATCACACCAAATGCCTATCAGCACATACAGATATGGAATACCATGTATGGAATATCATGAGCAGTACCATACTACTGCTCCTATTAGATGAGCCACAGCAATGTCAGAGGTAGCAGTCTTTCCTCAACACATGATTTTCAAACCGTCAGTACAGACTTTCCCCCTAGTGCTTTTAAATACAAATTGAATTGCATGTGTGCCTGTTTTGTGTGTGTCTGTGAGTGAATGAGAGAGAGAGAGAGAGAGAGAGAGAGAGAAAGGAAAAGAGGATAATGAAATCCAAGCACCCCATACATGTGGTATTTCAAAATATATTTAATGCCTGTATGTTTTTGAAGTTTTTTTGATACATGAAAGGATGAAAAAGACTGTATGCTATTAACTACTCCAAACTTGTTCACACACTCAAGTCTCCATCTCTCCACCACACACACACACACACACACACACACACACACAGCACCTTTTCTTGTGCGTTATGAAATATTCATGAAGGTTTACAAAAATGTCTTCAAATAAATACTTCAAAATGAAATAGGTCATAGGTCTTTCTTCATCTTCAGTATTTGACTGCCCATGACAACAATTTCTTTACCAAGGGAGTGGGCGAGAGAGAGAGAGAGAGAGAGAGAGAGAGAGAATCATACTTGGTCTCACCTCATATACAAAGGAAGAAATAAAGAGAGAGGATCTGATTCTTTCATAGGTGAAAAGTTATGGATCAACAAACTCAGTTTGTTTTGGCTCAAAGTGCAGGAACACCAGAGATTTTGTCACCTTTTAGTTTTGTTCACTCAATTTATTACAACTCCCTCCTGAGTCAAGTCAAGTCAAGTTTATTTCTATCGGCCTAAATGACAGTTACAGTATTAAAGTTGTTCACAATACACAACCCTCAATGAAAACAAGGAAAAAACTCAATTAGGAAAACAAAATGGAAGAAAGCTACACAGAGAAGAACCCCCCTTCCAAAATGAAACATAAACAAAAAACACAGAATGAACACAACACTTGGGGGAAATATAGGAATCTGAAGCAGGACATCAACGCCAACTCAGACATCATCACCGTTGTCATCATCGTTGTCATCATGAGAACGACACCCAGTGCAGAGATGTCAATGTCAGGTCAACATGGACAACAAATACCACTGGAGGGGAGGAGGGAAGAAGAGTCAGGGACCACAAAGGACACCGATACTGCCCTGCCACAGACACAACCTGAAATGAAAAGAGATGAAACAAAATTAAATGAAAAGACGCGCACCCATAAACACAAACAGACATGCACCAACATGAATTAACAGGTGCTGACAGACCAGGAAAACAGGCTCCAACAGCAGGAGCCTGAACTGAAGAGATTGAGTGACTCCCAGCCACTCCCATTTGTGTAAAGGTCGACCAAATGATAGTGAAAATAAATAGGTTTAAGGTTTAAGATTTGACGATATCTATAGAATTTGTCTGATTAATCACAGCAGGGAGGAGTTAAAAAGAAAGGGAGTGCAGAGAGAAAAAGCGCTGCTGCCTGCAGTTTTCTTTTTGTCTGCTGGAAGAGATAAGTAGCCAGCATCCTGCGATTGGGGGGTGTATGGCAGTATCTATGGTGCAGTGAGATCTGATAAATAGGATAGTAGCCCATGTAATATTTCATAAATTGGGCAATGTAGGGAGGACAGGATCGGCATTATGTGGTCAAATTTTCTCATTTTGGTCAGGATTCTGGCAGCAGCATTTTGTACAAGCTGAAGCTTTTTAATGATAGCATTAAGTAAACCAGAGAACAGGAGATTGCAGTGATCAAGTCTTGATGATACAAAAAATTATGCGTCTGCCATTGTTCATATAGACTGAATTTTAGAAATATTGTGAAGGTGGTAAAATGCAGTTTTAGTAAAATCTTTGATGTACAGCTCCAACGAGAGAGTAGTATTTTATTTTTGATAGCAGGACTCTGGGAAATCACACAATCATCAAAATTTAGATTAGTGTTCACAAACAAATAACTGTGTCTAGCTGGTCGAATAACCAACATCTCTGTTTTGTCAACATCAAGGTGCAGCACTTTAATTTTAGAAATTGGGAGCAGTCATTTGGTTAAACAGGTATATCAAGTTGAATGTCATCAGTGTAGCAATGAAAATTCTTAACAAATTTACGGATGATTTCACTGAGAGGTAGCATGTAGATAGAGAATAACAAAGGGCCCAGAACACAGCCTTGTGGCACACCAGAGTCCACATTACAATACTCTGAGGTCTCATTGTCATGGAAGACGCAATGTGTTCTTTCTAATAGATAGGACATAAACTACGAAAGCACTGATCCTCAAATACCATTGAAATTTTCACAGACAATCTAAGAGTATATTACCATTATATATCATATCATAAGCTGCACCCAGGTCAGGTAGTAATAGCACTGAGGTTGAATCAGAATCAAATGAAAGCAGGAGATTGTCACATTCTGGTCTCTCTGAACTCACGCTTTCACCAGTAAGCTTGTGAAAACACTGTCATTGCATGTTGCAAACTGTCCTATATATACTGTATGTGTGTGTGTGTGTGTGTGTGTGTGTGTGTGTGTGTGTGTGTGTGTGTGTGCTTGCATGTGCACTAATATGTGTGATCATATACAGTACATATATGTGCATGGCTGCATCACAATCACTGAGCTAGGAGGGAGAAGGTCTACATGACAATAGGAATTCAGAGCAGAGCACCATCTGTGACTCTCTCAGCAGTAACACACCAACTAGCTATCTTTGAGTACACATCTTCCATTAAGACTCATTAATCTGCCATCCCATAAAACACACCTTGTCGTTTCCACATAAAACACACCTCCGTCTTTATCCCCCGAGCACCACACACTTTTGCATTTGTGCGGCACACACATACACACACACACACACACACACACACACACACACACACATAGAAATACAACCTAGCCTTGTCCGTACCTCCTGAGCTGCAGGCAGGCGTTCAGGGTGTTATATGGGCACCTGAGGCCCTATTTCTATCCTTTAAACAAGATTTACACCTTTCTACCACACCCACTGTCCTCCAGGCATCCTGCTGTCCAATTTTCTCCTCTTCTCTCCCCCTCTGTGCCTTTTGTCATTGATGCCATACTCCCCATTTCCTGTGCTAATTTTTATTCTCTCCTGAAACTTTTTATCAGACATTTTCTTTCTAAATTCCATTCTTAATTGTTACCTTCCTACCTACATGTCATAGATAGTCCGCAACAATATTGCAAGAGAAAGATGGCAAGCTAGTCCTAACCCACAATTTGCTAGCTTTATTGCAATTTCTCCAATAAGTAGTTGAAAAGCATTTAATCTCAGAGCAACTAATCACTGTATGAAGCTAACCTGCAACACTGCTTTCAGCAAAAAACAATAATTCATTCATTTCATGCAGGAACAAGTGTTCTTGACAAATTATGACCCTCTGCTAAAGCTAAACAGCTCCCTCACCCTTATCTTCACCCCCCCCCCCCCCCCCCCCCCTCTCTTCTCTTTCTCTTTCTCTCTCTCTTCATGTATTAAACACAGAATTTAACCTCCTCCTACAGGGAGCGATTTCTATCTCTTCCTGGCAAGCTCTCAAGCTCTCTCCCCCCATGCAGGGCCTCCCATCCACTCTCTGAAATGATGCTAGCTAGTGAAAGCAACTACCTTGTAGACTCCATCAGACAGAGGGCACGTTGAAAGCCTAGTTCAATTCTTCAAACTATGCATGAAATAAAACACTTGCAGCAGCTGCTCTCTACCTTCTCGAGACTAGCTTCAGTGGTGTCTGTTTCATTTGCAAATGATATACCTTCATAAATAAAAACTGTAGGTGTGTAGTCATAGCAACATAACACTTTGCAGAAAGAGGATACTTTTTGTTTATCTGGTGCCAACATTTCTCTCTGTATTTGTACTGAAAGTGTTATTGCATATGACTGGAGATTTTGATTGGTATATTTAGCTTCAAACTGTCTCTTTTGCTTGGAAACTCAACTGACAGCTCAGGAGGAACACATGCATGTTTAACATTTACAGAAGACGTGAACTAATATACATCACTAATCTCAATCAGTAAACAGGTTTTTTTTAAAGCTATGCAGCGTATACCCTCTTCAAGGCTTTCTTTAGCTTATAGCCCCATAAACCCTTAATAACAGCTAGGATAATCTTTCCTTTTATGTCTTCAAGATGTCACATACTTCTATTGCTACAGTTTGTTGTGTGTGTGTGTGTGTGTGTGTGTGTGTGTGTGTGTGTGTGTGTGTGTGTGCGCGCGTTATGAAGTACCACAGCCAGAGCAATAAAAAGAGTGGCCGCAATTGATGGCCTCTTTAATACCATCTGGAATGGTGAGCTATGTTGACACTAGGATTGATGGCGCCTTTAATCGGACTCAGGTCTCCATCTGCCTGATGACACTGAAGACTTAATATCCCTATATGGTTAATGGTGCTCATAACTACCTACTTATGGTCATGTTAAGTGTTTTGCAGCGGCACAGTAATTGCCAGTGTTTACAGTGTATATCAATATATCGCTACATACATAAATTGTTCAAGATTAGAGGGATGTGTGTTGTTTAAACACTTGTCAGGCTAAGTATATAAAATGCATGTACAGTATGAGCCTCACATCTGTCATAATGCAGTGCTGTCCAATTATTTAAAGCTATCTGCGTAGTATATGTCGTGGTGATTTGTTATGTGCTTTTATTGTGTTTTTGTTATAGGCGTTTTATTGCAAACCCTGTGTGCAAACCACATTTCCCTAACTGGAAAAAAAAGTTTTGAATTGAACTGGAGTGAAATGAATCACTGTCTCGAAGGCCAGTCGAGGGTCTGATGACCAGATGTAAAAAATGTTGTCATTTGAATGGACAGTCACACTGTGAGATGAGCAGATGCCGTATTTATCCATTTATTTATTTTTCTCCTAGTTGCTTATCCTTTGGCACAGAAACAATCATAGTCAGTCATTTGTGAATCACATTTTGTGACTCAGTGGCTTTGCAAACACAAGCACATGAGGCATTTTGTTCCACTGGCCATCTGCACCTCCACCACGCTGGATAAACCCCACTGATACCCCCTGGCAGAGAAGAGGCGGGCAGCAGGTGCAGTGGGACGTCCAACTTTGGTGATCACTTCATTTAGGGCGGCAGTGGTTAGAGAGACCATCCTTCAACTGGAGGACTCGGGTTCAAGCCCCATGCAGGCAAGCATCCCTGCTGCAGTGCTCTTGACTGAATCCCCACCAGCTCCTGCTCTGACCCTGCGCGCTGACATCCTTGGAGTGGGACAAGCAAAAAGAGATTTTTTTTTTTTTTTTTTAATTCACCAATTATTGCATACAGGGACAGACAATATGGACATACCAACAGATACTAAAGTGACAACAAATAATATTGACTTACTTAGACAAAAATTAAAAAAAGGCCAAAGACAAGTAACAGGGTAGTTTGTAAGACAGAGAGAGAAAAGACAGGGAAACAACAATAACAATAACATTATTATTATTATTATTATTATTATTATTACTATTATTACTACCAAAAAGAGAAATTGACATAATACTTCATTTGGGAATGAAGTATTATGTTATTATCTAGTCTCCAGTTCCACAGTGTGTATCGGTTCATCTGACTTTACAGACTTACGATAACAGTCCAAACGTCTTTAACTTCTTTGTGTCAGAGAATGAAATAAGCAATATCAAAACTGTGAATGTGCTATGGAACTTCAAAGGGAATCAAAATAACTTGGCAGTGGACCATGCTAAGTGGACGCATATGTTTCACTGGAGATAGAGCTCGGTCTGGCTGACAAGCACATGGGACACATGCCACCGTACCTCACATCTTTGGATCAAAGACTTTGTGACTGTGTGTGTGTGTGTGTGTGTGTGTGTGTGTGTGTGTGTGTGTGAGTTCATCCCCTTGGCTTGATTGAAGTGGGGGTCCCGAGAGCACCTGTATGGACATGCTGGAGGGGTAATTGGGCATGAAATACACACGCATACACACACACAAACACACATGCACTGTCTAGTCGTGCTGGCAACAGGCCAGTGGATGTGGAGCTGAGAGTCCAGAGTCCAGTCTTACGAGATCCATCATGTATAACACTAAAAGTCACCACTAAAAATCTGTACACAAACTAGTGCAAACCTTATTTTCAGATGTATACTTTTTGTACACCACCTGTATGCAATTTCTAGTTAGAAATGTGTGCGTACATGAATGAGCTTAATAGCCACACCTTGTTTACTCCCACAGTTAGACATGAATGGTTGTTTAAACACCCCCTGATATTTAATTTCTTGTTGAATTAATTTGGCTCGACAAAAACAGCAGCAAACATAAACAGCCTCAATAGTCTCAAAGAAGTGAGTGACAATCAAAGCACACACTTTCACACTTGGTCTTTCTGAAAAGTATTGCTGCTGACTATCAGTACCATTAGAATTGTGAATGATTCAAGATTCAAGATTCAAGAAGTTTATTTGTCACATACACACACGAGGTGTGCAGTGAAATGCAAAAGTGGCAATGCTCAGCAGGAATGTGCAAAGGGCAAAATAACAGGTTCACACTATTTACAATAAAAAAAAAAACACAATATTTACAATGTCACAGTAAGAGCTCTATATAAAACACCAACACAATATTTACAGTAAGAGCACTTGGAAATAAGAATATAGTAAAAAAAAAAGGGGAAATTGTATGTATGTAATATAATATAAATTATGTGTAGTCTTTACCTAAGTGTGTGAGTGTGTGTGTGTGCATAAGAGGGGCAGTGTGTGGGTCTTGGTGGGGGCCCTGGTGAGGTCAGAGTTCACAGTCCTGATGGCCTGAGGAAAGAAACTCTGTCTCAGTCTCTCTGTTTTGGCAGCGTGACTACGGAGGCGCTTGCCTGACCGCAGCAGCTGAAACAGTCCGTTGTTGGGGTGGTGAGGATCCTTCATGATCCTGAATGATTTGCAGACTGTTTTGGTACTGGTCAAAAATCAGATTCATGCTAGCTCTGGTCTTCATGTTCTCTTGAAATTGACTGAGGTGATTTTGACCACAGACCTAGAGCTGACCAAAGGCACTCTCTAGGGCCAATGAAGAGATGCTTCCTAGATGGACCAAGATAGCAGCTGACCATCAAGTTCACTGAATTGGCCTGTTCAGTCAGAGCTCATGTTAAAATGATCAAGGACATTACCTGCAAATGCCGGCCACAGATCATAATCTGTCAGTTGTTCATCCACATCCTGTTTGTGGTTGCCAAGGTGAGGATACCTTTGCCAAATGACCCCAGATGAGAGAGCTGAAATGTTTTAGCAGGCAGAACATTTTGCCCCAGTGTGACTGCGTGTCAGCGATGGGAGAGGGCTACTCGCCCGGCTGCCTTTCGAAGTAGCTGAGTGGTGAATAAATGATCAAGTGTGAAGTGAATATACACGGTGAGAGCGATGCCTGCTGACTGTCCCTATATTAGAGTTAGGGTCACATTCATCACTGCCTATGCCATCTTCACGCCCCAGTGAAAGACGGTGCTATCTACCATAACAAGCAGCTATAGGCCACCAGCTTCCCCTCAAGCCAGTTAACCACCTCAGGCAGTGACATATCTCTTTCCCTCTTATAGCTCCCTGGAAAATATATATTATATTATATATATTCCTCTCTGCCCGAGGCGCTTCCCCCCTTATTCCTATGCTATACCTGCTGTTAACCCCTAACTCCTGCTCCTGTTGACCCAGGTTGAAGTGCCACAGTCCACAGGTCTCTGCTCTATTCTTGGATCTCTTGATCTCTGAGTCTGTTGAGCTCGCTGTCTTGTGTAATATTAAACACACCGCCATCGTTTCTTGCTTCCTTTTATCCCTCCTCTCTCTATTTCCTTCATTCTCTCATCATATCTTTATCCTTCTAACCCACTCGCTCTTCTATACAACACTGATTTGGTGTGCCATTGTACCCAGTGATAATCAAGCCATTAAGAGAAAACGCACTAGCTTATTCATCACTATTAAGATGTCTTACAAATGACCAGCGCCAAATTAATTGGGCTATTAACTGTTAATTGACTGTTAATTGTCATTAAAATCACTGGCCAAAATAAATGTCTTGACTGATGAGCCATGACTACAGCTGAGCGGACCTCGCTGACCCTCCTCTTCTATTCCATTTCATTCTAGTCTTCATAATCTTCACTACCATCCTCACATTACCATAGTTTACCATTACAGAGGTGATTTCCGAGAGAGAGAGAGAGAGAGAGAGAGAGAGAGAGAGAGTCACTAATTGGGCTGGAGATCATAGTGGCATTACACTTCACCTCAGGGATTCAGTTCCATTACAGCTGGCTTTGAATTTTGGGTATCTCGTATGTGTATCATTGGAGGGCAGTTGCATGGGTTGCATTCACAGGCCGTGCAGACAGATAAGCAGAGGGCAGATAAACAACAGCAGCACATACACACTGTTCCATCAATGGCGACTTGTGAGAGATTAGTGTTTTCTTCACCTCTCTGCCCCTGCCCAAGACAACCCTCACGCCCTCTGCCACCCTGTTGTCGCCTCCCAAAGGGATTGAAGGAGATTAAGAGTCTCTGTGGAACACCATGGCAAATTAAACATCCTCTCTCTATCTGGATCACGTCCCTCTGCCTTTCTCCTCGACTCCTTGAGGTCTTTTTTCTCTCACCCATTCTCCCTCCATGCTTCCCCTCGCTCCGTGTCTGACCGCTGATTGCTTTTTCCCTCCCCACAAATCCCCCAGTTTGAGTCGACTACACATTTGACACAAAACTGTGCTTTTTTTTATTGGAGGGCTCTAGACTGTTGAGGGTAAAGCAACACAGGTCCAGAAGAGCCACGGTTTAATGGCCAGGGACATATTTGTGGGATTTAACCTCTTAATATTTTAGATCGTCAAACTTAAAAACTGATAACACAGTAGTTTAGAAAGTGTTTAGTTTACTTTTAGTTTAGTTTGGTTTTGTTATTTGCACAGTGACACAGACAGAGGTGAGGAGATAAAAACACCAGTGATAAAATACTAATAGGACGAGGTGAACAACTCCAATTAAACAACCAAGGCAATAGAAACCATTGTGTTGGCTCTCGGTCAGTGTCAGCCAGTGCACAGTGTGACCAATATAATAGCCCAGCATCTCAGGGAGAGAATAAGCACTGGACGGGGGGAATAATTGGCCACTATGAGATATCATCACACTTCTCCACACTTCTCCACAGACTGATCAATACAAACCCATTAATCAAACTGATCAAGTGTGTGTGTGTGTGTGTACATTTAATTGTGAACTTGCCCAATAACATGAACTCTAAATCACCATCTGTCCACCCACAGTTTTCTTGTGGTCTTGCGTAAGATGATCGATCACTAGCAGAGCTCCAAGTAGGACTTTAATTTCAAGGGAGATCAGGAAGATCAATAACCATCCGGCCAGGGGAGGGAGATGAAGATGATCTCCATAAAACCATCACAAGACGGAGCAAGCTGCATGCGCTGGCGTAACACCCAGTGGAGGAGCTGCCACAGTGCTTCATCTGCAAGTAATGTGATGTGGTCAGTCCTCCTGGAAGCCCCGAGGCTACAGTCTGTTTCACTACAGACACTTAACCACTATATATATATATAAACGCTTTAACATTGAGGTGTCTAGTTTATAATTACAGTAATTCAGCTTTTACTTCCCAGCTTTTACTTCTGGCTGCGCTGCATGGCCACATTAGCTTACAGATCATGTTGGGAAGCAAAGAAAAAGTTTTGGCCAACATGAAAAAGTAAAAAATCACTCAATGATTACACCAATTCATATTAGGAGTTTAGGTTCATTAGGTTCATCAGCTGTTTAATGCTTTGTGCATGGTTAAAATGTCTGTCTTAAATAGTTGGCAAACGCAGCTGAACAAAGAGGAACTGGAGCCACTGGCCAATTCCAGTGTGTTTTGTTTCTTGTAGGGGGATGTAAAGAGATTTAGAAAGAGATTTTTCTACAGTAGCACTAAAGCACTGGAGTTTTCAGGCTCACAGTCGCCATGATAAGCATGAATGCCAGGGACGGCGTGTCTGCGTTCACATGGAGCTTGTGCATGTCTAGCCTCACAGAAAGCATGAGCCAGCCATTAAGACCCCACAAGACTGAGTGGACATACTGCAGCTGAGGGAAGCTACCCCATCAGTGGGGGTCTCTAGTCTAGTAACGTAGATTAACCAGTATGTCCCTGAGACTAAAAGGTAATTATTGGGAAATCAATGGCAGAACTATCAGAGTCGGACAGCTTAAAGGGAGGAAGGTAAAATATTGGGACAATCACATTATTCCATTCTCATTCCCTGTCACAACCACCACAGCTTACCGTCTACAAAATGCTGCCATCAAATGAAACCTTGTATGTCCAAAAGGTCAGCATTTAAGAAAAAAACAACCTTTTGACAGGTACTTCTGCAGTAATATAATGGATTTTGAATGGTTTTCTCAGGCCCATGAAACTTACTCAACCCATAAAGGACCATCTAAACCTTCAATTCAAGTGAAATTATAAAATAATCAAAACAGAGTTACAAGCTCTTCACACAACAGCAGCAATAAACAAGATAGAGTGCTCTGATTGAGGTGGTGCTGTGCTGTAATAATGTAAACCTCAGTGTGCCTGGACAGACAACAGAGAGAAATGAATCCAGCCAGGCGGGCTGTAGCCTTGGGTCTGCCAAGAAGACTGAATGCGTCACGTTACTAACAAATAAACTGCCCTGGCAGTCCCCCTAATGTATGTGGATGCCGTAATACGCTTTGCTACCCCTAGGAAACATGGGTATTAACATGGATGTCATGTAGGATTCGACTCTGCATCTCACACGCCTGCATACACACAGACGCAGGCACAAAGATATTCCTGGAGAGTGATGAGTCAATTTGAACCTACAGTCTCTCCCTCTTGCACATACTAAGCCACATGCAGACACAGGAGAGGCAGACAGACAGAGAGACAGACAGAGAGACAGACAGGCAGAGAGACAGATAGACAGAGACACAGACAGACAGAGAGACAGACAGACAGAGAGACAGACAGGCTTTCCCACCATTGAGGTTTGTCCGAACATAAATTGCACTATTCACTAAACATCACAACGGCCGTACATATCTTATGAAAGGTTCCCTTAAACACATCACACATTTACTTACTATAATGTATATGATACATTTATGTCAACCATGTCATTTATGTCAATGTGGATTTATGTCAATGTGGGTCAACTCTATTCTGCAAATAGAAAGGTGGGTAAACTGAGTTTAGGTGGGTTCACCCTCCACTGCATCCCTGGTGCTGCTGATTAAACAAACCGATTTTAGCAAGCAAGGTCATTGGGATATCAAATGTGTATGAGGGGTGTGTGTGTGTGTGTGTGTGTGTGTGTGTGTGTGTGTGTGTGTGTGTGTGTGTGTGTGCGTGCACGCCTGTCTGTCTCTCTTCATGCGTGTACACCACAGAATAGAGGTTCGTGACTGCTCTCTCTAAGCCTGGCACAGTGCCTAATCTCTGAAACACAAAGGAAGAAAGAGTGCGGAGCTGTTACATTATTAAATACGCATGTCTGTAGCCTCCGCTGACACGTGCATGGCCTTTTGTGCATTTGTTTGTTTGTGTTTGCAACTAAGACACTTACCCCGGAGGCTTAGAGGTCTGCAGAATTAACGACTGGTTTCACTTCTTTTTTCATTTTAGCACTGTATCTGTAAGAACATTCCCTTCATGGAAGAGTGCTTCAAATCTGTCCCCTCTTCCTTCCTCACTTATTGCTTTCACTCTATGCACGAGCACAGTAGTATACTCATTTACACAAGCTCACATGAGACCGCACATGCACGTTCTCACAGGCACACTAAGGGCCACACTTTCAGACTTATCAAGTCCCCTTGCATTATACATGAACCCAAATAAGAGTGCATGAAATAATCATGAACAGGGGCCATGTTCACCAAGCCATCGTAGGCTAAAAGGTGGTCCTAATTGGCCAATTTAGGAGTAAATTCTAAATGTAATGTGCATTTCACCCATGATTTAAAAAGTCTCTCTAAAAGCAATTCTCAAAGCATTGAAGCAGGACAAGTTCCCAGAAGAGGTAGAGAGGAGTTTTAGTGAAGATAAAATAAATATTTTCTGCGACATAGAAAACGTTGGCCACAGCTGCTCAGCGGTGAACATCTTCATCCATCACAATCCCTGTTGCTGTGTGTGATACTCAAACTATGGTCATGGTCATGTGTTTAGTCCATTTGTCAGTGTCTTTGTGGATTTCAGGTAATTTGAACATTGATTGGCATCAGTAATTATTCTGAATTTCTTGAAGTTGATTATTTACTTTTAATTTGTTTGTTCACCAGCGAATTAGTAGCATGGATGTTTTAGCAGGTCAGCATTCTTATACCTAAAAATACCTTCCTGTAGAGGTTGGTCTGAACAGCTTCTTAGAGGACTCCCAGCTTGAACTTTTTTTTGCTGCTGTTTAGAAACAGGAGGGGGGAGGTATTTTTAGCGGTAAGATAAAATGCTGTGTGAATAGGGACCTTGAGCACATTGGGAGAGGTTGTTGTTTAGCTCTGAATCCTAGCTGCGAACAGGCTTAAAGTCACAGGGAGGAGCTTTACAAGTTGACGTCCGGGTCAAATTCTATGTTCGAGAAACAGTAAGTAGGTATGTAAGTCATTGGAAAATGTTTTGTTCTTTTTTTTGTCGGGGAGGTGGGGGTGACAGATGAGGTACTGTATCTGGGATAGTCATCCAGGTGCATAGCGTGTCTGTGTGCCTGAATGTAGATGTAGATGGAGGAAAATGTATATGCAAGGTATGTGTTGATATCCTGAACTGACCCAGCTCATGTGGCTGTAGAATAACTTTGTTTAACGTCTACACATCCAACAGAGTCTCTATTTTCACTGCACATATTGAGTTTGGAGGCTATCCCTTTACAGTTTTTTACAATCACTTTGTCACTAATTTCAGAACCTTGATGTCATTTTTCAAAACTCTAGACACAAAACTCACAACGGTCATCACTTGTAACACAGGCTGTCCAGTGTTCAAAACATTGCATTGTGTGTTCATATCTTTAAAGAAACCTTGCACTTGCAGAATCACTGGTTCAAATAACTCATTTATCATGAAATACCAGAGGAACATTCATTTAGATCACACACACACAAGATACCGATAGTTTCACTGTTTAGTTGTTGGTACAATCACTAAATATTGTAGTACAAAATATGTGATACATGTTTCATTATGGTACTACACTGTAAAAGGACTAGTAGAGAGAATACTACAGACAGAGTGGAATCATTGAACAAAATCTCAAATGTAATGTAATGCAATGAAATACAGTAAAATCACAACATAGGTTTCTTTGAATCAAGCAAAAATAATTAGCTACAAAAATAAAATTAAAACATCAACTGCAGTGTTCCTCACCTGGCTTACTGTAAAAAGCAAAACAAAGGATTGATTACTGTACTTCTATATTTCCATCAACCCTGTCTTGTGGATTTGGTTCTCATCCACATCACAATGGATGTTTTCATCCCAAACATCTTGGGAAGACTCTTTGGGCATGGCGAATCCAGGCCTGACACTGGTCTGCCGTGATGTCACTGCATGCCTCATCCATGGCCTGGAGAAGGGTGACTTGTTCATCAGGGCGCCTATCATATACCTTCCACCTCCATGTGGAGAAAAATTCCTCAATCGGGTTAAGGAAAGGAGAGTATGGGGGTAAGTACAGGGTGGTAAATTGTGGATGGGCCTGAAACCATGCTTGCACCATTTGAGCATGGTGGAACCTGACATTATCCAATACAATACGACCGCCTCTCAGAAGGGGTGCTTGTCCCCTGCCATTCCTTTGACCACCACGTCTTCCTCGTCTTCCTCCTCCCACTGCTTGACCTCTATTGTGACCTGGATCACCTACCGGCTCCATGTTATCGCTATGTTGTTGTAGGTGGATACCACTCATTTTACTGTATACTCTTCAGTAACGAGTTGGCAGTATTGGAAAAGCAATTACAAGGGCCTGCATACATACAGTAATGTCAAATCTGAAAACATGGTCTGGAGAGTGGTACATGGGACCATAGAAACAGTGTCTGATAAAGAATGATGATCAAATATTACATCCATAGATAATGTGGTCCAATTGGTTCATGTTCCACGGTAATTGGTGTCAATGGATCTCGTTATCCTGAAACTTTCATGATCTAAACATGGAATATCGTTCGTCAGTTTCCATAAAACTAAGCATTAAGAGTAATGAAACAGTTACTTATTATTTTGATCAGTTGTATCAATTGATAGTTAGATCATTGTAATGAAATGAACAGACAGTCATCTCACATGTAATGTGTGAATTGCATTTTGAAATGGTAATACTTTGATGTTAAGTTGTGTCATTTTGAACAGGTGATTTTAGTTCAATGAACAAATAATCTGAGGTTTCTGTGTATTGTATCCAAGCAAAGTGTTAGAGTTTTGAAAAATGTGCATTTTGATCATCGGTTGTGAGTTTTGTGTCTAGAGTTTTGAAAAATGACATGAAGGTTCTGAAATTAGTGACAAAGTGATTGTAAAAAACTGTAAAACATTAGCTGGACATAAACAATGAAGATATCAGCTATTTCTACCAAATCCATGGTCCATAATTCCCACCCATGGGAGCACTGGGACTCATGGGCTGGATTCTAACAGTGTTTACGTGCATATCATTTTCTAGTAATTGATTTTTATTGCTTCACCAAACCCATTAACACAGTGCCACATGCTGCCACTCAGCACTGAGGCTCTCCGACTGTTCGCCTATTATTCTTTATCTATCTATGGGTGTGTGTGTGTGTGTGTGTGTGTGTGTGTGTGTGTGTGTGTGTGCGTGCGTGCGTGCGTGCGCGTGCTCCCAGTCTGATTGTCTCTTTCTCTGATCCTATTCACGGTGAATAGAAGTGCAATATCACAGATTCTCGTCTTTATTGAGGAATATGAAACATCCACAGGGATTTGATTACAGCAAATTACATTCATAATTACCCTAAACATTTTAATAATGGAGCTGATTAAGGAATATTAGAGAGAGCACTTGGGAATATTGCCGATCAGACGCCGAGCAGAGGATGATATGAGCCAAGATGCAGTACTGTAGAGGGGTAATATGGTAAGATGGCTAGCCATGCCTGCTGTCTGTTACTATGACACCTACTGATGTGGATGTCTCCATAGCAGTTTGGGAGGCTGTTGGTTCCTTGGTGATTTGCTGCAAGATCTAATTGAAATCAAATCAAAAAGCGATAGATCACCCACAGAAATCAAACCACTTACCTTATATGATCAAATAAAGTCTCATCTGTGGCCCATGAGACCAGAGTTTGATTCCTGACCTTTGATTCTATCTGAATTGTGATCCCTGCTTGCCTATAAGGCTCTCTGATAGCCCAAGTGCATGATGGACCACTCACTCTCCTTTTAATAAAAAAAGATCTTTGCCATTTCAAATCCAGCCTGTCTGCATTATGCACGCACAAACCCCCCACACACACACACATTCCCAAACACTCTCACTCTCTCTCTCTAACCTCGGGCTGAGAGGCTCTTCATACATTATTGCGTGCCCATTCTCCATGTCTGCTTGCTGGAACACTGAACTCTAATAGCAGCCAGAGGCTCGCCCTGCGCTCCACAGTCACAGCTCTAGATCCACACCACCCAGCACACTGCCGCCAACTGTAGGACACAGGCACAAAATGGATCCCAGAGCAAGAGCTAAGCATGGGGCGCAACATGCTAAGCAACCTCTAGGACACGCTCAGATAGGGATAAGCAGTGAACCAAATCAGAGTGCCAGTTTCATTTCCTCTCCTGACTAAGGCCAACCTCTGAGTAATGGATTCATTCAAAAAACATTTTCCTTTAATGAAGATATAAATTGTTTCAGTCCTTAGGACAGCCTGCAAAACCCCATTTTTTATTCATTTATGTTCTAATATCTTTACTGACAGAAGTGTAGTCTTCTTTCCCCCTGTGTGCATTTGAGTGCGTGTGTGTGTGTGTGTGTGTGTGTGTGTGTGTGATATTTTGATTAATCTGCAAAGTGAGCAAAAATAATGGAGGGAAATTGTAGAGTTGAGGTAGATTATTACAATTCACTTTCTTTGGCATACACTGAAAAATAACCCAATTATTTTCCAAGGTTAGTACTGGCATTCACTCTCTTTTTAATCACAGCCTTGTGAAAAAAGCCCAACTCCAACCCTGAGTAGCAATCCAAACTCCCTGTTAACGCAGCACACAGATAGGCTATCAGGAAGAGGAAGTTCAATAATTCAAGTTATTTTCAAACTTCTCTAATGAAAGGCAAATCTTGATTTAAACTGGAATATTCATACTTTGGATACACTTCCCTGGCATACGGAAATATTTAATACGCTGAGGTTTCAAAGCACCATCTTTGTGGATCAGAGGACAGTCTGGCTCCAGCACCAAGGACAGAGGTAGAGTCAGGTAGAGCTCACCTGTCCAACACCATGGTCAGCCTGGCTCTATTCTGCCCTGCCAAACTGCATTATGGACCTGCTGAAAACCTTAATCACAATATATATATATATATACAGTATATATATTTATATATTTCTCCTGGAGATGCTGGGTTGGGCAGGCGAGGGGGACCAAGAGGGCCCAGATGAAAGAAGGACGCCCTGATAATCAATTTCCCCAGGAAGGGAGAGAAGCTTGAGAAGTTCTTGACTTGGGTTTTTTTATGTGGAAAAGTTGAGAAAGAAAGAAAATGTTGGACTGCAAGAAGACATTTTGATGTTATTGTTATGTTGCTAAGCTAACAAAGTGCTTAAAAAATGTATTGAACGTGTACGGTCCTGTGTCATGTACCACACAATAGGTTGTTCTGTTTTGTTTTTAAAGGAGGCAAGCCAAAGACTCCCTGAGAAGTTCCTCTGTTAACTCAGACTGACAGTAATTAATGGCTGCTCTGATCGCTCCATATGCACGGTGAACGAGCTTTCAAGGTGAAACTAATGTAATTCTACCAGCAATAATGCAAGCAGACAGCGTCATGATGTCCGACAACAAGACACACTGTACCTGTCATGCTGAACAAGGTTCCTGTCATGCCAACACTGTCCCCATCTGGTTGAACGTGTTCTCCGTTTTCATTGAAGACCCATTACCCCTCGAGCATTATTAAAAGGGGGTTGGACTACAGCACGGCTAATGTCATGAGGAATCACATGGGAAGGAAAGCCAGGCCAGGTCCCTCATTATAAAGAAACGGTTGTATTGGATCTGATCCAAGTCACTGGTGTCAAGGAAGGCAGAAAAATAAACCTTAATAAGTCTTAACTGGACCTTGGGGATGCTTATTTCTCTGCGTATGTGCGTAATGAGAAAGAGTACATGTGTCCGTGTGTGTTTGCGTGCTCTTCTGAGTGAGTGAAGTGAGAATGGGTCCAAATGCAAAGCAAAACAACGCCAACCAGGTTTCATGGAGGCACGAAAGAGATCTACAGGGATCTACTTCCTTTTTCCAAGCCTCGTGCCTCTCAGCAGTGGAGATGCGTGGTGTTCCCAGTACAAGACGTGCAGGACTTTTGAGTACACCAGTCCGCTCATTTTAAGCTCTTAGAGTGTCATTTGCCACCCACACAGGCCCATAAATGCATTTTTTACATCAACCCACATCCAAACATTAAAAAAGAAAGCACATTTGCGCACAAACTCAGGCACACACTTGTCAGTGATCAGTGTTATTAGGCTACTATTACTGTATGAAGGCATAGAGGGACACCTTGACACTTCATCTAAGAGCGTCGCTTCCTTTTCTTGACATCCCACTACATGGAGGGAGTGTCCATTGTGTCTATATGAGTGTAAGAGTGTGTGTGGAACAGTGTACGCCTGGCTGTAGGCACCTTGGTTAGAGCGTGTGTTTTCGTAGAGATGCTAGATAGGCCTACTCCTCTATGAAAAACCATTTAGCAGCATCTTCCTCCTTCCATATGAATACAAGAGAAGCCATCCCTCACTGCACTGCTAATCAGAGGAAGTATTGGTGTAGCATCTCCCCTGGCTCTCCCGAGTATCAGCTCCCAACAGGCAGACACACACACATATACTGCTCTACTCAATGGCAGGATTACATTTCAGCGGTGTGGGGGAGGGTTAGAGATAGAGAGATACTAAAGAATGCCCTGGGGGGGTTTTCCTCATACATCTCATACATCTGGAAAAAAATACCTATAGGTGGATGATAGATAGAGTAAAGTAGAGCTGGATCATGTTGATATCACAAGTAGATACTACGTTGTTACCCAAACAAGCCAGAATGTCTCACCTGTGCGGCTGTCTGTCGCTGAATCCAACTAAGCCACGGAGAGACAACACTCTGTTTTCTCCCTTTAGAGAAGAGCTCACTCTCTCTCTCTCTAGATCTCACTCCCCTCTCTTTTCTCTCTCTGCCTCCCTCTCCATGGGGATCTGTTACAGCTGAGTGGTTCTCTAATGATCTCCAAGTGAGGAGCAGAAAGTCATCCACATGTGCACACGGGCACACAGGCACAAATGCACACACACACACACACACACACATATGCACTTGGCATCCTCGGGGATAATTGGGAGAGAGTTCCCTTGCTCACTGAATCCCACCACCCAGCTACCATTAAAACACAGAGGTATGTCTATGCAGCTACATTTAGTGAACCGGTACGCTCGCTCGCTCTCTCTCTGAGAGTGTGTGTTTGTGTGTCTGTGTGTGTGTGTGTGTGTGTGTGTGTGTTGGGGAGACTTGACAGGTGTTTTTGGGGTTGAAGTGCAGCAGACAGCTTGTCAGTTGGTTGGAAATGCAGTATTGTGTGTGTGTGTGTGTGTGTGTCTGTGTGTGTGTGTGGGGGGGGGGGTGACATGTGCAAAGTGTGGATGCTTGGTTGAGCATGTGAAGAGCCTGTGGATGAAACGCCCCACATCCCAGCACAGAGAGAGAGACAGGGAGAGGAAGAGTGAGACAGACAAAGAGAGGGAGAGAGAGAGAGAGAGAGAGAGTACTTGAACCTTCCTAGCCACCATTGCTAATTTGCTTTTCTATATAAGGTCCATGCAATATGAAAACAACCATACAATTATAAGGGCAGATTCATTTTCACAACGCTGCAGCCATGTTGCAGTATGCAAACCTGAAAATCCACCGCTACTTTCTCAGTCGCCATGCAGAGAAAAAGTTGCTGAAAACTCTCTAAGTTCGCTCTGACCTTCAGACGCTAGCAATCAGAACTTCACTGAACATGGCAGTGACTTTCAATCCTGTGAAATCGGCGCTGCGCAGCGACCTGTTACCCAGTGGGAATGTGTACAATGTTTGTTTCAGTCAGTGGGGATGGCAACACACGCCAACCTGTGGCTGACAAATCAGAAACTAATTCAATATAGATGACATCACACTTGGATCTGCCAGGTGGTCAAAGTTTTAATTCAACCAGTGAAATATATCTGTATTATTGAGTTACTAAATGTCACAGAGCTCTAATCAAAGTAACAAATGACTTACTATTAGCTGAACACAGATATATATATATCTCT
The DNA here is from genome assembly GCA_034670405.1 of Hoplostethus atlanticus. NCBI lineage: Eukaryota > Metazoa > Chordata > Actinopteri > Trachichthyiformes > Trachichthyidae > Hoplostethus > Hoplostethus atlanticus. The sequence continues at coordinate 2,438,244 of JAXDDX010000050.1, forward strand.
TCTCATTCTCAAGTTATCCATAACTTGAGACTATCCATAACAGCCTCCTGCTGTACAGGTCTTCACTCTTCCCTCATACCTTCCACCTTGTCATCCTGAATGCCCATTCTCAGTCATATTTTAGTGTGTCGAGGTTCAGCGCTAGCTCCTGTCTTTTTCATGTTACATCTTCCCCCTCAATGATATTATCCATAAACAGGCAGATGATACAAAACCTTTGCACGTTGCAATAAAACCACAGAAATAACACAACAAAAACTCCTTGAATCCTTGCTCCACTATTAATCACTGATTTAGTTACATGCTCGAGCTCTAAGTTCATTGGATACAAGATACAAGTCATTTATTCTCCATCTTCGAAAGAAAATGGCTGACGGCAAAACCTTTTCCTGCAGGGCCTTTGGAACAGGCCTCCAGCCATTGTCAGGGAATCAGACACTGTTTCGATCTTTAAGTCCAACTCAAAACCCTGGTGTTGCCCTGAAGATCTTACATCCACTCACACTCACACACACACACACACACACACACACACACACACACACACACACACACACTTCCACACTTCACGCTTCATCTCTTTAGATATGGTGATGTGTTTGATCTCTGTAAAGCACTTGGTGGTGAACCTGTAATGTAAGAAAGTGCTTTATAAATTAATTAAACTTAACGTGATTTATATTCTCATCTTTCTAATTCCTCTGCTACTTCAAAATACACTGCCACATGCAAACTCAAAGCTTGGGGAAAGACCCAGACAGCCAATGATGGAATGAAACAACTCGATCATTATTCACTCACCACTAGTTCCACTAAGAAACTACTTGTCACAATGTAAGCAACATATTTTGTTGTATATATGTTATATTTGATGTATGGACTATGATATTATATGGTGGCTGAATGTTTCGGTTTCCACAGTTGAGACCTTTTGCATTCAGTGTGCTACAGTTTGGTTAAGAGAACGAGCTTCACTCATGTATAGGTCATCTCAACTGAAATAAAACTGATGATTAAAACTGATGTCTTACTTTGAAAGGGGCTATTTCTACAATTCATACATGCAATTTGAGCAAAGACTAAGACTACAGCCTATGTTTACCTAACTCACAGTCAAGCTCATCCCCACACACGACAGGGGAAACCATAGTGCAACACCGACTTATGTAAAGCTCCTCAAAGGCAGAATCCACTGCATTATCTACTCAGCACAGCAAGAGACTGCTGAATCATAAAATACTTTTAGAAATAATGGGCAGGACACCTATGATAGAGTTAGTCATATCAGAGGAAGCCATACTTCATCATGCTAAGAAGGACTGTCAATCACTGTAACACCTCTCCCCTTAGTAAGCTCCAAGTGTGTTAATCTAGTTATTAACCACACTGTGACTGTGAGACTGATTTAATAAACCTGTTTACATGTGGAGAGAAAAAAGACTGCTCTACTAAATTTCTTGCTCTCTTACGCACTTCAGTTGAAACATTTACAGCCGGTTACTCCAATGTAATGCCCCAGCACGTCATCCAGTTCTAACACAGATGCCTGCAGGCTGGATAGAAACGAAGATAGAAGCTGTAAACATTAACAACTCAAAATGTGAAAGATATTGAGTTGTGGGGTGCAGTAGGGGGGTGTGGTTTAGGCATCAGCTGCAGGCGGAGAGGAGGGGCAGTAGACGCACCTGAGAGAGTTTAGGCCTGATTAGCAGTCAGCCTTTGTTCCATCAACTAACCTTGTGCTTAAATCTGCGAAGTTGGGCCGGCCCCGGACTGATCGTTACACAGCCGGAGACAGACAGAGGCTGAACTCTGTCTGTAAAGGAAGGTGTGGGGAAAGAGACTGAAAGGGCTGAACACGTTTATATTTTGAGGCTGTGTAAACTCCTTTTTGTTCAACCAGTAAACTGTCTGCCTCTCTGTCACAGTGAGTCTGCGTCTGTTCCTTCCATCATGTCCCCTGTTCAGGCGCCACTGTGTCACTGTGTCACAAACTGTATATACTCTCACTGGCACAGTATGGGAAACCAAACATGTCATACATAAAAGTTTGCAAGTGTGTGTGTGTGTGTGTGTGTGTGTGCGTATCTCTGACAGTGTCTCCTTAATCCCAGCATCTGCTTCTGTCCTTGCTCTTGGATATAAAAACCATTAATCACCAGAGGATGTGACATTATTTATTATGACCCCATTTGTTGGATTATTGAAAAGACTTAATCATCATACACCCAAATCAAGTGTGCTGTGGCTCCATGGCTAATGACTACACGCAGCCTGTCTTCCAAGGATAAAAAAAATAACATTCTCACTAATTTCAATTAAGTTGGCCCTTTATTACAATAGGCGTGTGTGGTTTAGCCGATATGATTAATGCCACTGTCAGATAAAAGTTATTAAAATCCTATTCTCTCCCTCGCCGATCTGTTGGTGTAATAACACGGCTGTTTTTTGGTGGCCACAACCGAAAGTACTCTTTTTTTTTTTCTGTTATCTCAGATACTGGTGAGTCAGAGTCACATCTCGATGGGCCGCTGATGGACACCGAGGCCAGGGGAGGTAAAAGGACTAATCTTCGTCTCGTTTGAAATCTGTCCAACCCCCGCTCTCATCCGCTCTCTCCCTCACCCACCCCCTTCCTCACCTTCATTCCTCATTGTGTAGCAGAGACTCTTTCCTCCATCTTTCTTCGTCAGACAGCAGACAGTCGTGAACTCTGGTGTCTGAGACGAAGGACAGAAAGGAAAATATTGACAAATATATTAACACGACTCAATATCGTCCCATTCTAATCAATGTATCTCTTAAATGATTTGTCAATAATGGCATTGACTGTTTTGTATACATCCCCTGAAGGTGCAGTGCTTCATCCATGAATGGTCAACTGAATGGCAACCTTTAGCCTTTTTACCCCCATTCTCAAATACACCAAACTGATATAAGGGCTGACAGTATACGACTATATGGCTAAATATGAGTTATAAATGTATTTCGAAGCCATAAAGGTTTTCCTTACATTTGCAATGTTTGAATTCACTGGAATGAAACAGTCCTTCAGTGGTCATGTATTTTCTGTTATGGGTGACATAGGGGAAATTGCTAAAGGCTTAGTTTCCATCGGTATATAAACATTTTAATGGAAGCTCTAGATTAGGGCTTTAAACCATTTCTTTTATTGCTCCGTTTTAGAAGAAATTCCCAAATGCCCAAACAAAAGTTTCTGGTCTCAACTCCGTGTTTTGTATTCACTTTGAGTTGCTCCTGTCTGCAGCTTGTTGGCCCGGAACAGAGGTTTGTGTGTGTGTGTGTGTGTGTGCTCTGTTTGTGTGTGTGTGTGTGTGTGTGTCCCTGCATGCATGTGTATGCACCTGTCTGTCTGCTCACCTTCCACGCATGCATGCCCGTTTGGTTGCCATATGCCAAGGGCTCTTTGGAGCAGAGGACCCATTATCCATTCATCAGGCCTGCAGCTTCGTGTCTGCCGCTTTCCCAGATCTACAGTCTAATTTACACCTTGGAAACCCAGACGTCCTCCCTCTCAACACCCTTGTTGACATAAAAAAATAAGATAAGATAAACAACGATAAACCCATATATACCGCACCGTCATCTATTTCCCACTGGCCAGCGGTTTCCTGTTTGAAACAACAATTTAATACGCTCCACTAAGCTCCCCCACCACCACTACTGACAGACGGTAACCCCAGAGAGAAAGAGAGAGAGACAGAAGAAAGAAGAGACTGTTAGGGGAAGGGGAAGGGGAAGGAAGGGTCCCCAGGATCTGCCAACCCGTAAAGGAAACTGACCAATAGCACATGTGCCAGTGACGGCTAGTTCAGGGACAGGAGGACTTCATAACGACAGTCACGTTAAGAGACACCACCACCAGTCTGGGTCTTTCTCCCTCCTCTCACTCTCTCATTTTCTCACACCCTCCCCTTTTATGGTGGCAGAGCTGTAGGCCCCCGGTATCGACTGTGTGCCGAGGACTAATGGGTATGACAAAATCAGCGCAAGGGAGACGGAGAACGGAGCCGGGGCGGAAAGAAAAGAGGGAGAGTGAATATAAAGAGACAAGGGAAGAAAGTAAAGGGGTAAATGAGAGAGGCAGAGGTTGAGAGGCAGCGGCGGCTCAGCTACACCACGACGTAAACAAGACTCACAAAAGACAGAGTGTGATTCGCGGGGAAAGGGAATGAGCAAGGAGATGGGGGTTTGGAAATGGAAAAAAAGACTAAAATCAAGGATGTAAGAGGGAACACAGCAAAGAGACTGCAGAGGGACCTTTTCCCTATCAAAGATCTTCAGACTGAAAGTTCAGATGAATGTCAGAAGAGACGTAGAAGCGCACAGACAGACACAGAGAGAGATATAGAGGGACAGGAGGAGTCGGATGCTGATCTGAGACCAGGGCTAATCTAAGAGTCTGTGGCATCCTTTTGTCTCAGAGCAGAGCTGCCACACAAATGAGTCTCTCAGGATCGCCTCATCCTCTAATCCCCCCCCTCCCTCCTCATTCTCTCCTCCTCCGACCCCTACTCGATCACGCCTGTTCCCGGCTCCTGCTGCCCACAGGAAATCATTAGACCGCCATCTAAACTCTCCACCAATCTCCTCTCTCCCCCCGAGCTCCACCTCGCGCTAATTGTGAGGTCTGTTTGCTGATTGCTGCATCTTTATGGTCACGCTTCCAAAAAAGTCTCATTTGACCGCCGTGGATTTTGCAACGGGGCACAATGTAAAATGATGAAAGACTGTAAGACAACACGTCCCTTACTCCCAGGTGGATTTGTTGCGAGTGTGAACATGTGCTCGGCATGCTGGGCTCTTGGGTTTGGTGACAGGCAGGACTGCAAGGGGGTCTCAAGTCACCTTGACGAGTTTCTTCCAAATGCTGGGGGGGAAGTTCACAGCTCACAATGTTTCTGATAATGCCTCGCTAATGCGTGGTGATCTAGCACTTTCCCTGCCATATGGCCCGTGGTCAGCTCATAATGAATGTGCAGTGTAATGTTGGATGCCTACCCAGGGACCTCATTTATCACGCAAAAGGCCAAAAATGTCAAAGCCATTTCCTCAAGAGATGCAGCCACACAGCGAGCGGCTCAACGAGGCTGTAATGTGCAAGATGGTTCTGCAGCCGTACGCATTCGTCCTCCGCCCGCCATCCATGCAGGGAAGAGCTAAGGTCACAGAAATGGGACAGGCGTGCACAGGCCTACAGGGAGGATAATGCGAGACGGCGGACCTCCTGTCATCGGAAAACACTGATTTATCTTTATTTAATAGGGTGTGAATATTTCATGATGTCGTACTGGAGAAAGCTCAATCCTTGACTAAGGGTGTGTGTGTGTGTGTGTGTGTGTGTGTGTGTGTGTGTGTGCGTGTGCATGCGTGTTTCAGTACATGTTTTTGAGAGCGATGATAGCAATTTCCCGATTTCCAATTCCAATTCCATTTTTAAGAGGAAGATGCATTTAGTTTTCAATCACGTTGATCCCAAATGCAAAGCTTGTGCATTGGATGGGGTTTTGGCATCCATAAAGTTCTTAATTTGAAAATACCGGAAGACTCCACTGGCACAACAGAGCATTTCATTAAAATAATTAATAATTATAGTCAAGGGGCCATTTGAGAGGGGCCAGTTTGTTAGCACACATTTCATGCTTTAAGAGAGCATTTATAGATTTTATCAGCACAGCGTTCCAGCTGGTAATTTTAATCAAAGTGTCCCCTGAAAGCAACGATAAGACCGAGGTTAAATTATTGTTAGATATTAATAACCCCCCCCCCCCCACACACACACACACACACACACACACATTTTTAAAGCGTCACAATGAGACGTTTAATCTTTCAGCAGCACACGCACATCATGAAATATGCATGTCAAATTTCACATTTCCCATCAGAAAATATTGCAGGCGGAGTAGACAAAGTTAACTTTTTAAATTCTCTATTTGCCCTCCCTCTTAGGAGGTCTAATGGATGAATGTGAGATCAGCACAAGCAGGCAGCACCGGCTCTACCCCAACTAATCCCTAAAACCAAGTTGGCCAGGCAAATGCCATTCTCTGAGCCAGATTAAAAACAGCAGACACCCAATGTGGAGCGGACAGAAGAGGTGGGTGCAAGGACAAATACTACCAATCCTTCCAGTTAGACTGGCAGCACCCTGAATCTCCTCCGTATTTCCGTAGCCTTGTTTGCACGTTGTATCAGAGAAGAAACAACACTTGTGCACATATGCAGGCATCTCCATGCTACAGCAGAAGACACAGTTCAATAAACAAGAGAGAGAGTGAGAGGGTGGGAGGGAGGGAGGGAGAAAGAGAGAGTGTTTGTCTGTGTGTGCAGAGAGCGAGAGAAACAGATGTTACTGTTAATGCACGTCTATCTAAACCATCATTAGCGCCTATAAAAGATTATGGGGCACATAAAAGCAATTGCTGGAAACACACACACACACAGGCAATCACAAATGCCACTGAGTTCCAATGACGTGGCGAGACATTACAGTTTTACAGCTCGGTGTCTGAGGCCGTCATCACGCCCCCCGCAGATTGATGGGCGAGCATCACAAGAAGCACTTTAGGCAGGTTAGTTACACTGCACAGCAACCGATTTCGAGCAGGTGGAATATGGGGCAAGCTTAAATGAAAACCACCAACATGTTCAACACATGCACATGCCTTTCACGCACTTGTATTTAGAGCATCTGATCATGCTGAGCTCCTGTCAAATCCAACTCAGAATGCAGCCAACACAGGAGGGCTTTTAAGTGACAACATCAAGGTTCTGTGGATAGAGAACCAGTTAAATTAGGCCAAGGCTGAGGAGAGAGGATGCACTCCATGATCAAAGGCTGCGCTGATACCGGTTTGACTGTTCCATGTTACCGAGGCGAGGCGGATGATTTCAGAGCTGAAAAGGAGAAAATGCATTGGAGGGTTTATCTCAACAGCGATTATATGTGATCCCGGGACAGAGACAGAGAGATGGAAACAGAAAGAGAGACAGACAGAGAGCAACTGACAGAGAGAGAGCGCATTTACAGTGAAGATGGAGGGAAGCCTCGGTACAATTTCAGGCTGATGAATGGAAAGGCAGCGAGGTGAAGTGAACAGGAAATCAGTGAGGAAGCTGAGGCTAAATCCTGTTCTTTGATCTCTCGCTCCAGTGAGACTTTGTATTTTGTTAACACCCCGGAGGTACAGCGAGCACCGTGACTCACAGCTATAAAACACAAGGAGGAGACGAGGTTGTGTTATCGGCCGGGAGGCTTTCATGTCACAACCAGAGAGGGAGGGAGACAACATGTATTCTAAACCGGGTGGTTGCAGGGCCAAGAAGAGTCACGGCATGGCCTTCCCTTGTCCTCACATCACCAACTTCAGCTGTTATATCATCACCAATGGACACACTGCCAATCTGTGGTTGTGCCCGGAACTACAGTTCAGTGGGCAGATAGTGTGTGTGTGTGTGTGTGTCTTTTCGAGAGAGGAGATAAAAGCGAAGGGCTCCCAAAACAGCGGCACATCCACTGATGTGCCAAGGGCCATGAATCCGATTAATAGCGCGATGTGAGAGCTAATGCTATTTATGCTCTGAGTCGGGGTGTGGGTCATTGAGATAAGTGCTACTGCTAAATGTAGAGGGACAGCCAATGGTAAATGACCTGCTAACCTATCCAGACCAGTGAAGCGGGGTGTCGATTATGTGCACACCCATCAGAAGGAAAATGCCATAGAAATGTAACCATTGCCCTCACTTCGTCTTTGGGCATGCTTCATTTGAGAAACACCCAGAAATTCCCTAATTTCATTTGAAGGATTTCAACACTTCTCACTCAGACGTACTCATTCTACAATGAGACGAGTTATTTTTTCCATCCATCGGGGCGTAAATGTCTCGGGCTAGTTGGTGACGGACTACAACACAGACAGTTTTCTTCATCATCCAGAAAATAAGGCACACAAGGGCTGTGGAGATCCCAGATGAGAAACGCTCTCAGCTTGTTATTGTCCAGCCGTCTCATGTTGAAAGAAATGGAGAGATAGGGATAGATTTGTCTTTCTAATAAACTGATTACCCTCTCTCTCTCTCTGTCTGTATCATCTCTCCTCTCTGTTCCCATTCAGTCTGTAATGAGTTACAACTCCACATGCTATTACAAACTCATTAAGCACTCAATATTGCAGAGATGCCGCTATAATCTGCACTTGGATGTTGTAATCTAATCTCAATATTTACCCTTAAAAAAAGAGTCACTCAGCTTCAGAAATGAGCCCTACTTCACTTCTATGACATTATTACCATTACGATGATCAACCACACACATAGGCCTATGTAGCTAATCTTAAACATGCTGGTTATTCCCTGTTATTTTATATTATATAATACTGCCAGGACTGAACGCATCCCAAGACTTCCACACAGAAAATTCACTATGATTGAAGAAATCTGTCATGTGACACAGCGGTGTGTGTGGGAATTAGTGCAGGTGCAAAAACCTCCTAATGCATTAGTTAAATCAAGTAGGTAATTAGAAATAGGTGGGTAAATAATTGGGTGTGAACTTAACCAATGAAAGGCCAGATCTTTGGGAGGAGTTTGTGTGGGACTTAAATACAGGTGAGAAACCTGGTCAGTTTGGTGTTACCATGCAGGTGACAGAAAGACACTATGCTGTGGTGTAAGGACCTCAGAGGACCTCAGGAAGAGAGTAGTGAGTGAGCAGTCTGGGGAAGGTTACAAAGTCATATCAAAAAGATCTGGGCTCCATCATGAGACAAATAATATATAAATGGAGAGGACTCAACAACAGCAACTCTGCCTAGACGTGGCCATCTTTCTAAAATATCACTAAGAGCCACAAGGAAAACTGGTAAAAAGAAAAAAAAGAAATTACGTTCATGTAAGGGTAGCCAGGAAGAAGCCTCTACTATCTAGAAAGGACACAGCTGCCAGTCCTAAGACTGCCAGAGACCACCTGGACAAACCTGGGGATTTTTGGAAGTCTGTTCTCTGGACAGATGAGTCTGCTGTCTGTTCAACAAGACAAAGTTCCTAAGCATTCAAGCAAATCTACCGAAGAACGCCTCAGGAAGAAGTTTAGTGTTTTGGATTGGCCAAGTCAAAGTCCTGACCTAAATCCAACTCAGATGCTGGGGCGGGACCTGAAGCAGCTGTTCATGTGGGTGGGAAAAAATCCCTCCAGGAAGATGCCAGAGATCACTGGCCATAGGAGACATTCACTCACCACTGCTAAAGGAGGTGGTTATTGATTAAAAGTAGTTCACATATTTTTACACGAGGATATCTGAGTTTTGTGTTAAATAAACCAGTTTTGTTAAATAAACAGCGAAAGTATATCATGTATTTGTGCATGTTCTTTACTTGGGATATCTTTATTGAGATGTGAGATTTAGATAAGGATTTTATAAGGTTATTCCTCTACTATGACCATATGGCCTTAGAAAATAAATCACCAGGCCTACCTCTCTGTGTTTTTGTGCTTCACAACACAAAGTAGACGCCGGGGCTCGGTGTTAAATTTGGTAATGATTTCATCCTCAAATGACAGATGGTCAGTCTGCATGGTAGAGCTGATGCTTGGTTTGATCTGGCTTGTGGTGGAGAAGAGTCACTCAACACTCATCATCACAGTCCATCACAGTCTGCGTCCTTCTCTTCTGGTCAGTGCCGATGGTGACTGTGGGGTGCATTATGCTAAAAAATTAAATGCAGTATTTTTTATGTATTATGGCACTAGACTTCTTGACTTGTTTCTGTATTTATGTATTAGATATTTACAAAGACATGGATATTTTGTGAAGCCTGCGTTATAATTTAAAGATTAAATACGAATGCACTCATTTTCACTTAAATATGTTTAGGTGTTTTTGCTGTTTTCACTGGAAAATGATGACTCACTCACTGTAATCTAGGCTGGTCAAATGGCAGTTGCAGTGACTAAGGAGATAACTATCAATGTGGCAACATCCTGTCATGTGTAAAAGCATGAACGTGTGACATGTGTAGCGTAGATTCTCCAACTATATGGAAGTAGGCTGAAATACCGCACCATAATATACACACACACACACACACACACACACACACACACACACACGCACAACCAAATCTATGAAGTTTAGCATATTTATTAAATCTCCTGTTTCATCAAGAGCTTTAAACTTCATTATGACTCTATTTCTTGGCAATTTCTTGGCAAATGCTGTTCTATCTGTCTCTCTCTATTTCTCTGTCACTTTCTCTGTCTCTCTTTCTCTCTATATATATCTCTCTCACTCACACACACACACACACACACACACACACACAGTCTCACAGACAGAGACAGCAAAAACTGCGCTATGTAACTGCATTTTGTTAAAAAGCAATATACCTCTAGAGTCTCCCGTTTGTAATGAAACTCTTAGTAATAGACAGTGACTGTAATGTCTGTGATATTGAACATGGCCCTTACTCATGGTCCTTAACCTCTTTCCTCCTCTCCTTTCCTCCCATGTAGGTCTATTCCACTTTATTCTTGTTTGCCCCTGTTCTGATATGAGTTTACAAGATAGGCTTGAGTCAAAATGATGGATGACTTCAGCTATGCCAATCCTTTAATGTCAACAAGGATGGAAGGGGGAGACGCTGAAAGACCCTTGAAAACCCGATGTGAAACGCTCCGATGAAGTGACTACAGAGGCAGAGAGAGATATGGCGAAAGGGAGAGGCTGTACACACGACAGCAACAGCGAGAACAAACGGACAGTGATATCTGCCTACTCTCAGCAGACATAAGTAGACTGACAGGCAGCAGCAAGACAACTTTCACTTGCATTTTCATTGCTTGGATCAAGATACTAGTACAACAGTATACTGTGCCTGATAGAGAAGTACAGTATCTCTCATTCAAGCCCTAAACAGACTATCTCTTTATCGCTCAGTTTTCTGTCTCTCTCCCACACATAATTCTTGCCGTTCAAACTTTGTTCAAATCAAGATAATTCTATCTTGGGGGAATGTAAAGCTGACAGGCGACCCATCTTCTTTTACCCTGTGCAGCAAAATGTTGCTACCATTGCTTGCTTTTTTTTCCTGTACTAAATAACTCAAAAAGGAAATCTCCCTCGCCTCCAACCCCTCTAGTCTCCAGACAAGCACTCTATCTCCCTGTCCGGTCACAGCAGACGAAACACACTCTGATCGAAGGTGTTTTCTGTCCAAGGCAAGGTAAAAGGTGTAAATCTCTTGAACAACACGTTGCGTTAATGTACCAGATCAGCAGTGACACATAAACATAATAGGACATAAATATACACGTGCACACTCATAGACCTGAATGAGTCTGTCTAGGGTTATAACCTTCCCACCTCTCACAGCTCTGTCTAACAAAGACACAGGCAGTATGTATGTATATGGGATAGTTGGAACAAGTGGGTGTGTGTTTGTTTCTCACCTTTAGTGATGCAAAGCCTTGCACCCCCCGGGGAAGTGACCGACATCATCCATCAGCTGAAACTGAATTTAAGTTATAGGTAGGCTAGGTAGGTCATCAAAAATAATGAAAAGTTTATAAAAAGAAGAAAGAAAGCAAGTACAAAGTAGTAGTAGTAGAAAGTTTTTGAAAAAATTGTGGTCATGATGTTTATTCAGTCATCAACAGTCATCCACATGAGCAAAAACAAAATGTCCTTCCTTTTCTCTCATTTTTCAAAGGTCACATGACTTCCTACCAACCCAGATGGTAAGAAGGGTGCTTCATGGATTGGAGCATGTGGATCTCAATTAAACTCAGTGACACCAAGATGAAGAGGCAGTCTACAAGTAACACCAAAACTACCTGAGCTGCCTTTGAGCAAGGCATTTAGCCCCTAACTGAACCAGCTCAGTGGCCAACAGGAGAGGGCTGTGGTTGTACTGGGTAGCCTGGGTGTGAACGTGAAGCAGGGTGTTGCTGGAAAACAGCATGAATGCTCCGTCGACTTTCCCTAGATAAATATGTTTATTTTAAATAAAAGCTTATGAGGTAAAACAGAAAGATGATATTATTATTATTGTATTATTATATTACATTTAATAGATGGACTGAGACAACTCTGAGTAGGACAAGACTACGGCCTCTGGACCAACAGTAATACTAGCTGGTCACTCTGACTTGGGCCAAAGAGAAGAAGGAGGCATGTGATCATGATTGAAAAATCTAGTCTTGAGTGTCATGTGTAAAGGAGTAAGATTCAACTGCTTCATGCAATCAGGACACCAGGGGAAGTTACATGATTTGATATGGGAGAACATGATCTATATTTCACTCTATCATAACCAGCACTTCTCAGATCTTTTCATTCATTTTCATTTGTACATTGATCTTTCAGATCTCCTACAGCCAGTGAGTAAGGAACGTGGATGAAGCTCAATGCTGCTCCCTCCTGGACATCACCCGTCAGTACTTACAGACATGCCCACGTTGTTGAGGATGTTGAGGACTCGCTTTCACCAGTAATCACATCAGTGCAGAGCAGAACTCGAAGCGAGAGAAGAGTGAGGAAGAGAATTGGTCCTGGAAACTAAGATTTGGTTTTCAATTGATCAAAGTGTAAAAAGAACACACTCAACTAAGATGTGTTCACAGTAGGGCTTATCTATGATGAGGTAGAGAAACACACACACAATGGGGCTTTATCCAACAACTTCTCCATGATTTGATTATGTTATGAGTATCACAAGCTTGCATCCTGACTCAAGAGGATAAATGAAATGAATGAATGAGATGTCTCAAAATATGAATAGACTATGTCTGTACATGTACATGTAACAGGCTGACCATGTATAATATACAGAGTTACAGGAAAGGGAACCTGTACCAACCTACTCAATAACTTCACAATTAAAGAAGTTATATTAAATTCTAACTAGACATTCCCAAGAAACAATGCTGTTTGTGAAATTAAATTACTTCGTAGAAAGTAATTCAACGACATCGAAATGTCTAAAGTACACAAGTGAACTTCAAAAGGCAATAGAAAAAGACTCAATTCAAACTTCTCTTTGGCAGAAGGGGATGACTAATATCTCTTCAGTCACCATATATATAAGACCGCACGTTGTTGATTGTGTAAACTGTCAGTCCAACAAAAAAAGAAGTCAGTATTTCCACGTGAATCAATGTTACAAGAGGCTAGCATCAAACTTTTCCTCCACAGCGTCCTCAGTGGTCTGATTCAATCAACTTTCCGAGACACAGAAAATGGGAAGCAAGGTCACCACTGTGACTCCGGTGGTTTATATTGCTGTGCAGGACAAAGTGGCCTATCTTTTGACACTTTGTAAATTGCCTCTATGGACTACATTATCATAAAGATGACAACTGGATTCTGGAAATAACCTGGATGAGCATCTACACAGGCAAGAGTACACATGGACAAACTAAGGAAGATTCCTCAAAGTCACTGGAGAGGAAAGGAAAGTCACACACACCAGCTCTTCAAGATTCAAGATTCAAGGAGTTTAATTGTCACATACACACACGAGGTGTGTAGTGAAATGCAAAGTGGCAATGCTCAGCAGAAATGTGCAAAATAACAGGTTCACACTATTTACAATAGACCAACACAATATTTACAATATTTAAGAGCTCTATATAAAAAAACAACACAATATTTACAATAAGAGCACTTTATAAAAAAATATAGTAAAAAAAAGGGAAAATTGTATGTGTAATATAAATTATAAATTATGTGTAGTCTTTACCTAAGTGTGTGTGTGTGCATAAGAGGGGCAGTGTGTGTGTCTTGGTGGGGGCCCTGGTGAGGTCGGAGTTCACAGTCCTGATGGCCTGAGGAAAGAAACTCCGTCTCAGTCTCTCTGTTTTGGCAGCGTGACTGCGGAGGCGCTTGCCTGACCGCAGCAGCTGAAACAGTCCGTTGTTGGGGTGGTGAGGATCCTTCATGATCCTGCAGGCTCTGGTTCTGCACCTCCTGGTGTACAAGTCCTGCAGGGTGGGGAGTGTAGTTCCAATAGTGCGCTCAGCCGAACGCACTATTCTCTGCAGAGCCTTCCTGTCCTGAGCGGAGCTGTTGCCAAACCAGGCAGTGATGCTTCCTGTCAGGATACTCTCCACAGCTCCAGAGTAGAAGGACTGAAGGATCCTCCGGGAGACTTTGAATTTCCTCAGTTGCCTGAGGTGGTAAAGGCGCTGCCTCGCCTTTCTCACCAGAGTGTCAGTGTGTGTGGACCATGTCAGATCTTCGGTGATGTTGACTCCCAGGTATTTATACCTGCTCACCCTCTCCACAGTATTCCCATTAATCCCCAGTGGTGAGTACGTCCTCTGTTGTTGTGTCCTCCTAAAGTCCACAATCAGCTCCTTAGTTTTGGTGACATTCAGGAGGAGGCTGTTGTCCTGGCACCAGAGTGACAGATCAGCAACTTCCTCCAGGTAGGCCTTCTCGTCGTTGTTGGAGATCAGGCCCACCACCACTGTGTCATCCGCAAACTTAATGATGGTGTTGGAGCTGAACCTGGCCACACAGTCATGTGTGTACAGGGAGTACAGTAGGGGGCTGAGGACGCAACCCTGGGGGGATCCTGTGTTCAGGGTGAGGGGGTTGGAGGTGTGTCTGCCCACCCTGACCACCTGGGGCCTGGCGGTCAGGAAGTCCAGGATCCAGGCACACAGGGGGGTGTTCAGTCCCAGCTCAATCAACTTGCCAGCCAGTCTGGTGGGGACTATGGTATTGAAAGCTGAACTATAGTCAATGAACAGCAGTCAGTGGTTCTGCTCTGACTGTGATTCTGCAACATTTTCCTGTGAGGGAAACGAAATGTAATCTGCAGCTTCCAAAGCTGGTCTGAGTAAGCTACCCTCACATGTTGCCAACGATTAATATACCTTATCAAATCCTCTTTCAGAATCCAGTGCTTTCCAAGGCTAATGTGAGTGAGCTGGTTTCCACAGCTACATGGTGTTAGTTGGCCATAGAGGCTGCTAACAAGTGTGCTGCCACAGCAGAACAGGATCAAGCCAAACCACAAAGTCCCTCCTCTGTATCTGAGGATCTTCATGTCGATGCATCTATCACTGCTTCATTGTGTGGGGCTTATGGGACTGTTAACAAGGAAGCTTTCACAGTAGACAGGAATTCACTTGCACAAGTCATCAGTCTGTCATCACAGTTCTTTTACTTCTGAGACAAAACTTTTTCTTTTTAACTCTGAGGCTGTGAAGCAGCCTGGCAATTTTTTCCAAAGATGTTTTAAGTGAGTCAGTGTCTGAGCTTGATACTCATCAGGCTACCACAGCCTCTGCCAAGGAAGGCTGGATTTACTGAAACAGTGTCTCACCATTGATAGTTAGCCTCAAAAGTTGCTTCTAGGCAGGCTGTCAAAGCAGACCAGGAAATTGGTGCAGCTTCCTACTTCCTGAAGGGCAATATCTCTACAAACGACACCACCCTGTCTGCCTTTTGAAGCTGGTGTGAGCGAGATTGCCTCAAAGTTAGCCACTCAGCAGGTTGTCAAAGCAGACCCAGATGCCAGTGTAAAACTCAGTGGTGCTTGCTGGATCCTTTTGACGACACAACTTTGGAAGTAAAAGACCTTTCCACAGCTACGTGTTTTGAGATGGCCACAAAGGTTGCTAACATTCATGCTGCCACAATAAAACGCTCAGACCAGACCACATCATTGTCTCTACATCTACCCCAACACATACTTTTAACATTAACTTTGGTGATGAGAAAGGTTGGTCATTATAAAGGAATTCAGAGCAGTTCAAGCTGCAACCCCACTGCATGGCTTACACTAACTGTTAAAACAAACCATTAGAGTATATTAGCAAACACAGAAATATGCATTAACATTAGATAATATACATTTGATAAAAGACCAATGACGTGATACTAAATATGGCAAAAGTAAAAGAAAAATTAGAGAACGTATCAGAAGTATTACTACTATTATCCTATATCAAATGAAACTAAGCCCAAAAGGCTACAAATCCCATCCTCAAACAAATTAAACTAGCAATAGCATGTGCAACTATGGATTTAATTCCTAGTGAGTCGGATATGGTATTACTTGTCAAATTCATGAGTGAATCCAGGTTCAATTACATCTAAGAATGTATCCAATCTCAAAGTTTCAGGCTAAAAAAGACACTGTGTCTAAGTAGTGTGTATCCCATGTAGAAAATGGAGTTGTGATTCTACTAAATGTTTAGTAGAGGAGTACAGTAGCTTGAAGCACTGGGTGAAATCATGACTTGACTTGTCTGTGTGCCACAAACAGTGAAATGAATTTAGTTAAGCTTCTACTAGTCAATTGCAGAATATAGTTAAACTAGTAGTTGACTGACATGTTAAATAATCCCCACTACTATAGTAGGCTATGATAGCAATGTGCCTTCAGGCTAACCCTAATGAAAAATCAGTGTAATGTTCCTTATAGTGTATCTGTAGTTCTCAATAGTGACCCTATTGTACTTTATAGTATTTTTTAATCTTCTATAGTATTACTGTGGTGTAATAGTAGTTGCATGACATTTTGAAGTTTTACTTTGATATTCTAGCGTCCTTCTATATTATAGGATTACTGTAGTTCTGTTTCGTAAAGGTTTGAAGCAACATAGTTCCTACACTTATTCATAATAGTTTCATCTACACTGCTTCTTCTGCCATCAGACCTCTGGAGCTTGTTCAGAAAGCTGCAGCTCGTCTGGTGTTCAACCGCCCCAAGTTCTCCCATACAACTACCCTTCTCCATTCTCTACACTGGCTCCCTGTAGCAGCTCACATCCAGTTCAAGACCCTGGTGCTAGCCTATAGGGCAGTGAAAGGAACAGCTCCTGCTATGGTCAAGCCTTACACCCCCGCCCGACCACTTCGCTCTGCTGCCCGTCGCTCAGAGGCCCCTACGGCCGATCTACTCAGTCACGGCTCTTCTCTGTTCTGGCCCCGCAGTGGTGGAATGAACTCCCCACTGATGTCAGGACAGCAGAGTCGCTGCCCATCTTTCACCGCAGGCTGAAAACCCACCTCTTCAGGAAACACTACCCTGAACCTTCCTCTTAGCCTTGCCTATTTGTCGTCAATTATGTGGCTGAGCTCTTGTTTATTGGCTCTTGTTTATAATACACTTATTTGTCTTAGCTCTTGTTTATTTGGTTCACTTATTTGTCTTAGCTCTTGTTTATTTGATTCTCTTATTTGTCTCATTTGTTTAAGATAAAGTAGGTTGCTAACTTATTGCACTCTTAACTTAACACTAGTTATGCTCTTAGTTGCTTGTTTAGGAAGGAAATGCACTTACGATTTCTGGTGACTAGTAGTTTTCTTGCCTACCTATGTTGAATGCACTTATTGTAAGTCGCTTTGGATAAAAGCGTCTGCTAAATGACTGTAATGTAATGTAATGTAATGTTGTTCACTATCTTTTGCTTGTTCACGATCTTTGCGCCCCTTGTTTTTCTGCCCCTCCTCTTCATATGCAAAACCTCCTCGGTATCCGGAAACTAACCGTCCCGTGATGTCAAGGCAAAGAGCAAGCACAGCATCGGAATGACCCTGAGTGCCTTTCTGGGTTGAGAATTGAGACAATTTACGGTTGTTGTCAGCTAACTGTTTGGCGACGTTGTCACCTACAGGCATGGGATTATCCAACGCGGAGGATATCGGAGGGTGCATCGGCCAGCGCGGACGGTAAAGGGATGACGGCGCTCGTAACTTTAGGAACTAACGGGATGCCGTTCCGTTAGCCTCTCCGGAGTCCGAGGTCAGATTTATGTGCCACAAGCTAGCTGGCTAGTTAATAAATTGTGGCGAGTTGACGCGCCTCGCCTCTCAGTCTGCCTAGGAAACACAATTTGGAGTCATGGCACGGCTCGTGATGGACCAAGTGACCGATTTCGGAGACTACATTTGTGGCAAAGAACTGAGCGAGGTCCTAAAACAGACCAACTCCAACACCGAGAGGAAAAACGGTCTGTCAGACGTGCGCCTGAGTCCGGACGGGCGTCACATCCATGTCATTCTCCGCAAACCTAAAGTCGGTATTGTAACGTGTGACAAATATGAAAGACCCCAGCTCGCCCAGAGCCACAAGCGTCTGGATTTGGGCTTGACGCGAAACGTGCCGCTAGTGGATGTTGTGTATCTGGACCACAACGTCAACAACAGAAACACGGATGTGGCCACACTGGCAGTGGTGTACGAGAATGGAAAAGCTGAGTTTTGGAAATTCCAGGAGTGCAAAGCGGGCTGGCACCTCCTGCAGACCTCGGACTTGTGCAACAGCCCCCGGGCCAGAGTGGTGTCTGTTTCAGCCTGCTGCAACTTCATCATCTGGTGCGAGGAGAGACCGCCCTCGGAAAGCTCCTCTGCTGTCGGTCCCACGAGGAATAACCTGAGGTACTGTATTTGCAAACGGGACTTTGAGGTGGAGGAAGGGGGTGTCAGTTTGGGAGGAGTGAAGATCGCCCTCCACAACAACCCCCGCTTTACCGTCATCAGCTCAGGTGAATGTGTTTATCTGCTTCCTGACTCAAAAGAGAAACCCCTGCTGAGCATCTCCAAATTCTTCCTGTCCTGGTCCCCCCAGCACGACACCTTCAGGGTCAACAGCACATGTAAAGGCACTCTCCTGAAAAAGGACTCTCCATCCGCTAAAGAATCTGACTTTAAGAGGTTGGTAACAGACTGTTTAGGATACTTATCGGTCCTTGAGCCACCTGAGATCTGCGGCTTCTCGCCTGCAGCTTGTGGAGGCCTGCTGCTGCTGCTCAGCACAGGCTGGGTGTGTCTGCTGCAGAGAGACGGGACACTGCGACAGGTGTACAAACTGGCAGACAACTGCTCAGTGAACTGTGGGACGCACAACAACAACAACAGCCTCCACATATACCAGGACACCCTGGCACTGACGGTAGGGCAAACCCTGTATCTGATAGACTTCAAGTGTGGCAGGGAGTTGGAGAAGATCTCTCTGAAGAGGGAGGGCTTACTGTATGTGAACAGGGCTGAGAGACAGGCTCCTCACCTGCTGTCAGAAATGGGGCTGTTTGTGGTGATGCAGCGGGAGACAGACGCCAGAGGCTGCGACCCCAACTCTAAGCTGAGGCCCTCGCTTCTTGGCACGATGGAGAGCATCCGCCCGGGAGCCCTCCTGGCTGAGGCTGTCTTCGAAGAGGCCTGTAAATACTACCAGCAGAGGAGCCTGAGCAGCACCCAGCTCACCTGTGGACAAACTGAAGAAAGGAGGCAAGTTCCAGGCTCCCATCTCTCTAGCCTCCATCCTCAGGAACTACCTCAGCACAGGGGGGAGGCTGAGGGGAGCAGAGCTGTCCCAGGGAGGTGGAGGTGGAGGTGGGGCAGGGCAGGATAAGCTGTTGAGGTCTCTAGAGGCTGAACTGAAGGCTCTGGTCTCACTGGAGGAGGTGAAGGGGAATTTAGTGAGGGGCAGTGAGAAGGAGGTGGAGGCGGTGTGTGAGAGTCTAGTTCAGCAGGAAGTGTCGAGGATGCTGTCCTCTGAGCTGGACAGAGAGGCTCTGCTCTACCTCAACTCCATCTTCAACAGCTTCCCCTACCAGGCCTGGAGGGCAGCACAGGCCGCCCTCCAGCTGCGCTGCAACGGGGAGGGCTCTGTGTCTAGCAGGGTGCCCCCAGAGGTGTGGAAGACTGTCCTTAGTCCCGTTCAGACCCCCAGCAGCCCAGCCAACCTCCCCTATACCAACGGTGAGCCAAAACACAAGCTTAGCCTCAAAGCCAATCCCATCCCCAACTCTAACCCCAAACCCACCAGCTCTACGTTCCCAGATGCTAATCCAGCCCTGCCGGTGTTCGAGCTCCTCTGCCACTCTGTGTTCCATTTCCAGCCTGGCTGGCTGCCCAGGTTCCTAGAGCTAGCCCAGCAGCAGCAGGGCTCGGCTGGCCTGGGTCTGGGTCTGGGTCTGGGTCTGGCCTCCTCCTCCTGGAGCTTCTCTGGTGGGAGAGGAGGGGAGGGTTGGGAGAGCAGTGTGCCCCTCTACAAACGAGCCCTGTCTGTCCTGTCCAGCCTGGGGTCAGACAGAGAGCAGGACCGGGACCTGGAGGTGGAGCTGCTGCTGGTCAGTGGGCGTCCCAACGCCGTTCTCCAGGCCCTGAGGATGCTCATGGGCAGGCAGCAGTGGGAGCGGGTCACCCAGGTGGCCCAGAGGTTCTGTAAGCAGAGTCCGCTGCTGAACAAGGAGATCTTCACCACTCTGCTCTGTGAGGTGGCCCAGCACAGAGACCTGGACCCCTACTTGGACCTGCTGTGGGCCCTGTGCCCTGAGGACCTCACCGTCACCACCATCCTCAACCTGGTGCTGAAAAACATCCCCAATCCTAACACCCCTCCCTCCTCCTCCCTCCCCTCGCCCACTACATCCACTACGACCCCCTCACCCCCAGCTCCCTTTGCAGAGCCCCAGAGTAGCCAGTTGACCATCGGCCTGTTGAAGCCCCTGCTGAGTAAGGTTCTTCAGAGAGAGACGAAGCCCAGCCATCGCTACGCCGACATCCTCCAGTCCACAACGTTCCCCCCTCCCACACCCCCCCGCCAGCCTACGGAGCAGCCCAGGCCCGTCACTGAGCCCAGCGCAGGTTCAGGTCTGGACAGTAACATGACCAGGGCTGTTCTCAGAGGCACACCTGAACAGCACTGTCCGAGGAGGCAGGACGCCGCTACCTGCTAACCCAGCCTGATGCACATAGAAATACGGACACACACAAATGGAATCATAACCGCAACACATGCATTATATTCTCATAAGTGTGTGTTTGGATCGTGTAAACAGTAATAATGACGATTAAATCAAAACAGAAAGATCAATCGGTATACCGCAGTTATTTTTGAGGAACCATGTCTGGAAATAAGCAGTAATCAGACAGAGTTTGGCTAGTAGAATCTATGAAATGACTACTGAAGATCTCACCATTGTACATACTACTCTTGATATTCATTTTAATTCAGATGTGTATATATCTGTGATGTTATTTAACTCTTAAGCCTAAAATGGTGTCGCATGCACATGAATAAGAATGTTATTGCATTGACTTGCATTGAATGGACTCAGCCTTTATCAAAAGACCATTGATAGATAGTAATATATTGTAGTGTTTAACTGCCCTATACTTAAGAACAAACCTACTAACTTGCCCTTTTTTGTTGTTTTTACTATCTGTGGTAGTAATAGGAGAAGTTCTAGCTTCAGTCGCTCATGCAATGGGCAGTCTGTCCTATTGACTGTTATCCTGAGGAACTGTTTGAATGTTTGTTTTAAGTGAGGTATTTCTACAGAGGGGGGGGGTCCAAGGTTCCTTCACTGACTTCTGGTTTTGTGTTTGTCATAATGTTAGTCAGCTGTTAAGCTCAAACATTAACCTGGTCTCTGCGGACTCAACCATAACATAACAGTCCTTTATACCGTCTGTAAACCAGACCCAGACCCCCCCCCCCCCTCTTCCAGCTTCTCTTTTTTCCTTTTTTTTTTAATGCTCCATCTTGTCCTTTATTCCCCTTCCCAGTCCAACCCCACAGGACATTCCAACCAAAATACCCAGTAAAAGTGACTCACAGTTCTACTTTAAATTGAATTTTGGAAGTAATTGTGTTAGGCCCCTAGTGAGGGTGGGGCAAGGCGTTGTGACACACACATACGCACCCTGCATAAGGTCACGTCTTCCTTCATGGGCCCAGTGAAGGTAATGCCATTAAGAGATGTTAGGCCCTCTGTTTCCCCCTTAGCTAGCTTTTCTCCACGCTCTGAAACTGTGATTGCACTTCTGTTCCACCCAGTCAGTATTGTTTGAAGCCCACGTCTGTTGAAATGAATGTTATCCTGTTCTGATTAAGTGCTGCAAACAAAAGTATGTTCAAGTGCCTATGTGTAAATCTTTGATGCCTGTGTTAATTGTTTCTGTTTTAGTAGTCTACACTGCAGGTTTTTATCAAAGTAAATGTTTTTTTTGTACTGAACTGTGGACCACACCTAGAACAAAATGTTATTTATTTTGTAACAAGATTTTTTTATTTTTTTTTGGAAGAGTACTCAAAGTATAAAGGATAACCTAGACGATGCAGCTTTGGGACATCTCTACAGCGTACAGTCACAATCAGACTCCAAAATGCCTTTCGCGGTACCGCTCCTCATTTACAGACCAGTGTCACATTTCTGCTGCGTCTCCTCGGCTGGACTCGCCCATTACTCTGGAGAGGGAATTGGTGGTGGAGCCTCGAGGATCTATTCTCTTTGTTGTCGAGTACAGTATTCAACTGTAACCAGTTTACTATGTAGAGAACGGCTCCAGTCCTCTACAGCCAGTGTTTCCTGATGTTAAACCATTGTAATGATAGGCTCATTTCTAGCCTACTGCTAGGTGAGTGTGTACTCTGGCTGCCATTGCCTTATCAATAGTTGCATTCCTAGTTTGTATGATTGAACAAGCATGACAGTGACCGTGGGGCTGCAAGCCTACTGAGCACTAGACATGTTTCACTCCCGTCACAGGGAATCCCCTGACTTCCCCCAAGCAGATGAGGCTGTTCAACTGTTAAACGTTAATTTGCCTTAAACTTTGCTTAAACGTTTTAACAAGCGGACTTCCTGCTGTACCTGCCTGACCTGCAGACTTTTTAGTGACGCTCTCTCTTTTGCAGTATTTGAAAAAATGTATATATCAAAAGTGTTTATGAATGAATTCTGTATGTTATTAAACTGAAGATAAAGCTTCTGCAGGGTCTCTTGAGTTTTACACGTGTTCATGTGTTTACAGCCTGCAGCACATTGTAGTAGATTAACGGCATGTTGTGCATCAGATGTGCAAATTACTGTCAGCCAGTTCTTTGGTATTGTGACGTGTGTTATTTTGTCTCATACCTGCCAAGTCTCCGCTCCCACAAATTGTTGTAGTTCTGGTTTGTTCGGCTCTATGAACAGATTTTATGGGAGCTACTCTATGACAATAGGTATAGTTGATGGTTCACACAGTATTGCTCTGCACTGGAGTTTTACCTTGAATCTCACCATATCCCCGCCACAGCCAAATCCACTTATAGCTGCAGTCTCGTGTGTATGTGAAGTAGTGAAAGGATTTGAGTGTGTAAATGCACAGGAGAACAGTGGCTGTTGTGCTGTGCTGCTATGCTGCTATGTGTTGGTCAGGACTATAAGAGGAATGTTCAGTCTTTACCCAAGCTCCTGAATCAGAGGTCACCTCTTAACTGACATGACCACTGGCAATGGGATGCCAATACTGTCACAGGACCAGACAACGACAGTCACTGCGCCTGTGTGTGTGTGTGTGTGTGTGTGTGTGCGCATGCCTGGTTCTCACAGCAAACAGGCAGGTTCCACATGAGGATGTGAGGGTGTAATCACAGAGGTCAAACTTTAATTAAATGTAATGTATTCAGCGTTCGAGGCAGAGGGTAACAGGAGAAGAGACACACAGGCTTCCCAAAGGGCAAGAAAACTGCAGTGCCCTGCAGAAACGGTCATCAGGGTCAAATTCCATCCTGATACCCAACCTAAGCCCCTATATTTTGAACCAATCAGACTCTCTCTTTCTCTCTCTCTTCCTCTTGCTCCCACTCTCACTCACAACACACTCTTTGTTGTGTGCTGAGTTAGTTGCTCTGTGTCCAGCCTCTCATATTACAAGGTCCTGAGACATGCTGGTGTTGTAATGCCATTGATTCACCTGTTCTATTTTTAGCCGTCATCTTGTAAACAGAAGTGCTGGCTGCCCTACCTGCGGCTCTGTGCTTACAAACAAGGCCTCTGAACAGCTGACCGTCCTACTGAACTGTGAATGACTACACAACATTTCTAACACTAAGGTAACTGGGCTCTTTGCATGGGGTTAACTAATAGTTCATGTTCTAAAATGGGCTAACCTTGCCTTTAGCCCACAGCTGGTTAGCCCCAACGTTTTTGTGATCCCCCGAAGGAGAAATTTGTCATTTTGCCCCCCCCGACCACAGCTACAGAACAGCACCCTTTGACCTGGTAGGGATTCAAGGACTCTTGGGCAGGCTGGATGCTCACCATTACAGGCTTGAACTCAGGCTGTCTACTGACTACCCTCACCCTGCTGCTTCTTTTTGTCTCCAAAGATTTCATGAGTGGATGGACTATGGATCAGTTTTGAATTTGCCTCCAGGACCATCAATGTGTCATGTTGGGTTTTCCACCATTTTCTTGAATAAGCCCATAAGGCTTTTGTATTTATTAATTTCCCTTATGCCCTGTGTCACCCCTGAGATAAATTCAGAGATTTGTGTGTGTGTAATATATACTGCAGTAGTTCAGTACCTGCTTCTTGGCCCATAAGGCTTTTGTATTTATTTACTGATTAGCCCAAGCGGTGACTGCATCATTTATATGAAACCAGTTTGGGTTTCCACATATGCTATAAAGAAAAGCTTATAGAAATGAAAATGTATTTGTATTGTTACTTGAACTTTTTATTTTTCCCACATTTTTTATAACACATTGCTAAATTGTCCAAAGGGTGACTGCACCATTTGTGGAAAGCAACATGGTTACTGTTGGCCTTGTTTTAACTCAGTCACCATGACACTGTGGGAGTCCTACAATGAGACACTCACATTGCTGTATAAGCAGTGTGTATATATGTGTAATATCCTGTTTCCAACAGTTCAGTTGTTAACTAGCAAACCAAGTATCCTAACATTACTGTATTGTCCAAGAGAGTAAAGCAGCTGAACCGCTAGGGAGCCAGAGAGCTGAGATCAAATAAACTGATAATCAATTAGGTCGATATGTCATCACCACAGATGCACCAAAACGTGGTCCTGGACCAACTGGTGCAGCATAACAGGGGTTCCTTTAGCCCTGGGCCAAAGGATATACTTGGCTAAGAATGTGCACTGTGAAAAGCAGATGTATGGTATGTGTGGAAAATAGAAACAGGCGTGAAATTCAGCTCATGCTGCGACTAAAAGGTAGAGAAATGCACAGCGGAGCCAGAGCGTTGGTTGATCAGTTACAAATTTTACTCACAGTAGTTTTCACAACAGCTGGCAGAAATGTTCACAACATTGAATCACATGAGATAAAAAGACCAACATAAAGTGCTGTATGACACAAAGATAAACACAATCTACTCAAGTACAAAATTGAATCAGCAGAGAATCATAAATTACTTCGCTCAAGATCACTAATTATTACAATTACATCTTTGGAAACAATACGTTATCAAAAAGAACATTTCGTAGCTGCATTGAACAGCATGCAGACAGCAGTGATGCAGTGACACCAGGTGTATGGCTCACCTCGTCTTTGACCTGCCAGGTAAGTATTTATTTCATGAATTGTTTTATATAGAAACACGGTACCTGAATTTACAATATAAGTGCCGAGTGAAATTAAGAGACAAGTTAAATGTTTTCCATTGGCACCGCCCTGGGATTAAACTGCAGACATGAATGGACAGAGGCTGGCACATTACAAATGCCCATTGGCACAATTACACGTTGCTACGTTTACTGAACACCAACACCACTGTAGACTTTGTAAAGCACCAGTATGATCACATCCATTCTGTAAAAAGCAGTTTGAAATATAAACTACATACACTACATACAGTATATGAAATGTTTATTTGAAATGATGGGGAAAATCCCTGAAGATTCCCTTATACCCTGTGTCACCCCTGAGATAAATTCAGAGATTTGTGTGTGTGTGTAATGTATACTGCAGTAGTTCAGTACCATCAGTGGCATTGTTTCTTCTCCTTTGGGTGGGAACTGTTATAAGCAGAGCGTTAAATGTGCTTATCATTTTCAGTTAGAGGTCCTCGTTTGCAGTTTGCCGAGATGAGAATGCACCACATCTGTGCAGTAATGGGTTTTTATTTGGTTCAGTGATAGTCTTTTGAAGCTGTAGCGGACATACTCAGTGTCCTCGATGCCTCTCAGTACGGTTTCATCTGGGCTCGCGGGATGTGGTTCATAATTATGTTGTCGCTGGAAACAGAGACATGATAAGCGGTCAAAGGGGGGAAACGTCAATGAATGAAACGTGACTCTTTTTCATGTGTGTGTGTGTGTGTGTGGATATGTGCGTGTACTTAGATATTTGTGCATGTCTTTAAGTTGTGTGTGTGTGTGTGTGTGCCACTCACTCATAGACATCAGAGTGCTCCATTCTCCTGTAATATTTGGCCAGTTTAATGGAGAAGATGATGCTGGGTATGAAGAAGATCAAACACCAGCCCAGACTGAACCAGAACGCATTCTAGAGAGACAGAAGACATCTGTGAGTGCAACACCAAACTGATTCAACAAGCAAAGGGCAGTTAAACGGGTCATATGACAAGGTACTTCACCTAATAAGGAACATCTATGAGTGCTGGGCAGATTCGTTCTTTTATTTTTCCTCTGATTTCCCTTTAAATCCTAGCTGTTCATCTTTAATCACCACTCAAATCCGTCCCTGGACTCCAGACTTCAATTCAACTATGACAGTATTTGCTAAAAAAAGAAATCAATGAGGGATAAAGATGTGCAGCGGTATGTGCAGGTCACCGTTTCCGCTTCTCACCAGAGACTCCACCACCTGTGAGCAGACGATGATCTCTGCGGTGTTCACGGCTCCCGCCACCGGCCCACAGCGGCCGACCTGCTGCGTGAGCTGAAGGAGAGAGCATGCACAGATCAAGCACAGGGCAAAGACTTAACTCACATGTGCACACACACACACACACACACACACAGGACAGTGCAGGTCTGAACAGAGCTTACCGTGATGTTGGCCCAGTCAGCATATGCAGTGAAGTACCCTATCTGACAGTTCAAGAACTCTCTGCTCTCCTACAATAGACAGAGCGAGGGGGAGGGAGGGAGGGAGGGAGAGAGGGAGAAAGTAAATTCCACACATTTTCTCCATACTTTACAGTGGGAAGTCATGAGGATCAGTGGAAGTCCCAGCCATTTCATCAGGTGGAATTCTGGGTAAATCCCCTGGAGTGACCCGTGAATAACCACAATAGCATTACGATAAGCGCTGGAGAAAAGACCCAATGGGACGCTTCAGTTCAAAGACGCTAACAATGACTTTCTACCATGTATACTTCTAATTTCAAGAAGTCACGTATATATATAAATCATGTGGATATCAAAGCAGCGAGCTCGGTGTCTACCCGTACTATCTGAACCATCACATATCCCCCTCGCCCCCCCCCCCCCGGCTAAATGACTGACCTACCAGAGGCATTAAGGATCAACTGGAGCACAGTTTCATCTCACTCATGTGACTCGTGGCTCTACTCACGCTCTTGACGATCTGTGTTGTGTTTGTGTTCAGGAAGTCTTGTGCTGCTCCCACTTTGCTCAACACCTCCCCCACTGTTCCCTGGAATAGACAGAAAGGAGAGAATGAGCAAGGGATGGGGGGAGAAAAAAAAGACGAAGAAGAAGAAGAAGAAGTGTGCTCTCTGTTCTTGCCGTTCCAGGTATTGGTCGGCGTACTCACATCGATCTGGTCTGCAGTGGATCGAAGTCTCTGTATGGTTGAGTTGAGCTGCTCCTGGGGGGGTAAAGCGTCTATGTTTAAATGTCATGTACATGCAGATGGCTGGACAGCATAGACAAATAGACTAGGACTCACCAGTTGTGGGATGATGGTTGAGTCCATGTTGGTCTGGATCTGTCTCAGTTCCCTGGCCTCAGCTCTCAGCTCGCTCTGAATTCCACCGGTCAACCTAGAAATGAGCAAGTGACTGGTTAGTCAATAGGACATGGGCATCAAGAGATAGATAGGTAGGGGTTTATAGGTGGAGTATTTTAAGGTTGAATTAATTCATTCTTGTATGAAGAAGTGTAAAATAATGGACATGACTCACTTGATTGTTAGCGAGCTCATCCAGCTTATCTGCCGTTGTATTGAAATTGATGCTGGAAATGTTGTTGATCTGACCAAGACAAACAGGAAACACTGGATCAAAATGTCATATATACACACACAAGCAATGATAATACAACTATACATAGACATGCACGTCCATATCGAGTGGCTACCTGTTGTGTGGTAGTGGTGAATTCAACATCTTTAGCCCCGGCAGAGAAGTTGCTGAGATGGTTTTGAACCTCGGGACTCAGAAAAGTGATGGTGGACAGGGTGATGTCTGTATCCTCAAAGTGCTGCTGGATCTCCTCTGTGTACTGTGGGTGTGTGTGTGTGTGTGTGTGTGTGTGTGTGTGTGTGTGAGAGAGAGAGACAAAGATTACAAATGATGCTTAGACATATAGGAATGCATGACCCACACTACATAGTCAGGTTAAGTTTGTACAGCACCATCCATTAATGCTTATTGGAATATATATATATATATTTTACTTTTTTATATCCAAGGAAACTGGACAGAGTATCTTATCTTATGCTCTTTTTCAGCACCACCCTGCTTCACACTCACAAGTTATACACATTCACACCTGGGATTTGCTCAGTCTACACTCTTGTGTTGGCCACTGAGCACCTGCACTGGAGGATAAGTCCCTCGCTCAAGGGCTCCTTGATGGTAATTGTTGAGGGAAGGTTTTCTCATTCATTTGCTCAACCCCCATTGTCCAAGCTAATCCCAGCTACTGCCTCAATTATTACTGGGTGAACTATGACCAGTGGAAGAGAACAGGCAGGAACCTTACTTTAGACACATTGAGCAGGTCTCCGAGGTCTATGAGCTCGTACAGGTGGAGTGTCGACCACAGAGGCCTGTTATTCTCACAGTCGCTGTGGACGACAGACAGATGGACAGGCAGGCAGAGGGACATCAGTTCATGTCAAGTGTAATGTATTTATATAGCCCTTAGTCACAGTCTCAAAGAGCTTCACATTTTAACACCATCAATGAATGAGAACAAAGAAAAAACCCCCACTAACAGTAAATAAAAAGACATCACCACACACAGAGGGATCTAGATCTGGAGAGGGAAGATGTGTGTAGTGTATGAGCACGCATGTATGCACATCTGTGTGTGTCTGTGTGTGAGGTAGGGATCGGGGTTACATACCTGTAAATATCAGAGACGGTCAGGTTGGTTTTCAATCCCAACATCGGGCCTAACTCTGGAATCACACCTGGGGTATCGATAAACTGTGGAGGAGAAAACACGCCGAGGTGGGCACATACAGAACGCCATCAGTACGTTAACAGAGCATTTGTAGAGTGTCTGTATGTACTGTGTGTGTGTGTGTGTGTGTGTCATTACCTTCAGCAGCTCTCCGTTGTCCCAGGGCTTACAGACCAGTGTGTAGACGTTCCCGCCCAGCAGGAACAGCACCAGAACCACCACCATAAACAGCCAGCAGAACAGGAAGCTGAAGCCTGCACCCCTGCAACCACATCCGGGGTCAGGGGTCAAACAACAGCTCAAATTGGAGAAACAGACTGAATATACATTTTTAAACAATTCACAGTGATGTTGAGACACAGTTTGGCTTCTTTTCTTTTGGCTTGGTGCTACAAGTGCCAAGCAGGCGTGTCGGGTCAGTGGATTGTTATTGCTATCTGTCTGACAGTTAGCCGGGTAACGGGTAGAGAGAAGATACCCTGTAACTGTAAGGCCTCAGTTCTATGTGTCCTGCAGTGTCCTTGAGCAACACACTGAACTCCTACTTCCTCATTCTTTGTAAGCCGTTGTAGATAAGATCAGTTACATGCCCATAAATGAAAGGCAGTACAACCCAGCACTCACATCATGAGGAAGGTGCCTCCACAGTTTGCCGTGGAGGAGCGATCCGTGGGGTCTGCTTTAGGTCTCAGTCCCAGAGGACCCAGGAGTAGACCCAGGACGTTACACACCACCACCAGGAGGACCACGCAGCATAGGACTACACCCACCGCCCATCTAGAAAAGCATACGCAGTTTATACGCAAACTCCGGAAAAGGTTTTTCTCCCATCAGCCGTGTGTGTGTGTGTGTGCGTGCACGTCGAGGCTCATTACCTGATATGGCTTGCTCTGTCGATGTCTGGGGTGGCCATGCCAATTTCTCTCTGCAGCCGATGCAGAGAGTCAGACACGTTGGTCAGAAAAGAGATGGGGATGTCATCGGTCACCTTGGAGATCTGTGTTTTTATCTCCTCCAGCTGCCGCTTTGTACCTAAAACACACACACGCGTACATGCACGCAAACACACATACGTTTTTTAAATGTGCATGTGCAGAACGTATTCATCATCGTCAATAGGCTCATCAAGAGGCAGGGTTTCAAATGTACGAAGAAACAGATATTTGCAAGGGCAGCAATGGTCTGAACTCGACGTTCTGCTCACTCACTCTGAACTACATCCTTGGTCTCATTGGTGACCCTCTCGGGAATGCTGTTGAAGTAGTCCTCCCCCTGAAATAAAGACAGGGATAGGGGCACCGGCTTACAAATACAATCACCTCCTTAACAGCAACTTCATTTTACAGTAGTAATACACTGCATATATATATGTGCCCATGTATGCAGAAAGTTGAATTCTCTCTTTCAATCAAGCTCCATCCCACAGTCTTAGTGTATTCAACCCAAAAAGTATCTTTATTTACACACATCCACTCCAGGCAGGTATTAGTGCAGTAGTTATTTTTGTTTATGTGGTTGATGTTTTAATTCAGAGGAAATCACTCACCTCCTTGGCTTTAGATGTGAGATCAGCCTTGATGATTTCATCAATTGGTGACTGGAGGTCACTCAGACTGGGCATCTATGGAGACAAGACCATCCAGCCCCACCCCATCCACACACACACACACACACACACACACACACACACACACAGAGGGCATTGTGAGCAGTTATCGAATGTAAAAATTGTATTAGTACCTTAAACGAACAGAAGGGGGCAGCAAACATCAGCAACGTTAGCACAGATAAGTTTTCATTGTAAAAGCCTTCATTATTAGAGCAGCAGTCCATAGAATGAGGGGATATCAAAACCAAAAATTAACATAAACTTTATATTACATTTATCGAATGGCCTTTCCGGTTTCTTTGCGATTTTGTACTGGTGTGATCGTAATGAAGACTATATAACGTATCATTATGTTCTCTGAGTGCTTCAGATCTGAGAGGAGAGGAGAGTCAGTATGTGTCACGGTAAGAGTGTAGGAGGAAGAGAGAAGAGGAGGCGAAGGAGGACAGATGAGCTGTTCCTGACAAAGCAGACAAATGGTGAGCCATCGTCATGTGGGTCGGTTTTGTCAACCTACGTCAATGCAACTGAAGTTTCCTGTTGCTTCCTGATAACTGTTTCTTCAACCCCAGTAAAAGAGGGCTGATTCTGAGTCTGTACTAAGGTGGTGCCAAAATTGAGCAATCAAGTCGGAAGGAAACAGAGTGTGACAAGAGTGGACAAACAGACCCATCTCATTCAATTCAGTCATTCATCCATTCAATGAATCACCAGCAAACTAAAACACTGGAATACTCCATCCCACACTAGTCAGTACTTACAGTGATTGAGGTGTCCAGTGTTAGTTTCTGTAGCTCTGGCTGTAGGTTACAGCCAGTGCAGGTTGGCCTGGAGAGGGTCTGGTTGATGCTATTTTTAACAGCGCTGACATTGGCCTGGAGGCGGTGCAGGCTGGACTGCAGCTGGACCAAAGACGAGTTCAACTCTCTCAGGTGATCATTGGTGCTGGTAACCTCTGCTCATACACACAAATCAAAACACACAGACATCAGGCAGGGTAGCTGCAGGGTTCAGACAGCAAAACGTAAGACATTTTAAGACATTTGTAATGCTACCTTGAACTGAATTTCAAAAATCAAACTAAAGAAACAAAGCTGACAAAAACAGCCAATTTCTGATTGAACATAAGTAATAAATAATAAAGGAACTAATAAATCCAAGGAACTCCAAAATAGGTTATAAACTTTTATTCTATTTGGCCTTTCATTATGGAACGTTGTGTGTTTCATCCTGATGACCTTCATCAGGATAAGGAAGGCTTTCAAATAGAATACAGGCTCTTTAACCTTTTTTGGAGTGCCTTGGATCTCTTTTTCCTCATGACTAAAAGACGCTGTTTTCCATGGAGCACCCAACCATATATATATATATATATATATATATATATATAACTATCTTCAACATCAGAGACTAAGACGCTTTCAATCTTTCCATCTTCATACCTGTTTTTAATAACGAATGAAAGTGCTGAAACTATAAATGGGAAGCATAACAGTAAATACATGAAGTCCAATTGATTTTAGTAAAGCAGTTCTGATTGAGATATCGTACTGTAAACCTCTCATTACATGGTGAAACAAATAACTGTAATAACTGTCTTTAAGACATTTTAACACTTTTAAAGGGCTTAAATTTAGATTTAAGACGTTTTCAGATTTTTTAAGGACCTGCAGCAAGAAACCGGTCACGGTAAGAGAGAGAGCTCAGTCAGTAGAGCATGAGACTCTCAGGGTCTGGGAGTCTCAGGGTCGTGGGTTCGATCCCCACATAGTGTCAAGTACCTTTGTAAGTCGCTTTGGATAAAAGTTTCTGCTAAATGACTGTAATGTAATGAACTGCACTGCATCTAGCCTTTGTGCACACAGCACATGATCACGTGCATTTATGTGCACAGACTCAAACAGGATAGAGCATGGGATGTACTTTACCTTGGGCCATAACTCTAACTGAGCTCAGGGCTGGATCCAGCGTTCCATTAAAGCGCTCCTGGATCTCTGTACCCAGCTGAGGGCCAATGGCTGACACACACACACACACACAACAAGACACATGAGAGGGTTGAGAAAGTGCAGAGAACTGGGAAAATATTACATCTCTTAGAATGAATCTGGGTATTTCCACAACACTAACATTAGTAGCCGATACTCACCATTTAGGTTTTCACTGACATGTTGTACGGTCTTGTAGCTCTCATTCACCACAAGGTCAATTTGCTGCAGATAGGCGAGGAAAAAGATTCTTTTAAAAACATGCACATAACATACGCTCCGAAACGGAAGATACCGCAGATGTCAAGGGCGAATTACTTAATCTAATCACGGGAAAGCAGCTTTGCAAATGAAAAGATAAAACCGACCGCAGCCCTTTCTGTCTTTCCCTCCAACCCTTTCTCACTCTCTTGTATTGTGAGATAAGTGTATTGACACTGCAGGGCACAGGGCTAGTCCTTCATCACTGGGGTGAATGGAGGATTGAGGGTCTGTTTGCGACACACACAAAAGCTGCCTACTCCCAGTGGATTGATGGTAGAGGTGGAGTACTTTATGTGACTAATCCTGAATGGACACTAACAAGGTTATTTATGTTAACAGTTTTAACAGAACGGGTTGAAAAAAGGCCATATCAGTCAAAAGCAATCAATCAACCAATAACGGTAAATGCTGCCACAATGAGGACGCTCAGCTTTGACCCCTGTTGCCTATGTGTATTCCCATTGCCATTCATAACAATAAGGGCTTTGTGCCAGGCATTTGTGTGTGTGTGTGTGTGTGTGTGTGTGTGTGTGTGTGTGTGTGTGTGTGTGTGTGGGGGGTCTCTTACCTGAGGTACAGCAGTGAGATACGTGTGGAGGTTGTCGAAAGTATTGTTGAGTTCCACTGTGCTCTGGTCCACACTCACTTTGAGAGCCTCGTTACTTCTGAACATGCAGATGTTTCCTGCACTACAACATGTAAACACACACACACACACACACACACACAGTTGACACACAGACACACAGGCAGTCAGGCACACATATTCCAACTTTACTTTAACTATGATTATTGCAAGTAAGATGTCATTCCTATTCAAGGAGACACCTGAGCACATACACACACATGAACACACACACACACACACACACACTCACAGTATGATGACTGTGGTGATGAATGCGCTCCAGTAGAGCGCTCTCCTGTGACAGTGGATGTCAGACGTCTGCTCCTGGTACATTTTCCCACCACAGTTGCCACAGCAGCGGCAGCATGCCAAGAAGAAACCGACTATGATCATCAGAACGATGTACAGGATGCCTATGGCCTGCACACACCAAGAAACCAACCTGGTACAGCAGGATCTGAACACACACACACACACATGACAGATGACACTTAGTATTTCTAACAGTTACTAAAACGGCACAAATTTCAAGGCCAAGATGCCAGAACAATAGCAGCTCCTTTCAGCCCGTCGTGACGTCAGACATCATGCATGACAGTTTTACTTTATTGTGGTTTAGTCTACAACCAGAGTGGATGAAAGGTAACTTAGTAACTCCAGTAGACAGGGAAACATACACACACACACAATGGTTGTCGGGTTACCAGCTCTAGGGTTTCTGAGGAGGGCGTGTCAGTGGTTTGTTCAAAGCAAAGCTAATGACAACATCCTAGAGCAAACTGCACTCATTATGCCTTCACTTACTGATTTGATGAAGTCGGGATCTGAGCTCTCTGTGCTATAATCCTTTACCAGTTTCAGGATCAGGTCTAGAAGAAAGCGACAGAGAGAAAAGTTTGAATTCATGCTTTTGTATGAGCTCTGAATACACACACACACACACAGACACATTTTTGCTGCCAAATGGCGAAAAACAGGTTTGGGGTTTTAACCGTGCTGAGGGCCTGTCCATGAACCTGCCTTTATAGTCATTCGTGTATTAGCCTTGTCACAGGGATAATGTGTCCCATGCCCTGAACACATTGTTTATCTTTCACAATGTAAAATTGGAAATCAGACACCTCTGTCCTGTGGTTACTAGGCAACCAGGCCAGCTTTCAGAGAGATTAGGTTTTGACCTAACTAGGGTGCCTGTTGTCAGGCTCAACCCTATCGTTCCATTTATTGTTCACAAAGCAGTCGCTGATTGTGGAAAAGAGGTGCAGCTATTGTTCAGTTATTGTTCGTAAAGATGGAGAAGTGAAGGTTCTTGTTTTCCGGCTAGTCCATCTGTCTGCCTCACAGCAGACTGAGGCCTGATAGAAATGTTCTGCCTGTTGGCAAATAGCCTCCCTCTTCATTTCCCCTTTTGCTCTGCATGTCATTTTGTTTCTTGTTGTGTTATTTTCTTGTAAGACATTTTGTGTGTGTGGGATTTTTTTTTACAATTGAATTGTGTATGAGTGTAAATGTGCACACAATTTGTTTTTACTGTAACACCATTAATTTGCCAAATGTATTTATTCAAAGTTGGTTTGGAATCTCAGCTGGTAAGATCCAACTGGCAAACTGGTGGTAATCCGCCTCTTACCAGGGCAATAAGCCATGGAGGAAGGGAAGGAATGAGGAGAGAGAGAGAGAGAGAGAGAGAGAGAGAGAGAGAACGAGACAGTAAATGTCGGTTCGGTTTAGCCCTGAGATGTTGTGAGAAAAGCTTATGTGGGTGATGCTTTAAAGTAAGTGTAGGCAGAAAAGTTCAAACAACTATTCACTGCTTGACATCAAACTGTTAGTAAGGAAGTTGCATTGCAAGTCAACTAATCAATAATGTATTGGCGTAATGACTCACAACAGCTATAGATCAATTGACTATAGCCAACAAATGATTAGCAATGAGGCTAGAGTGAGTTTCAACCGGGCAAAGGTTGTTAGGCTGTGTGTGTGTGTGTGTGTGTGTGTGTGTGTGTGTGTGTGTGTGTCTGTGTGTCTGTGTCTGTGACCTTCTCAATTGTTTGCTTAACGAAACCAATACCGAGCAGGAAGCAACAGGCACAATACAGAATGGTTTCTCGCACTAAAAACCCAATCAGGACAAGATTATTGGGTAAAGAAAACACGTCATACAGACAACATTACATCTTGTGACTATATATATGAGGGACTACAGGTCACAAGTCTAAGTCATTCCCTATTGAAGTAAGCGGCAGCCCAAAAACATCACCGGCGAGGTTAAAGATTGACTCAGCAAAATGCAGGCATTCCCCTTTGACTTACTGATTAACCAAACTTGTCATCGGTTTCTATGGGTATAAGGGTATAAGGGTATAAGGATATAAGGGTGTGGGTAAGACTAATGTCACACCTTTCCACTGTAGGGAAATTTTCCTCACCACCGGGAGTGAAAACCAAAGTATTTCTATGTGATTTACATTGCGGCTGTGCACCTGGCTGTTCACCACAACTACACAGAGCAAGGTGCTACTTTAAAATATGCCAGCAGATTGACAGAGAGATTTTAGATGTTGGTTGATGAGTGAGGAAAAAGTGTAACACAGAGTGTAACACGACACTGACCTTTAGGGAAGGGTTTAGGCTGGACTGTGTGGAGGAAGGACTGGACCAGGTCCGCCATGAACTCGATTCCAGTATCCACCCCTGGTTCATCCTGGTACTGGGGCTGCTTGAGATCCTGCGGGGCCCCTCCTGCCGGACAGGGCATCTGGGGAAGGGTAGACTGGGCCATGCTGAGCCCTAGGAGCAACACTCCCACACCGGCCCTGAATGCTCCAGCGCTGCCCCGCCACTTCCAACCCCACCTCCTACTCTCACATGGACCCATGCCTGCAGATGAGACGGGCTGGGACA
Source organism: Hoplostethus atlanticus (assembly GCA_034670405.1). Taxonomy (NCBI): domain Eukaryota; kingdom Metazoa; phylum Chordata; class Actinopteri; order Trachichthyiformes; family Trachichthyidae; genus Hoplostethus; species Hoplostethus atlanticus. The sequence continues at coordinate 2,474,758 of JAXDDX010000050.1, forward strand.
AAACTTGGCCGGAGAAAAAGCAGGTTGTCGGGCGATCACCTCATGGCACTGTCTCCGTCTCGATGCGTCTAAAAAACAAAAGGGGAAACAATGACAGACATTCACCAGACAAAAAAGAAAAAGGGATGATGCAAAAAAGAAAAAACGCTCTCAGAGTGAGTCACAGAGAAAGAGGTTGTGGTCGCAGGTTGATACAGAATGGTAGAAGAACAAAACATGCAGAGGAAACATAACAGTGACATTTTGGAAATAGGAAATTCCAAATGTTAAAGGTGAGAAAAATAGTGTCCCTTAATGCTCTGCTCCATGCTCTCTGTTTATCCAGAAATATTTACACAGCAGTTCTGCCTACAGTCATGCACTACAGTATGTATAGATGATAAGACACATGAAAAATGAAGAGAAATCAATACTAACTAGCAATATCTCCTAGTCCAGGTATGGTGTGAGAGCTGTGTTGATAGTGTAAGCAAAGAGGAGCTGTGTTCGCCTCTGATACCAGCCTCACCACTGTTTATCCAGAACCCAAATAGTAGAAACTGCTTACTCAGGACACTCAGTCAACATGAAACTGCTCCATAATATCAACACATCAAATTCAATTATTTGCATATTTTGCACATCACACTGCATACCCTTTGTAAGTGCAGGTCTCTAATGCAAGTCTTTAGGTGCCAGACAACCAGATTGCACCTACTTCCTCTTATGCAAACGGAAACTGTCGGTTTTCTTTGAGACACGGTTATTGGAACACAGCTCATAAACCTGCAGCCTGGGGATATGTACTAAGAAACTGTGACGGTCTGAACAGCTCGGTTACCTTCCCTCTAGTCTAGGTATGGGTGTGGGCAGGAAGACAGGAGTGTGAAAGTCAGTTTAAAGTGAAAAGAGGATAGAATAAGGCAAGAGTAAAAGGATTAGGAATGTAGAAAGGAAAAAGAAAGGGCAATAAGGGAAAAGGAAAAAGAAGAGGGGGGAAAGGCATAGGAAAGGGGAATGAGTTTTTACCTGTTCTTTCTTTGGTGGGGCAGGAACAGCTCACCTTGGTTGGCTGGACAGTGAAGGGCAGCCTCTCTCGTCTGGTCTCCTCGGGTGTTTTTGTTGTCCGTTTCACAGAGCTGCAGAGCTGCAGAGCTGCCCGGAAGGGTTCAGTCCTGTAGAAGCCTGATAGGCTTTGCTATCGCTGTGAAGTTGAAGTTCACTGTCTCTGTGCTGCGAGAAACACTGGCACCAAGAACAGAGGGAGGGAATGAGGGGATCGGAGGAGGGAGAAAGGGAGGATCTTAGAGAGAGAGAAACAGGGAGAGGGAGGGAATGACGTGGGAAAGGGTGGGAAGGTGGCAACAAAGCAAAAATGGATTTGTAAATGTGTGTGTTGGGGGGCATGGGTGTAATCTAAAATAGTGTGGCAATAGTATTTGAGTTGCATCCTACTTTTATAGAGAGATAGATACTTTATTGATCCCCGGGGGGGAAATTCTGGGGTGTGGAAAGAGAAGGAAGTGACACAGCAAATTTCATGAAAACTACTCAAAACAGTTTCACATTTTCTGCCAGTATTCAGGTAGTTGTGGTAGAAATGTCGGTCACTTCTGTTATCAAGTCAATAACATTCAAGTTATTTTTAAAGAAAAGGTTACAGCTTTCACATCTGGTTATATCTATTTTCAGTTGTACAACACCCTCCTAAAGTTATCATTCCACAGCTGCTCTGGTAAGGTGTTGAAACAAGTAATGGCACAGCCCAAACATGCAGGAAAAGATAAGAGAGATGGGAACACCTCGTGACATGTGGGAACAGATGAATGAACAGATCAAATGAGGACATAGAGGCATTATTGGCTCTCCCGATATCCATATCCAATATCCATGTTGGGACAAGATGAAGAAAGATAGCTGAACTTGTAGTGGGAGTTAAGAAACAGTGATGATTATTCTCATGACCACTGTTTGTGAAGTCTAAATATATTTTTAATTTGGCAGTCTGCAGTACACTGTGATCTTCCTTGTCCTGTTTAATTATGCTCTGACATGGAGTCGTCTGGCCCAGAGGGAACAGATATTTGGCACGACAGGAAAGATTACATTCAAATGTGCATCATTATAATTTCCCTTACTAAATGGAAGTAAATCACAGCATGCCTACCTTGAACGAAAGGCATAGTCGACTCACCGTCCGTCTGTCCTTTTCTCGTTTTCCTTCCCAAGTGCACAATTACCTGCCTACTGTTGCTTGCTCATCCCCCGGTTCACCTCAACAACCCAAAGATCATCAATTACGGGCTGATCCTTTAATCTGCAGTAACATGGGGCTCCCAGACGCCTCTGCACTCACCACTTGGTACATGTAGGCCATCAAAACATGTGTTGGCCAGGCCTACATTGCTATCAGGAAGGATGAAATCTATCCCAGAACCTTTCTCCACTGATTCCAGTTGGCTTGCCCAATAGCGCCGGGAAACCATTTGACACACCTCTTACCGCCCCCATCCATCACTCAAGGAATGTTGGAGCAAATTCTCAAAGTAATTCAAAGTAATCACTCTGTTTCACTTATCTTCTCGCTGAAGTGTCGCATTCAACTGTTTTCACTCCCCCATTCTTGTCTTTTTCTGTCATACAATACATCTTGACAGTCTGATTCACAGGCTTGGCAAAGAAATCAGCCACCCCACTCTGCCTAACGAGGTCAAATCAGCCATCTATGGCTATTATGTAATTATTGTCATCGTCACAATGTCTGTCATCATTACAGTTACCATTCCTCTGTCTCACTAGCCAGTATGGAAAGAAGAAATGTGTTTAAAATACGTTTAAAAAGAATCTTTCCATGTTTGATTGCAAGTAGTGATTACACCTATCCTCCAAGGTCAGACCTACCAAAACATCTGAACTAGATCTGATGGTTTCATCATGTTTAGCCAGCAATTAGAAGATGAGACCTGGATCTCATGGGGTTAAAAATGTATGATCTCTTTCTTTCACAGTCCATATCTATTAAAAAATCATTACAGCCAACTGTAATAAAGAGCATAAATAAGTGTTTCAGTGAAAATTCATCTTTATTGATACCATACATGAATTATCAATGACAGAAACTAGGCAAAATATATATATCAAATCACCCCTATGGTGAGGCGCTACAGGAGCGAGCTATGGGAGCATTGCCATTTCATCTCTGTCTCAAGTGATAAGTCCTTATTCCCTAAATCGTGTCAAAGTTGTCTATGGGGAATATATGGTGGTGGTTAAGAGTTGCCCCTAGATTCCACTCTGTGTCAGCCTGCTGAACTGCTACACCAGGAAAGTGGACTAGGGGTGCTAAAGACAACGATCAGAGGTTTAAAACACAACAGCCTGCAGCTCAATATGGATTTACAGACAGCATTTCTGCTAGAAATGAAGATGGAGGAATTTGTGACAGGCTGCTCAGTCTCTGGTGCTCTGGGAGACCCCTGGTGGTGAAGCCTGCAAATTACTATCCCATAGCTGCGTGTTGTGAGAGCGAGCTGAGCATGAGGCTGAAGCCTGAGTTAAAGAACATTTTCCAACATACTATAATTTTATGTATCTGAATTAGGAAACACTGATGCAACAGCATAAAGGACAATGCCAGTGGTTTTGACACATAGGTCCCGTCACCTTCCTCCAATATAGGATCTAGACCGAAGGTTGGCATCTTTTGCCATTATTAAAATATGTACTCAACACTTGTATTCATTCATCAGTTATATGCTTCAAGTATATCTGAAAATGTACTAGAAATAGCTCTTGAATAGCATTAATCTCTGATTGAAGTGTTACACAGCATTTGAGGAGGAATGTGGTCATTTGAAGGTTTTCTGTCTCTACGGTACATTTTCAGATAGACTGGAATGCCACAGCACTGATAAAGAAGATTGCTAGTAAATATCTCTAATGTTAACATACTGAGCAGTAGGATCCACTTGTCAAAAACACTGGTATTGTTATTCCATAGGAATGACCTCATCTGGCATTATCTGACAAAGCAGCCCACCCAAATTCCTCCACATAATATCATGAGTATTGTACATGTGAGCTGGGCCCAAACAATGTCAGTACATAGAAAAATAAATAAAGTTTGCTGAAATGAAGTCAAAATTCTTTTATCAGTGATTGTACCATTAAAAATCATGTTAAAAAAACTTTAAGAGGCATTTCATCTCTTTACATTAGATTGAGTTTCTCATGGTTCTAGGGAGGAATACATAGAATAACTTTTACAGAAACTACTGCCTAAAAATATACAAGTACAGACACATAAACATGAGGGGGGAAAAGCCAACAAAATGATTCATAATAAAACATAGCATAGTGTAATCAATATTTAAAGAATCTTACATGTAGCTCCTTGGTCTGTAGCTTTCTTAATTGTGATTAAAAACATTCCTGGGAAACTTAAGTTAATACAAAAGTCTTTTTTCTTATTTTACAATCCTGTCAAAATCGTTTTTAAAATGTTTTTGAGTAGCAAATTTGACACGTTTCTGTATCGTTAAGAGATTTAAAGACAAAGCAAACAGTTCTGCAATGACAAGACAACAGATCCAAAGCGGGCGCTTGATTGAAAATTTAGTGAGGAAACTGCTTTCTGGTGTGCTTCTGAACTCAAATCAAACAGGATGTACTGAAGCCTTGTTCTCCCCGACCTGTCTTTCTAGCGTCAAAGCCAATGAACTTCATGACGTCACTGTGATGTCTGACAAAGATTGATGACATATCAAGCATAGACTTACATGAAAGTTATACCCATCACAATAAGAATGATCTAACAGCAATACTTAAACATTAATACACCGTAGGTTTCTCTTGTCCCGCCACCGGTTTCAGATGTTTTACAGTTCTTACATTAGCAGTAATAGAAAGAACAAAAATACACCATCGGTTCATAAGAAAAATAGATTGGAGTTACAGTGGAAAACAGTGCAAAGAATATCCTGGGGTGTTTTTGTTTGCTTGCTTGTCTGTTTATTTTTTAGAAATTGTTTACAAAAATAAAAAATTCAAAACAAATTCAAAACATAGAAAATAAAAACACACTTCTGTAGCGTCTGGTGCTCTGGTCCAGACATGGTGCATACCACCTCTCTCCAGTACCTCAATGTTTTATGCTGTAGGTGTATGAGAGTGTGTGTGTGTGTGTGTGTGTGTGTGTCAGTGTGTGTGCATTTGTTTGAGTGTGTGTCAGTGTTTGTGTGTGTGTGTGTGTGTGTGTCTGTGTTTAAGATTTAGCGTAGTGGTTCTCAACTCCGGTCCTCAAGCTCCGGCACTGTACAGGTTTTTGTTCCAACCAGGTCCTACAAAAACAAATAATTGAGTTTTTAAAAACCGAGCGTTGAATTTTTATACTAAGAGTGCACACAGTTTCTACAGCCTGGGAAAAAAAATAAAAGTTAAATAAAATCTAAGCATTTCTTCCCTGTGACATGAGCACAACAGAAACAAAGCGGTGTGTCGTCAAGGAAACACACACAGAGACCCGAGGTTGGAACAAGAACCCGCTGACATGGTCGCCATGGCGAGCACTCGGACGACAGGACACACCAACTCTGGCTCAAACACTGTGTGGTGAGCGATGATGGGGAAAACACACGCACACACACACACAGAAGCACACACACCGCCACCTCGCCGTCTCACCGCGCCTCTAGGAGGACCGACTGACACACCGGAGGAGGAGATGGAGCCGAGCAGACGAGGGCCAAGGCTGAGCACCACTGAGCATCTACAACAATGTGACGGAGCGAGAGTGGGATTCTGCGGGAGATGAGCAGGTGGAAACCCTTCATCTGTCCTCAAGGTGACAGCACAGAGCTCCTTCAGTCGGTCAACTATTATTCCTTCACCCTAGCCACTCTCCCTTTGGCTAAAAGAACAAAAAAAAAAAAAACAGAACTAAAAAAAAAAACTGTCCATAGTGAGCATACAAGTGCTCGAGACCACCCTCCCTCACTTCTCTTCCCTAGTGTGTTGGCTCAGGTGGATCCCAGTAGGTTAAAGTGTTGGGAGCTCAGCGCTCTACTGGGACGACTGGGAGTTGTCATTCTTGCTCTCCTGGCTGGAGGGAGCCTTGTTGTTCCAGGGCGAGTGAGCCCCCAGCGCAGGTGAGCTGTTGAAACTGTCCTCATCTTCCAGGCCATTCGCCCCATCGAACTGCGTGTTCTCCAGCCGTGTGATCAGACGCTCGTCCTCGTCACCAAACTCCCCTCCCATCAGAGTGGGTTCTCCCACCATCATCACGTCCTAAAGGGGACAGCAAGGGCCGGTACACATTATCCCCATATTACAGGGGTGCGCGCGGAATGACTGACTGCACGGATGGGCTGAAATTGTAATGTTTTGGGCAAAGATCTAGCTGCCATCTAATTGGGTTCAATTTTACAGATTACATTTAGAAAAAAAAAACTCAGATTCTAATCAATTATTCTCCTCAAAAAATGTAACTGTGATGAAATGCATTACTATTGATACTTAATGCAAACTTAGGGTCTTAGTGCCATCAATGACTGAGGTGACAAATGAAACTGAAAATCCATTTCTGAGGTATTAACGTCCTCTCATGCTGAACCCAATCACAACAAGCTGTTGTGTCGTTCCTCTGGTATCAAACAGGTCCTCTACCCCGACCAAGACAGTTCAGTAGGCCATGTCGCCCTCACTCCCTGCCCCTGCTCCAAGAACTGGGGTCAAGGGGCCCTCCCTACTGGCCAGCAGTGGGCATCCCTGATCCTTGAGTGCTGCATCACGGGGGGGGGGGGGGGTTCATTCCACCTCGGGTCTCGTTCACTCAATCAAGCAACCAAGTAAGCAACGACAGCAGTGCTGTGTGAATCATGTGCTCAGATAGGCTTAGTGGTTAATACTGTTGAAGTTGGTACAGCAGATTTAGAGAGATAAACTAACTATACCAATGGAAATCAGAAAGGTGTTCCTGACCACAAATCCAGGAACAGGTTACCCTACCCCATGGCCCCCAAACTCATGTGCCTGTGGTTTAGAGGTACCTCCTATAAACCCATAAGCCTGTGGCCCCAGAGGACCAGGGACTGCCCATCACTGGTTCACATCAGGGGGTCTAGCAAATACTAAATGCATCTCCTCATCCTCTGTGGAATTATAGAAATGAACCACACCACCCTCCTCCACCCGATTCCAAATCCCACCTCCAGAAGCCTTTCTAACCTCGCCCTATCCTGGACCTCCTGACCTCCTGCTACACCTACTCCCAAACCCTTTACCTACCCTCACTACCACCCCCCTACGCCCACAAACCACTTCCCTACTTAGTTGTCTGCCGTTTCCACCCCTCCACCCTCCGCCCTATCCTGCCATGCCCTGCTTGGCTAAACTTGGGAGATGCAGATAGAGGTCAAGTACGGTCAAGTAGATGGTATGCTTACAGGTACCTGGCTGGCGAGAGAAAAACTGTTGGCTGGACTCTTCTTCTTGCTGTTGCTGTTGTTATTGTTGCCCGCACCAGTGCTCATGGTGCTACCACCGGACACCTTCCTTTTCCGCCGCTTGTTGGGCGCTTGTCTGGCTGGCTCAGCTATATGTAGAGAAAGGGAGACGATCAGTTGTCGTTACTAACCATTTCAATTTCTATACATCAGTGTTTTTTGTAAATGTGGTTTGAAGGGGCATTTTTGGTTTGTTCCTTGGCCCATTCCAGGATCAGTTCCAGTTGGTGCTGCAGTTTAAGAATGGCTTTTATTTAGATAATGATATATGAACAATTTGATTTTTTTGTGGGGGCACCACAGCTAAAATAATGTAGGGGATGTAATGGGCATTTTGTTTGTGTGTGTTACCTGGAGGTGCCACCATCCTCTGCCACTTTTGGAAGAGGCAGGTCTTGAGGCAGTCTCTGGGGCTCAGGCTGTAGGTCTTATGCCTGGACATCAGCTCCTGCATGGGCTCCAGTATCACACATAGCTGAGGGTACATAAAGAGAAGAAACGAAAGGGGCACAACAAAGCGTTAGCAAGTTGTTACATGTGTAGCTGCAACTGAATCCAATGACTGATAAGATATGGTGATTATGAGGAAAGTGGCTTACACGGAGGTAGTTGAGTGTGGAGTTGGACAGCCCACATCTCGTGATATTTTTAGCCAGCTGATCCAGCATCTGGGGATCCTGCATATGTTGGGAAAAACAGATGATGTAAATAACCCAACAAACTAGCATATATATATATGTGCATGTGTGTGTGTGTTGGGGACTCACATGCATGGCCAAAATGCTCCTTGGCAGGACCTCTCTGTGTTGTCTGATGCTGAAGTGCCACGTCTTGATCCTCATCATGTCGTCAAACATGAACTCTAGGTACAGACGGCCCTCCACACAAACCTTGACCAGAGGAGAGGAAAAAGGTTGGAGGTCATACCACCGAGGCACGGGGGGGGGGGGGGGGGTCGGGGCGAGAGGAAGGCAACAGATATAGTATAACGTGACTGTACCTGTGTGAACATGGGTTTGCCGTTCTGGGTCACCATGGTGCACTGATCACAGTCAAGAGACACAAAGTTACTGTGGAAGGACTCCTTTGGATGCTTCAACACAAAGAACAGCTCAGTGGCGCCCCCCTCAAAAATACTCCGGAAGTATCGCGGAATCAACGTCCTGCCGATGGCTGCAGACAGAAATGTATCAGTGTTTTATTAAAATAGGAAAATGTGAATTTGCAGCAAAACCTGACATATGATTTTAGAGCATATACAATACTGAAGTAAAAGATTCCCTTTAGTTAATAATCATGACCAGAACACCAACACACAAATAGACATCAGAATCTTGTAATCTTACTGTATCGTTTGGGACCATCTTCCAGACAGAAAGTGATGGTGAGCATGGCGTCATCCTCAAAGAACTCTGTGGTGAAGGCATCCCACCAGAGATTGTCACATTCCTACAGCAAAGGAAGGATGGTTATTCAGTTTCTAATTCTATGAAATCAATCATGATACACATACAATGCTACATGGTGGATTTGCTTCATACATTTGCTAAAACAAAAACCACGACTGTCACTGTTACAAAGAGTAGATCTGGTTGAGTTCCCAGTTGCCCAGTTTACCTGATGCAAAAATATTTCATTAATAAAACTAGTTTTCTATTACGCCAAACAAAAGTGGCATATGAAAAACCTAATGGAGTTAGAGTAACTCATCTAACCCCAGTTTGGTTGAAAAGTCCGCCCAGTTGAAAGAGCTAGAGTAAAGCTTGATTAACGCATTCCTACCAGGTCCTTCATCAGAAAGCAACACAAAAAAACTACTGTTCACTTTCAGACCTGTGAAAGGAAGGTGTAATGGCCGCTGTGTTTGGTACGTTCTTGAAGTTCTGCACACAAACCGTTTTTTTAAATAACTTCCTTACCGTCCTCAAAGAAGCCCAAAAAGAAAAGGCACAAATTATATTTCTTCAGACAAACCACTTCTATGACCCTCTAGGATTCCTCTGAACCGTATGAAGATCTAGTCAGTCAGTCTTTAGATTACGTGCATGACCAGGACATGTGGTATTCATCCGCACTACAGATGTATGTATGTATGCATGTATGTATGTATGTATGTATGTATGTATGCCAAAACTCTAAGGTTTGCTAAAAGAAGAGTTGGAAGTTCATATGTTGTGATGCAGTAGAGAAGTGTGGACAAAACTCAAGTTTAAACTCGTAATTTAAGCACTCTGCTATGTAGACGTTTCACTGGAAATAAAGCTTACAATTTTTTTTTTTTTTTTTAAGTAAAATAAAGCAGTCAGACACGCCCAATGCATAGAGGGCAACGTGCAACTATTTGACATGCAGTCATAGAAAAAGACAGCACAGCACAAAACAGCTCGCCACTTGCAGCCTCAAGCCTATAAATAGCTCGCATTCCAATTACTTTTTAGCCAGGTTGGTCAGATAATCCTATTACATCCTGCATGTAAATGAAGCCAGCGAGTTCTCAGCCTTCATTTCCCACAACATCCCCAACATGGTAAGCTACACATAAACAGCAGCCAGGAGGAAAACCTTGAAGTACAGCAACAAAGTACAGGGGAGTAGTAGAGTCCTCTTTATTGCTCTTTACGTGGAACGTGGAGCGTCCCTCACCTCAGTCCAGTTCTGTAGCCTTTTGTTCAGCTCAAATATCCGGTAGTCTGTCTGGTTCCCGTACGGTGTGGGTCTCCTGAAACAGAAAACAGAGGAATCAACATTCTGCAGTTGGAGTTGGTTCAGTGGCTGATCCACACCCACAGTGCAAACAAATTGTATAAACCAAAGGCAATCTCTAACTGCAGTTAAATACAGTCACATTTAATGCCTGGACTGTCAAGCACAAATCGAGGGCACCCGTGAATAAACTACTTCTGAGCTGTATCATCCACAACTGCTTGATCACCATAGAAGTCTCAATGTCTGCGCACTCACCCCATTCCAGGCTCCATATATGATGGGGGGTACATGGGTGTTGGCCTGGAGAAGAAAAAATTTGCAACAATGAGCAAACAATTCCCTGGGAATCATAGACTACAGCCAAAGTTTGTATTTTAGGGCCCTACGTTTCTGTTTTGTAGCAAACACAGATGCAAAAATGTAGTCAGGGAATACATGCAATTCAGATCAACATCCACACTACCACAGACCAGAGGAAACAAGACTACTCCCTAGTGGCTGGCACCTCAAAATGCTAAACTGTCAATATATTAAACTCCAGGGTAACGTACGGTGCCGTCCAGCCCAAAATTGCACTATAAAAACACACAAAAATAGAAGGCAGAAAACATAAACACTGACAATTATGATTAAAAATAAATACAAATGTTTTGAGCAAAAAAGATTTTGAGCACATAAGACGTACAAATAAAAATAAAACTGAGAAATCTGGGGGGGGGGGATGAGGAAAATAAAATCACATGCGACAATCAACATCTTTTTGTCGAGGCAGAACTTGTGCTCCCTGTCCTGAGAGTATACCAGCAGAGTGAGGACCCTTCTGGCTTGTAGTCCAAACCTACCCCACATCTCTGTCCAGCATAGCGCCTGGGTGGAAGGGGGGAAAGGTGCCGCCGTTGGGGGGCTCCTTAGGAGAGTACAGCTTGAATGACTTTGACGAACAGCCTGCACACAAGCACAGAGTAGAAAAAAAAGAGCAGAGATTTAGGAGATTTAGATTACTTAGATTTAGTGCATTCAAATCACAGCATCATTCAAGTAATCTACTGTTGATTTTGTTGAGCTTTAATCAGATAAAAGCTCACTGCCAAAACAATTTCCTGGCGTTTTCATTATCTAATGCAGCTCTAATCCAGTAAATGGACAAGAAAACAAATCAAGCAGAGAAAAAAAAACAGCAATCTTATATTTATTAGCCTACAAGTATCTGAGAAAACAATCAGTGAAATGGGGGAGTACTAGCAGAGGAGACTGGACAGTCTGGGCCTGGCATGTTCTTTGTGTTCTTGTACCATCCGCACCATTAGAGAAACCTCCTTTCTCGCATACAGCCCCATGTGATCCCAATCATGTTCCTCTGCGCTCTGCGGTGTGTGTGTGTGTGTGTGTGTGTGTGTGTGTGTGTTCGCTCGCCTCCCCCTCTAGTTGCCTCTCCACCCATCCCCCACTCCCTGTCCCGGCTGTTGTTAACCCTTGTCTGCCCGGATACGGCATTCATGCTGAAACAACACAGCACTCTGAGAACAGATCTCTTCCACTACCCATGTCTCTACTAAAAGGAGGCTTCACACAGGCAAAGGCTGCAACTAGATCTAACCAAAAGGTATTTGATGCACCAGTACAACCTAGAGGCTCGAACATCACGGCTGCACGGGCTATGTGGGTCTACTTTGCAAGTTAAGGTGGTGGTCAAAGTAGAAGCCCGAGAGGGAAAATGGGCATGATTGGGGTCGAGTGCGACTTTGTACACTGTGTGATCTTTCCACCCTCCCTCACAGCCCAGCCACTGATCATGTAACAACTCAAACCCCTCTCTCATTTACTCCCCCCCGCCCTTTCTTCCTGGTTTCAGTGTACCCAAGAGTGTCATACTTGGTCATCTAACCCTCCCCGTTAGTATGGGGGTCATACACAACCTACAATGGTTCTGTATGCATTACCTCTGACCTGACCTCAAGACCCCCCCAACAGCACCAGACAGCATTCAATCCTAATAAGCCTTTGTTCAATCAGCTGCACATTATACAAAACACAAACTCTGCTACAATAATGCATCCACCACCACCTGAGCAAGTAGGTGCAAGAAGAGCGCGTTTACTTTATCTATCTAAATTGCATCTACAATGTGAAATACACATACTGCACATTCTGATACATGGCTTATTCTCAGCCCACACCCTACATAGAAACCAAGTCGCCAGCCTCGAGCCCATCTATACAATCTCTCTATATATATGCGGTATCCAATCTGACTGATGCCATCTATGTAATGACAATTTCAGGGGGGCAAACATGACGACTTAATGAAAGACTAGGTCAGGACAGCACCCCGAGGTGGGATACACATGACAAATGGATGACACCGGTGTCCAAGCATCCAGTAGTCTGCAGAACAATGAGTCCAGTCAACTTCAAGGAAGGCGTAATATTATTTAGACTCAGGTGTGTGAGTTCAGTGCCAAGTGTCAATATCAAGCAAACAATGGACATGCATTAAATGGGTCAGTAGTGTTGCTGCCCTGGGCCATTGCACTAGAAGCAATGTGCAAAGACTTGAACATTTGTGTCTGAGCTGCCTATCAGTGTTCAGTTCAATTGGGTCTGGGTTAACGCATAGCAAACACTAAACTACGAAGCTATCAAGCCGCTTTGACAAGAAAGACACAGGGCAAGCAGAGGACCGGACTGCAGGGCCGCATTCATTACCGATCCGCAGAGGACGGATGCCATTGCTAGGCTATCCTAGTTGCTAAACTGTCGCCGCCATCCGCGCATCATCTCCTACAATTACACACGACTTGTTTCAGTAGTTTGTTTTGAAACGGTGGCGTCACGAAAGCAGCCTGGCTGTAAGGTTAAGTTACCTGCAGAGAAAGGTTCACCGAAACACCTCCGCTCGGTGTTTCTAGCCAGCTAGCCTCGCTGCTAGCCGGAGCCGCTGGATGGTAAAATCTCCAACGCGGTCGGTCAATAATGCAGTCCTCCGATCCAAAACAAGACGGGAAGCGATGGAAAGTAAAACACGGATGCTAGTTCCCCAGTTTTGGGTCAATGTGTAATCGCGACGTATGTGTTTTAAACGGCATTTGTCTTGGGGATAACGCTACCAATCTACTACTACTACTAATCGTCTATAGGACCCTTTGTTCCTGCCAGCCGAGACGCGAACAAAGGCCCCGCCTCCCGCCCATCCCACCAGCAGCCGTCCAGGGGTGCAGCAGAGCAGGGGTCCCCACTTCTTCTTCTTTAATTTATTGGCAGTTGGCAAACAATTCCCTACTTTTTCATGCCAAGGACCCCTAAATATATAAGCATTAGACCATTTTTATTTATTATTATTTAATTCAATAGGCACCAACACTAAGAGTATGTTGGGCTGATTATTCTGATCATAGATTTTGCTGTGAAATGAAAGAATGTGAAATGTTGATCTAGGACAAAATCTTATCCAATGGGCTCCATGGTCTGGTGTGTATGGGATGGGTTGCCCCTGGTTTATTAGTTCATAAAGTGTTTGTCCTATCATGCTGCGTTTCATGTAAGGAAAGTGACATTATATATGTGCCATTCTCAAGCTATGTATGATGGGCACATTTTTGTCATTGCATCAACATACAATTTTGATCATCTAACTTTATTGCATTACATTCATGCTACATATCATTCATTCCATATCAATCCTGACTCCTTATCAGAGGAGATCTGACAAGCGCTGCTGAATTAATGAATGATGGCCATTATAATGAGGAAAAAGTCTGTGTAGCAAGTAGATCTCTGTTTGTGCACGTAAAGGGGTGCATACTGTATTGTTTTAGAAGTTATGTTAAAATTATCCATACAACTTTCAATTTTGTTTAAGATATAGTAGGTTGCTAACTTATTGCACTCTTACCTTAACACTAGTTGAATGCACTTATTGTAAGTCGCTTTGGATAAAAGCGTCTGCTAAATGACTGTAATGTAATGTAATGTATATTCACAAGAAAGTGATATAGTGTGATTTTGGTACTCATTATTCACAAAATTGCATTCAGTCCATTTTGGAGGGTAGGTTGGGTACAGGGGCCCCATACCAATACTTACACTGTTGTAGTCTATCCTCACCATAACAATCTGCGATGCTGACTGGTTTATTCAAGGCATCCTTATAAAGGCTTATGAATAACTATTGACCTGGCTGACGAGAGTCAAATCCTTTAGACCGCAATCGTGAACCTTTCATGGCCTTAGATTATACAAGGGCATTTAAAGCTCTTCGTTGTGGCTTTCACTTGTCAGTCAGTTTGTATGCTTATACAAGCTGGGAGCGCAGCTAGGAGAAGGGGAGATGTGTATTTCATTGAAAGGCTGAGAGTTTAGTCCAGTAATTACACCTGATCCACACTCTTGATATGCCTGTCGTTGTTGTAACGCCCACTGTCCACCATGGAGCACAGACATTTCAGCTACAGAACTGGTGAGCATGACACCCTATTATGGGTCAGCTATTATTGGGCCCAGTGATGTCACCAAACTTAAACTACTTGATAATCTAAAACTCACACTGAAGTCAAACTAACAGCACGTCATTTGGCCAAGGTAGAAAGAACTTGTAACGCTGGGTAAAAACTTGTGCATGTAGTAAATGTGGTCTAATCCAAATGGCAGTCTTCCTCGTTCTGAGAGGAAAGAGATAATATGAGGAAAGAAATTAAGTTTGAAAAAAAAAAAAAAAAAAAAAAGAACGAACGTAATAATCTGTTTTGGACAACAGAGACCCAGAGCTTGAAAATAATAATTCCCAGCCTGCTGTCTGTCCCATGTCAGGGCCATGTGATGGGCTGAGACCCAGGGCTCTTCATAGGACAGCATCTCCCTCTGCTGGCCAACACTACCAACACCCTCCTCATGCTCCACTTTGGTTTTTATACTGTATTGCTCTCCAAGGTGGGTCAACATGCAAACATAGAATAGAATAGAATAGAATAGAATAGAATAGAACTTTATTCTGGATAATGTTGACAAATAAAAGTATGTTTCTTGCAAAAAAGCCTATAACCTCTATATACCATAAAGCTTGCGTTATTATGGCACAACACTAATGAACACTAAAATGAATTAAGGGTAACAGGGACAGATATGGGAGGACAAGGGAACAGAGGGATCTCTCCACAGAGTTGTTCAGTTCTGAATCTGAACTAAACCATACTGAATCTGTAGTCAGTAAGAGTCAAACTCAGCATGTACATACACGTACACACACACCTGTGCATGCACACACACGCACACGCACACACACACACACACACACACACACACACACACACACACAGTTCCTGGCAGCTAGGGCTGGCAGATTGTGATAACATACAACCAGGACTCATACCAACTAGTTCCATTTCAATAATGGGCACATTCAGCAATACGCAGAATCTGAAGTAACTACTCCTTATATTTACATTCTTGTACAAACAACAATATACTATCCTAACATTATATTAACACGGATTGCATTGTATTCACAGTCAGAAATGCCAGCTATGCACTGTAAGAGAAGGTAACATAGTGAATGTATTTCTGCTCCAGTACAGTAAAATACATCTGATTTGATCATTTGACTCAGTCAGATTTCAGTTAGGAAACGTTTATGCTCAAAGAAACTGACCTTGACAAAGAGATTGAGGCGAGCTGTAAAAATGTCAAACTGACCGTTTCACGCTCAGCAAACACTGGCCATGTGTAAACATTAAATATTTTCCATGTCTTAATCTGTCTGTCTACAAGAGAACACACTTGTGAAAGAGAGAGTGTAGCAGAAGAGGGAAACCAGTTGGTTTTTTGGGGGAAACGGCGCAGATGGAGTTGCTAGTGAACATGTTCAGATTGCTGTTGCTGTCTTACTAGAAGCCGTGGTGGAAACACGAGCCTGTCAAGAAAACTGTCGTGGTTGGTAGTGATGGCAACAAGGCAGCAGACAGAACAAACACACTGCAGCCGTTCTCTCCAAGGAGGATGTTACTGTGGCTTGACAGGAGGAAGTTAAGCAGTGTGCGTTAAAGATAAAGTGAAGGATAACAACAGGGAGGGCGGGAGTGTGTGTGTGTGTGTGCGTGTGGCGGGTTGGGGGGGGGGGGGGTGGGTAAATGTCCCTTCTATTCTTATACTAGCTGCTGTGACCAAAAAAAGATGCCTCGCTAGACACGTACGGTTAATGCAGCGAACCGAATCCGTAAAAAAGAGAATAGCCCACTCACCTACACACAGGTGGCGCAGATACAACACAAAGCAAACAGCTCTGCGGCTCTCTTCACAGCACTGTTGCCCTCACTCTCCCTCCCTCTCAGTTCAAAACCCGCTTTCACTCATATGATTTAAAGACTCTCTCATGGATTTGTTTGATATTAAACAC
Organism: Hoplostethus atlanticus; assembly: GCA_034670405.1. Lineage (NCBI taxonomy): Eukaryota > Metazoa > Chordata > Actinopteri > Trachichthyiformes > Trachichthyidae > Hoplostethus > Hoplostethus atlanticus. Next base: position 2,491,333 of record JAXDDX010000050.1, read on the forward strand.
CCTTCCCATCATTTCTCCTTCCCACGCATCTTTTTTTATCACTTCGTCCCTCCCCTCCGCTCGGCTGCGTGGCACATGCCAGCTTGCAGCTCTGCCATCCTGTCAGCCTGCAGCAGATGTGACATCACTACGACAGCTCGTCTCCACTCTGCATCCTGCCCCCGCCCTCTCACCCCCCCCCCCCTCCCCACCCTCTCTCTGTCTCCCCAACATCTCCCACGCATTCCTTCTTTCTCTCTGCCTCTGCACAGAGCCATTTTGATCTCGCAAATGAGATCAGAGAGACTCACTAGGGTACAGAGAGGAGGGCAGGAAGAAGAAGAGGAGAAGTGAAGAAGTAAGGAGGCGAAGAAAGAGAGAGACGTAGGCTCTGGCATACTGGGAGGATAAAGCTAAGACAGTCGTGTTGTTGTGTAACAGTAATCAAAACAGCACTGGCTGTGTGGCTGCCATCTTGGCTCCGCTTTAAGTCACTTTTCTCCAATCAGGAGCCATGTGACTTTCTGCATGAGGTAACACCACTGTTACTGCAATAGGCACTGAGAGGGGGATGAGGTAGTGAGAGAGAGAGAGAGAGAAAGAGAGAGAGAGAAAGAGAGAGAGAGAGAGAGAGAGAGATCGGGGAAGCAGCAGCAGGAGGGAGGGGTAAGAGTGAGATGGGTGAGAGACGGAAAGAGTGGTGAGCAATGGGGAGAGCTTGCTTGAGCGGGTGCATGTGAGAATGAGAGAGGGGGTGTCTTCAGCTCACAGGCATTCTATTTTTACCATTTAGTCTGAACAAAGGATGTGATTGGCTCCGCTGTGTTAGGACAGATTTCCTCCATTCCATTACCAAGGCCTTTCAAAGGCTGATTCACAGCAAAGCCACAATAACAGGGACGTCAATGAACTAGACAGACAAGAAGACAGACACACACACACACACACACACACACAGATACACTCAATGCAGATTCCTCAATTATATTCCCATATTCTGGTTCTTCCTGATTGGTCATGAAGGAAAGAGGACGAGGAACAGAGGAAAAGACGAGGCAGAGAGGAAGTGATGTGAGGATAAGGAAGATCATTTCTTTCTCCAATGCAGCTTCACACACACAAAGGAAGGGGGAGGATCCTCCATCCACCATCCACCATCATACAAGAATGTAAACAAACCAGCTTTCAAATACAACCAGTGATTTACATCACCCATGACACACACACACACACACACACACACACACACACACACACACACACAGAATGAGAGCAACATTGGAAGCAATGTTGTACTGTGGGTATCTGAGAGATCCACTGGCCTAAACCTGCCCCAGCCAGTTCCTCGTGAAGGTACGTGTGTGTGTGTGTGTGTGTGTGTGTGTGTGTGTGTGTGTGTGTGTGTGTGTGTGTGTGTGTGTGTGTGTGTGTGTGTGTGTGTGTGTGTGTGTGTGTATGTATGTACTATGTGCATGAGTGTGCAGTGGTACGCAGGCCGTGTGTGTGTGCATGTGTTTGTGTGCCACATGAACGTGGCAAATCTCTTGGTGGACCGCTTTCCCGGTGTATCCTTCAAAAACATGTGGATGTCATTAAAACTTTCTGCTCCACGGTCAAGACTGTCAACAGAGTGAGCGAGGCAAGCAGAGATAAAGGAGGACTACAGGAGAGAGTGAGTGTGTGTGAAAGCGAGATAGTAGTGAAGGAGAAAGATATGAGAACAGAACATCAAGCAGAGTCCTTTCTAATATTATTCCATCTGATACCGCCATTGAATCAGAGCAGGGCCCATTAAAATGATACTGACACCCTAATTCAATCTACCCTCTCTGAGATCCCCCCCGAGCAGATGCTACGATTCAATTTCTATCTGTTACCCTCTCCCTCTGTGTTGCACAGTGCTCGTCCCCTGGCACTGGGAGCCTCCCACCGCTCACAGGACAATCACTAACCCAGAGTCTCTGTAGACACGTTGGAGTACCTCGGAGGAGAAATTGCTCCAAAAGTCAAAAAGCATAGAAAAACCCCTCTACGGAAGAAAACAGATATTCTTGATAAAACTGCCAAAACATTTCACTTGCCAAGGACAGGCATGTCCAGACACACACACAGAAAGAGTTCCTGCCTCTGGATGTGATACAGTAGCACACGGAGAGAGTGAGGATAGGAAACACCAGAAATACACCATAACAATGGGGTTGAATTTAACCTTTATTTAACCAGGTAGTCTGATTGAAATCAAGACTCTGTTTTTCAAGGGAAACTAGCCAAGAGGGCAGTATCAAGCAGTGACTCAAAAGTAGCAGACAAACAACACAGAACATATCAACCAGCTCGTGGAGTAAAACTATTTAACCTATTTAGTTCTGACCTCGGGGACAGACAAAAACAATTCCTGTGACAGCAAACAGTGACTTCCACTAACATTTCTATATAAGAGATATAAGAGCACAACCAATCAGGAAGCAGACCCAACGGCCTTATAAACCTCCGACAAAGAGGGAGCAGAGCGAGCGAGTGTACAGGAGTTATTGATATCTCAATGCCTCTGCATGTGGAAACTCTCAAAGAGCCATTGATCAGCTGCACAGCAAGCTGGCGTGACAGCCAGGGTCTGCTGAACAACTCAATCCCAAAGTGTGGTCGCCACAACTCACTCTATAACCTCTTTTTAGGACATGAGTTGAGAGTATAGCACCGCTTCAGTCACACACACACACACACACACACAGCTTGACACTGGCCTTAGGCTGTTTTGCAACACTTTTACATAAGTCATCGTTCTGACAGCAGCACTGAGCACAGGCAGAAACAGAGAGAGAGAGAGAGAGAAAGAAAGAGGGAAAGAGAAAGAGAGCTGGATAGAGAGAAAGAGAAGGCACTCACCGGGACAAGCACAACCTCCAACAGACATCTTCTCACATGTTGGGCTCTGCTCGGAACGAAACAGCTGCGTTCAGTCCACACGCTGCTCGCATGGGCTAAGTCTGAGGAAAACAACACACACAGAGGGGTGGAGAGAGTAAGAGGGAGTGGTAGAGAGCAGGGCATGAACACCAGGACTACATTTCTCTCTCTCTCTCTCGCGCTCTCTCTCTCTCACTCTCTCTCTCTCTCACTCTCTCTCTCTCTCTCTCTCTCTCTCTCGCTCTGTCAGAGGCAGGAAGTTGGCGCTGGCGCTCTAGCTGCATCATTAATAGGTATATTGCAATACAAGTGGGAGGAGAAAATGAGAAAGGAGTGAAATAGGAAGAAAGAGCAGTAACGGTATGTGAGACACGAGTAAGTAATACGCAAGGGAGGGAGGGAATGTCCGTGTGTGTGTGTGTGTGTGTGTGTGTGTGTGTGTGTGTGTGTGTTTGTGAAAAGGAGAAGGCAGGAGGGAGGCAATTAGAGCAAAGGAGAGGAAAAAGAGAAAATGCACAAGGTATGTGTGTGTGGCAGTGATGCATCATCTATTTCTGCCTGGTGCTGTGGAGATAAACATACTCAGTAGGAGCCCAGAGGCACAGGGTCATTACTGCCAAACAAACACATGCACGCGCACACACACACACACACACGCCTCGTGTATGAGATTTCTCCCGTCCTCCATCTCTCATATCTGCCATCCATCTCTTTCCATCCCTCTCCCCCCCCCCCCCCCTCTCTCTCTCCTCCCTTCTGTTTTTCTGCTGCAGAGAGAACACTGGTGTTAATCACTACAGACAGTATCGATTAAAAATGCAAAGCCCACCTGGAGCGCAGGGACACTGGAGACCCATGGGAGGGAGAAAGAGCGTGCACGTACAAAATGCACACACACACTCACACGTGCACACACGCACATGCACACACACAGACACAACAGGAGCTGCACGTAAACAGTCTGACTTGACTGCAGACTGTCTGCTTTGCCCTCTCGTTCTCTCTCAACTTACTTTCCTCTGCCTCTTTCTGCTCTTTCTTGCTTTTTAATCTTCACTCCATGTTACCTCGACCTTTCTTCTGCTCCACGTTGACTTGATGTTCTCTTCTGTTCCCTTCCCTCTGTGTCCGGTCTCCCTTACCACCTCTCTGCTTTCCCTTAATTCCTTCATCGCGTAACTTCCCCCGGCTCAAATGTGCCTGCTCTCAAAACCAATAATCTCATAATCTCACACTTCACTACACAAACACACGACCACATAACTCAGTTCCACGAGCAGAGTCTTCGTTGCTCAGTTACCTGATCCTCTCTGATGGATAACAGATTGAGCAGTTATTGGCACGGAGAAAGAAAATGTAAAAAGTTTTGTTTTTTAAATGCTCTTACACACATAGACATCACAGTAGGAGACAACTTCAGACTATACTGACAGCACATATGCATTTCCACAAACAAACAACAAACAATACAAGCACACAATGTGTTCACAGTAGATTGACAGTCTAGTATATCCGTGTATCTCCTCATAGCCGTACGCCGAACGAGCCCCCAAAGTGAGATGAACCACAGTTCAACAGACCTCAGATCTCCGTTGTCTGTCACTCACAGCCAATATGCTTACAAAGACAAACAACTGTCTCCAATAAAACGAAAGCTGACAGGCACATTCCCCACACACCACCGCACTGGCAGAGGCATCACAGTTAAATGTCATACACGGTGTCAGACACTGTTCTCAGGACTGAGACACAATGAACAGCCCCGCGGGCCTGCTCCTCTCTTCCTCTCCCCTTACTTGTCTTGCTATCCCTCTCTCTCTCTCTCTCTCTCTCTCCCCATTTCTCAATACTCCCCCATCTCTCTCTCTCTCTCTCTCGCTCTCTCTCTGATTCAACAAGGTCTGCCTCTCATCTCCGTTGTTCTGTCACTGTTCTATCTATTGTTAGCCCTGTAGGACGGGGATCTGTGCACCTGACATTTACTGAGAATCTTGCTACTGTAAAATGGCGAAGTCTGAACAAAGGCAGACATGAGAGAAACATCTCAAACACCGCCAGCGAAGAGAGAGAGAGAGAAAAAAGAGAAGAGAGAAAGATGGTGGGTGAGAAAGAAACAGAGGGCGGGTGCGTGAATGTGATTTGGGAAATGGCTTCTGTTTCCAGAAGCGATTAGGCTTTGAAGCGGTGCACTTCTCCACTGACTACACAGTCAGGCATGCTCTCTCTCTCTCTCTCTCTCTCTCTCTCTCACACACACTCACTCCCTCTCTCTCTCTCTTACTCTCTCTCTCACAGATATTCGCACTCTGTCAACACATCCACACATCACTCAAAAAGCTTTCTGAAAATAATGAAGGCCCCCCTCTGTGTTCCCCTCCCTCGCTCCACTGTGGGAACACGCAGCAGCACTTCCGTAACACTGTCTGACAGACAGCAAAGTGCCTGCACGCAGACAGATTGACTGGCTGCTTGACTGACTGATAGACACACACACACACACACACACATACACACTTAATACACTTCCACCCATTAGTATGTATGAATGAATACTGTCATTTTCTTGCTCACATGCTCCTAACAACCCTGTTTCAGCCTAACCCCTCAGTAAAAAGGTTAAGAGATGGTTTAAAAGGCTTCCAGTGGCATACTTGGTGTCTCAGGTGAGTTCATGTCATCAATGCTTACCTCTCAGCCTTTTGTCTTGGAGCTGTTCTGCCCACCCCCCCCCACACACACACACACACACACACACACACACACACACACACACACACACACACACAACATCCTCCATCTCCACACTTACCTTTGTCTTCCCTTTCTTCTGCACCCACGCGGTACACACACCAAAGCCTCGCTCACAAAGTGCTCCTGGGTCAGTCACACAGAGAAAAACCTGCTGGACCAGCAGACAGAGAGAAGAGTGAGATGAGATGCAGATAGAGACACAAACGGAGGGGATCTAGCAAATTGGATGATGAGAAGGAAGGAAGGAAGGAGGCGGAGGGGAAAGGGGGGCAGCTCTCAGCTGCACTGGTATGAATATGACGCAGAGGCAGCAGCCAGAGCCACTTCTCCTCTCCTCTCTCCTCTCCAGCCCCATCCCTCCATACCCACAGAGAGAGAGAGAGAGAGAGAGGGCACTGTAACCATGGCAACGCCAGAGCAGCGGTAGGTTGCTGTTAGGGAGTGTGTTGGGGCACAGTGGTGTTCCTTTCTCTCACTCTCTCTTTCTCCCCCTTTCTCTCACACACACAAACACAAGCCCACAAGTCTTTCCACTCCTACAGGTATACACAATAGAGCCTCTGATATACAGAAGAAAACCTCCACAGGAAATATGGGGGCGGCAGTGAATTCAGTATGACATGACAGGTAGCAAGAGGCAGAGCAGAGACTCTTGAAACTGCAGGGTATGGTCAAGTACTTCACTAAGCGATGTTGGCTCTAATCGTGCAGAGAACTTTTTCTGCCATGGAGTTGATCCACTCATCACACAGAGAGCAAGGTCAATGTGAAACATTGCTAACATGCTGATTTTGAGAGCTCATTCTGGGCCTTCTATCTTTATGATGGCAAAGGCAAACGCCAGGCGGTTTTTCAGGATGTCGCCGAAATTGGGTAAAATTGAGAAGGCCTTGCTCTTCAAATGAAAAGCATCATAGGATAACGCCGATCAGTTAGACTGATTGCGTTAATGAATAAAATTTGCCTAGACCTATGGATGTTTGAATTGATGCCAGGAAATCCACACCAGGACAGAAGAAATATCATAACATTTGACCGCATTGGGTCTGGATTTCACCGCATAGTTCCAAACTCACCATATGTATTCTTAAATATACTGAATAACTGTCACAGGGAACACCATGAATTGGAGAAGGTAGCACATTGTGGCAAGATTTGGAAATGTTTCTCCAAATGTCTACAGGAAATCATAATAGCTGCCTGAGTCACATATCTGAGAATGAAAGAAAAATGGAAAATAGACAGAAAAATAGGGAAAGTAGTGAACTACCTCTACTAAATTTCTGCCTGTGGGACACAGGGAATTGCCCATGGCCTTTCTGTGCAGTACCTGTCCTAATGAATACAACACCACTTTTACTGTTGACCCAATTTAATCCCCACCTCTCTGTTTCTCAAACTCACTTCTTGTTCACTCCTCATTCCTCTCATTCCCTTCTAACCTACAGCAACACACTGCCCTGCATCTTCTTTACTTCCCCATCTCAGTTTAATATTTAGTTAGTACATAGTCACTGATAAAAGACTGTGGTATAATATATATGTATACACATATATTATATACACACATATATATGTGTATACATATATATGTGTATACATGTGGATAAGTGGTTTATTCCCTCGTGCAAACTTCATTTTATATGTAGCCTACTGTAAAGTCCCTCGTCCTCTTAAATATTGAGTCACATAAATAGAATAGAATAGAATTTATTTTATCAGAGTATATAGGCAGAGTCTGTTTGCAACATCTGGTGCTGAGCAAGCTTACAATCTCTTGACTATGATGCCGATGAGACGATTAGGCTGAATCAGATGAGGCAGAGAATAATAAGTGTCCATCAAGTGATGCCACCGCAAGAATGCCACATTCTTCTCAGATTCTATGCTGTAGGATGTTCACCAGGAATAGTAGAGCCACTCAGAGTCCAAACCTTTCAAAATAAAAGTACAAGTATATATATATATACACACACATACACATACATATATGTATACAGTATATATACAGTATGGACAATATTGACAGAACAGTGTGAAATGAATACTCTGTACATATCTAGAGTATTAATTTCACACTGTTCTGTCAATATTTTCCATACTGTATATATCTTAGCATATTCATATCTATCCCTTACTGTTTATTTAATATATTTATATTATCACTATACAAATGTACATACTCTGCACTTTACTGCTATTTGCACTTCTGGTTAGATGCCAAAATGCATTTCGTTGTCTCAGTACTTGTACTCTGTGCAATAACAATAAAGTTAAATCTAATCTAATCTAATCTAAACAAGTAAGTACAAGTGTAAGTACAAGAACAAAAATTAGCCCCTCATAGTGACCCACATTTTCAAAAGAATTTAGGGGAGCCAGTTACAACAACATCAAACAAGGACATACACAGAATACCATCTGAAACTAAAGTAAAAAACATATTTGAAATGCCATGCCTGTGATCATGTTATTATTTCAAGAGTGCAGGTAGAAATCTTTAAAAAAAATCCATATCCATCATCAACAAAATCACAAAGGCCAAGATGTGTGTTTTAACTCACAAAATAAGTTTTTTCTTAAAAGACCCTAACCTTACATACCTTAACATCAGTTTGATTTTACTTACTATGAAGTGTACTATGCATTTAGATCACAAAGATTAAGGGAGCCTAAAAAAGTGGGTAAACTCTATTATACAAATAAAAAGGTTTATGTGGGTTTAGCCTGCACTAAATGCCTGGCTACATTACTGAGATAATGGATGTGTACCAATAACTATGCAAGTAACTGCCACATGAATCCCAGAGACATGGTACAGCGGCCTCGTAATTTATGACTGCAAAGGAATACAAAGCATTAGTATAGTGATAAAGTCAATATTGTATTGAGAAGTCATTTTAGTAAGTAGACAAAATGTCTTTGATTCCTAGATGTGTGAAACCCCCAAACATCACCAGACTCTTTACTCAGTACTACTAGGATCACCACAAACTCACTATTGAGTACCAGGGATACACTATACTACTGTTGGAATATTATAGTGTTTTTTTGGTTATTGCAAATGTTTTTGGACTGAAGAGAAAGAGAATTTTCATTGCATCTGCATTTGTTTTTCTAGCAGTGAGAGCAATTTTTCAGCAGGCGGAGAGGGGTGGGGGCACCACAGACAATGAATGTAAAGCAAACACTGATACAAGACCCATTTACTCCCCTGCTGATGCAGCTTTTGTTGCCTTCATGTACCGTCGGGAATATTGTAATTACAATTTATCCGCATATGCACAGCCAACAAAGTGATAAATATGAATGGAAAAGTTGGGATTTTCTAACATACAAACGTTGAGGGGGCGGAGAGCATATAAACCATGTGAACAACTGATAGTAAACATGATGTATTTTATTATTATGTTATTGTTTGCCATTGTATGTAAATACTTAGTACCAATGTATGTTTTAATCTTTATTTTTTGTTTAACTTTTAATTTCGTCTTTTATAAATGAATTAAAACATCAATTAGATACCTAGTGTACATTTTCTCCTCTTCATTATTCCACTGCAGCACAAATGAAGCAGCCACTAAAAGGCAGCAAGAGACGGGCACGCTTCCTCCACCGCCCCTGCGTCGTTTTGCGTCGTTTTGCCGGGAATGTTAGACCACGTGTCTCCTACCGGCTTGCTTGATCCCCCAATGCGCGATTCAGTACTTTCATACAGAGCCTACTTTACCGACTAGTCAGTGCAGGGAGGATTTGCAAGATGGCGGCGCGGTGGGGAGCAGGCGAGGAGATTTTAACTGCCTGTAATATAGATTTATTCGCACCGGATACACTAGACGAGGTAAGGAACAACTACTGGGCGCTATTGCCTGATTTCAGTGTTATTTGTTGTGCCTAATGTTTTATAAGCAGTGCAGACCGTGTTGTGTACAATGTGTCCACTGCGCGTGGAAAAGTGACACGTGGATACAACCATAGTGTCATTAGCAAACTTGTTAGAAAGTACTCCTGGTTTTGGAATGACTACACTTCTCACGTCTTGATTTTATTGTAAAATCTATTGATAATGCCGAATGCTTTACTGTAAAGGCGTCGTTTATAGTTTAATATTAACATCGATAGATGGCGTGTGTAGCTTGACCAGCAAGCTAGCGTTTTGTCCAACCCCTTGTAATAACCAGTCAGACTAATAAAGTGACAGTTGTGTTTTATGGTAATAGTTGACCTGGCATGTATAGCAGTTGTATTATCAGATCATAAAGTTTACATTTGAGCCCAATCAGCCGAGTTGATATTCAAAGCCTGTGTGATGCTCGTTAATTCATTCACACGTGGTGATGCATGGCGCAGGAAACCAAACAAGTAATATTGTGAACACTTACGTGTTTATTTTTACTTTTTATGAAGCTTCATCTGTAGTTTAATGCTTGGCAGTAGTTTGCTAAGCTCTTCTGGTTTAACGAGGTTTACAGCATCAATGACAGCACACTGCAGGTACATAGCATCACTCTCTTGAATGATGCTCATGAGTGATGGCGACGTCTGATATTAAACACTGAATAACATCACCCGAATCGGCACTTGCGGCCTGAAAGGTTGCCATTCCACATCTTGGTGTGTCCCACGTGTGGTTTAGTCACAGGTGAATCACATGCCGGCGGTTTTACACGCGTGCCACAGGTTGCATTAATTGTATCTCAATCATCACGCAGGTGTGTCATATATATAACATACACCGTTTGATATTAAGATTTGATCATACCCAGTTGGTTATTAGTTAGTATCGTTATTAGTCTGTACATGCTGACATTTCCCGACTAACAACAAGATAGGGCACCTAGCTGCGTTTGTTGTAGGTCTGCACGTGGGTTAGCTGTCCTCGGACGGGGTGAGGCGTGGGACAAATATGTCTGCGCGCTGTGTCTGCATGCATGAACACACGTGGGTTACTGTATGAGCTTACTTCTTTATTTGATACTGCGTCATGCTATCAGTAGTATTTGATACTTAATGACGGACAGCTATGTTGGGACCACTAGTCATATTATTGCATATAGTCAAATATCAACCATCAGTTGAAATGTGAAATAGTATGTGGGCCTTCCTCACGTGTTTATCTTGCAGTTCACATAATTTTCTAATTCCACTTTCTTCCTTTTATGCCATAGATAGTCTTCCATGGCGTGTTGATTTATATTTAACCCATTGCTGCATGGTTTAGGAAAGAAGGAGAATTTCTGTCCTCCCACCCTTTTAAGATTGTCGTTTGAACTTAATTCATTTTTAATAGCCAAAACACTAACTCCTTATTAAAACTTGTGCATAAATTTGGAGTCCTGCATGTCCAATAGATACAAGCTCCAGTATTTGTGATTTATTAAGGTTTGAAGAGAAAGTTTGTGGTATTCTGGGTTCCTCTTCCAAGCTAGAACTAGAAACGTGCCCTGCCCTGCCCTCTGGGGATTACTTTTCAGTTTTTCTCTGAAAAGCCAGAATTTCCAGTTCAGACTTATTCTCAGCTCCAAACAAATAGCTGTTGTATTTACATCTCTGATGCTGATGAACAGTCTTTATTTGCATGAACTTAAGAGCATTGGTGTCTATCCTACTACACTTTTTACCACAATATGGTGATAACATATGTTGTTTTAAAATGCATTGTCATTAACATATGTTGTGTAGTAGTAATACAAATGTGTGTCGTCCTTTGTTAGTTTAGTATCCTAACAGGTTTACCTCCATGTTTTGTTTTTTTGTTTTAAAAAAAAAATTGATTTATCCTTTATTTAACCAGGGTAGTCATGTTGAGGTTGACATCTTTTTCAATTGAGCCCTGGCCAAGAAGGCAGCATACACAAGAGTTTCACATAAAATGATGCATACAAATAGTTATAAATAAATCAAAAAAAGATAAAAGCACAAAAAAATTAAAATGAGGGGGACAAAAAGACAAAATACACTTTAATACTTAATACACTCATGTACTTTAATTCTTTGTAAATGTTCTCACACTTGTTTGCTTTACATTGGTTTAGCTGCAGGGCTCCCTATGGCTAGAAAAGTGTAAATCCAAAGAAAATGCATGATATGGCTTTATTTCCCCAAAATGAAAAGGTTTTTTTTCTCTCTAGACTGATGGGCTGAGCTCTGAAGAAACTCTGGAGGTCCTCCAAGGCTGCTTAGACCCCTCAATCCTTTCTATCTTTGAGGACACACCGACAGTAGAGGCAAGACTCATTTCATATAATTAAGCTTCAGGTTATGGTCACTTAAGAGACGTGTATTATGTCAGCATTGTACATAAAGACATTGAGTTGTTTGTTTATGCACCCAAGTACTGGTGTTCATACTTGCAGCTAATTTTCATGTTTATTTAGGTTAAAGGAATGGATGAGGAGAGCGAGGCAACGCTGCTAACAGCCCTGACGGAGATCCTTGATAATGTAGATGATGAGAATCTGTCCCCGTTTGACACACTTCCCGACTCTGACCTGCTGTCAGGTTACAAGGGCAGGGAACAGTCTCCGGTTAGTGCCCAGCTGTCATATACACAACTCACACACGCAGTGTCTCAAAAATTCCCACTCATAACAACCCCCACCTGGCCCATGGGGTCAGGGTAGAGAGCCTCACACAGGCTTTTACAAGGGGGGTGGAAGCCTAACCAGCTGGACTCTTGTAGTTATAAAAGTACATTTTACTCATTGTGTATATAAATGTGAATTTACCCTTATTGTGGTTAAATGTTCATTTCATTCAATAATGAATGAAATAAGTAATTTGTAATGTTTTTTTAAATCTTCCACTCTCTAGTTGAGGAGATTGCTGTGTCTGTCCCGCTCCCCTCCAGAGAAAGACACTATCTGCAGCACAAAAACTTTATCAACTGGAAAGGTAGCTCTCTCTGCACATGACCTATACATATAATCTAGTGAAGTAAGCAGTTGGATTTCAGAATGTGACTGGATATTTCTCTCCCTCTCTGTACCCAGAGCCTCCCCAGGATACAAGCAGCTTCTATCCAGAGGAGTGATGGAGAGGAGGAGGAAGATGGCTCCCTCACCTTGAGCCCAGTGAGGCAGTCTTTATCTCTTGACAAAGAGCTGCTAGACTGGGGAGGTCTGACCCTACCTCTTCCCTTCACCCTTGAGCAGGAGGGTGAAGATAACGATGGCATTTCAGTTAGCTTGGGGGACTTGGTCAGGCATATGCACCCATACTGTATGGCCGTTTGTGTGGAGAATGGAGAGGGGGTGCAGATGTTGCCTGAAGGAGGCATCTTGCTTGAAGTTGTGGACCAGGGGGAACACGGAGAGCCTATCCTGGCCATCCCAGATATGGGTTTCCCTGTGTCTCTGCCAATACTCGAACACTCCTCAGAGAACGAGCAGAGAGTTCCTGACGAAACAGAAGACACAACCTCTGATTCAGAGCATATAATTGTTGATGATGATGAAGATCCCACAGCCAATGAGGCTCCACTGAAAGTTGCAAACCCTGTGACCCCAGCCCTAAGTTCAGAGGTGAAAGGTGGGATGGTCATTAACAGACCCAAGGAAGAGATAATAGAGAAAAGCCCTTCTAGGAGGAAAAGGAAAAAGAAAAGTAAAAAAGAGATCGACCCTGTGGAGGGAAGGGTCCTGCGGAGCACCTCAGCTAGGAAGGTAGCACAAGAATTGCCCAGAAAGCCTGAAAAGAGCCTAATCAAAGAGAAAAAAAACAAAGTTCCACTGGTGCCTGTTGCTTCAACTTCAGTTCCTTCCTCTTCAAAACATAAGAAAGTAAATGCATGCCAAAATGAAACACACTCAGAAATAACCACCCTAACACTACCCCCTGAAATGAGTGTGAAAGTCACACCATCAGTGTCATCCATACCAGACCCATTGCCATTAAATGCTAGCCCTGAGCGGAGTCAGCCTAACGGTCTACCTACAACAGTGCATTTCTCGGTGCCTAATGAAGCACCCAAACGGTTATCCCCATCACCTGAGAAGCTTGAAGTATCAACAGCTACCTTTGCAGCCCCTGTGTCTTCAGATTGCCACTCAGCTCCTAACCCTGTCACACCCCAGACACCATTGCCCCTTGATGAAGCCCTCCCACCTGTGGCCCGAAAGAATGGTGAGGTCGCCCCTCCTGTCCCAGAGCACAAGCCCAAACCTCTCAGTCTGGAGGAGTACCGGCGGCTGCGACAGCAGAAGAAACCTGCTCCGGTGGAAAAACAAGAGGACCACAGCACTAAGTGGCCCAGCCTCCCGGAGCCCCCTAAAGAGCTGCCCCTCATCCCCTGCTTGCCTGACCCCAGCCCTAGGGACCCTCGCCACCACCACCCCCTGTCAGTGAAGAAAGAGGTGGAAGTCAAAGCTGCCTGGCAGCCCATGGGGCCTGGTGCCCCACCTACCCCTGAGGCACTGTTGGTGCCACCAGCCTACATGACTGCCTCCTCAAGCAAGGTTGCCACTGCTGCTCCAATTCCTAAACCCCAACAAGCATCTGCACCTCAACCAGCTTCTACTCCTAAACCTTCTCAACTGCAGGATCCCTTCAGCTGCTGCCCCTAGCTTGGTGAAGAATTTACCCCAACATCTACATGCCACCTCACAACCTGCTAGGCCTTGTGTGCCTCAGAGCTCCGGGTCCCCATCTTCTTTTCAACCAGCCACTCAGCTCATGCCTCCCGCAGACAGGCAGTGCTCCTCTGCACCCTCAGGAGACAAGACTGGGGTTGTTGAAATGCCCCGCTCAGTATCCCCTCAGTCTGCGGTGCGCAATGAAGTCTCCTATAAAACCACTACAGGGTCACTCAAACCCGCTACTGTGTCTGCCCAGACAGCTGCCCCCCAGAAAACCACTGCAATTGCCCAGAAAGTGCCTCAGCTCGTTGCTGCTACCTCAGTGAATGGCCCAGTCATTTTTGCTAGCAAGCCCTCCGGTACCCAGGCCTGTTCTTCCCACATTGCCCATCCCTCTAACCCCGCCCAGATATTAAAGGCTGTGCTTCGAGCTCAAGTTAGACCCACCACAGCACCAGAACCCCCAAAGACAAAGAGCCCCACACAGGAACTGATTGAGGCCTTCAGCAGTGAGATTGGTGAGCTTAAACTTGATTATACATTTCAATTGCTTAAATAGTATTTTTGTTCTTGAAAGGCTGACAGTATCTGATATCTTGTGTGTGTGTGTGTGTGTGCTATTTGACTAAAGACTGAAGAAATGCATCTTTTATTTTTATTTTTTAATCTTTGATATGTTTCTTAGGCATTGAAGCTGCTGATCTGACCAGCCTGCTGGAGCAGTTTGAAGAGACCCAAGGTGAGCAACATCAGAGAACAGTTATCAATTTTACTGTATCAGTTTGTTTCCATTTTCTTCATTCTTGCTTGGCAGACCTTTTTGTTTTTTTAAAATCTGAATTAAATGTTCAGTTCATTCCATGTAGGAGATACACCCTTATGTGTGTTCATAGAACTGGGATGCTAATGCTTTATTGCTGGTACAAGGGCGGTTGCATTGACCAACTGCTTAGTGGGTCACATAGTTCAGTACCAGGCTAAATGTGGTCAGAGTATCACTTTCCCTGGTTTTGTAATGGCAGGAAGCAGCATATAGCCTTGCAGAGCTATCTCTGGATATGGGTAGTAGCTTAGGGGGTGACTATGGCTAAAAGCCTTTTGGGGTCACCAAATGGCCACCTGAAGAACTCGCTCCCAATGTCTGCTGTGCAGAAGGTTTTTAATTTTAAGGCATATGCTCAGCAGCAGGTCAAGCCAGAAGACTTCCCTGAAATTTATGACCAGTAGAGACATATATACCATGGACTCAGTACATAGTCCAACATAACTGACCTACGATACAAAGATATTGTTGGGCTGCTCATGTGAACTTCAAGCTTACCTCATTCTTCCAGAGAGTTTTAGGTTGAAATATTAAAGGGAATTAACCAGTGAAACAAGCTTTGAACGTTCCAAAATCAGTTTGGCTTTTCTACTGAGATGTTCCCTTTAAGAGATGGATGCTGTGGGGGGTAGCGCAGCTGCTTTGTGCTCCTGTCTGTTCAGCTGCTGGAATTCTGCCCTGTCCGCAAATCCATTTAACTCTCGCCCTGCTGTCTTTGTCTGGACGGATGTATAGACCCCAACCAGAACAAGTGGCTAGACTCTGTGCTGTCACACTCATGTCTGTGGGCTTGTTGTCCCATGTCCTGCTGTGGTTGGTGTACAGCTGCTGAGCATTTGAAGAACTCCTACCTTTTGTAGGACATCTTAACCATGAGATACAGCACGTCTTGCTTCATATCCAAAGGATCGTTTCTACTCTAAGCCACTTCTCATGGAATAAAAGCACTGATGACATGACCCAGTCAACGACATTGTATACATAGCATTTTATGGTTGCCATGCAGGTTGTAGGATTCTGACTAATTTTACCTCAATCTTCAATAATTCAGTTTTCTCTGTTCCTCACTCACCTTCTATTCCCTATGTTCATCCACTCCCTTGCCTGGTCCCTCTGTCTTCAGCCAAAGAGGAGCAGTCTGTGCCGGAGGTCTCTGGTAGAGCAGCTGCTGTAGGAAACTCTAGGTGAGTTACCCTACAGCCCCCATGCTGCTCTGTGTGAATGTTGGTGGAACGGTAATCTCTTGGCAAGCCAACCTGCTTGCATTGTGTGTGTGGGGATGGGTGTGTGTGGAGGTGGCCTTCATCCACCCTTTGCCAAGACCTACCGCAAACCGGCTGAATGTCGAGCCCTGGTAATGGCTTTGTCAGTTCTGAATCTGTACACTTAATGCTCATGTTCTGTTGTCTGTCTGGACTTGACTGGATTCTCATCCCTGCACAAACTCGGGTGTAGGCTACACTATTAAACAGCGATATGTGCTAACAGACCCTTGTGCTTGCTTTGCAGTGTTGAGTTTGCTCCAGAGAAAACGTTTGTGGAGCGTGTGAGAGCTATTGACCTCTCAAGCACTGCAGGTAATATTTCTGAACAAATTTCTTTAAAAAGCTTGGCAAGAGTGCTATACCAACACTGACTTGGAAGTGAAATCATTCAAATAACACAGAACGTCTTAAAATACAATAATACTAATACACTTTTTATTTTAATTTCCCCTCTAAGATAACAAATCTACAACAAAGTCATTCTCTGTAGGGCATGTTCTGCCCTTGCTTCCATGTTCTCACATGCTACCAGCAAAATGGCACTGTCATTATAACAAGGCATATGATCATCTAGTTTACAAGTAAATGATTATCTAGTTATCTATTTTTTGTTAGGGTGATAATAGTAAATGTGTAAAATACTACAAAATGGCACATGATTCCCAGACATCAAACATCACGGGTCAAACATCACTGATGCCAAATGCTTCTGATTGTTGCTCAGTCAAATGGCTTTAATAATTTTGGACTGAAAGCTCTCGCTCCCTCCCTTTCAGCTCTGACTCCCCCAGCCACCCCACCTCACCAGCTGTGGAAGCCACTGGCTGCTGTGTCCCTTCTGGGGAAGAGCAGGGTCACGGAAGCTTCCAAGCCAAGCCCCTCCAAGGTTATCCAGATAGAAGCCAGGCCTCTGCCTTCGATCAGGCTCCGCAGCAAACCCACTACTGCTGCTGGCACCGTAGCCCCTGAGCTGGCATTCATGGACCATGACTATTGCCTCCCCAGCAAGGGGGCTTCCACTGGTGAGCCAGGCCAGCGCTGGAATGTCAAACAGCAGCCTTTCATCACCATCAAAACCATTAAGAGTGCCACCGCAACTACTACGCAGCCACCCCCAAGTGCCCTGGCATCCTCGCTCCAGACCACCACAATTGCTGTGGTCATGAAAGCACAGGAGTCTCCACTGATGGAGCCCCTGGATCACAGGACTGACAGAGCTGTGGGAAGCTCTGTTCTGGAGACTCCTGACGCCTCCCCTGCTCGGCAGGAGACTGGCACTCCTCAGGAAAGGAGTCCCAGGCAGGGGCAGTCAGGGAGGTCCTACCATCGGCACACTGCCTCTCCCTCCCCCTCCCCCTCCCCCAGCCCTAGGTCCAGCTCAAAGGAGGAGAAGAGGGGCCGACTTAGAAAAAGAGGATCCCGTCGGTCCCCCAGCCCTATATCCAGTGGGTCAGAGTCAGACTCCCACTCCTCTCGGTCCAGATCACACTCTCCACCCAAGAAAAGGTGAGACCCTCAGAGTCATATCTGAGGTTCACACATTTGATATCCATGCAATATCCAGCCTATTTCTGGGGGTTATGATTTCCCTGTGTTGATCACTGACCCTCCTCTTCTCTAGGTATCGTCCCCGTCACTCTGAGAGCAGTTCCAGCTCGTCTTCCTGTTCCTCCTCTTGTTCCTCTCATTCGGTCTCCCGCTCCCCACCCAGGAGGAGGAGGTACTCGTATTCCTCCTCTCGTTCTGGCTCTTGGAGTCGCTCCAGGTCACGGTCGCATTCCCCTCAGAGAGGAGGAGCCCATTGGAGTAGAGACAGGAGGTCGTACAGGTACAGCGCATACACCATGACATTCATCTGAGTGGTAGTCATTACATGGATTGTGTAGCTTTGTCTCTGTAAGAGGAGTTGGTGTTTAGTTGCTTGCACAGCTTCACTACTACTTTTGAGTAATGCACTTTTGCGTAACAAATCTTTCTCCCAGTATTAACTGCCAATTTCATTTTCATTTCACTCTTCCAGTCCCTCTTATAGGCCCAGCTCTAGGCACAGTGTAAAGGAAAATCCTGAACAAGTGCAGAGACTCAAGGAGAAAGCCATTGTGAGTTAATGTTTGTGTTTTTGCTCATAGATGCCAGTGTACAGAAACGTACCAACAAGCCATCTTTTGGTTTTCACCATGTTGATCATCTGACTGCTTTTCTCTCTCAGGAGGAGCGCAGGGTTGTTTATGTTGGTCGAATCCGGGGCACGATGACCCGGAAGGAACTAAAAGAGCGCTTCTCTTTCTATGGAGAGATAGAGGACTGCACCCTGCACTTTAGAGATCATGGGTAAGAACAGAAACAACTCTTTACACATTGCTATAGATTGTTCAATCTAGTGGTAAGCTATTAGTATACTGAAAGCCCATTGTTTAATTCCAGTGATCCATAACTTTACTGATTAAGAGATTTAATAAGCTAATATGAACTCTTGGCACTGTCTTTGAACCTTGTTGGTCCCATCTTTGACCTCCTAGGCCAAGCTACAGTGCTAAAGCAACACCAGGCTTGCTTATAACTGGGGCCTCCTGGCAACACCCCCAGGTCGCTCTTTTAAAAGCAATTCACAGCTCAGCACCATGTAAAGGTCTCTGAACGTAGAACTTGAATGATTAGACTGGCTGTACCTAATCAAATCAGCTCTCGTTAATGGTCATTTTCACATTTGACTGGTACACCTCAAGGTGGCTGCCACAGAATTATCCAATTTGATAATGTTATGGATATCAAGGAACTTCATGTGTTACTAGGGCAGTGGCATCATTTAGCTTAACACTCTGGCAGCCATGTTGAACATTCTGTGCCTCATGCACTGTCCACAATGCTTGTTTCCATGACTACGTCAAATTTCTATGGCAGCCATCTTTAAGTGTACCAAAAGAGATTAACTGACCGTTCTATTGCTTCTATTTCTGTGGTCTGTCATGACCCTTGCTAGACCTCTTCTAGACTGGTAAACTTCAAATATGTTTTGACTTTCTATGGCAGGGACAACTATGGGTTTGTGACCTATTATGACACAAAGCACGCTTTTGCGGCCATTGAGAACGGAAGCAAGCTGCGCATGCCTGACGAGCTGCCGTTTGATCTCTGTTTTGGTGGAAGGAGACAATTCTGCCAGACCAGCTATTCTGACCTGGGTAGGCATAACTTTAATGTGTTTTTTTTTGTTTTTTTTTGTTTTTATAATTGGGTTTTATGTTTCATAATTGAACGTTAACTGTTTCAAAAGCATTCAAGTTGCTAGATTCACATCAGACTTTGGAAGCTCAGACTATAGGCAATGCTTATTTTGATGTGATTACTTTCTCTCTCCTTACAGATTCTAATAGAGAGTATGATCCATCGCCTGCAAAGGGCAAGTTTCACACACTAGACTTTGACACTTTATTGAAGCAGGCCCAGAAGAATATGAAGAGGTAACAGGAGGCCTGCCACAGGAGGCAACAGACACATACCTCGCCGTTGGTTGGGCTCCACACAGCCAACGCTGCCTTTACATTTACTTGTTGTTAGTTTTTTTTTGTTTTTCATTTTGTTATGGTTCTGCAAGCTAACACCTTCTATTGAAGTGAAGATTTGTATGAAAAGATTAAAAGAGAAAAAAATGGAATAAATGAAATCAAATAATTTTTTTAAAGTTTATTTAAATGTATAATCAGATTTGAATTGTATGGAAGGGAAAAACGTTTTAAAAGGAGAGAAATAAGTTGAATGGTATTCCCTGATCATGGGATAGGGTGTAATACATTTAAAGTGTACTACAAACCTTAATAAAAACCAAAACCTAGAATGGGTTGTTTGTTTTTCATTGCACCTTGCCACTGTACCTTGACAATGTCACATTTCAGTTCCGTTTCTTTATTGACATAAAGGAGGAAGTCTTTGCCAGAGGTAATTGTGGAGAAATGTCCTCTCCCCATGCCAAAGAGCAAGCACCTACTCTCCTTAGTGAACTTCTACAGACTTCCCTATTGGGAGTTAGTTGCTGTATTATACATATCCTGGTAATTATGCTATAGATTTCTATCCTGGTGCATTCAAAGAGAATGCTGACACGGGGACGCAGTTTCACACAGGCAGGTAATTTACAGATGAGCCCCTCCCCTCTTGAAATGTGTTGGAGCGCAGACCGCCATTCTTAATATGGTCAGAGATGTAAAGATATTCGAAAGATGTCGAGATAGTCAACACAACCTCGTTGGTATAAGCATAGCGCAGGGGACGTCAAAGTTTGGTATCACAATTCTTAGGAGCTTATTTTAAATATACACCTTTATGAATACATTACCACAATGCCTTATCCTATATATGAATATATATATAGGATACATATATCCTATATATGAACAATTTGAGCTATTTCAATAGTTAATCCACATAAAACATCTAAACACCTGTTTTCCAGTTTTTGTAAGACTGATTCCTCGTTTTACGTTATAACTTTATTGTGGGCTAGGGGGAATACGTACAGTTGGTGAAATACCTCAGTATAACTTATGTAGATGTGTTCATGTTTAATATTGGTGGGAGAGTGTTCATTTTCTTTTATCTATTGTAACATCTTTGCCGTGTTTTGTCACAAAGATCTAGTTTTGACCGGTTTTATCTAGTCCAATGAGCATGCGCACTCGGTGTAAACAGGAAGAACCGACTAAAACTAGGGCAAATTTACCAGAACGGAATTGCGATCGGACGAAAACTAATGAATATCTTGTTTCTGTATACAAATCACTCAGCAGAAACGGTGCGCTATATTACCTGATGATAATCTCAATTACGTCTTGCAGGAGCAGTTACAAAATTATCGACAAGGTTGGATAGCCTTGCTAACACTGTAAGCTACACAGACACTGACGCGATTTAATTCTTCGTTTTTTCTAGACGGAATGGCCCAATAGCTAACCCCCTGTCTAGTTTGCGGGCGAGGCCTCGGTTTTCACTTTCTTCTGCATTTGGTCAGTTTATACTGAAGACAATTTTAAACAATGGTTCAGAAAGACAAGACGCTGGAGACGTCTCAAGTGGAGGACGAGCCGAGCCCGAGCCCAGTCTCCGGAGAGGCTTGTGCCGAGGCCCCTCCGCCGGTGGCGGAACCAAGCATTGGAGTCGAGCCGACGGTCCACAGAAAATTCATTAGTGGAGTCGTGGAAGGTACAATTGCATGAATTCACATTTGAGCCAGTGGGGATTTGCATACATAAGATAAAATTTGCTGTTGCTGGTGCAGCGGGCGTTATGTGCTTGGGGTGGTGGTAATTCTGACAGTTGACAAAAAATATTTAAACGTTGATCAACATTTGAAGATGTCCAGTCAGAATTCGACTGTGAATCACTTCTAAAGGGCAAGTGATTGTTGTACATGTGAATCGAGGTAATCACTAATGCAGATTATACACTAACATGACCAAGTTTACATTCTTGGAGAGCTATACATATAATAGATGTTGATAGCACCCCAGCCGACACCTGGGGGCAAATGGCCAGTTGTACCGATCAAGCAGCTGAACATGCACAGAAAATGTGGACTGTACTAAAGCTGACTGCATTGTTTCACCCAGGCTTTTATGGTCGTCCGTGGACAATGGAACAAAGGAAAGAGTTGTTCAGGAGGTAGGGTGATGTTTTCGTGTTTTCTTTTCTCAATACCTTTTAACCACAATATATTTAGTACATCATAATTCCAGGTTGTTATATATATTGAGTTTTTACTACATTGTATTTCACAGGCAGCAGAAATGGGGACTGAATACATACCTTTATGCACCCAAAGATGACTACAAACACAGAATGTTCTGGAGGGAATTGTACTCAGTGGAAGAAGCAGGTGATTTGTTTTTTATGTCCCTAAACAGAGCTAGGGATGAGCTTTTTTTTCCTGCGGCAAGGGAAATGAGCCTGGTCTCCTAAATTAAAATGTAACTGGCACTCTCAGTTTTAAACATGATTGAAATATAATAAAGCATTCAAATAATTCATTATAGCTGCAATTCAATACATTCCAGTGATTGATTCATTTCTTCAACTCTTTTCTTTTAGAGCAACTCATGACTCTGATCAGTGCCGCTAAGGAGCATGGGATAGAGTTCATCTATGCCATTTCCCCAGGACTGGACATCACCTTCTCCAATCAGAAAGAGGTTTCTACACTCAAGAGGAAACTTGATCAGGCACGGCAGCATTTTTCACCACAATACTATTAAAAAATGTGTAATTACACATAATCCACATATAGAAGATTCCCATTCATCTTTCACCCAGTGTCATACTCTATCCATTTTCCTTGATTTCATCCCCACCCTCTACTTTCTCCCCCAGGTTTCTCACTTTGGCTGCAAGTCCTTTGCCTTACTATTTGATGATATTGACCACAACATGTGCCCCGCTGACAAAGAGGTGTTCAGCTCATTTGCACACGCTCAGGTGTCAATTACCAACGAGATCTTCCAATACCTGGGAGAGCCAGAAACCTTCCTCTTCTGTCCCACAGGTGGCACAATCCCATGTCTGAATTCATCACACATTTTACCCTATTGCCCTAAAGGCAAGTCAGATACTCACAGGGGAGTTTATTATTATTATTTTGTTCCCCTCCGAAAATACAGAGTACTGTGGAACTTTCTGCTACCCAAATGTCGCTCAGTCCCCCTACCTCGAGACAGTAGGAGAGAAGCTACTGCCTGGCATTGAGGTGCTATGGACAGGTGAGTGACACAGTCTATTGACACTTGACCAGCACCTACTACTATTACTAACCATACTAAGTCAAATTAGTGAACGACTCAAAGAGAAAGATTTATATAATACATACCATGGTGTGGTGTCCTTTCTCCAGGTCCCAAGGTGGTGTCCAAAGATATCACGGTGGAGTCTATCGAGGAGGTGTCTAAAATCCTGAGAAGAGCCCCTGTGATCTGGGACAACATTCATGCCAATGATTACGACCAGAAGAGGCTTTTCCTGGGTCCATACAAGGGCCGCTCCACAGAACTCATTCCCAGGCTGAAGGGAGTCCTCACCAACCCTAACTGCGAGTTTGAGTCCAACTTTGTGGCCATCCACACCCTGGCCACCTGGTACAAGTCCAATATGAACGGAGTGCGCAAGGATGTGGTCATGAGTAAGTATGATAGGCAAGTTTTGATGTGGACGTAGTGTGATCTCGCTCTAAATGTTTTGCTTAAACTATGAGGTTGTACTCAATCATCTGATATAGTAATACAGAACAGTCTGTCAACACTGTCAATTCTCTCTCTTTCCCACCCTCTCCCTTTTCCAGCAGATGGTGAGGACAGCACAGTGTCAATCCAGATCAAGTTAGAGAATGAGGGCAGTGACGAAGAACTTGAGACCTGACATGCTCTACAGTCCTCAGCTTGCCCTTAAACTGGCCCTCAAAGAGTGGCTAGGGGAGTTTGATGTGCCTCACCAATACAACAGTGAGTAGTCCCATTATTACCTCCCATACTGTTGTACAGCCCCATGCTCGTAGCTTTTCTGGTATCATATCTTGCATCCAGGCTCATAATGTTTCATGGATAGTCTAAAAAGATATTTTTATGTTGGGTGAAAGTACATGATGCGATGAGGCTCTATTCTTTTTTTTCAGGCCGTCAGGTGCCTCACAGCGGTGGCAAAAGCTCAACCATAGACGTGTCATCCATGGTTACCCCTCCTCTCTGCTCCTCTACCACAGTCACCACTGTATTCCAACAGCCCATCATGTCTCCAGCCGTGCCATCACTCTGCCCAGATCCACAGTCACACCCCATGGCCAAAAGACAGCAGGAGGTGGAAGAGGTGAGGTTTATTGGTCATGTTACAGACCTCACAGACAGAAATGTAGAAATTATAGTTCTTACGATGTCACTGTGTTTGCTGTAATGTCTTTGCTATATATATGTATGTCTCTGCCTTCTTTGTGGTTGCCAATTTCTGTCTATGCGCTGTGGGACTGTACCTGTACTTGCTCCCAGAGCTTTTCTTCAACCTTTGTTGATCTAAGAGGAGAGCATCTTTGAAAGAGGTCACAAGAATATTTTTATACTGTACCTGTCTGGGCAGGTGGACGTGGAGAAGAAGGATTCAGATGAGGAGCCCATGGAGATGGTGGTGGAGAAGCAGGATGAGTCAGAGGCAGTAGCCGAAGCCGAAGCCGACCCAGAGGGCAAGCATGTTGTTCCCATCCTGGCTGACAAGATGGCTGAGGACCTGAAGCCCATGGATACAGACAAAGAGAGCCTGGCAGAGTCTAAGTCTCCCGAGGAGTCCATCCAGGAGGACTCCGGAAGTGATATTGCCCCCATGCAGACAGATGAGCAGCTCAAACAGGTGTGTGTATTTACTCTCATGTACACATGCATGTGTGCATCCACGGCAATTGAATGCAGAAAAAAATGCCCTCAGAAAGTCACATTGTTGCGGGTTTGTGTTTCCTCAGGATTTGTTTGTGCCTGGGCCCAATGAGAAGCCCCTGTTCATAGCAGAGCCCCTCACACTAGAGGACCTGAGTTTGCTGGCAGAACTCTTCTACCTTCCCTACGAACATGGACCCAAGGCCATGCACATGTTAAAGGAGTTCAACTGGCTGAGAGCCAACAGCAGCATTGTCAGTGTCAACTGCAAGGACGAGGAACCCGAGAAGGTGGGTTCAAGCACTGTAATGAACAGTTGAGTTGATGAGAATGAAAGAAATATTCCTCACTGACAACACCATTGCGTTATTGACAAGGAACTCATTCAGGCCTGGTGGTGATGTCAGCTGCAAAACAAAATGGTGGATGTGTACTACCTCTACTGCCCATTGGGTGGTGTGCTTATGACAAGAGACGGAGCATACTTTTACCACAGCGCTTCATATTGTAATAACTGTTTATTGGTGTACCTTTGTAACCCTCTACAAAAAGTCATCAATAGAATTGTACTGCTTTTTTGTAACTTTTTTTTCTTGTTTTGTGCTGCAGGTGGCGGAGTGGCAGTCTAGGGCAGAGAAGTTCGAGGACATGTGCTGCTCAGTCATCCAGATGTTCACACGTCTGTCCAACTCAGCCAATCGAACCATCCTATATGACCTCTACTCCTACATCTGGGACATCAAGAGCATCATGTCTGTGGTCAAGTCTTTTGTCCAGTGGCTAGGTATGTATGAGAGGGAACATGACGTCATTACCCCTACAGAGTAGTAGCATAGCAATAGTCTAGTCCAATCAGGTAATACTGACCTTATTCAGCTTCAGAGAGACATGCATTACATTTACATCACCATATCACTATTTTTTTTAAATAACATTCAGAATATATAAAGAACAAAGCATTTTAATTACTGAACATTGGGCTGCAAGGAACCTA
Source organism: Hoplostethus atlanticus (assembly GCA_034670405.1). Classification (NCBI taxonomy): domain Eukaryota; kingdom Metazoa; phylum Chordata; class Actinopteri; order Trachichthyiformes; family Trachichthyidae; genus Hoplostethus; species Hoplostethus atlanticus. Next base: position 2,517,024 of record JAXDDX010000050.1, read on the forward strand.
TATTCTAGTCCAGTGCTTTGTGGTTTAGTCATGCACACATAATCATTCACACCATGCACCTAAACCTCTTAGTCTCCATCTGTACACAAGGTGAGAATCTGAGCAACCACACCTCCAGTTTTAATTGATGGCATTCATTGAAGATCAGCTTAGAACATATCAGGCCAGATACATTGCCTCTTACTAGTTTTGATTCTCTTTATTGCTCTTTTTTTTTTCTTTCTTTTTTTTTTTACACTTTCTTTTTTCTCTGACTGAATGCTGCTTGCACTGCTAGCATCCTCCATATATAAGTCATAACAAGCTTCTCCATCTTGGTGATATCTGAACTGGGTCTCTGTGGCAACTGTCCCAGCAGGGTTACTGCTGCTTGCTGTGTATCCAGTAACATCACTGCTGCATTCCCACACAGACACACACTTGCTTCCATCTCTCTGTCTGTGGGGATGGACACCAGGGGGGAATCCCTACCCCTCCCCTCCATGCCCTAGCGCGCACGCGAGCTTGGGGAGCAAGTTGACTGACTTGACTGTGGAAGGCCATTCTGGTGCAAACCGGAAACCTCTGAAAGGGCAGCTGCTTGCTCAGCTGGTTTGGACATATTTTACAGAGACAGTTTGGCGTAATGGCCTCACTGAGTGGCCTCAGTAATGAGGCTGTTGATGTGGATATAAACCTTGTGAATGATTTGCTCAAACTGTATGAGGGTGGGCTCTGACCTGGTATAAGACAGGAAATCAGTCAACACATCTCTCTCTTTGACTCTTTCTCCCACTCGCTGAAACACACCACACACACATTCATCCTCACATGACATCATGCAAATGGTGCACCATGATACAGTTTGAGTGACATTCAGTCTTGTGACAATATCTCCAGGTTTCTTTGGAGTGTTGCTTTGATAGAGTGTAAAGCACCAGCATGGCCTGTAGGTTACTCCCTGTAACCCAGTTTCATTTGCAGGTTTCTGTCCAGCTATATGGTAAAGATGGAGACTCTATCCTACAGTACACAGCAGGCAGCATACCCACACTGGCAAAACCACATCTAAACTGGACTCCACTGGTATAATGCAACAGAAAATGATTATAACTGCTCTACCAACAATGGGGTTTTCCTTAAGAAGAAATCCCAGATTTTCATGAATACCTTTTATCACAGTTGCAGTCATGAATTATCCAACCATTTACCTCTGTTGCTGCTGTTCAGCAGGTTATTACACCAGTCCCTCTCCATTCAGCTTCCTCCTTTATTAGAAGCTGTGCAGCTGGCACTCAGTCACTACCTCCCTGGTTTTTGTACTGAGAAGACTTACTAATGATTATTTTCTACTGTTTTCTCCCTTCACTATGTACAGATGGAAGAATCCACAGTAGAAGTTTCTACTGCTATTGGATCGACAGTGGCTGATGTATACACAGTGCAGGCGTTGTTTCTTTGTTTTTTTTATGTTTGGATTGGATTTATTTTATTTTTTTCTTATATCAGACTTATGAATGTAAATGAGGAAGCAGCCCTCCGGATGAAGTCACATTTTGCGCAGCGATGTAGTTTTGAGTGATAAATGTTAACTCCCAAATTTCTCTCTCTGGCAGCTTCTCTCTAACTTGTTTTTTGTTTCTCTCAGTAGGCTTATAGAGATGGCTCAGACCAGCCTGATGCACCTACCCAAGGGAATTCACACCTGGCTTTGAAATTTCACCATGGCACATGATCTACATTTTGCTCAGGGATAGCTTTGACTGTATCGTCATACTTAGTGTTGTAGCATAAATGTGTTTGGCCATGTTGGTTGGACCATGCAAGACCAAGAGTTGCAGGTTTGCTGCATAACAGTGACTGCGTCAAGACTTGGTATATGATTCAGGGTGGAAGTACTCTACTAAGAGATCATTCCTTACTCCCTTTTGCGGTATTTTACTTAAGAGTGCTGAGTGAAAGCAAGTTCTGAGTTCCTCCCCGTGGGTGCATCTGTGTGCTGTGTTGTGCCAGCTCGTCAGAGGTGTCAGGGTGAGGTTGATATGTAAAAGCAACAGATGTCCTGCCCGCGCGCTGCATTTGTCTGGTCACATGACAGGGCTCTTTGTCACCGGGCTCAGATGCGCTGAGACGTGATGCCACCTAGTAGCTATAGACAATTGTGACAAGCCACCCTTGTTAGTAGCAACGCTACTGTATGTAGTCACTAAGAAACAAGTGCTTGATATATTCCCCTTATATTCAGGGCATTTCATTTCTGGTCTGTCCTGATCATGGCTTTGAATAGTAAGTTGAGAGGCCCCTTGTTACATGGGATGTTCACCCTACCTCTCGCTCCGTCCTCCTGGTTTGATGACTCATGCTCCCTAGTCATGTGACGAGGCAGATAAGATGAGAATGTGACTTCACACGAGGTGCCGAGATCAGTGGGGTGACGGCAGCTGAAGCTTACATTCCCTAGACAATATTGGTTCCAGTGGTATGGACTTGGCTTCTGATGGCCAGTATAATATTTGTGGGCTCAATCTGTGCTTGAAGCGACTGAAAATGAAGCGACTTACTTGCCCTTAATGAAACACCAAGGCATACCAATGCTTTCCTTATGAATGAAATGGCATTAAAATGGCATCCTTTCTTTGGTCACTGTCCCTCTGCATGAAAGAACTAGCTTCTTAAGACTTGCACACGTTATGTGAAGCAAATTTTTTCTTGACACAGTGAACTTTAGGGTATAAAGCATAGACAAAGAAGTATTTGATCTACAGTATCATAATAACTAACCTAGCACGATAATTGTTACTGAACGTCTTGTTCATTTGGCTAATGCGTTATCATTTTTGAGCGATTCTTTAAATTAGTCTGTCAGAGTAATTTGGTTCTTGGACCAGATTCGTCTTGAGTTGCGCACACGTAAGCTTTAGTTGCTTGAGCCCCATTTCAGCATAAAACATTTCCTTTGAATATCATTTAGCATTTCCAAACTAAGTCCTTTTATATTTTTATGAATTCCGACCAAAACGTATTCGTTTATTTGGACTATGATAATAGATACCTTCCTCCCCATCTCCCCACCCCCTTCATCTGTGTCAGAGAGCCCCATCCTGTGGTAACAATGTCCGCTTGGCTCTGCTCCTAACAGGGTGTCGTAGTCAGTCCTCAGCACAGTTCCTTAGTGGAGACCAAGAGTCCTCGGCCTTTAGGGGAGGTCTAGCAGGAGAGTTCCAGGTATCCAATGCACTGAATTCACAGCAATCAATTTAAAAAAAAAAAAAAAAAAAGAGCGTTATGAGTAAAGAAGACAGTGGTATTGCGTGCGCAGGTATGAAAGTATTTGGTCTGTCTGAGGTGAGCTGATAGTGATGTTTCTGTGATGTTTCGGGCTCTAAAATGTGGGTTTGTCCCCTTCCCTTATACTCCAAAGAAGTCCATGTTCTGAGCGATGAGAAAGTTTCTCGTTGTATTTGACATTTGTCATCATCTGGGATACATTCGTCTGTCTTACGGGAATGGTTGACCTGATACCCACCCTTCCAAAAGAGATTACAGCCAGTTTTTGGTGTGGCCATTTCTAATTGACTGAATTTTGATTTCTTTCAGCAACTGCCCAAAGGAGATGCTGCTTTTCCCTAGCGCACGCAGCGCAAGCGAGCATGGCTAGGTTTTATTTTCATGATATCTCATTTCTTTGCAGGAAAGCACAGCGCAAAAATTACCCCCCAACCCTTTGCACGCGCGAGCACAAGCATTGCAGCGCCAGCGAGAACGCAAGCATGTTCACAAGTGGAAAACTCCATGATCAAACACACTTTTCCAGCCTAGAGTAATATCGCCAACCTGGAGAGTAGCAAGACACATAGTGGCAATTGATTCTCTATTGAATTACTTATCTCCGCTAACTCATATTTAATTCATCTCTATGGTTTTGTTCCTGGAGTTCTCTCTGTCTCTCTGCGCAAGCTTCATTACTTTTCTCAACAGGAGGGTCCTGCGCAGCGAAATATTGCGATGCCTAACAAAAGGGAAAGGAGCATCTCCTTCAGCCAGTACAACCTTACTCAGACCAAAACACTACGCTCATTTTGTTTCATTTTATTTGAAAAACAAATATGAAGTTGCCTGTTGTGCTATGTTCGTTTAGCAAAAGTCAGAAAGGTGTTGTGTGACGTTTGCTGCTGTTGTCCACTGTCAGATCAACAAGGAGCATGATTCATGTTTTTGCATTTTTTTTAAATACTTGTCAGTCCAGAGCACGGTTTTCTCCAGCTCCTTTTGATTTGACAGTGGCTCAACTGCAGCAAATAGACTGTGAGGCAGTCAGCCAAGGCCAGCACAGCACCTGGTCTCAGGGAAACTGAACCTGTCTGTTTTGACACCCACAGCGATTGTTACCAATAGATGGGGCAAACGATCTTTTCTACCAGCCTCCGCCCTCAATGCCAACCTCCAAAATCTATTCCATAAGGCCATACTTTCCCAAAGATGAGGTGAGGCGCGTGTGTGTGTGAGAGAGATTGGGGGGGGGGGTCATAGTGTATATTATGTTTCATGATATGTCATTATATTTCTATCTTTTAGGATACGTTTTTTGTCCTGTGAAGTAATGAATGTTTGGTCCATATATATTATTATGTGATGTCACCGTTCATTAATCTGAACAGACATCCCTTTGTTTTTCAGGGTCGCACAGCAAAAACGTTTAGCACCACTGCATTAGATGTATCGTTTCTGAAACTATGCTGGATAGTCACTAGTATTCCCAGCAGAACTGGCCTAGTTTAAGCAGTGAATGCTTACCGCTTAATGTGCGGTGCTGCTATGCTTAACCATTCTGTACAGTCAGCAAACGTGTATGTGTTGAACGTAAAGGCAGCTTTAGACTGCATCTTTTAGAGATCTTTAGGACATATGCACACTGACATTCTGTCTGGCCTTTTCTGTGCTTGGCTAAATTGACTAAAAATGCACTGTTGGAGGGGGCTATAATGGGGTGCTTTATTCTGTGTCACCTCAAACCCTCTAAAGGTACTTCTGTTTGTCTGTCTTTTTTTTTTTGCAGATTGCGATCTATAAAATCTGCAAAGAGATGTACTCTGAAGGAATGGAGGAAGTTCCTTTCCCTGACCAGGATTCTGACCTCATAGGAGACCGGTAAGACATGGACATTTATTCTGTTATATGTCCACACGTATCAGTGCTCACTAGAGCCTTCACTATGGCTTATTCCTGTACTGCAAATCAATCATGACTGACTCAGTTCTCACTGTCCACTCACAGGTTAGTAGGAGGTTTCCTGACTCTGAGTCCGGACTATGGGTTTGTGCTAGAAGACGAGGAAGGGATCTGTGGTTATGCTCTTGGCACTGTGGATGTCAAGCCCTTCATCAAGAAGTCCATGTTGAGCTGGATTCCCTTCATGCAAGAGAAATACCACAAACCTGACTGTGAGAAGGACCTGTCAGACGCTGAGGTAGAGATTATGACCGGAAGAGAGATGCATTTCGATCCTATCTCATGTAGCATGTGATTGTGTCCCCTATTTCAAAATATACAGCTCAGTTTGACATTGCCATCTCTGTCTATCTGTCATCCTTGTAGAAGATGATGCTGAGCTTTCACGAAGAAGAGGAGGGTCTTCCGGAGTCCTTCCACTCAAACTTTCCCTCTCTCATCAAGGTTGACATTCATGCCAAGGTTACTGATCCAAGTGTGGCCAAAAGCATGATGGGATGTCTGCTATCTTCCCTCAAGGCCAACGGTAGGTGGCACCGTGGCAGCCATCATCGAATAGGAGGATGATGACTCCTACTACTATAACTACAGGAAGATTATACATTAAAATTGCAATAAACCACAATACACAGTAAATACCCAAAGTGTGCAAACAGAGACAGAGAGAGAGATCATCTATGGGTCAGGGTAAACATGCTTTTAGATTAGTTTTGAAAATGGCCATTGAGTCTGCCTCTCTCATGGTCTAGAGTATTCCATAGTCTTGCAGAATAAAACAAGAGACTTGTCTCATCATACATCAATTGAAAAGTCAGGCATGTTTTAAAGTCCTCCAGTAGAAAAATCAACAGCATTAAACCATTTACTGACTTCTGTACAACTAAAAGAACCTAAAAATCTAAACAACACATGGTGTCAGCTATGAGGGAGGGATGTGCTGTCCTTTGGGCTGTTAGGCATGTCGGTAAGAAGAGTTTTTGTAACACTTCTATCACTTGGGTTGTGTTTCTTAAGTGGGAAACATGCAGTCTTAATGATCTTGTCTAGATATGGTTTGAAACTGAGGTCGCGGTCCAAAAATAACACCAGATTTCTGTTTTGTCTTCATTTAACTTTAGGAAATGTATCTGTTTATGCTTGCTGTGCACTTTTGCATGTGGTGCCGTTGTTACAAAGTCTGTAAAATGAATTTCTATCTGTGATTTTAATCGTGACGAGATGATCACACTGACTGCCTTTGTCTGTTTTTATCTTTCACTTCCAGGGTCCCATGGTGCATTCTGTGAGGTTCGTCAAATCGATAAGAGGATGCTGGACTTCTATAATAAGCTGGGCTGCTTTGAGGTTTCCAAGATGGAGGGTTTTCCCAAAGATGTCATCATCATGGGACGCAGTCTATGAGGAAATGTACTGCTACAACAACACCTCCGTTCAGACAGAGAGAGAGCAAGCAAGCAGCAGTCAACAAGGCTTTTGAACATGTTTGCTACCTTCATGAAACTTCCATAATGATTTTATACTACGTTACCATCTGGACTAGCCCAAGATTACCTGTTTTTAAGATTGTGTACAGAAGCACAGCAGTTGCACAGATTTCTGGTGCTGTTCCTAGATCTTATGGCTCTGTTGGATTCAGAGAATCCAAAGTGAAAGGGCCAAGAAGTGATCTGTAGTCTCAGTAAGTCAGTTGATTTGATCCAACATGGAAGAGTCGCCCTCCAGTATTGAATTCTGGGGTACTTCTACTCATGTACCCCCAGGAGACAGGTGGTGACAACTCAATAAGCCTTTCTGATTAAATCCAGTAGCCGCTAATCGATATGGCCTGCATGCCAACGCAAAGTCTCTGAAATGGACAGGAAGAGATGTGAAATGGAGGTGGCCCGGGTCTCAGGTAGTGCCTTACTACCCCCATGTCCTGCTTCACTAGCTTTGACATATAGAAGGAATGCAGCTGTAGACAAAAGTAGGACACCATTAAATGGGTTGTAAGGTGTTATGTGAGATTTTGCCTTTCATCATCACGTCATGGCATTTCCATTGACTCAGCAATAGGTTTGGGGAAAGAGGCCTTAAGTATATTACCGTTTTCTCCTGATTTTAAGAGCCATGTCTCTAACCAAATTAAAGCAAATGTATCTGGCATATGATGCAGAATGCATGCATGTGGAGCGTGGCAAAATACGGCTTTTTGTGGTTTGTTACAGCCCGCAATAGTTGATAGTGACAGACCAGCAAAGAAAAGTATTTGTTGAGACTATTGAAGACTCAACTAGAAATGCTTCTGAATTTAAGTGAGAGAGAAGCATCCATTGGTCAATGAACATGGTTCTCCACCTATTCCTTTTCACACTTAATTTTTGGCCATACATTTTTTTTAGTAGTTCAACAGTTTTTCTCTTTTATTTTCCCTTTTAACTATTGCCTTTGGGTTCATTGCCTTTGAATTGTAGTTTTGTATTGCAGACCCCAATGTCTCAGGGGCTTGTTTCTGCTTAAAGGCTTTCTAACCTGTGTCAGTCAGATGCAGCTAAAGATTGGTGACTCACACATCGGCCTTGTTGTGTGGCTCAAATTCCAGACCTGCAGCCTGTAATTCCCTGCCATTAGCTATCAATGTCTTATCAATAGCCTACCTGATCCCACACTCTAGCACCCAAACATTTCAGAAAGCACCAGTAAGATTTCTTTGGTGGATAAATCGATAAGTCACCCGGCTGGTGATAACAGTAGAAAGCCTTGGCAAATGGGTTGGGTGATGCAAATTATTCTTGGCAGGTAAATGTTTTTTTTTTATTTTACCAGCCATTAGTAGGTGATACAAAAAGTTAATTTCAGATACTACACATGGGGTTCCCACAGTCAGAAAACCCAGATGGCCTGGAAAAGTTATGGAAAATTATACATTTTCTAAAGGTTTTGGAAATGTTATATTTGGGGGGTTTTTCACTCATACATTCATCTTCAGCCATTTAAGTATTTAATGTCAGACCCAAATAAAAAATGTCAGAAATCCCACAATAGTTGTGGCTAGTGCAAAACAACATTCAGAAATCAGCTATTCGTCAGACAAAATCTAACATGCTTATTGGAATTAGACAAAATGTATGGATTGGTGAAAATGAATCCTCTAGACAATTATGACTAAGCTGATGGATGCTTCAACACTCCCACTGTAACAGAGCTGCCCAGTTCCTCATGATAACCACTAACCCAAGACCTGAACTGTAAGGCAGTGGGTAGTCTGGGCTATATTCAAGAGATTGCAGTGTTAGCACATGTTGAGATGTGCTGTGCTAAACAGATACCTTTTGCTTAGCATGGTGGAAGTGAACGATCATGTCCCATCTGTCAGTTGCATTCCTTCCTGCATTGTTTACAACATTGCACACTCTTGAATGAATGTTCTCTCAGTTAAGCCTCGGGCAGTGCACTTGCAGTTGTTGAGGTTATTCAATCCTGTCACCAAAGTGGCACTAGCTTTTACTCCATTGTATTAAGGGTGGGGGTTTGGAACGACTATTCCTTTGCCTTTTTGTATCTCTGTGTTTAATGTTTTATACTCTTGACGTGTTTCCCATTTCTTTTTTTGTAAATCTACAGAGAGTTTAAAAAGCACTTTGACCATAAATGGAGTGTTCTTCTGTTGGTTACATGAGGATCATCTGTTGCTCTTCAGTAGCTGCCTGCCAATGTGATGTTTTGATACTGTGTACATTCATGATGTGCATGAGGTGTATTGGATTTGCTGTGGCAGCCATTAGAATAACCTCATCTTATGCTACGTAGGGGAAAGAAGCATGCCACGCACCTCTATGTGCATAATACTAGTACATAGACTATAGTCTATAAACACTGTTAATCAGAAAGTGTTATTATTTTGTATATCTGTTTACTGTTAAGTTGTGTCTAGCATACTGATTTTCTTAAAGGATGCTGGCCTGGTCATGTCAGCTACATTGCCCTGTCCTGTACAGCCATCCCCCCTGGCTGTGTCTCAGTGAGGCTTGAAACTCCAAACCATCAGATTTGCTGTTCATCTTGAGATGATGGCAAAGTTTTCATGCTTGTTTTAAAAGGTTAATTTTGCAGTTTGTCAACGTCAATACTTGTGCTTTCTCCTCTGGCAACTTGATTTGATAGACGTAGGCTGTAACTGAAAATTGAAAGAAAGGGCTTTGATTGTACATTTTGATTATACATTGTTGGAATTTGAGTTTTGGGGTTGGGGAGGGGGGGGTCATAAAAGTAACAATTTATGTAAAATTTGTATGTAAGATAAGATTCAAAACTAATAAACCATGATATGTGTTACTTTCTTCTTATTTTGTTGTACAGAACTTCTCAGGTCCTTGTTTGGACTGAATGGGGTTAATGACCTCTTTCTGTTTATTGGTCGCTTTTGTTTCCGATGGAGGATGTGGCTACACAGTATCCGACCGCCTCTCCCATGTTGCTTCGGCGCACAGTAATGACGCGTCTGACACGCAGCTAGTTCGCGACGCGCTTATTATTTTTGTGGAGGGATCGTTAAGCGAAAGTGTCCGTATAAAATCCCAATTTTATATTTAGAAAAAATGTCTTTCCACGACGATGAGTCCTCGGATATCGGAACTGCTGGTCAATCAAAGTTGGAAAGCTACCTTTTCAGTAAGAACATTTAATGTAGCCTGTCAAGCTAGCTCACCTAGCAATGATTATGTTGCAGCCAGGTTGCCGCACACGTGGGTTTCTCCATGTGAATCTGACAGCGAAAAAGATGTGGTTGCTTAAAATTTCCTCGTACATTATACAGTAATATTTGCCGATGCTACACATCAGATGAAACTATGAAACACATGCAACATTTTGTCTCTTCAGACTGCGAGCTGTCCTCAAAAGTACCCTTCTACACTTTCCAAGGAGATGAAGACGAGGATTTGGAGCACTTCCTTGAACTACGAACGGTATTTGCAATGGCAACTGAATGTACATGATTTGGCCAGTAATTTTGTATCAGGTCATTTTGGGCGTAAAAGACTTTTCAATGCAGTGGTTACAAGACAGTTTATCTAATAATCCCCGTAGGTTTGCCTCGGACAGGATGCCAAAGAGGAGAGTAACGTGGTGGAGGTAACCGCCATGAACCACCAGGGGAAGACTATTTCAGTGCCAATTGCCAACCTGCATATGAACTGCCTACCTATGGTATAGTATGTTTACTGGTCTCTATAGGCACACTAATGTACTGCATTCACATGACAACTGTTTCAACTGGGCCTCATCTTTTACCCTCCTTAGGTGAGTCTGGGAGAGTTTGAGCTGAAAGCCCCAGTGACCATCCGGCTGAAGTCTGGGACAGGACCAGTCACTGTCAGCGGTTTACACCTGATCGGTAATACAGGGCTAAATTTCACTTATCCAAACCTATAGCCAATTGATCTGTCCAACATATATTATTAGTCAAAGATAATGGGGTTATGCTGTTTGTCATTCACTGTATACAAGTCATACAAGTCAAAGACAAATGTTCAGTACTACAGAATTGTACTACAGTCTAAAGGTTGATTGCTCCCAACACAATATTAGAATAGTTGGGCTACAATCTGAGAAAATTGTGATTCTTAAGGTTCTGAGATATCTTGAGTATTATATATTTAGCAGGTTATTATACTGTTTTGTTTTGTATTTTTTACCCCTACTATAATCTACTGGTTATATTGAGTGTGATCTGCTGCACATGACTTGATTGTGCTTGTGGTACACAGGCAGTTTAAATAAATGTCCTCACCAGCATCATGAGAAAATGTTATAAATATAATACCATTTAAAGTTCCATTCAAAGGGGTTATTAACATCTTCTGTCTTTCCACAGCCTCGGAGGTTGTGGATTCCGACCTATCTGACGAGGATGATGATGAGGAAGAGGAGGTAGAGATCATCCCCTTCAAACCAGCCAAGAAGAAGCAGAAGCTCTAGATCCAGAAGACTAAGGGTTTTTGGAATGACCTCAAGTCGTCCATGGGTTATAGGAAATACCATGATCCTCTTGTACCAAATGCACACATTTTACAAAAAGAAAGTTACTTCTTCCACTCAGCTAAGTGAATGCTTAGTATGGGCGAGGCAGAGCATACTGTTGGAGGAAGATGAGCTTTGTATTTCGTGGGGTGTTTGGGTTCTCAGCCTCACCATTCTTCAGTGTCTGTGCGAGCTCTTGGTCTTGCAGTATATTTAACTGCCCATAAGACATCCATAGACTTGTTTTTGTACTAAATGCTATTCAGTCTTTTATACTGTATGTGACACAATCACCACTGAGATGGTTTTACCGTTACCAGTGGTGGAGAAACGTCTCATGAATTCTGCTATCTTGTCAGAAGGTACACTGTTGTCATAGTAAAATAAAACATTGTGTATATACTTATATATACTGGCACGTTTTGATGAGCTCATATTTGAAAATGGTGTTTCTATACAAGTGTGATTTCAACTGGATGGTCTCTCTAGATAGGCCTGGGGCCTCAGTAGGCATTCGGGTCATTTAAACTTGGAAATTGTATATTGGTCATACATGAAAGGCTCTTGGCTGACGAGAGCACCTAGTTGGTAGTTCACTTCACACTTTTATTCTTACTATGTGAGATGCCCATCTTGTAGCGTGAAGACATTGTACGTTTGGAGATTGGCATCAAAATAACTTTGGATTGTCTCGTTTATCTCCTTTATGAAATCATGCTAACACTAAGCAGATTATTAGCCTATAACATTAATGGAAATGTATCTACGTACTCACTTCACTCTAGTGCCCCCAACACACACTGCCTTACCACAGACTGGAATTCAACACCGGTAGTTTGTAAATCAGATGCAAGAGAGAGAAAGTCAACTTTGTACTTAAGTCCATTTGAAACCATAATGAAAAAACAACTATATTCACATATCATTGCTACAAAGTGCTGAATCTGAGTGTATGAGTATGTGGGAGGAAAAAATGGCCAAATGAAGCAGCAATGGAAAAACCAAAGAACCACAAGCTGAGAGCTAGAAATGTCAATAGATATGGATCCTTGCCTGAGAAGCACCATTACAAGTTATTTGTTGCAGCAGAAGGCCATTAGCCAAGCTGGCTTTATGGTGACACAGCAAAAAGTGCGATATCAGCTAAAGCCTCATAAAGAAAAACGCTCTGTCAAGTTACACTCTGCATCATTTATACATACATTATAATCACATTCACACAGTACAAAACATCCTCACACACAAACCTCATCTTTGTGAGTTGTAAACCTTTAAGTCACTGAGATGAAACGGTTACATCCAGAGAAATCTGAAATACATTTTCTGGCTCGCTGGGGTTCATCTGCAGAAGATTATCGATGAGCACCGAGGAGGGAGGTCGGAGGAGGAATTGCCATCCCGGTCTGTCTCCTCAGAGCCCCTTGTTGAAGTAGACATACTGCACTTTGTCTCCATATTGAGACACAATGGAGTTCCTCAGCTCTGGTTCCAGTTTAGACACGGCCATGGAACTAGAAACACACACAGGACAGACCTTCATGATCACCTACATGTCTGACAGTGTGTCTAAGCAGAAATAAACTAGAATTTTTCATAATTATCAAGTGAAAATAGGCAGTCGATCACCAACCAAGTGTATCAATTTGTCATCTAATTTACCAGGTCTGAGGGAAGAGTGAGCAGGCTGCTGGCACCATGAAGATAAGGCTGGAAGAGATGGGAGAGATCAGAAAAAAAGGAGACGTGGTGTTAAACCCAACGCTTCCACAGTCTTGTCCAACAGATAAATGAGAATGCATTGTATTCACTATTAACCAGTGAGGCTTTGTACACTTACAACACTCCCACCATCATGACTTGGAGAGGCGCATGGAGGAACGTGATCCTCTGCAACAGAAAACGTAAAATCAGTTTCTGGTTTATTCTACAAAATAATCTAATACACACACATGAAAACGCTCCACCACACAGATGCACACACAAGCTCACCTGCATGAATCTGTACTTCTCCAGTCTCTGCATGATGATGGGCAGTATGACTGTGACACAGCGGGACAGAAAAGGGGAAAGTTGAGGGAGGGAATGCTAAACAAGACACCGCTGAGTGCCACATGTCCATACGAGGGTAACGCTACCGCCACTTCTGTCCTCACAACTTACTCATGCCAGGGGCTGCCATGGTAACACGAGAAATGACCACCTGCACGATGCCCTTGGTGGCAGCTCTCTGTTAGTGAGATAGTGAGAGGAGGAGGCCAAGTCAGGGGGAGATTGAAGAAGAGAGGGCGGGGGGGAGGGAGTTGTATAATTAGGAGGAAGGCAGGATAAATATGCCGGGTGAATTATTAGCGTGTGCTTCACAAGCCCTCACCCTCGAGTGCCCCAGTTTATTGTCGTTCTCGTCTGTGACAGAGATGCCATTGAGAATCTCCCTACGGACAGAGACAAAGACGCATAGTCAACCCTAGAAGCAGACATGTTCACTTAGGAGCATATGTACACCCGCGCACACGCACACAAACGGTACTCAAGCGGTACTCACTGCTGTCTCATCATGGGGATGTTGACACAGTTAGCTGCCGCCACTGCTGCGAAGGGCACCCAGCGGGCCACCAGGGGAGGGGCTCTCTGGGAGGGGAGGGTTAAGGTAGGGGGGGGGGGATGAAGAGGGACAGTGAGTGGGCAGTTAGCTAATGGTGATGGTGAGACGTCTACAGACACTGTCAGAAAGTGAAGTGATGGCCTGCTGTCACATGATCTGTGTGCATTCACCCTGCAGGGTCATCACATTTCATTTCCTCCATTGGGGAGAGGGGGTTTATTTTGTTGAGGGAATTAAACAGCATCAGAATGAGAAGAACTCACAATATGTAGCAACCTTCCCTGTCCATGAACAACTAGTTAATCTGACCCTTGAACAGGCATTAAGTGTGCTTCTTATTATTTTCCATAAACACCGGACCCAACGTTTGGTGGACCTTTACGCCACTATCATTAGGTAAGACAGCTTCACGGGTCCAGCGTCGGCGGTGCTGTCGTCAAGCCCTCACCTTGGTGTAGAGGTTGAGGCCTACAGCCGTGGCCAGGGCAGTGCTCGTCGCTGTAGCATAAGCCACTCCGATCTGCCTGTTTACACAAAAAAAAAGCGTATCAAATTGTACCATTGTAGCATATTGTAAAGTACAGTGCCAAAGGTGAAAGCTGGTGGCTCATGTTCTGACCAGTAGTCCAGTTACATACGTATTGGAGATGGGCGATGCAGCGTTGCGGTTAGTATAGTTGACCAGGGCATTGAAAGACTGGTTCACCCACTGCCAGAACACCACTGCCGGTACTGTCCTGCAGAACAGCACAAATAAGCGCCCGCACACACAAATCGTGATTATGATTTTCTGGCCTGCTGTGCACTCGGGGTTTCTGGGCTCACCTGTAGAACTGCAGCATGAAGCCGGTGATGGCCATCCCACCAGGCACCTGGAACGACATGCGTCCAATCAGGTTCATGCGTTCGCCGGTGTCTGGGTGGAAGGTGGAGTCGTACAGTTTCTTAGCGTAGAACAGCTGCTGCTCTGCGGTGCCGGGTGGAGTGCTGCCCGCTCTGACACACACACACACACACACACACACACAATATTACACTTCAAAAGTCCAGTCGGTGCATCCATCCAGACATATATGCCATGGATCGGTGAGGGTCATCCCCCTACCTGCAGCTCTCCACCAGTTCTTTGGCCTGATCAAGGGTGGCATCAGGCAGCAGGGCGGTTCGACAGTCTGTGATGTTGAAGAAGTGTTTCAGTCGGCCCATAAATGTACTCTGGTCCCACCGGGGAGCATCGATATCGAAGCGGCTCAGGTCCATTTTTAATGCACTGGGGAGAAGGACATGGGAAAAACCTTCTATGTCATATTTCTAACTCCTGTAGCTGGTGTGGCCTACCTCTGAGCACTGAAACACTATAGCAAAATGAGAAAGGCCTGAAGTGACACTTATAAACTCTCTCTGTCTGCCGTGGTGTTCCCTTTCAACTGAAATGTCAAAGCAAAACAAAAAAAGTATAGTTTTCCTATAAGGGACCTAGGGTGTGTATGTGGTACTCAATAATTACTTTATCACTCTTAATGGTAGTTTGTATATACTATGGTAGCACTATAGTATTCTGAAAAAGCGAATTCTGCGAGTATTCTGAATTCAGCAACTTGCTGACGAAGGCTTGTAGCCGAAACGCGTCCATTCGCCCTAATAAAAGGATTCTCTTCCATTCCGTGAGTGCCGGTACCTTGCTTTTTCTAAATTATCTTCCTTACTGGGCACCCGTTACCAGACTATCTTTGGAGTTGTGCACACTTTATACGCTTTTCATTAGCACTATAGTATTCCCAATTACTACAGGGAATTAGAGGTTTGCTATAGTTGAATCATTTATTAGGATTACTAGTTATTTTTCATAATTGGTGGCAATAAATTTACACCTCCATGCATTTAGAGAGTGTGGGTTTTATCCTAAACATTTTTTAAGTCAGCTGTGGATTCTCAAATATGTGTTGTTGTCATTTAACTGAAGAAAAAGCCTGATAGGACACGTGACATATGCACATTATGCATGATCTTTGAATGTTACCTTATGCATGTGTTGTTGTTGTTGTTTTTTTAATAACCTTTTAAAAAGGTAGACAAGTACAGAATAGTTTTGCCAGATGGTATGTCAAATCCTTGTTGCTCAACATGTCAGAAGTGTATTCTACCCAGATAGAACCTAATAACTCCAAGCTCACGTAAATAATTGACCCATTTGAGTGTCCAGACCTTCAGCGTGTTGACCAGCAGGGCTGCCTGCCTGCCGCATGCTGCTCATTTCTACAATTCATAACCAAGAGTTGGAAATCTTTACACGCAATTTAATGGGCCCATTAAAGAACATTATTTTTCAGTGTACAGTCATTTTGTGATACAAGAAAAGTGGGACATTATTGTTACATATAACTCAGAGAAAGCACAATGTGGGTGTTTTCTGTTCGCTGCAGCCAACCGCCCGAAATCAGAGTTGACTGTTGGTTATAACTGTGTGTGTGTGTGTGTGTTTTTCTGTTGAGACACGTTGGCTCGTTGAGGACATTCACATGTTCTAATCTAATCTAATCTAATCTGACCGGGAGCGAAACAGCACAAAACTGGTCAACGTGGCAGGACAACTTCCACAGAAGTAGCGCGTCCATCATTTCTGTCCTGCTTTTCAACAGCAGTGACCGCAAAACATGCATTTGTTTAATCGAGACATTCATCGATGTGAAATCAGTATTAAAAGCTTAAACAACACAGAAGTTCGTTTAGTAAATACCTGACCGAAACAACTTCCTGTTCGCTCTGTCGTCAGCGAGACGTCACCAGGAGCGCATGTTTCCCATGCCAGTGATTCAAAAGCAGCTAATCGTTTTTGGGATGGGGCTTTATACAGTTAAATGGATACAAACCTTCTGTTGCCTTTCCATCACGATCGTTGTCTTCCTAGTCGTCTGACTGTGGAGGTTATGTGATTTTTACTCAGATCAAAGGTTTCAGTTTGGGGCCCATCACAAACACACACACCAACAAACTAATATAACCCTTAAGCAGAAATGAAGTCCCTGAAAACTGAATTTAACACATAAAGTGCTATATTTAACTGTAATCAAGACTATTTAAGGCCTTGAGGTTAGATCATATAATAATTTAATACATTTCTAAGCACCCTGCCATAGTGCACACCATGGCTAGGATGGATATCTCTGTGTTTTTTCTCTTATAATGCACACACACACACACACACACACACACACACGTAAGATGGAACCTGTGTCACAGCAATGTCAAAACCTGGAGTTACTATGGCAACTGCTCATGCCACTTTGTATTCTCACTCAAAAGATTGATACAGCTGTTCTCCACAGAAGGACTCTGAAATGCCCTTTAATTTCACTTCATGCCTCTCTAAAATACATGTCATGCTCAAACGTGGACACATACACAGCATTCACAGACACACACACCCTTTCTGTCTCTGGTTATTTTGGTTATATATATTGTAATGTTGTTGCCTGTTTGCCTTGTTGTTTCCCTTCAGATGAAACTTGACAGAGGAGTGGTTTATGTTCCACTGATTTATAGCTGAGCAAAAATAGACCTGGAGATCAATAAACATTGCCATGGATCTTTGAAGTTTGCGCATTGTGTGTGTGTGTGTGTGTGTGTGTTACTGTGGACTCTACTATCCTGGATGTGCGTTTTGGCCCAGAATTCAAAGGCTTTATCAGATGTAGATTTTTATCAGCATTATGTATGAATCAGTAACCCTGTGAGTGTCAGTGGGAAGACTGCTAAGACTGTGTGACTGTCCAGAAGGTCACACTAATTCCCTTTAACAATTTATTCCACGTAGTATTATGATGCTACTACTATGAAACTATATCAATCATATCCATCAGAGTCCAGAGTCTTAAAGGAAAAATCTACCCTCCATACTGAAGTGTTGTTTTATTGTACCCACTTTCCCCTCGACCTGCCTCGTGTCCTCCTACTTCAGTTAGTGATTTCCTACCTTTCCCACAACCACTTTTGCCCCTTACTCAAAACACAACACGTCCTGTGGCTGCATTGCATTCTGGTCTATTGAGGCTACTGTCTGTGTAGAAATTGGTACCTCTTCCTCTTCTACAATGGATTTCTCCCTGTATGATTGTTGAATGTCGGTGTAAACTACTGCGTCTAGAAAGAAGCCCTCGCTGTTTGATTCTGAGGGACTGACACCAGTGACGTTTTATATCTCTGAAATATCTTCTGCTATTAAATTCCATTGTTGCTGCGCTAGAAGTATCTCAGCATGACATCACGTTGTCTACTTTTGGCCACTTATCCACAGGAATAAGAAAACTACACCACCAAACAACAAAATGGACCCAGGGATACAAGGTACATCACCAATTGCTGTTATTTAACAGTGTTAAAGTTTTTTTTTTCCCTTTCCTTCCTTTCCTTTAACATAATAAGAGTTCTCTAAAAAAACATGCTCTTCCAACCTGAGGAGAGGTGATGCTTCCATGGCTCCATGTGGCTTTACAAACATTGTAGAGATATTATTAGAGATATTACTGATACTTCAGGATACAAGACCTGTTCCTTTTTCTCCATTTAGTCACGCACACATCGAGCATACACAGAGGATTATAACAGACCTGCTAGGTAATACTGTAAACTGTATCAACCTGTGTGTGTGTGTGTGTGTGTGTGTGTGTGTGAGAGAGACAAAGACAGAGAGATAGCGCCCACAGTAACTCCAACGGTACCTTCAGCCCCCGGGTAAAGCACACAAACAACAGCTGCACAACAGCTGACAGTTCCCCATGCATCGGACACACACACACACACACATGCACAGTCTCAGGCCCTGCTGCAGGCAGGGGCATGTTATACTCATACATATACACGAACACACCTGCCACAACCGCACACAGCTGTCAAGTGCATCATCCTTTACCCTATAGATAACCTCACCAAAGCGTGCACACACACACACACACACACACTAAGCCTACTTCTATGGAAATGGGCAAACGCACACTAACTAGATGATTGTTCACTGACACCTGAGCACACATTTGCTCACACAACAGGGTTTGACTCGCACCAAGCCTCTACAAGAAGCAGCCCACACCAAACACACGTGCAAGCTACACTTTTCTTCAAGTTTAATATCCGTGGAAATGTTACGTCAATGGTTGTGTAACGACGCGCAATGACGGATACTGTCATGAGAAAAAGAAAAATGGAGGCGATTCAAAATATTGCTTAAGAAATCTCAAATACACATATCAACCAATACCATATGTGAAATCTTTTTGTTTCCACACTGAAATGTCCTTTCCAGTCAGAACTCTTGGCTTTCTTTCAAATGATAATCCCCTAATCCAGGATACGTAAAATGGTAAAGTTGATATAGATGTGCAGATCTATGAGTTCATTTGGATGGATGTGGATTAAATCAATAGCATGGCCTCGCCTCCTTCAGAATATCTCACCATCATTCATTAATAACACAAAGAATGGAGCTGTGTGGATGGGGGATGCTAATAAGCTGCCACATACACACACACACACACACACACAATAAATGTCAGAATGATGCCACACTCTTCACACTGTAACTAAACCTCAGCTCCTCCTACTCCTCAGCCTCATGTATTCAGTGCTAAAGGGACCGGGGTCTTGGAAGGCATATCACAAATCCTCCTTATTCACTCTCCAGTTTGAATAAAACAGGAGGAGGAAAGAGAGAGAGAGAGAGAGAGAGAGAGAGAGAGACTGGACTAGAGAGGAAACGGAGAGGAGGGCAGAGCATTTTATAACCCATAAATAAGTGATGTGTGTCGCTCGCACAGTATTTCCCCCATCATCTCCCCTTTCTAACCATTTATCCCTCTCTCCTCTCCTCCTTCCCAGCCCCTCTGCTCCGCCCCTCAGCTCATTCTCTCCATCTCGCTGTCTCGCTGGGGGAGGGGAGGGATGAAAGGAGCATGAGTGACAGATAAGTAGATGACTACGCCGTCCCAGCCCTCATTAAAACTCTGCACTTATATCATCTGCCATTCTCCCCCCTCCTCCACTGCATTGA
Source organism: Hoplostethus atlanticus (assembly GCA_034670405.1). Taxonomy (NCBI): domain Eukaryota; kingdom Metazoa; phylum Chordata; class Actinopteri; order Trachichthyiformes; family Trachichthyidae; genus Hoplostethus; species Hoplostethus atlanticus. The sequence goes on from JAXDDX010000050.1 coordinate 2,536,877, forward strand.
GACCCAGCAAATGATACCCCTGGAGAGGGAGGGAGAAAGGGAGGGAGGGGCTACTCATCAGTTATTCCTGTTCTGTGACCTAACTTGCCAACCAGCGCCAATAATGAGACAAAGAGGGATGAGACGGAGATTGTGCCAAAGACCAGGATGTTGACATGGAAGTGAACTGTCCTAAATTGGCGGATAATGGGCCTGCCCTGCTGGGTCTGTAACAAATCATTGTCCAAACCTCGTCCATCATGTTCCTCTGAATAGTGTAGTTCTCAAACATCCCATGTCTTTTCTCCTTTCATGAGCCACACAGTATGAGCCTATGAATAGATTGTGGGCCAGTTACAGGGTGGGGTGCATTTGAAAATGATGACTTTTTTTTTTTTTGACAGGAAGCTCAGACATTTCAAGTGTGACCCGGTGAGCCTGAGTCCAAACTGTAAAAACCACTCGACCTAAACAGATAACAAAAGCTCTGCTTCTCAGTACAAACACACATCCAAATATAACCATCGTGGCCAAATCATGTTTGAGATAATAAATATGACACTCGCTGTGAAGTATACAGTACATTCATGGCAAATACCCAATAAGAACCCGCTCAAATTGTCAGACCAAGGCTTGAAATACAGTGGAATGTAATACAATAAGTTTGTTTATTTCATATTTTAACTGATTTTGGTCTATCCATAGTCATGTATCAAAAAGTCATGAAAAACCTGACGAGCATTTTGTAGTCCAGTGTGTTTTTAAGCCACGTGGACTTTGGAGTGCATGGAGAGGCTCCCTGCATGCTTTCAGCCACAAACAGGAAATCAAGAGCGAGGAACTTCCAAGTACAATAACAGTAAGTTAACAGTCTTTAGGCACTGAAGTCTCTGGAGTCCATGTCAAGGCTCTTGGACGAAGGATATGTTTTTCCTTTAGGATGTACCTTCCTGAATGAATTTAAGACTACATACTCATATTAACACTTCCAGTCAAATCAAAACAGAACATAAAGGAAAAATACAAATTGTTACTGTGGTAGAGATTCTGTTTCATCCCATACAGACTCTGGTAATGTTAGTGGCTCAAACGCCTTGAAGCTGCTAGTTTTACCAGACCACCAGTACAGTACACTACCCCCAAAGCCTACACAGTGGCATTTTTATATTTAGAACAACCACACACCAATTTACCCTTATTGTCATAATATGGAAATGATGAGTAGAACCAAATAGGGCATGTTTCTCAAATATAGGTTCAAGTGAATGTTAAAATAAAGTCACATCCGAGGGGGAATTGGAGCATAAACGGTCAAAGGGGATGAGAAAGGCAGAGAAAAAGGAAGTGAGGAGTTGGTAGAGACAACAACTCTTTCAGTGAACCAAAAGGGGAAAGGGGCAGAAAACAAAGATGGGACAAAGTCTGGTGCTGATGCTAACTCTGACTGTGGTTTATTAACTGGTTACATAGTGCTTGGCTGAAGGCTGGCCGTACAGCCCGAAGAAGTCAGGGTGTCTGGATGTCTGCGAGGCATCCATCAAGTCCCTCATGGACAGACCCTGCAGTGGCTGGTTTGAGGACAGCTGGGCGTGAGGGTTAAACTCCTGAGAAGTCATCCAGGGGAAGGAGTCTGAGGCTGGGTACGGTGGGTGGCTACGTGGGGGGGCCCTGGAGCAGCAGCAGTTATCCAGAGTGCACATCAGTATTTTCCTTCCTCCATACTGTGGTAGCATGGCTTGTTGTGAGGCACCTGCACTGGGGAAGTGCGAGGGGGGGAACATGGTCCCTGAGTGGTGGCTAGAGCTGGACCCTAGACCCACTATGCACTGGGCTGAGTTGTCAAGCACCCGGCTAGGGCTGGGGCCTGGGTGAGGAGTCTGGGAGAGGACCTCGGAGGAATACAGGGATGCAGAATGACGGCTCTGGTCGCCCAGGAAGGGCCGTTTGCTACTGGAGGCCAGTGATGGAAGATCCTGGGAGGAGGAGGAGGTTCCTGGGTTACACTCTGGGAACACCACGCCGTGTTTCCTCTTGCCTGTTCCTGAACTAGGCCCTACGCTGGAGCCAATAGGGCTGCTCTGAGACAGAACAGTCTGAAGAATGGGCGATTCACTGAATGGTTCTGAGGTTGGACAGAAAGAGATAACGCAGAGTTATTTTTACGACCACATTCAATTCCCAAAATAGCAGTTTAACACCCTAAAACCACACATTCCCCTCATCATCCATCTTCTCATCGCCACTTTCTCTTACCGTCCAGCATTTTGCGCAAGTTCTGTTCTCTCTTTGATAGCTCGGATAGGAAATGATGAGAGTTGAGCTGGCCCACTCTGAGCGGAGGGAGGGCACTACCCAGGTACAGGTTTGTCCTGACAAAAGACACACACACAGTCACACACTGAGCTTCCTACACACAGTAGGTACAACTTGTGTGACAGAGTCATCATGCAGTAAGTGAAATAGAAATGCTTACTTGTCCATTAGCAGCTGGTATGGCTTTGTGTTCTGAAAAAGACAATTCATTAAATCAGGTTGCACCTCTGGAACATCTGAATCTTTGTAAGTTTCATTTCTTTAAGCGGATGTAAACACTGCCAAGCATTTGAAGCCAGACATGCACAGAGAGAGAGAAAACGAGGAGGATTTCTACCTTCATGAAGTTAATGTTCTCTGCTCTTTCGAAGAACATCTGTGCTGAGCTCAGGAGTTTCTCTGCTTCCTGACGCTTGGTGTTGAGCTGCAGAGCCTGCTGGGAGTTCTTTTGCCTGTGCGCACTGTGAGCGTTGTCCAGCAGCCGCATGGTTTCACTTAGGTCCGCTTCTAGCAGTGCCTGCATCCGCTGATACTGGGCTCGCACACGACCCTTCAGTATAGACACTGCATCCTATGAAGAGGAGACAGGTCCCATATTATAGAATTACATTTTTTCCTCTATTTATATTTATGTACATTTATGTGATGTGATTTTGTTTGAGTGGTTACATTTAAAAGTTACTGCATTTTCAAAAATCCACCCTTTTTGTTTTTACAGGCAATCAGACTAACTCCAGTAAACACATCACAACTGGACTTGGTCTTGATTGGTTCCCCTCACTAATTACTGAAATCCTTCCAATCAGGCCAGTTTGCAGCATTTTAACGGGAAAGCCTCCACTCAGCAGGTTTAACTTAATTAAGCTGGTGAAGCTGGTGTTGTCGGCCAATCAGGGTCCAGTATTGTGAAGACTTAGTCTTCAAATTCATTCAATTTAACTAATTCAACTTTTAACTAAACTAAATGTTTGCAAAACATCATGCAGAACATTATTGCTATCCTGAGCCGTAGTATATTTGAATAATATGGGACCTGTAGAAACACAACCACACAAGCACCTGCACCCCTTTTACTTTTGCAGTCTCTCAGCATAGCCTCCAAATTATATAAATTGTTATTACTAACACCACTGAACAGAAATCAAATATAGAAATGGGCTGAAAAAAAGAAATGACACTGAATTGATAGGGTTCACGATGTTGGCTTTGAAGAATTGATGCTGTTGTAACAGCAAATTTGTAAAGACCCAAATTGATGCAGGAAATGCATTTTCCACCCTAACATCCTGTTCAAAGCCATTCACAGATAAATTACATTTTCCTTTCATTTTCCAACAGTGAAGAGAAGTAAGAAGTCATCTGATTACAGCAAAAATGACAAAGAAGACAGGGTCTATGTCGTGTTGTGTCTCTGTAACACTGTGTGTGTGTGTGTGTGTGTGTGTGTGTTACTGTACCGTCATCAATGTCTTGTCTGACTCCACCTTACTGAGCTGCTCATCGATGTTCTGAACACGACCATCCAGTCTCTCCTGCTGCCTCATTAACATGTTCTGTGGATAGATGAAATACATCAGACAGTCAGAAAGAGATAGATAGATAGATAGATAGATAGACAGATAGATAGACAGATAGACAGATAGACAGATAGACAGATAGACAGATAGATAGATAGAGAAATGTGTCTCTAATTCCCACTTCTCTCAGTTTATCATGGATTCTGAAACATCAAGTGCCGTCTAACATCGGGACCGGCCAACTTTCTGTGTGAGCTGAATCAGAAGAGAGAGAGCCAAAGACCCTGTAAACATAATCCTTCTCCATTTGCTGCAGGAGACGGAAATCAATCTCCAGTCAGAGGCTGACAGCTAACTAGGAGCAGGGGAGGGCAGGTAGGGTTTTTAATGAACTGTTTCTGCATGGGAAAGGCACAATGCCCAAATAAGAGAAAAGCTGCTGTCATGGCAACAAAGCGCTTGTGTATGTATTTATATGTGAAAGCTAATGTGTGTGTGTGAGAGAGGGAGAGAGCAAAAGTGTGTGTGTGTGTGTGGGGGGGGGGGAGTTCCTCACTACCCCTTTCTTCTTTCTCATTTTGCCACATGCATGGCTCCCATTGTTTGCATTGGCCTCTGTGTCAGTGACAGATTGTCATGTCTGTGTGCATAACGCTGGGGTCTGCTCCCTCCCTCCCTGGGACTGTGTGGGGGAGAATGGGAAAGAGAGGCAAGGCAAAGTGCTGCGGGGCTCTGCTTACACATGCCAAGAACGGGACAGAAAGAAAGTGAGAAAGACATACAAAAAGAGACTGAAGGCAACGGAGAGAAAGTTAGAAACAAAAAAGAGATAGGGAGAGGAAGGACATTCCTGCGGTCTCCAGTGAGTGGGTCTCAGTGTAGCTACATTGCGGTATCACAGCAACAGGCCTCTTCAGCTGCTTACAACACTCATGGAGTCCTATGGACAACAACTGGCTGGTTCCTCCAGTAGCCACTATGCTAAACTCACACTGCACTGCACTCCAATACACCACAACAACTCAACACGGCATCTCACTGCTAGACCAAACCACACGCAAAACAGTGAATTTCTTCTTATTCTTTTAAACTGTCAAAACGATCCTTTTTGTTGAAGATGAACCTGAACACTGTAAAAAGACAGTTTCTCCCAGGTAGCGTGTTCTGAGTGTTTCAACACTTTAAAGTGAAACGGACTCCCACCAGCAGGGGACCTCATAACAACCAAAAGTAATATTTCAATTGTTCAGCTCTTGTAAGAAAATATTGCATTTCAAATAACAACAGAGAGGACAATGCATCCATCGCTACGTAGCCATAGCAACGTTGACAACGGTAAGGGAGAGCAACTAGAGCAATCAAGAATGCATACTACTTTAGTACCACATCACACAATACCTGTGTTATACAGGTTTCAAACCAGCCTCACAGCTACAAACCCGCCGTTGTTAAATGTGTACCCTGGTGGTATATAATGAATAGCTCTCACTTGCATAGCATTCTTTGTGTCCACGGACAGAAATTGAGCTGTCAAATGTAATTCAAACGTAACCACTACTTTCCCACCGGCCCTCTTTGTCAGAAGGCCCTGGCAAGGACTGAGGGAAAATCACATACAAATCGAGGTGTGCAAACACCAGCAACAATCCCCAGGAAGCTATTCCTCCCCTGTTCTTGTCTTCTCCTCCTCCCACTCGCTCTCATAACCACCACTATTCAGCCTTCCTCTCTCTTTATGTCACTTGATATTTAGCAATATCGATTTCCTAAGCCCCTCTCCCAAAGCTAGTCACCCTGTCTCTAAGTGAGGTCAACCCATATCATACATCAATATTAATGTAATCCTATGTCACACACCCATGACACATCCCACATCTCTACCATATCCCCACACAATATCTTCCTATTAGGAGTATCAGCCAAGAAATAGGGCTAGTCAAACACGCATTACAACAGTGCTGACTAGCTGTGCTTTATGGGTTTCCATGCTAACTCTGCTGGTAACCAGGAAGTTAGTTGGCTGTTCCCTTTATTGTTCCCTCCTGGGGTTTTTTGTATGTTTGTATACTACTTTGGAAAAATCTGATCAGACAGTACACGTCCATTGTATAAAGAATGCTTTCTTGGATTATTGCTATAGTCATAAACTGCTCTAAGTGAGTTGGCCTCACATAATGGCCACAGCTTGTATGTGTTTGGATGCTTCTGCTCAACTATCCTACTCATTTTGCCCCGTTTCCTCCAATTCTCCCTTTGTCCTGTTTGTGCCCCTGAACTAGCAAGAGGGGAGCATTCAGAACTGTCTGGTTGCTGATCTCTATGTAGCAGCGTGAAAGTCTACCTTTATCAAGATCACTTTCCCCACTGTCCTATTTAGGCATCCAGAGACCCGCGGGTTGCCAGGAAGCTCATGTTTAAATGAAGAGCCTCAGGCTCGATGAACAGAGAGCCTCTTTCACAATCAACTGACAACTATTCCCCACGTCTGATGTCATTGGACTGCCCTCAGCATTCTGGGGAACTGACTCACTCCAACCCAGATACCAGAAGCACATAGCAGAGCTTCCATGAGCGATGGTTTCCTGCTGGGGTGCCTGAGAAACCCAAGGTGAGGTTGTGTGGGAGGGCTCCTCCTCCGCCCGTCCCAGGGATGAAATTACTGTTATATTACTCTTGCTTTCTCGGTTTTAAATTATGAGTACGCCTGCAGAGGGTTACTGTGAAAGTCTCCTTTGAGAACCAAAGAGCCAAAGATATGAACATAGCTACATTGGTTGTTCCCTCTTTGTTTATCACATAAGCAGCTAGAGGGCTGCCAGGGGAATTCAAATCCTTTTACCAAAATAGACCACAGCTCCTCCGAGGAGAACGACCTCACAGTAAGTAGCGATGAGAAGAAACTCTGGCCTCAAATTACTTGAACAAATGGTCCAGTGTACACTAAGCCCAACTTGTCCACTAATACCATGTTCATCAATATTAGACTTCCCTGTGTGTGTGTGTGTGTGTGTGTACTCGTGTGAACACTGCATGAGCACTGTTACTCTGAGCAGAGTTGACTGACTGCATGTGAAGCTGGGGGCCCTGCATACAGCTGGCTAGAGAGGAACACAGGGTTGTGTGGTTAAAGGGCAGGGTGGTAAGAGGCCCACACCCTTTTTAAGGGACAAAAGTGGAACACCTCTGGGCCCAACCCAATCCAACCAGCCTTCGCCTTACGCCATGGGCAGGGGAGGAGGAGGAGGAGCAGGGAGAGGCCGCTGCCAGGAACTCTGACTCCTGGATGACTCGATTCACCCTGCGAGCAGACAGTAGTGAAAGAACAGAAAGATGTGTGTGTGTGTGTGTGGAGAGCAGCTGTGGAAAGGGCTGAACAGACAGCTTTTGTCCCAATAATAGCTCTGAGCCGAAGCAACAGTTGCAATAAAGACTTTAAGAGATTTAGAACTTTGTGATCCACACACTGGAAGGAAATGCTGCATGTGTCCATAACGTTTTAGAGGTAGAATAATACAACCATCACCATATCAGCACGACCGCAGCATGGCTGGATGATTACACTAATCTGATGCTCACTCCTGCCTCTCCATAGATCTGATAGGGAAGGATATGGAAGAGCCGTGTACGAGGCAGCGTGGGAGGTTGTATCACACCTTGCCACTTATATTAGACACGTGAGAAGAGCAAACTGAAACGAAATATAGAATCGGAGGCGTCTCTCTGCCTCTCCAGCCAAGAGTCTACAGTTAGAGCCATGACACGTTGGCCTTACGCGAGAAGCATTCCTCCATGCATTCTGAGGCCTGCCCTGCCAAGCCAGATCATTATTCACCTGTTAGGCTAGTCGGACTAACACACACAGTAGAAACTCTCTCTCTTTCCTCCCTTCTGTTTGCCTTTATCTCCCCCACTATTTCATTACCTCACACTCTTCCTCCCATGAATGTTTGAAGCAGGATGTTCTAAACCTGTTTGGGCATTTTCAAGTATATCATCTTCAAGAAGTATGTACTAACTGTGTGATTCCATGCTAGTTATACGCTATTACTGTCTTATCAACAGTAAGTTAATTCGTTAAACAGGCATCGAGGGCTTGCCATGTGTGTATTTCCAGACTGATAAATCCTGAAACCATTGCCATGAGTGATTAGAGAGACTAACATGAACAAACTAGACTGCATTCTGATGTGGAACCGCCCCCACAGCATGTAATCATCATTTCCTGTGGCTACAGATTGCATCACAGCACTTATCCGAGGGCATAGGGCTGGTAATGTGAAGGCGTGGTGTGGAGTGGGTGGTATGATCAAGGTTAGGAGCAGTGTGTGTGTGTGTGTGTGTGTATGCCCTATCCATCTACCCCGAGGGGTGGCTTCCACCTGTCCAGTCCTTTCACATCAGTTAAGATTAAAAGAGGAGGCAAGGAGAGGGAGCCTTTATAGATTAGTGAACTGCGAGGAGTGTTTGCTCCCCCCCCCGACATTCAAACAAAATTCCATGGAAGAAAGGGGAGGATTAGCAAGAATGGTGGACAGATAGAGGGAGTGAAGCCTATTGGCCAAGTCTTTTGACAGTCACAGTGGATAGGTCAGTCAGTACAAAATGAGTGAGTAAGTGAGTGAGTGACCGTCTGTCTGTCTGACTAACAGTCTGTCTGTCTGACTGACTGACTGACCAACCGTCTGTCTGACTCACTGACTGACTAATCTTGACACCTGAGTACCATTTGCTTACCTGCATTTGTGTGCATTGCGTATCCACGGCGCAGACGGTGTGTCTTTGGCTGGCGCAGCGAGAGATACAGCAAAATGGACATAAAGCCACCTGCTCATCCTCACAGTGGAGCAGCCTGTACTCTTCATGCCGAGGGCAGGTCCAGGCTCTTAGCTCCGCAACATCAACTAACAGGTGTCCCGGGGCTGCACATGGCTGTTGTAGGTGTGTCTGGACATGAGTTTGGCAGCAGGGCTCCTTGCAGCGTAGACAAACCTTCTGCACAGGCAGTGGGGGGCCCCGTCTGCAGAGGACACAGTGCAGGACAGCAGGGACTTTCTCAGTGTTCAGTGCGTTAAAGCGCTCCACGATGTTGGCAAGCTTAATGTTCTTCTCAAGCTTGGGTTTCTGCTCATAGTCGTGATTGCACTCGGGGCAGCGGACTGCAGCAGCGTCTTTAGCCCAGGCCTCAGTGATGCAACCCTGGCAGAAGTTATGCTTGCATGGTAACTGAATGGGTTCATCAAAAACATTCAGGCAAATGGGACACAGGAGCTCCTCTTCAAAACAGTTTTTCCATCTTTCCTCCATGACTTCAATCCAAGTGTTTGTCCAATTTCTGGATAGAGAAAATTGATAATTAGTTTCAGAACATGTGCAACTTATAAATAAAACAAATTCCGCTAGTCTTGTTTCCACCTGACTTACCTCTCGTCCCAATTGGCACACAAAGCCTCGGGCCAAGTAGCCCACAGGTGACGAATTTATGTTGCAGTAAAGGCGTATTAACAATATATATCAATTAGCAAACGTAGCATTAGCAGGCGACGACGCTAATCAAACAGTTAAACATTCACGTATCTCAAGCGGAAACAACATTCCCTCAGAAAAACGAAGTGCAGTAAACCTGGAACTCGTGGGTCACACAGATCTACCACACACTCCTATTGTGACCTCATAAGGGAGAAAGTCCCTATTAAGTACAACAGACACTTTAAGCCCCTATAGTTTATTATAGGAATATTACAGTGATTTTTCAGGTCTGAATCCCTGCTAAAGTCACAACAGCGCGACATGGGCTTACGCTGTGGCATTTTAAAGCAAGTGGCAACTTGCTACAGAATAACACTGGAAATGTGACTAGTCTTCCAATACAATGTCACACTAGGCTAGATTGTATTCACCGCTGTTGACTACTGTTAATAATGTATTTAAGCAGCCCAATCAGCCATTTTAGATTTGTTCTGTTAAATAAAAAATCAGCGTTACCAACTATTTCTTTTCCATGTCGCTGGCAGACTCCGGTGCACCTATAATGCCGTAGCGCTTCGCATCAACCCCTCGATGAGATCCCAGGTCCTCTGGTTAGATTAGAGCGGACTGTCCGACAGCTCGGCGTTGTTATTATTAGAGTAGCCCTTGATGTTAATCGGTTGGTTTGGTTTCCCCTGGACTCTTTAGACTAGTATTTAAAGGTTAGCCTACGCAGAATGTAACTCGGGAGGGAGCCCATTGCTCTCGCACCGACTGCCCCCCTCCGATAACGTGACCCGTCAGAGAGTTGATACACAAACGGGGAGGAGCCGAAGGGAGAAGGGGAAGGGAACGGGCACAGCAAACTCTACCGGAGACACTGTAAATGACCAGGATACATTTGTATGGATAGTCATGCTTTAAGCCAGTGGTTCCTAAAGTGGGGTCCTGGCAGCGACGGGGACCCCCAGAGGGTTGAAGGGGTCCCCAGCAACTTGATAGTCATTTCACCATTATTTTTGAAATTGGTGAACATGAAAATGTTTGAATTTGGCTATATTTTAGATATCTATCTTCAATGTTGGCAGGTCTAGTCCCCCACTATATAACTACAAAAAATCTTCTTAGATGGGGTCCCTGGGATTTAATCTTTTCAAAATGGTGGGTTAATATGAATCTATATAGGGGTCTCATTGATTTAGACCTTGTTTCTTCCCTGCTGCCTTTGTATCTCTAAATAAAATAAATAACAAATATCCACAATTTACTAACTTAGTGGAGTGCTTCCATTTACTATGCACAGTAGCTGTTTTGGTAAGAAGTTCCTTTGTATTCTTGCAACAGTGTGGTGACAAAGTAGATCAGTCTTGTTCCAGCTTTATTGTGTAAATATCTATACCCTTATATGCACTTGGGATTACAGACAAATGGGCAGTTCAGTGAAATAAAACAGTAATTACAAAATATTGTATGAATGCCCCTAAAACGTGTTTACATTGACACTCTGAATAAAAAAGAAACAAAAACAAGATATGCCAACACATGTTGGAAGAGTACATATTTTGTAAGAGGAAACCGCCGGTCAAGCAGTCTTTGCTTATTTTCGATTTTAACGTGGAATGCAATGATAGTATCAGAAAAAGACACCAAATACAGGAGCCTTGATTCAAAGTGATGCATCTGGAGAATGCAGGAGTTTTAGGCAGCATAAACAGTCCACAGAATACATGATCCTTTTAAGCGCAAGGCACTGAGGAATTTTACTCCAACTCACTTCAAGCAAGTCCTACTGATAGTGAAAATAATTTCAGAAAATACATTTCATATTTATGTGACCACTGGACACAACACTTAAAGAGGACACTGAAAATAGATTGCCATTAAGAAGTCTTTGAAGGTGTACAACGGACCTTTGCAATAGCTCTGTTCAGCCTGTACTAAAGAACCCTCCTTCTGAAAGATCAACTTGCATATGATGCATGCCATTTCATAATGGTAAAATAGACAGCACCATCAATCTCAACAATACTGCAATAAAACACATTCAAAAATGTTGCTCAATAGAAAAATGATGTTCTTAGCACAGGGGAGAAAATGTGGTTGTACCTGTAACATTTGACATAGGACACAAGAGAAACAGTACAAAAGCTTGTTTGATTATCCCAGACAGTCAGGTAAAGAATAAAGGTTAAGTCACGTTAATGTCACATCAGCATCAGACTCATGAGACAGACAGCATTGGCAGAGTGCCAACTATTGTAACTTTGGTATGACCACAAACACATAAACGAGAAATGTCCAGCATTTGAAAATACTATACATAAAAGGTAATTTGAAAAGAACACTTAAAAAGATACGATTGTTGACATTTCTGTCCTTTGAATGGCCACTGGAATAAATATAACTGACTTCTTGAAGAGTGCAACCCAGTTATTACTTGGAACCTTCTTTTGTCTCTTTTGTGATTTTAACTTGATTCCTTGGACTCCATTAGTGGCGTCTTCTAAAGTTTATCTTGGACTTTAGACCTTGGCAGGCCTTGCTGGAGGAATGACAACATCCTGTTTCGCCCTATGGCTAGCATGTCACCAAGAATGACTGCAGGTCAACCATCTGGAGAGGCAGGTTTGAGGTTGACTTAACATTTTCCAAAGCATTCAAGCCTCAGGGAAATGCCGTCTGCCAGTCTGAGAATGCAGTAACAGTCACCCGTCTTCAGATCAACCCTCGATATTGGAGCATCAAGAATCTTCCATAAGTGTCACCAGCACAGTTTAATCTGAGGATAGTCTTTATGGGTGAGGCAGGCTCTGGTTGTCCACTGGGGGAAATGAAAAAGAGATCTGAGCCCCTCGACAGCTCAGGGTTCATGTCCTGAGAAGTCTCATGCTCATGATAGTCTAGAATGGGAGAGTGTATCTGTGTGTATTTTTGTTTGCGTGCTCTCAGTCAGGACAGATGCATGTAAGGACACAAGGATAAAATAGTAGGTCTGGTCCCTGTCTCATTGCAGCGGGTTATCAAACACAGAGTCTGGTAGGACAGAGATCTTCAGCTTCTTCTCTGGCCAACTGTACTCCTTTGGTAACTTTGTCTATAAAGACAGGAAGGAAATACTTAGAACAGGTAGTTGAACAAAAAGAAAACCAATAAGAAAAAAGAGGTTTTACCCACCTCATCGCGAGTGTTAAGCTCCTGTAAGTCCCCAAGCATCTGCTCCACAAACTCTTCAGTCAACAATATCTTAAGAGGAGAGAGAGCAGTCAATCAAATACATATTTTAAGTATAAAAGCACCACATGGAGAGCATTAGAGTGAGAGTGTGTGTGTGTACCTGAAGCCAGGGACCATGGGCTGCATATGGATGCTCCTCAGTAGCAAAGGATCCTTCAACTCCTGTAGACACAAATGTAATGGCTGTGTCTCCGTTGATACTCTTGTAAGTGAAGTGTCTCCCATGGAGCAACCGACCCCTGTAAAAGACGGAGGAAGTCACTATGAGGGGAACGCAGGGGACAACTAACTCCACATACTTAAAGTTCTTTGATGGACTTTTTGGTTCTCACAACACAACCGTAGCCCCATTTCAGCCCCAATCTCAACTGGATGTTGAGATTAGGGAGTCTTTGCTGACTCAGTAGATATGGGGGAGTCAATTCCCTGCCTCCCTATCCTGTTGCAGACCAGTCAGGGCCATTTCAACCTTTTCAAAGATCTCAAAGACTATCAGGACGCATCTGGATGAATTTCTGTAGTGAGATGGACAACAACAAAAATCTGACAAAATACTGAAACAGGAACTGAGTGTGTTGTCTGTTCATGTTTGATGTCATACCATCTTGCGGTAATCTGAGCACTCTAAGAGATTTGTGCATTGCCAGGCTCTGTCAGTAAACACCCTCATTGACAATTTGTGCAGTACATGACGCTCGTCGTCGTCACATGTGTGATACCTGTCCCTAGCTCATCTTCAAGTGTGTGCAACCATATGCCAGAGAACTGAAATCTGTGAAGTTCTGTTGTTTAGTGTGAAATGCTTTCCATTTTTACAGTAGAAGTGTTATATAGTCTGTAGATATGGGCATCTCACACTAAGACCTTGTGCAGGTATCTCATACTTGGGGCTCTTTATGCGGTTCTCACTCTTAACTCCCTGCATATCTCTCTTTATCTGTCCCTCTCCTCTCTCACACAAAGGCGTCTCTGTTAGCTGTGGCCTTGTTCTTCCCACAGAGGCAGACAGAGATTACATAAAACAGGTTCCCCCTCATCTCGCAGCTGTAGAGAAGCACCACCAGTGTTTCATCAAAATTCCACAGTTCACACTAGATGGCAACTGCTGTTTTTTGATCCAAATATAGAGTGCCAGCACTCCTTAAAACCAAGTCGTTGTTCCGACACTTTTCCTCACCATCGCACTTTGTGTATTACATTTTTCTTAGTGCACCGGTTCCTTTCCTCTTCTGATATTCAGAAAGACAGAAACTTTAAATCCAAACAGGTGTATTGTCTGGCAGAAAATAAATTACCATTCTTAGGCTTTAGCATATTTGGCCTTGTGCCTGTTAAGGGTTCCATGAAACTCATCATTGAATGATAATCAGTCAAAAAAACAGCAGAGGGCCTATTTACACAACAGCTGTCAGACAGCTACAGAGACCAGAGTGCATCTCCTGCTTGTAAGCTATGGGCGATCAAAAATTAATACATCAGTGCATGCATGGTACATTATTCTGTCCCCCAATTCATGGTAGAGTTTACACTCACTTTCACTCGACGCATTGTACGTTTTGAAAGTACAGCTATTTTCTTTACTTATTTATTGCATGACAGGGAGAGTTGAAAGAGGAAAGTCAGTGCATTTTCTTTACATCTCAGGATCTGGTGGCATTTGTGTATGTGTTTTGGTGTCTTTCTATTTGTGCAGATCAGTTTGTTGTATAAGGCATGTTTATTTGTTGTTTAGAATAAGGCTATATTTGTACAGAGACAGAGGGAAGGAAAATGGTGCTGTACCGCAGGCAGAGGGGCAGCAGTGTGCCTGACTCTTGGTTGAATTTCAGATGGACGCTCTCCAGTTGTCGTGTCCGCACCAATTCATGAGGAACAATGGCTGCTGAGCTCTCACTCTCCAGACTGTCCTTCCGACTCCTGAGAAACAGACATAGAAGAGAAAAGGAAGTGTGGGAGGCAATAGAGAGAACATTAAGAGACGAGGGCTACAATGGTACAGTCAGAAAAGAGAGGGTGGCTGTTTGAAAAACCACTAGTCTGTGAAGGAAAATGACAGGTCCTGTGGCCCGTGTCTGCAAATGGGCATTTACAGAAACAAATTTCGCAACTCCTCTCAGAGTGCTCTTACCTTTGATACTGCTGGCTCTGCAAATGGCCCAATGATTGTCTATGGAAAAAATCACAAAGGAATAGCTACAATCTGCCATATTGTGCTGGTAGCCGAGAAACAAGCGTGATAACAGTTCAGACGCCAGTTGGGCTCCGAGTCACTGCACATGGTGGAGAGAATTATCCGAGTGTAGCCCTCGTGCTGAGGTGAACCGAGGTGAGTGTGTCTGTATGTGTGCGTTGGTGTGGGTGAGGGGCACTCACTGAGGTCTCTCGTGGCTCGGCCTCTGGCTACTGATGGGTGGTAGTGCTGCCTTGCTGTTTAACTCCAGTCCTTTCCTCAGGGCCTCCCTGATCTGCTCTGTGTCTGTTAAGCACACACACACACACACACACACACACACAGAGAATTATCCCTTCATGCACCATTGACACCATGAGGGCAGAACCCCTTTGCACCCATTATTTAAGCATTCTTGAATCTGCTTCATGTCTTCATTAAGCCTGATTTCTGCGTCTGCGAACCCGTGTACAAGCGCAGGGTGTCCACCGGAGACTGCTCCATTACTATTCTCTATTTGATTTAGTTTGTTTTAGTTCCGTTTTAAGTCTTGGCCAAAACCCCCAACGCTACCGGCTATACTCAACTAATCAGCGTTTGTTGGACACACACACACACACACACACACACAACAGCATGCTCAATGCGTTGAGATTTGGGAGGTGTGCGCGTCTACCCGTCTGTGAGCATCTGCGGGCTACGCTTACACATAAAACCCTTCTCTGTGTAGCTAGTAGCTAGGTGTAGACATTTACCTGTATCTACCCAGAAGTATAACTCGCCTTTAGGGGATCTACTGCCTTGGCTTTAGCTAGCCTGCCTTTGGTCAGCTCCTTAGGGACTTAGCGTACCTTTGTCTGAGAGCCTCCGTGGCTGAGATCCTATACAGATGGATCTGCTATCCTCTTCATCCTCTGGCGGTCGGCTCAGGTCGTCCCACACACACTTGGCACTGACACCGCTCAGGTTGGAGCCTTCTGTCTCGATGCCCTGGTCCACTCTCTCCTGCTTAGATGAGCAACACACATACGCAATCATTAACACTAGCTCACACAAAACTCGCAGACATGAATTAATGTTGCATCACAACTGCTGAACCAATAGGGGGTGCTAACATACTTCTGTGTTCTTCATGTTAGTTGGCATGGGCTGCTGTCCATACAGTGATGTATGGCAATATATATAGTTCAATCTTTTGACAATCGTAAGACAACACATACTGCAGCATTTTATAATAAATCACATGTATAAGTTGTTGTTGTATAAGCAGTGCTTCTATGCATGTATGTATGTAACATGCTATAATCTATGTTTGCTAACCGTTCAATTGCTAACATTAACAAGCAAGCCAAGTAGGGTAACATTACTGTATTCTCCATAGAATAGATGAAAGCAGCTGATCAGCTAGGGAGTCAGAGTTGAGATCACATTAAATAAAATGATCATTATTTAGGTCTGTATGTCATGGTCACAAATGCACTATACAGACATGTTCTAGCTGTGGGGGCAATTTTCCAGCTGTGAGGTGGCAAACAGCTAAATGAATGTTAACACTGAATCTAGCCTAAACGACACAAACAGGGAATACCATTTATCTCCCATTGTATAAATATGACAAACTGCACTTAGTCAAGTCTGCAACTTAACAAAGCCTTACTTGTAGGTGTGGATCGATGTCAAAAATGGTCTCCCCTCTTCTCATGTCTGTGATCAGCCAAGGGCCGCCAGCACTGCACACAGGACAAGCATTCACACAAGTGTAGGATTGCGTTAATCTCAGGTCCCTGCACTTAAAATGCCATATAATGCCTTAGAGTATTGTTGTGTCCGTGTTCTACTCACATATGGACTCCGCGCAGCAACTCCAAGATGCCCTGGCCGTTCCACTGCTGGGCTGCTTGTAGCTCCTCTGTACATACACCTACAATCTATAAGACACAACACAGAGCATGTGAGGGTGTGAGTTACAATGATATTGTTACTTTACAAAAGTTTGCCCAAGACTATTGACTATTTTTCATTTATTATATTGCTATCTGTATCCCCATTTTGCTACTCCATGACGCCATTTCCCCTTAGGGACAAATAAAGTTCATCTTATCTTAAAACATTATCATCACCATTTGGAGTCAGGCCAAAATTTAAGCCAGGGTCCTCATTTCCCCTCACCTGGAGAAAGCTGACTGAGCCAAATGGAGTTTGAACTGGCTGCATCTGTGGGTCCTCTGTTAGCAACATGTGCTGGATGCGAGACTCACTGTTGTCCAGAGGACTGTGCCACGATACATGGTCCCCACTACAAAATGTGTTTTCTGTAGAAGAGAAAAAAGAACAGACATGAACTTCAAAATTTGCAAGAAAAAGCAAAGGTTGTCTTGAATACACCTTTTCAGGAGTGTTATTTTGCAGAGTGCATTCGGGTCACTGGCTTTAGCCACCAGTCAGGAGCACTCTTTCTTTCCTACTTCACCTCATTTGCCAGTACAGAATTACTGTAGGAAACGTAAGAGGAAGAGAGGGGACATAGATCAGCAAGTGACTGAGAATGAGTAAAAGGGAGCGAAATAGAGACCCAGATGAAGAGAAAAGTAGAAAAAGTTTCTGTCAGAGGAATCCATCTCTTGGGAGGTAACATGCACCCAGTGCATAGGCGCTGCAGGAGAAAAGAGAGGGGAGAGATGGCCAGGAATCAGCATTTATTTAGCTCAGGGGCCCAGCCCACCCACGCGCAAATTGACCCCAGCTGGAGAGTAGAGGAGGGGTGGGGGCGAGGAGAAGGGAGCCTAGACTGGAGAGAATGGCCTTCTTCTCTCCCTGCATGGCTTTTAAATACTCTCCTCGACCACCCTTTAATGTATACATTACAAAGATGGCTGGAGGATTTGAGAAACTTTGTATACCATATAATTCTCTCTCACATACATACAGGGTACACATTCACAACACCACTACAACAGTGCTCTTGTTTTGTATTGCCAAAAACAATCCTATTAATAGCATAATGGGAAATTAGACTTCCTGTCCATCCCCAGAGCTCTGACAAACATGGGGGCTATGTACTCACCTGAAGCTATTCATGCATGTCTCCATGTAAAACTGGCTTTACAAGGTACATTTACAAAGAACACATTCTTCTGTTCAGCAAAGATATGACTAGGTGGCATGGTAACAGTGGCCAGATGGAAAAGTGTTGTATTATGACCAGTGCAGATAAATCATTTACTAGGCTATTAACAAAAGGCTACAAAATCTGCCACACAAATCATTAGTCTGTCACAAATGTTTCAGTTCGAAGGAGATAAAGATGCTTACAACTACATTATTTCCCTTGTCACTAACACACAAAAGTTTGTGAATTCTCCCCACCTTATCGCTACAAAAATGTCCACCTTAACAAGTCATTAAGTCTAGAACTGTGTGATTTTACAACTAAATATCAGGCTAAATTACCTGTTCAGATAGACATTTTCGCAGTGATAAAAAAAAAATAAAAAAACGTCCTTTGTAATGCTGGCGCTATGTAGTCTACTACAGGTAAGGCCACAGGAGATAAAATGGCACTTTTATCTCCTGTGGCCTTACCTGTGGGGTTTCAAATACAATGGTGCACATGCAGGTGTGCTCTTACCTGACTGGAACACATAGCGAGCCAAGCCTTGCATAAGTTCAGCTGGCCAGGTTGGTGGTGCCGTCTCTCCTACCTCTCTCTTCAGTCTAAAGGTGAGCTCAAAGCCAAACCCACTAGGTCCCTCTGCCCCTGTGAATCTAACACACACACACACACACACACACACACACACAGTAAGAAAGTGTGTAAACAAAACAACAGCTGCTGTACTATGTTTTCTCTCTTCTATGTATGTGTGTTGTGAAAACCTTAAGCTTGTGGAAATCAACACAATGCTATAGAATAATAGAGACCATCACTCATTAACACTGAAGGTGGTCTCCTACTGAGAGAGGGCTCCTGACATAAGCAGGTATTAAGCATACTCAGAAAAAGTATAATGCAGAATCATTGATAGCCCCTGGATTTACATGGTGTAAAAAACAATTCAGTGAAATTAAGACCGCACAGCAGAAACAGAAATTATGAAACTAGCCCAATTCCTGTCGACTCCCCTTCCCTGTGCAACTCCAAGCCAGAGCTAGCGTTATCCCGTACTTACTCGTGAACTCTATTGTCTCCATACAGGTCACTCAGTCCAAAGCTGACATAGTGCCAATGCTCCTGGATGTCCTGGGCAGGACGGCCCACATTCCTGTACATACTGATATAGTCTAAAGGGTCTGGGCCACCTAACCTGTGAAAAAGTATGGGACGAAAAACATTTCATCGTGTCATTCACCGTTTTTGTCGTCACTGGAGTTTGTTTACATGCCATCTCTTTCAATTTACATGACTGCTAGCCAACCAGGGAGACTATTAGACCTGTAGACCACTAGATGGATTTAAAAGTAAGGTGACATTAACTGGGTCTGGTTCTGAAACCCAAACCTCCCCAAAACAAAGTAGCTTTCGCCTGTGGCCCCTGGATGTAACGTTATAATGCTAGCCAATAAGCTAACTGTTAAGCATGTAACGATAGCTATTAATAAACAAACTTGCTCGAGTAGCTCAACAACTGGTGATGTGACCAGTCAGTATTAGGACGGAGCACCTACCAATATTTTACAATGGCTGTAACTTGAAGTGGGTTGGCCTGGTCGGCGTAGAGGCGCCGGCATTCCCCGTAGATAGCCTGCAGTCCGGGGGGGAACAGTGACGCTAGCCCGTGGGCCTGAGCACCACTGGTAGGCCGTACTTCATCCATGCCACGGCCTCGAAAAGACGTGGTTAGTACTTGAAAAATAACGTATAAATAGTTATCTTTCTGGCAATAACCCCTAAATCAACAACAACTGAACATATCAAAATAATAAAAACTTTACAGTAATGGTAGTGTTGTCTAACGGAAAACTGTTTAACCCGATCGTTGTGCTATACTCAACAGGGACCAAGCCTGTTGCTCAGCCTTTGCAAAATACTAGCTAACCATTGGTCAGATGAAGGACCCGTACGTCACTGAGCGACGGCTACTACAGCCAATGATCAAGTGATTTTAAGTTTGTAGGGATTTATAGATGGCAATTATTGGTTGATAGATTGTCAATCATGCACTACAAAGTGTGATTTTTTTTCTTCACAAAGTCCTCTAAAGTTTTTCAAGGGCCAAATGGACCTCTATTGATTAAGCCGTGCTATTGTTGTTGTAGTTGTAGATGTTAGATTTTTGCATTCTAGAGATCTATCCACTTTTGTTTCTATATTTTTCATATTCCAGAAGTCCAGAAGGCATGGAAATTCATCTTTCTACATTTTTTTTTTACAGTAGGTTGCCAGCAAACATGTCTCATGTGAAAGCAAGCGTAGGTTATTCATGCCAGTGGCTATGCAGCTTTTCTGGTTTAGTGCGCCTTCTACTGTTTGCTATATAAATTGTTTATTGGGACAAGCAAGGGATTGTCAGTCCATATTTGGAATAAAATTACAAACATTACAAAAATATAAATATCTACAAATATTTTTGATTGAAAATATGGAGTATTGAGATGAGATAATGTATGCCGGCATGGTGTAGTCTTCAAACCTTCTCAGGATTTACATTTATTACTATCCTGCTTGTTTGTTTACCTGCTGCCTGGATACTGTTACCTCTGGGCCATTTGGTAGAGGCCTCATTCTATCCTAAATGTGTGATAACAAGGAAGGAGAGTCAGTTTGTTCAATGGAGCTCATTTATTTCAGAGACGTATGCACATACTCATCTTCAGAAAAAGCACGCTGAGGTGAGGAACTTGATTTATTTATTAAAAGATAATCAGTAGTTGATGGCTTTGTCACTCTTTCATCACACTGAATACAAAGAGTAAAGTATTAAGTAATACATGATGTTCATGTTTTTTCAGCTGCTTGTATAGACAAAGACAATTTAAATGTGACTGTGAGACAACAGGATTGCCTCCCATTTTTCACACACCTCTTCTTTAGATCATGAACTACTCCTATTCATACTGTGTCTCTACAGATCCATGTTTCCATTACACATTCCACACAACCAGTGGCACAACAGCAGCCACTTCCTTCCACCTATCACCATCCAGTATCCACAGCCATACCTGGTGACCAGGAACATGAAGGCTCCCCAGGAAGTAGGGTTGTGAAGAATACCACTACTACTATGGACTTTCCCCTGTGATATGGTCTAGTCTGTGCCGGAGCTACCCACATCTGTATACACATCCAGCAGCTGTAGCATCTCTAGTTCCTATGGCTTCATTTCCACCCAGACCACCAAGGCTACAGTCCCAGGTTGGGGCTTGGACTGAGGGCTTCACTTTGAGAGGGGAGCTCCGCTGGGGGAGGCTGGAAAGAGTGTATGGTCCTCACAAGGAGCTACCAGAGTTTGTCAGGGAGGACCTGCGCAGAGTGTATGGTACCTATCCCAGGACCAGTTTGAGTATCACTTTTCGAGGAGGTGAGTATGTTGTGAGAGGAAACCCCCATATTGGAGAGCAGGAATACAAAGTGGAGAGACGAGTGATTCGACAAGAAAAGAGCCCAGAGGGGGATAGAATGAGCGAAGTGGTGGAGAAGAGGAAGAAGAGGAAAAAGTAGATGAGGTGATGACCATCGCATTTGAGAATTCCAGTCCAGATCACATGTGGCAATGTAATGACTTTTTATTCTTCTAGTTAGTCCTTACTGTCAGTTTCATTCAGTTAGGGATATAAAAATAACACTAGAGGAGTAAGGTTTCAGACCTGTTTGTTGTTGATGTTGAATAGCATCAGATACTTTTCAAGTACTTTATTGTAATATCCAAAATGACTTACAATTGTCAGTGCATCTATCAATGCATCTACTTTCTCCATCTTTACTTGCATGGTATAACATTGTTTGATCTGGGTTGCTCTTTTTTGAGTTTAGGATTTAGTAACTGCTACCTGAAAAATAACTTAAAAAACAAAAGAGTACTGGTGTAACAATATGACATTAAAGGTAATCTGTAGTCTCCTCCTCACTTAAAAGGCCTGAAAAACACCATGCTATATTTTAGGTTATGAGGAGAATTTTGTTTAAGTTGAGAATGAATTAATTAAATGTACTCA
This sequence comes from Hoplostethus atlanticus, assembly GCA_034670405.1. Taxonomy (NCBI): domain Eukaryota; kingdom Metazoa; phylum Chordata; class Actinopteri; order Trachichthyiformes; family Trachichthyidae; genus Hoplostethus; species Hoplostethus atlanticus. Next base: position 2,558,708 of record JAXDDX010000050.1, read on the forward strand.
TATCCTGTTAACACCCTTATCTAACCATAATGTTTATAGATCATTTAGCTAACTGCCATCTCCATGACTGCAGATTATATGGCACGAGATCTGAGATAAGATATGAATATTTGTAGTCTGCATGTGTGGGTGTGGAGTGTGTGGCATATTATTTCTGTTGTCCTCTTATTCCTTCAAAGCCTGAGTCTGCTGTTTTTTTTTAAAATGAAAGGGGATAATAATGTACTTGCTTTTGCTTATTTTATTAACAGTATGTACCAAATATGCAACAAAAGTTTACTTCAGGTTACTCTAATCGGCAATTTAGAAATGTGTTTTATTTATTCACAATAACATCACATGCGATTTGAAATGATTGCCTTAGACATCATGTAAAGGTACGTTATTTTATACATGGTAGCAAATACATGATATGGTGGCACAAATCTAAGCCACGCAGATAACATTTTCTCTGAAGGTCATGTTCCATCCTCAGGTGCTGTGCGATAAGGCTGACAAACTAGTACCATGCCAAAAGAACTGAGCCCATAGACGATACCTGAAGTAGCACCATCTATGGAATTCAGTTCTCATAGTAGAGCACTTCTCATTATTTGGTCTTCATGATCCTTTTTTTTTCCCTTTGACAATGCCTTGCCTGTCAAAATCCATTCATGACTCTTTTAAAGTAATACTACCTCAACCATGCTCATTTCATTCTAACTCAGCTAATGAATTGGCCATATATGAATGGATGGGATAAAAACAAAATAAAACCACATGTAACCAATCAGATTCCATTAAAACCAATAGAATTACCAGCAAAAAAAGGGGGGTTGGGAGTTATATTGAACAGCGCCTTGACTTTTACTCACCCATGACCTTCTCTATTTCTAAAGAAAGGCAGTGAGTTGGTGACAGTTGATAACGTCAGCTCTTATTGTTCTAAGACAAGGAAGGATATTGAGCAAGAGGTCTTTATAGTGGCATTGGATGACGTAGATCTTAAACACTGATCAGTAATAGTGAAAGACATTCTGATCACATTTCAACAATTCATTCAGTATATCCACCTTTCAAATAATTTGGCAATAGATTGTGAAGCGTGTTATGTCAATTTAACATTTTGAATCAAATTGGAAAAACAACTTGGAAGATGGAATTACAACCAAACTGATCCAGTTCTGTGGTGAGGCAAAACCTACAGAGAGCTTCACTGAAGGTCGTCTGAGGTATCCATCCATCTCAACTTAAGAATTCCTGGAAATGCTTTACAACTGCTGAAATGAAAGTTAGTCCTCTGGGCTGGTGCCATGAATCAATTCATGGGGATCCTTTTCTTGACAAGGCATGAAATGACTCATTAGTTATTGCTCTACACTCCCAAGAAAAAGAACTTTGGGACAGTATGATTACTGAGATACAGCCACGCGATGTATCTTTGAACCTTCAAAAGTTGGCAAAGTTTGATATTAACTGATTGAGCTGTACTAAAGGATCTCTTCCTCCAGCTCAAAGCAACCTGTTCAAAGAGTCCATATTAACAGTGAGAGTACAGTGAGACGATCTTCAATGTTATCTCAGTCACTGTAGTTTATTCAATCTTGCTTACATTCTTTTGGGAGACGCACTGTACCGCACAATAAACTTTATGAGGAAGGCCACACCTGAATGTGTTCAGGAAACTCCTATCTTCCCGGCAGCTGGACTGGGAAACAACCGGTTCTACGGCCTATTACATGGCAAGAAATCCCCTATGAAGCCATTCGCCCTGTCTTAAAACCAACAGACTCATTTTATCAGCCCTCATAGAAAAATTAGATCCACTGACACAGTATAACAGGAGAAACAATCACTATCTGCCAGTTCTCTGAAAATGTGTAAGTGTGTCTACTTTCTTTGTTACATTTCTTTCCACTTCTTTCACATTTTCAAGCAGGGCTCTTATTTAAAGACTGTAGCTTACTTGTGTAGGCAGACAGATCTGACAATTCAGATAAAAATGTACCCGGTACCCTAAAAGAATCAAAGTCAAACAGTTTGAGGTATTTGTTACCTAAATACTTACCCCAATCATCCACTGATGAGTTCACTTTCCAGATCTTGGATATATCAAAAATACTTTTCTTCTTAAAGGCTTCCCGAGACTGTGCTCTTGCAAATTCAAACATAAACACACAACAGTGCTCCCATCTCAAGAAAAGATGTCTTAGTGTTGCATCAGCTGTAAGGCTATCCAAATGCAATGCACACAAGCCATTGTATTTCTCTCCCCAGTTCACCTGCCTGGTCTGCTCGCTCTCCCATGTCTTCCAAGTCCCAAGGAAGGATACAGCATACTGCCTGACATTCAGAGCAAAGAAGCTTAAATACCACCAGCTTTCACATCACACATCAGCCTCCCTCCCTCTTTATCTGTTTTTCGTGCACTCCCTCCGTACGGTAAGCCTGACAGTCACTTCCCAGTAAGAAGGAAGCAGTGGGAGTGTACAACACGCCCCCTCACAGTGAATCAACACATAATAGTTTCTGAGGAAAACCATCTGACCGGCCCTGCCCCCTGTTCCCATAAAGTAACCAGGGGAAAGGCTGTGTCTACTAGAGGAACCAGGAATTCCCCCACAGGCCACGAACAGCTGTTGGGAGGAGAGAGATGACGACGAAGCGGACACGACTGACTGTGCAGGGTAGGCATACGCAAACAGAAACCTGGTTTGGTATCTGTATGTGTGCGCAAGTCTGAGAATGTGTTACATGCTACAGTATATTTACATAATAAGGAAATGGAAATTCTGTCCACGTACTGTGGGTGTTGAATGCACAGTCATGTTTGAGCTGGTGACACAACAGGTTTCCAAGAAAAATTATTTATCTTTGTTCAATAGTGATTATAAAAAAAAGTATATTACTTGCGTCAGAGGCATATTTAGGATAAGGTCTATTCATGTGTGTGTTTGTCTGGCCTAGGTCATTTATTCAGGTGTTTGATGGAGATGTACTCAATAATACAGCCTTAATAATAACTTTGTTTGCCCTATGATCGTGTTCAGATGGGACGGGGGATGTGATACTGAATGTGTGTTAAATCAGAGGAACATGACATGCCTGGATCGGGAAGGTATGACCAGTTAACCCCTAATCAGGGCTCCCACACTCACCCAATGATTTTCACCGTCTTGTTTGGCATGTTTTGAGGTAAGACATGACATTGGGTCAAAATTAGACATCTTAGAGGTCATAGAGGAAATCATGTTGCTATATCAATGTAAATTTCCATCGTTGTGTTTTCCTCAGGATGTGAAGTGTAGTGTTGATCCTAGGATGGGGAGAGCTGAGGCATACTGATGAATTTGGGTTCTATATTTTTAATTAATAAATATTTTTTATCAAGCACTTTCAAAAACCTGTAAGCCTTTATTTTATCTCAAATCCACAAACTTTCTAGGCCCACCTTGTTTAATAAACCAGCAGTTCCTATTATTCAAACAACTTCATTGTTTGTTGAGCCTGTATAACACTAGGATTTCCTTATCATCTTCTCTACCCCGTCAGTCAGGTATGAGAAACTAGTTTGGACTGGTACTAGACTGGATATACACTTCCCCACAAAAAGTCCTGCCAAGTTAATTCAATGGATTTCCGCGATCTGGACAAAAAGGGGATTCCACATCTAGTTCCCTTCTCATACACTTAAGAGGATGTGCATCAGCACAAATTTACAGCATGGCTACATTACAGTATATTGGGCCATCCTTTTTGAAGAGTATAAAGCACAGTTAATGCTTGTTTGTTTGTTCAAGAAAACATAAGAAATGAAGGCAAAATCCCACAGGACCCATTATTAGAATGAGAGATACAGAGACCCCATAGAGTCCCACTATTGATGTGCAGTGACTCTAGAATCCACTTTCAAACTACATCCTTGGGCTGGTGGGATAAGTTGCAATTGACATTTTGCGCCGGACTTCAGAAACAAGCCGGGCTTTCATGCTGCTGTTTGAACACTGGGGAAATCACTTGCAAAGGTCACTGAGCCCATTTCCTTTCTTTCCTCCCCATGCATCTAAAGACCTGTAACAGCCCCTTTCAACTGCACTTCAGTTACTGGCAGACATATTCAAATGTCTATATAGGAAGTGAGAGAAGGTGTAGGTAACCAGAGAGCAAATGGGAGATGAGACAGCATCTTTTATTCTCGCACCTCCTTTTTTTACCACGGTTTTGGTTAACATATACAACTTTCATACAACAGACTAAAAGGCCATCATCAGAAATTCAACTAATTTGGCTCCTGTAATTCTAGTGGGCTTGTGCTTTGAGTTTTTATTTGAAGTACTTGTTGTAGTAATTAGACAATTAACATTGAGTATACAGTCCATGTCAGTCCTTAGTTATACTCACTATGCTGTTGCACTTTTCAAAACTTTTTGCCCACCTGGTATACATCAAGTTATGAAAATAGCTTAAATATGAAAGCACATTGAATGAAGGCACATCAAGAGGCCTTTACCATTTTGAAGCGCAGGCCTACTACATGTCTCTGAAGCCCTTCCTCTACATCCCAGAGGTGATCCATAGAGAAAATGCCCTTCTCCTCCACAAACTTCTCGAACAGGTGTAGTCCACCTCCTACCCCAAAGTAGTGGGCTTTGGTGGCCAGATAGACCAGTCCATCTGGGGCCAGCAGTCTGTAGAGGGTCTCGTGCAGTGCAGGGTAGTACGCTGTGTTGTAGATGGTCTCTGAGGTGAATATAATGTCATATTTGGGTGAACGATCCTGCTTTAAAACCAAAGCAAGGAATTTGATCCAGTCACCGGAGAAGAAACGACACCTGGCCAGTAATGAGTGCTGGGATGGGTCTAAGGCTCTTTTCTTACATGGTGGATCACCACCACTTGCCTCCTGTTTCTCCTCGTCTTGCACTCTCTCATTGCAATCATCTTCCTTCTGTCCCTTTCCCTTTCCCTTCTCTTCTTCATCATCTTCACTCTCCACATCATCATCTTGGCAGTTCAGCAGCACATTTGGCAAAGTGAGCTGTTCAATAACTGTACTGTTATAATCCTGGAAGTGGACCTGCCTGGCTCCTCTCTTCAGAGCCAGTATCCCCAGCAACCCCGCCCCACAGCCCAAGTCCAAAACACTCTTCCCCCCAAATGTCTCTCCGTCTTTCTCGATCAGCTCCAGAAGGTCGTACGTGCACTCCCACACCTTCAGCCCACCCTCATACACCCCAGAAATTAGATCAGACCTCTGACCCTGCAGTGCGAGACATAATCTCCTCCCCATCCTCTCTCTCTAAGGCTGTCTTCTCAAACACTGTCTCATTCAGGAAGTGGAGACAAGGAAGAGTACCCATTGTAACTGTTTCAGAGACAGCATCCTCAAGGAGGAAAAGCGGGTCCGATGGTGGAAGGTGTTCTTTGGCCTCTTTCTCTGGCTCTGCTGGTTTGGGATTGTCCTTTGTCTGACAAAAGCAAACAACATGGTTAGGGAACAAATGTGATGACTCAGTTATGCATGAGTCTGTGTGCGATTGCAGGGAATTAGCTAGCTAGTATTTGCTCAAAGTGTACAATAATTTAGTAATGCCTCATGGCTTGAGGGACACATGACAGTACAGACATAGACTGTGTACTTAGCAATAAGCTGGGGCTGTGTAGCTAACGTTAGAGTTAACTAGTCGCAGTCTAGAAAAGGTTCCGATTTCAAATATTGTGGGGCTAACCTTACTTAGCTAGGGGTAAGTAACAGCAACTACCTATGAGTTAGCTACTTACAGGTTTAGCTGTATAGTCTGGCTTTACATGTTGTGATTCATTCCCATCCACGTCGTCTGCACCTAGAGTTTGTGCATGCACATCGAAGTTAAAACTAAACGACATGACTGACAAAAACGTAAGTAGCAGCAGGCATGAAAGCTAATAGTTCACTGTAGGCTCCACACGTGAGGCAAGTGGAGTCGCATGTGAGAAGTAAGCGGAAAAACTACAAAACCCAGGAGTCCGCAAACCAAAGCAACCAGTATCCTGTATCGTAGTTTGTTTAAATAAAATAACAGTCAGCGGCCTATTTAAATACGCTTACATAAAGGACTATATAATATAATATAGGGAAATTTGGGTACATAAACGACACGGTCAGTAGAAACGTCTCAAATGTTTTATCTAGTTCCTGATCCAGTTAACCGTGATGCCTTTCGCCACCGGAGCATGCGCACCAACTGCAGCTCAGGATTCGGGACTGTCAAACCTCTCATCCAGCTCTTCTTCGCAAATATGCGGCAGTAATCTTATTTTCTTTTCGTTGTTACAATGTCGATGGGAGCTTTGGTTGTCGCAATTTGCGCGCAGTCTTAGACGTGAGTGAGTATTCCCTTTCCGAAATCTGAAATGTAATTTATAGACTGTGGGGCGAAGCGCACGGCGTCAGACATTTGAATGGGGAAAAATATAATGCCTAAACAATAGGGATTTGGGAGCCGTGAAGCTTCTGTTGCATTTCTCCCAGCAATATGTATTCCGTACAAAAATATTTTCAATTGTTCAGGGGTGTCATAGGGCGATTAGCATCATTGGTTTGCGCATAAAAATGGTCTGTCTGTAAGGATGCTTCCTGCAGTGGAGCTGAATACTACTGCGGATTGAAGTCAACTTCCCACCAAACCCCTACTGTCCCTGTCACCTAGGTGGCTCCACACCAGACTCCACCCTGTGTCATTCAGCAAACTGGAATGCAGAAAAGCAAGAAAGTCTGTTAGTTTGGGCTTTTATGTTTTAAAACATGTCTGAGCCAGCCTTTAGTTTTGTCATCTCTATGCACATGTGCTGTTAGTAAGCTCTACATTTCTGAGTCATAACACCTTGAATCACTGTATGAGTAGAGATGAGATGAATGCAGTGTGAATGCTGTAGCTCCTCTATTTTTAGCTGCACATAAACATTGAAAAGTGTAAATTGGCGCAGGGTTAATTGATGATTGTAGCAATATTAACACAACCTATCTGACTCCAAATCCCATGTATTTTTTTAAGATTATGTTTTGCATTCTGCCTTTGCTGGATAGTTAACAGTCGAGAGAGACTGGAAACAATTGGAGAGAGCAGGGATGACAAGCGACAAAAGTCTTGGGCCAGATTCAAACCCAGGACGTCATGGTATGCGCCTTAGATTGTTGGTTGAGATTGATGGATAAGTGAATAAGTAAGGTCCTGTAACCATTGTTTAATATTTTGCAACACGGGCCTGCATGGTGTTAAGAAGTCAGCTTGCCTGTATACCCACTTGACACTCATCACCCTCATGCCTACTTGTCTTGTAGGGTTGTGCATATTTCAGACGCAGGATGCGGTGGTGCCCCAGCTCCGTGCTGCACTTGCTATGCTGCTTGCGGTTGCGGGTGTGCACCAGGAGAGGACGGAGCAGGCCGCCATCGTGGCTGAGGGGGATGTGGGCCTACGTGAGACTGTTGGTCCAGTCACTTTACTTTAACTCCCTCACCAACTCGGACGTAGTCTTCGACTCAGTTTTCGAGCCAGTGTTCTGGACTGTGGATCACATCACTCGCTGGTTTGGAATGGTAAGTGTGTTGCGTGCGCTTGTACAAGCAGTTACAGTTTTGCCACTACTTGTTTTGCTCTGTGAAGAAACCTTCTCGCTCTGTCTGTCAGGTGTTTGTGTGTCTGGTGGTGATACTGACCAGCTCCATCCTGCTGATAGCCTATACGATTCTACTTCCTATGATCTGCAACACCTACTCCCCAGCGTGGATAGCTTGGCACCTTTGTTATGGGCACTGGAACCTCGTCATGATCGTTTTCCATTACTACAAAGCCACCAAGACCTCCCCTGGATATCCCCCTACAGTAAGACGTCAGCTCGATATTTCAGCAGTACCAGACATAGCGTTACCAATGTGGGTATAAGTTAAAGCTTGTATATCGTTCTTTCAGGTAAAAAATGACATTCCATTCGTATCTGTCTGTAAGAGATGCATCATTCCTAAACCAGCCAGAACACACCACTGTGGTATCTGTAACAGGTCAGTCCTTGTCATCTTTTCTGGTCCTTGTAATTGGCTTTTTACCCATGGTTAGCAGTCAGCCTCTACAGTATGTCTATACAGATATTAGACTGAAGATTTTCTTTTTTACTTTGCAGGTGCATTCTGAAAATGGACCATCACTGCCGTATCCTTTTGTGATATAAATATTTGCAAGTGATTGTTTTTCTTGCAGTATCGAAAATGACATAACGTGAGTTTATGGGGGAGATGTGAAGGTTTTTCGGAAAGTGTTCCTTAATTTCCACATCTCAGCCTGGTTGAATAACTGCGTGGGCCATTTTAACCACCGCTACTTCTTCTGCTTCTGTCTCTCCTTGACCCTGGGCTGTGTCTACTGTAGCATCAGTGGCAGAAACCTGTTCCTAGATGCATACAGTACTCTTGAGGTGAGACGCTTAGACTCACATCACACTGCATGACGTCTGTTGTCTGTGGGCCTATTTGTTTTTTCTATGAGTTTAATTGTTTCCTAACTGATACTTGTTCCATTAGCGCTTTAAGCATATGGATATAGAAAAGCCAGGGGTACCAGTGACGGGGATGGGACTTCTCATAGGCATTCTCCCCCCTGGCCAGGTAAACACTCGAAAGCACACACAGAAAGAACACATGATTAAGCTGCTCTGTCTTTATTAGTTAGCAGTTGTGTAATGTTTGTTCTTTTTATTGCTGTCAAGACCAGTTATCAGACACCTCCAGCTCCCTACACTTTCAAGGAGAAGGTGATTCATAAGAGCATCATCTACATGTGGGTGCTAACCAGGTACAATATTTGTCAGTGTTTTTTCACAGTTATTTTACTGAAAAGGTCTTGTTGCCACATGCCATGCACTGCGCCTTGCAACCTAATATTGCCTTTTTGTTAACTTGGCAGTTGATAAAACCAAATGTGGTTGGTCTTTTCAGCACAGTGGGAGTGGCCCTAGGAGGTCTGACTATCTGGCATGCAGTTCTCATATCCAGAGGAGAGACCAGTATAGAGAGACACGTTAACAGCAAAGAAACAAAACGCATGGCAAAACGGGGAAAGGTGAGTGTGGCAGACTGGGGGGGAGGGTGTGGGTGAGGCAAAGGCTGGATGCAGGAGAGACTTTAGCTAGTGGGCTGGTTGTTCCTGACACCCTCCAAGAAGAACCAGCTCACTAGCTCAATTCTCTCCTGCATCCAGCCTGTGCCTCCCCCACACCCTCCCCCCAGTCTGCCACAGTGAGCATGTTCGCACTGTGAATTCACAGATTGTGAAATATAAAAGCATTCCTTTGTATCTATGACCCACAATCCCCCTCTCAAGGGAAATGAGTTCTCTTGGTTAAGGTGACACCGACTTTTGACAGAGTTTTAATAGTTCCTCTTTGTTCTTTTTCTTTCCGTCCTCCACCAGGTATACAGAAACCCTTTCAATTATGGCAGACTAAATAACTGGAAGTTGTTTTTTGGTGTGGCGAAAAAAAGGTGACTTTCTTTTTTTTTTGTTCATAGAGATTTGAGATTTGTCAAGTACATCTTCTACACTTACTGCTGATCCCCCCCCCACCCACCACCTTGGTTTCTTTTATTTGTGTTTTAAAGTACTGTTGTTTTATAGTATTTTTAAAAAATATATATATTTAGAAAGTTTTCATTTCATTATTACGGAATTGTTTTTCCTAAGACTTTTGCACAGTACTGTACTTATGCCCTGGTGATATTTCTATTAACTTCTGTTTCGCTTTTTCTCTTGTCTCCAGTCACTGGGTGACACGTGTTCTCCTTCCCTCTGGACATGCCCCGCTTAGTGATGGTCTGACTTGGGACATCTATCCAGTTAAAAAGGACATGGTGCCTGTATGACCCCTTGCCCAACAGTCTCCTCTTATGCATAGCCTGCCTCCAGAAGCCTTTGCTCTGTCCAGCCACTTCTGGTCATTTGATCTGGTTGGCTACAAGGGCCTTTGTATGGTGGTAGAAATGGCTCCATACAAGTGAAGAAACAGGCAGCCTCGAGTATCTCAACAACTTGCTACGGAGTAGCAAGCTGTGTCGTGGTTTGACATTCTGGGATATTGAGCAATGGGAAGGCAATGTGTCATGGTAGCTTGTTCTCTACTGGATTTTTCCTGGTCTAGTCTTACAACAGGTCTTTTGTGACTTGGAGCATTGTGCTGATGATTGGTTTGATATTTTTATAAACCACATATATTGACTAACATATCATTGGACTGAAGTGACTAAAATAGCAGTGACTATCATACGATTTTGAACATTGGACTGAATGAGTCATGGTTCATGCTTCTTCCGCCTGTTCTGAAAATGAATTAAAGCCAAAGTAACAACACTAAGGGTTGGGCCAGAATGGGGCATTACAGCCATTCCATGCAGAATACGTTGTCTGTCCAGCCCCAGATTATCATGTTTACTTCCACAATCCAAGAGAAACTGCAGTATCATGACCATTCACTGCTTATCTGTGTTTTGTATCTGTTAAAATATCTTCATAAATGGATTTATTTAAATCGTTGTGCGTTGTGAATTTTCAGTTATTACAAAAGAGACACTGTACATACAGTATTTAGTCACACAATTTTAAAAGGATACTACTCACTGTTTTATCGTAACAGCCAGACGAACTCCAGCTCTGCTGTTATGCCATAGTGTTTGGTAGGCAGACAGATAGACAGACAGCCTGTCAGTATTAACTGGGATGTATGCCACATTTGATCTGTAGATTAATGCTAATGTATTGAGCCCTAGAGAAATGAACAGTCAGTGGTGGAGAGCTGTGGATTGAGAAATAAGTAGATGAGCAAGTTTAGTTTAAGACTGGCATTAATAGGCCTATGGGTTGATAGTGGAAAATACTAGTCATCTGACTACTTTTGCTCAAGAAATAGTTACATTTAAAAAAAATTGATATATAATGTTTTGGCAGTTAAAGGGGGAATGACAGAAAGAGATTGGAAGATGAAAAGAGGAGAGAGATTAAGGGATGATAACAGATTGTAGTGCCTGTTTCCAAGCCTCAATCATCCTGTTACTCTGTCTCTGACACACACACACACAGCTGTCAATATTCAATCTTCCAGCAGAGGTCAGGGTTTAACAAATTTGGTGAGAAACTGAGATTGAAAGGAGAGGGACAGACTACTTTCACCAGAGAAACATGGTATTTTAAGTACAACAACAAAAATATTAGCCCCACACAGCATGCAAGGTATATTGGATAAAATATATCCAATAAGTATATTCTGTTTTGAATACATTTGTTCACAAAATTAACAAGTTTGATGGTGTCTGTAAAAGCTGCAAAATCAAACATTACAGAGAGGATTCACAAAGGCATCAAACCAAAAGTCACAGCACCTGGATAGGGGGGGGGGCTAAAGAGTAGAGAACAAAAACATCAGATCAAAAACGTTGCTCCATTTGGAATATCTATGCATAGCCCAGGGATGTGCCATGGATGGCAGAAAGTATGCAGTTTTCATTCAAACCAGATCAGATTATTTCACTGATGAGGGAGCAATTATTTGCCTCTCTGGTTGAAGTGTGCTGCTGGCTGTAGTCTTTGGTTGGAAAGAAAACCTTCATACTCTGAGCCCTCCATGCCTCATGGATACCCACCCCTGCTGTAGAGACCACTATCAAGCCAACCAGAGTAAAAAACAAGACTTTCGGTCATAAATTTCAAAACAAAACCCCTAATGAGCACTATATTTTTAACACAACATAATCTATATTTTACAGCTACAGTTTCTCCCCGTATTATTCCACTGAGTATTTCTATTATTATTATTCCATTCTTATTTTTTTTTTTTCAAATGTGGCAATTATTCTGATTATATTTTGAAGGCTGAATCGCTCAACTTCAGGTCTAATTGTGGTTTTCTCTGGTTGGCTTGACGCAGGATGAAGAAGTAGGTATAGATTGCGCATGCGTACCTAATCAAACGGCTTTACTTCTGGATGTGCGCAAACGGATTGTGCGGGTGAGCTGCACTCCCACTATTCATAGACCTGTGAGTAGTTGGGGAGGATAAAGTTATCAATTGCATGTTTTCGGACAAGTATTTCTGTTTGCTAACGCTGGTCAGATTTCCCCGAGGCTCTGTCGGACCAGCACATCAGAGGACCGTGGTCCAGAGGTCCGCTCAGCGACAGGACCCGTGAAGCTGCTGACTCCGTATCTTCAGGACCCAGTGATAACTTTACTTTGAAGCAAGTTCGGATGTGGCAAGCAAACTGCAGACGAATGCATAATTTAACAGACTGGATTTCCGGTAGGCAAAATGTTTTTTTCAGACACCAATGATATAGCGGAAGGATGATTTGAATTTGCACGTTGGAGTTAATCTAATACAAACAGTAGTACATCTTTTGAAATGAGTAGGATAACATGAACTATATGGCCGCATAAGCCATAATGTCACAATGTTGGGATGAAGCTCTTTGTAAAATCAGATCAGACGCGTGTCCGTGTCAGCTGGCTCTACACGTGACGTAAACATCACGGTGTGTCTGACCTTACAGGAGCTAGGATTGCTCATATACATTTTATATGAAGCAGTTTATTCACCAGTTTCATATTTCTCGATCTAGTCGCACATACACTTATAAGCACCTGCATTTGAACGTATGTCACATTGTTCATGTTTTATTTTGTCTTTGGTATGGGATTTAGGGACAGTCATGGGAGGCTGTGTGGGGAGGAATCGGGTAGATGGACAAGGCAGTGCCCGAGGCTCGGCAAGGAGCAAAAAACGTGGAGGTAAGACAGGACCGGATTCTCAGCTATTAACAGAAGCACACATTGGACTTGTGCATTACAGTATTACAGTGCTGCTGTGAGACTAGTTGATGTTACCTGACAGTGATCCCTGGCTGGCCCAGGAGAACTATTCTGACAGGCTTCATGCATATGGGCCCTTGACCTTTAGCCAGAATCCGGGGGATAGACAATCTGTAGACATTCACTGATGCATGGATGTCATTCTCATTCTGAAAGCTTATTGTCTCAGGTGTTAAATGATTCAGGCTTCATGGCTTAGCCAGGTCTCTAATCTCTGTCTCCGAGGGAGGCGTGGATCTGTCCTGATGGGACAGTGTTTTATGTAAACTCTGTCCTGATGGGACAGTGTTTTATGTAAACACTCTTACAATCCACTCCTGGTTAGAAAGTGGTCCTGCACTGGGATAGGTTGTCATGCATAATGCATTGATAGCAGCAGGGGCCTGAGTAGAATGTTTTCATATCAAAGTTTGACCTATCTGGAAGGTGGTTTACCTTGCGTGGAGTTTCTGCAAAATACGCCTACATGCAGAAAGACGCAACTAAGCACAAACACAACTTTTATCATCCCTCCTAGTTGTACATCTGAGAAAAGGTTAGCACAATAGCCCTCTGAGTCTTGGCCATCAACGTGACAACAAGCAAAACAATGGGTTTTTAGGGAGCCAGTTCATGGAAATAGGATCCAATTCCAACAGACTGCAGTAGTCTGACAGGGGTTTACTGTCTAATAATAGGTTTACCTCCTTGCCCTTGCGTCTTTATATCTCTTGTCTGATAGGATTAGGCTTCCTGTGTAAAGAAGCTAGCTTCTGGCTAGGGCGCTCAAATTACTCTCGCCTGTTATTGTTCCTCTCTCCACGATTGATCCGGTGATATTTGTGTTTTGTTATCAGAAGGGATAAAAGTAGAAGGAGAGTGTTCATTAGTCAGGTAGTGAGGGAATTGTCACAACGGTGAACTTAGCTCGGAGGCTACACGTCGTGGGACTCTATAGCAGTTGGTTGAAGTTTTGGTCTCATCAGACCAAACTTGGGAAGAGGTTTGTTTTTGCAGCATCCTGTTTCGTGTTGTTGGTGGTTGGAGCCTTCAGGGTCGTTCTCTCTAATGCTGACTTGGATCTAGTTTTGATTCACATCAAACCTCAGAAACAAAGCCATGGGAGTAACTAACTCCAGGGAATCCAGCTACTATCATACTGCTGAAGCACCCATTAAGGTTATGCTGAAAAGTAAGTATGGGCTGGAAGAAAATGGTGTTTCTGTTGTCATGTCTGCTCGACCTACCGTGTTGTGCCATAACAAATGTGTCATGCAATTGTATAACAGACAATATCAACTGTTAGTCTGCAATTGGAGTGCAACTTTAGATCAACCGCAAGGAGAAGGAGACAGGTTAAAAACACAAGAAAAGCACAAGAAACAGAGAGACATAACAATGTAGTTTACAACTCCTATCCCCTCAGTCCCACCTGACTGGACGCTGTGATACCTCTTGGTACACACATGTATATTTTCATGGACAGATGCACTGATACACTCACTAATGGACTGTGAGACTGGCTTGTCAGCTTTAAAAATGTTTAAAATGTTGCATGCAAGCACATTGGAGATGTTATAATTCCTGTTATTAGTTAGGTTCTTGTTAGTTAGTCCTGCTACTGCAGTTTCTTCCTCAGTCTGAAGGGTATTTGTGTTCATTTTTCTATTTGTGATTTATATAGGTAACATGCAAACCACTAATAATAGTAATATGTGAATGAATGTGGGTTTGCATCAGGCTTGTGTGCAGTGGTCTGGTAGGGCTCAGGCTCACTGGGAGGCCATGGGAGTCTTGAGAGACAAAGTGGATAAGTCATTCATATGATTTAGGGAATCTTCATTGAGCCTTTTCCCCTCATCCTAGTCAGGGCAATACCAAAACAAAAGGCTTACTTAGGAAACGTAATGCGCTATACCTAAGGACATCCATTTACAAACTCTAGCCAAGCATGTTGTTCTGTTCCTGATGTTCTGCTGGGAGCCATCTCCATGCTTTCAAACCACAATAACGTTTTGACCTCATGTTGCCCTCTCCTCTGGAGTGTCATATTTTACAGGATGCTCAGGCTAGATAATTGTTTTGTTTATTGTAGCTGCTGCCTACATTGCTGTTGAATTAATTTGTCTTTACATCAGATCTGTACAACCTGCAATCATCAGAATGTAGCTGCCTGGCTCTCTCTGGCCAGTTGGCTCACTACAGGAGTAGTAATGTTTCGTGAGAGCCAAATGTTTGCTGACGCAGGCTAACACATGCATGTGACTCTCCAGTTACCTATTCACAACAACAAAGGCTTTACATTGACGCAGAAGGGACATTCAGGCTTAAGTCCTGTGTCTGTGCAAGAGGAGAAAAGAAATAAAAAGAACAGACAGTTCATTAATGTATTAATGGAACAGAAAAGGGATGTTGCATCAGAGAAATAGAAAGGTTTTTCAGTGCAGTTTACCTTCTGCACCCAGTCAGGGAAGAAGACTACAGAGATATTCAATTCATAGTTTTGGGAAAAAAGACTTAGTTAATGTGAAACCTCGATTTTTTTTTTTAGATATAAGACAGAAAAGTTATAAAGTATAAGTTATAAAATGTTTGAATTGAGGTTGTTTACGTGTGCCTGAATATGCAGACACACCTATAAAACCTTATGGCTGACCTGAAACTCGGGTCGCTGTCTCTCTCAGCTCATTGTATCAATCTATCACAACAGGCCCACATCGATGATTGTCTAGTGTCACAGAAAATACTTTGACTCTATACATTCTGTATGGATGGGACTGGCACTTCATGCCAAATCTAGCCATATTTTCTGTTGTGGAAATGTTAGGCTATGTGATCCTAAGATAGGTGATTTGTCATAGATTTCCTCTTGGCTTCGTGTCTGCTTGCTGTGTAAGACTTGTATCCCTAAGTGTTTCTGTTGAGTCTTTCACTGCCCAAAGAGTGCTCATCTCTCCAACCAATGCCTTATGGGAAGGAGGGAGATAAATCCTGTTATGTGGAACCTGATTACTGCCCATAATCCACTGGTGTGTGCGTGTGTGTGTGTGTGTGTGTGTGTGTGTGTGTGTGCGTGTGTGTACGTGCATGTATATGTGTTACTGGTCACTGCAGTAATCCACAGCACTATAAATAATCACTTTGATTTTCCTCCCTGTGTGAATCAAAATGACCTTCCTGGTACATTGCACTCCGTCATGTCTGCCAGCAGTCGGACAGAGCAGGACTGATAGACCCAAGTAGTTTATTTTTGTGCTCTTGGAGATCTGACAGTTACTCTTAGCAGTAAGTGGCTTCATTGAGCCTACATAGTAAATGACAGTGTGGAATATGACAGACGCAGGGGGCGTACACATGCTGTTTATACACAGGTTGTTTTTACTGATACTGAAGCTTAACTAGGGGCTTCCCTCAGAGTCTTAACATGAGCCTTTCTGTCCTTCTCTTCCTAAACAAGGGTACATAAACATTTAATTGTCATTATATTTTAGGCATTTAAGTTATCTAGAGTCTTCCAATGAATGCAACAGTGGAATAAAGTTTAACTAGACTGAATGTTGGGGTATTAACTTAATGTTCTGGGTTAAGTTATGTTCTTTATTTCAATGCGGGTTCAAAGTATCAGCCTATTTAAAATTTTGTCAAATTGTTTTTCGTGACTCCTTGACATTCATTTAGTGAATGTTAAAGAGCTCAGACGTTCTTACAGCAGGGGAGTTAGGCCTTTAGCCAAGCTGGCAAACACAGTAAATACTAAACAAGCTCCAGAATAAGATGGACCAGTACTGGTGTCACTGCTCTATATCCCTTTGAGCTGTTACTTTGTGCCATTATGCAGTTATTTATGTTGAGTACGCCCAATAGTACTTTGAATAAAGGGTTATTTAATCCTCGCAGGAGCCAGTGACGTCTTGCTGCTTCATTGTATAAGAAGATTTACCTTGAACCATAATTTCTCATCTCTTGCTCTCCGGAGTGCTGACCAATCACATGGGGTTTGAAATGTGCTCATTTGAACACAGACCACCACGAAATGAGATGAGCCTGAATTGTGTATTACATGTGAGAGCCTTGGGACAGGGTTACATTAAATGAACAGCAAATTTAGCATTTGGCACGTTTTAAAACATTTGGTTGTATCTGATTTCAGTTCAGTCACATATCTAACCCTTTATCTATTTTTATTACGCTACTTAGGACGGAATGAGCCCCTAAAGAAGGAGTGTCCAAAATGGAAGAGTGAGTATCCTATGACAGAGGGCCAGCTGAGGAGTAAGAGGGATGAGTTTTGGGATACGGCCCCGGCCTTTGACGGAAGGAAAGAGATCTGGGATGCACTCAGAGCAGCAGCCCTGGCTGCAGAGTGCAATGACCTGGAGCTAGCGCAGGCTATAGTGGATGGAGCCTGCATCACTCTGCCTCACGGTACGACAACACACACCACACACATGCACTCTCACACACACACACACACACACACGCAATGTAATCTTCTCAGTGTTATTTTCCATGCAGGTGTGGAAATGCGCTGAATTGTAAGCTGCAAATGTCCTGGAATGTCAATACATAACTCACCATTATAATTCTCAAAATGTCAAAGCACAGTCTGCAGAATCCCTGTGTATCAGTTGCTCAGAGATTACTGCTGTAAGAGTTACATAATAGTGGCAGTGCTGCGTGACCAGAACGGATGGATTGGTACTCAGAAAGCCATGGCAGAGCTGGATGGGAAAAAATCCTCTGCTGGTGTGTATCTGCAAATTTGCAGGAGTGTTTTTTTTTACTGGCAACCATCTTGCTAGTTTCACGACACTAACTTTCTTGATGTAAGGGAAGGAATATTATGATAGCCTCATCCTTTGCACCTACAAGATTGCGTTATGGAGAATGGTTATGAGTAGAGAAAGTGTTTGTGGAAGAGGTTTGATATTTATTTACTGGTCACCATTTGACTGGAAACAGGTTGTCCACATTGTTCTCTCTTCCCTCCACAGGCTCTCTAACAGAGAGTTATGATGAACTGGGCAACCGCTACCAGCTCCCAGCCTACACTCTAGCCCCGCCCCTCAACCTCATCACTGAAACAACCAATGAGAGCGAAGTCTCTGAACACACTGAGAAACAAGCTCCACCCCCTCCCCCCAAACAGGAATTCCAACTGCGGGTGCGGTTGTCAACAGGTAAGAAACATCTAACATCAAAGTAATGCCTGTTCCCCAAAACACCAGATAGCTACCATATAATCTATAGTAATATGCTCTAAAAGATTGTCTGTTGTTGTAGATCTATAGAAGTACCATTCTTGTCAAGTTTTCAAAACCAACCGATTTTAACATCCAGAGACCTTATTTCCTGCATTCTGGTGACTTTTTATGTGTAACGTAATAATAATAAAAAATATAGTACAAAAACTGCATCAGCATTTTTTAATTTCTTGTAAAAAGTTATCTTCCATAACTCTTCAAACTCTAATTAATAACAATTATTATTAATGAATTAATAATTCATTAATAATAACTAATAACGTCACCATAGAAACTACATTTTTGGTGTAGCGTATTTTGTTGACCATTTGGAAACAGCAGTGATATTATAGGACCTAGATTGTTTGTGTTACAATTTAGTAAATTAGCGAGTTTTGAAATTTTATCAAAATATGGGAGAAAATTGAGAGAAATGACACCGGGAGAGGGGCATGGAAATCATGAGCCTCCTGGGAAAATCATGAGGTTTGGCGAGCAAAAGAACTACACGTCACCTAATTTCCCCACAGGGATCATTGAATTTTCATCTCATCTAATCTAATCTAGGCCAGGGACTGATTAATAAATCATCTCTCAGCATGTTCAGAAATCAGAATCAAATTTATGTCTTTCTCAGGCAAGGACTTGCGTCTGACAGCCAGCATGGCAGACTCCATCTCTGAGCTAAAGAAGCAATTGGAAGGACAAGAAGACATTAACGTGGCCCACCAGAGGTGGTTCTTCTCTGGGAAACTCCTCACTGACAAGACCCGTCTCCAAGACACCAAGATCCAGAAGGACTTTGTCATCCAAGTCATTGTCAACCAAAACCCTCCAGCCATAGCTAACTGAGGAGTGAGAGAGAAGAGAGATGACATCCAGAGAGAGGGGCAGGAATGGGGGGTAGAGCTTAAAATTATTTCCAGCAGGTACTGCAGTGAAAGTTTGTGTACATTTTTATAAAAAAAAGTTTGTTTGCTTTTGTATTGCTCCTTTTTGTATTTTTCCTTTTTTCCAAATGAACTCCAAAAATATTGCAAAGCACTGAAACACTTCCCATCCCAATATCTGTCTGTCTGTCTGTCTGTCTGTCTGTCTGTCTGTCTGTCTGTCTGGGTGAACAGTAGTCTTCCTCAGTAAACCACATTGACCTGCAGCCCTTTTGTTTACATGTGTTCTTCTCCTTATCATGTGTGTTTGTGCTTGTGCTCATTGATAAACTGAATATGGTCAGCCTGGGGTTTTATGATGTCTGTCATTTGATTTTAGACGTGGGAAGAGGATGACAGAATACTGTAATGGAAAAACAATGTAAATATATTTCTAAGTATATTGCTTGATCTTGTAAATATGTACATTTATTAAATGAATGTACACAATATTTTCAAATTACAATTGTATATGCATAATGAAAAACATGGAATGTAACAAAGGGATACCTTTTTTAAAAAAAGGTGAAAAGTAGGTGATTTGATTTCTATTTATTTCATCATACCAATCAAGATTTGATGAAATGCTGTAGTTTTTTATGTGCAATATGATGCTCACTGTACTTGACTGAATTATGAATAAATATTGTACATTTAAATCAAATCATTATCTATGATTTTCCCCCTCCATACTCCATACAGGGTCTACTAGAAGCTACTAATGGACAAGGGTAGTGTGCGTGGTAGTATCCGAAACTGAATTATTTCCACTCACTGATATATATTCACTGTAGAGTAAACATTTGGGTGCAGTTTCATAAAATCTAATTTAAGAATTGTAATTGAGACATAAATAGACTACACATTAGATTAGATTAGATTAGCTGGCACAAGAAAGAGCACACAGCAATATACAAACTACAAACATCAAAAATATACAGGTTAGTGCATAGTGGCAATAAATTATGTGCAAAATGTGCAATTCTGAATAGTAGCAAACATATTCAATCCATGCTGAGTCTAGTCTCTGAACTGAACATTGGTAGCCTCTAATACAGTGAATGGAGGAGAATAATAATACTATTATTTGGCAATATTATTTGATGGACATAATCTGAAAGGATTAGATAATACACCTGGTATATTATTAGATATATTATTTCTTAAAATGTTATTTTGCAGTAATCGATACTAAATTTTAGAAAGGTATTATACAAATATCCCATAAAAACTATAAACTACATATAATATCATCCAGAAACATTACAGGAATATTATGATGCTGTAGGAGATAAAAAAATACCAGTCACCATAAACTGATAGTGATACTGAGGTACCGCAGTGACACTCGTGCCTGTAGAAATATTTTTTTGAGAAAGCTTGAACTTTTTCTAACAATTTTGCAAAAGTGAAGACAGACGTCCCAAACTCTCAAGCTAGGGACTCTTGTTTTTTTTGCTGGTTAGCGTCCTCTACTGGTTAGTAAATAACCAGCACGACACGTGAGTCCACCCGTGACGTCATCTGATGAGCGACAGCGTTATCTGGAGGACTTGCAGAGTTGAGGAAACGTGAATATTATCAACACAAAAATGGTTAAATCGGGGAAACTAAAATCCGGGTCAGCATCAAAACTCAAACGATGGAAGAAGGGACATAGCAGCGACTCAAACCCGCAGACGAGTCGATTTAGGAAGGCCGCTCAAAGCCGCTTTTTCAGCCGACCCACTGGTAAGCTCTACTCGGTCTCCCCTGCCTGCTCACACGTGGGTCTCTGGGCCAGTTTGGCGACACCAGCTAGCGTTAGCCCGCTAGCCTAGCTTGTAATATAGCTCAAAGTTGCTACATGCATTACGTTACGCTACTTAAAGCTGCATAAGCAAAAATACATACGTGAAGTTGCCAACGAAAAATGTAGTACTAAATCTAGTTCTGATTTTCCGAGGCCAGTTGCAATAAGTTATGGGTTAACTAATGTCAGATTTCTAAAGTCAGGTAGTCTGATTGTGTTTGACTGTGTGTGTGTGTGAGTAGAGAGACATTGTTTACCGTGTCGTGGAATTCAACTCTACAATTACATTTTTTGCTAATTGCCCATCCGCTATACTTGCAAATGGACAGTCTTTAATGATGGTAGTTGCTTGATGCCATGCCAGTCTTTCATAACTCTTGTTGAGCCTGAGGGGAGACCAGCTTGATAAGAGAGTATGCCTCTTTTCTTTGTGTCCACAGGAAAAAGTGACCTAACATTAGATGCCCTTAAACTACACAATGAGCTGCAGGCAGGTCCATTGGAGCTTGGTGCACGTGGCCGTGGAGATGCCTTTATGGAAGAAGGGCCAGAGCAGGCGTTGTCAGAAAGGACCGCGGGCACCTTCCTCAGTGGCCTGTCAGACTGCTCCAACCTCACCTTCAGAAAGGTGCAGCGCTTCTGGGAGTCCAACTCAGCCGCTCACAAAGAGGTGGGCACTCCACTCAAGTCAACTGGAGCAGAGCGCTTAAAGTAACAAATAACAAATAAGCTTAAAATAACAACCATGTGTATCAGCAGAACATTATCACGCTCCTTGTTGAAGTCCTCACACACAACATCTATCTAACATACTTGCTGTGCCTCTAGATATGTGCATTGTTAGTAAGATGAAGTATACCTATAAAATGTCGATTATCACACAATGCCATTTAACAAAGCACACAGAATACATTTCTTAGTGGAAAAAAATATTTAATTCCACAAATGACTATATAAACAAAGCCAGTAGTGGGGTTGACAGTGTTTCAGGGGGCAGCTATAGTTAAAGATTGGCCTTTTAGTGTTGTTGCCTGATGTGTCCCACAGATCTGTGCCGTGTTGGCAGCTGTTACGGAGGTGATCCGCGCTCAGGGAGGGAAAGAGACAGAGACAGAGTATTTTGCTGCTCTGGTGAGTACTGTCTTTCCTAAGGGTGCGTTCACACCAAGTATGTTTGGAGCGGTTTAATCCAATTCTGGAGTGTTTACTAGATCTTGCTCCCCAACTGCCAAAATTTCCAATCTCGCGGGATGACAGGTTACCAAAACTGTCCAATAAACAAACTACTTGTGAGTCCATGTGACTTTTGTTTATAAGCCCTGGTTCGCTTCTAATTGGACTGTGTGAACCTAAACAAACCAAACACAAAAATTCAACAAAGCAAACTTTTCAACTATTGTTCGGACCAAAGAAACAAGCTACAGGTGTGATTGCACCTGAAGATATTGCCAAATAATGTCGTGACAATGAACGTGTTTCCCCGGGAGTTTGTTGTTCCGTCTCTGAAAATGCGTTCTGCTCTTCCTAGATGACCACCCTTGAGGCTGTGGACTCAGCAGAGTCGCAGGCCGCTGTGGCATACCTGCTTAACCTCGTCATGAAACGGTTAGTCTCTCAAAGTGTTCTCCACCAAAACCCCTCAGTCCTTTCAAGACTAAGTAGAACTGGACGACAACATTTTTGATTGGCGTGTCTGCTGTGTTGTCCCCCAGGGTTCCTGCTCCAGTGCTCATCTCCAAGTTCTCAGACACGGCTAAGGCTCTGATGGACGTCATGTCTAAACAGGCCACCTCTGAGACTGCCTCTGCTCTCCGATGGGTGAGTAGATTTGTCCGTCTCTCTCTCTATTGTTTCTTTACATAGTTCATTGTTTAAGACCTGTGCAACAAAGATTGAGTTTGTGTATGTGTGTGTGCCCAGGTCTTGTCATGCCTGGCCACTCTGTTGAGGAAGCAGGATGCATCTGTGTGGACTTACCCTTCCACTCTTCAGACTTACCACGGCCTGCTCAGCTTCACAGTGCACAGCAAGCCCAAGGTCTGTCTCTCATCTACTCCTCAAGTCCCCACTAGTTTTTGCTTCCTCTCATGAAGTGCATGAATATTACACTTCTGTGCTCTTTGATTTTATTCCCACTTTCCTCCTTTTCAGGTGCGTAAAGCAGCTCAGCAGGGCGTGTGCTCCATTCTCAGAGGTAGTGACTTCCTGTTTGCAGATAAGGCCCCGTCCCATCACCCTGCTGCTGCGACCACCGCTAAGTTCTGCATCAAAGAAATGGAGCAGGTTGGGGGTAAGGGAACTGACATATTTTTACAAGTGGCTGGCAATAATCCTTATTGGAAAGAAACTAAATAGTTACAGTGATCGTGTTGTGCAGCAAGTTGTAGTTCATAGGTTTGTTTTTTCTCCAGGCAGCAAAGAGGACACCACCACCCTGCACATGCTGGGCCTTCTAAAGGATTTGATAGGGACGTTTCCTCTGGGGGCTGTGAAGTCCTGTTGTGAGACGCTGCTACGAGTGATGACGCTCAGCCATGTGGTGAGGACACAAAAACACACACAGCCAGAGATACCCAGATATTCAGACATGTTCTCTAAAACGCCCGGTGTGTTTCTCTCTGTAGCTGGTGACGGCGAGTGCCATGCAGACCTTCCATAGGCTATTCAGTGGGAAGCCCAACGCCGCCACCCTGTCACCTGAACTCAATGCACAGATCATCACGGTGAGGGGATGCAGTTAAAACAAAGGTGTCCTAGTCAAGCTGTGCAATTTGATGCAAAAAAAAATAATCCACTGTTGCACATCCTCAGGCGCTGTATGACTACCTGCCCAGTGAGAACGATCTACAGCCTCTGCTGGCCTGGCTGGCTGTCATGGAGAAAGCCCATGTCCACTTGGCAAAGTAATATACTGTGCTCCCTCACAACAGCATAACAATACTCTCATAACATGCATTTTCCCGTGTACATTTGTTGATCGTATTTCTCCGTCTCTTTCTCCAGTCTGCAGAGTTCTCTGAGTATGGGCCACCTCCCTCGTCTGTTCTCCGCTGCCATGCCCTGCCTCCTGTCCTCTCACACTCAAGTGGTTTCTGCAGCCGCCAACACACTCAAGGTAGAGAAATGGTCCAGATGGATCTTGATTTTTGGACATCCTTACTGAGTAACCTGAGCTGATGAAGCCAAGTCAAACTCGGGGGTTCCCACTGGTCATGGAGTATTGAAGTATTCCAGATGGGAAATCTAATAAATCCGTGAAGGAAGTCAGGGAATTTTAATGGGTCACTTTACAGGAATATACCAAAAAATATTTGACAGATAACAGATAATATTTTTTGCCTTAGCTGATGTTTTTACTGAACTTTTATGAGCTGAAAAACATTTTTAGGTCGTGGAAGCGCACTGACTAAGTTATGGAAAGATATGGAAAAAAGTGATGGAATTTTAATTCAACCCTGCAAGGTCTTAGTTATTGACGTGTGTATACTTGTGTGTTCCAGACTCTGCTGACTGAGTGTGTGGGCCCTCGCATGGAGGAAATAGGCCCAATCACTCCCACAGCCTCTGCAGGGAACCCTTCATATGTCTGCAAAATGTTCCGGTAAGTTCCCCAGTGAAGCTAGTCAGTCTCTGTCTCTGTCCTCCCTCATTTCATAGGCTACGTGTGAATGTTCATTGTGTGTGTGTGTGTGTGTTTCAGCATCGTAGAGGAGGGCTTGTCCTATCGTTTCCACGCCTCCTGGCCGTTTGTGCTGCAGGTACTGGGCTGCTTCTACCGAGTTGCGGGGAAACAGGCGCACCCCATCATGACCAAGGTAACGCACAAACGTTTGTAACCTTTTGATCGCCGCGTGACGCACCAAACACAAAACTTAGTGAAATGACGTATCGTTTATATACCATGTCCCCGACAGTCCCTGCAGTCTTTGGCAGACCTGCGCTCCACTCCACGCTTCCCCTTCAGTGGCGAGCTGGACCTGGCTGTAGGAGGAGCTGTAGAGAGCATGGGGCCCGAAGTTGTGCTGGGAGCCGTGCCCCTCAACATCACCGGCTACGAGTAAGTGCAAACATATGTGCAGATACACACACTTTGGACCGTGCCGCTTTTGAGGTTGTCTTGACAAGAGTTATGGTTTGACTGGTTTGTGGGTTTTTTTCCATTAGGGATGACCTGGAGTTCCCACGTAGCTGGCTGGTCCCGGTCATACGAGATCACGTGAAGAACACCCACCTCGCCTTCTTCGCCTCTTATTTCCTCCCTCTGGCTTCCACACTCAAGCAGAGAGGTAAACCCAGTGTGTGACGGTCAACTTGAGAAGGGGAGAATTTGGGATGGGGTGTTTTTAGTTATTCTGTATTTACTCTCTGTATTTGTGTTGTAGCTGAACAGTTGGAGCAAGCAGGACAAAAACTGGAGGCCAAAGTGTACCAGACTTTGCAGCTGCAGGTAGGTTTACATTGACTTGGTGATGTACCCAGTCTAAAGAGTCCTCACAGTGAATGAGGTGTTTAGAAGTGTTGTCTTTGTTCTCCGTTCAGATCTGGACCATGCTGCCTGGTTTCTGTACCGGGGCCGAGGACCTGCTGGCGTCCTTCAAGGGCGTTGCCCGCGCACTCGGCATGGCTGTCAATGAACGGCCAGACCTGAGACTCACAATCTGCCAGGCTCTACGTACCATCATCACCAAGAGCTGCAACACAGGTACACACAGATAGTCACATGTGCACATAAAAGTATTGGAGCTGCTTTCCCTTGAACCAAGCCATTCAAAGAAGTTGTTTTGTTTGTTTGGCGTCTGTAGAGGAAGAGAAGGTGGAAGTGGGCCGCTTCTCCAAGAACTTCCTGCCCATCCTCTTCAATGTGTACAGCCAGCAGCCTGCTGCAGGAGACTCCGCCCCCTACAGGATGGCTATTCTAGACACCATCAAGGTGTACCTGACCGTCACTGAAACACAGGTCAGTTATGTTTGAACACACACTATCACTGTTCTCGCTTGATACAGTGGTGAAATATGTTAAATAAAAGAAAGAAATCTCACATGGTAGGAAATCAAAATAGACTTACAATATCCCCATTCTTCCCTCAGATGATCTGCACATTCCTGCAGAAAGCCACAGAGAGGTTGAGCAGCACAGAGAGCACTGAGTTCACACGGTAGGACATGAACATGGCTGCTCTGTATTTACTCCTATACATTACAATATACTTATCTACTCATACACCCTTTCTCTCTGTGTTCTTTTGTTTTCCTCAGGCTGTCAGTGATGGACCTCGTGGTTGCCATGGCTCCCTGTGTCGATGAGGTCACCATGAGTAAGACCTTTGAGCTGATGAGGCCATATCTGGAGGTAAGGGCAACCACAATCTGATTAATGGCAAGTTCTACGTTTTTAATTCAGACATAGGTAGGAGCGCAGGTACTATCTCTCCTGTCCTTAACTGTGTTTGTGTGTTTGCAGACTAAAGAGCCAGGCATGCAGAAGAAGGCGTACCGTGTGCTGGAGGAGATGTGCGGAGGAGAGAGGGAGGAATGTCGATCATTTGTCGTGGCCAATCTGGATACGCTGAAGCACGTCCTGCTGGAGATGCTGAAAAATGCCTCGTCACCAGCAAAGAGGGTAAGACCGCTAAGAATTTCAGAGATGAATACATATCGTGTTTTACAGTGCTGCCTGATCTGACCTTGCTCTTGTATTGTTTTTTCTCAGCCTAGACTGAAATGTCTGAGCCACATCGTGAAACAGCTGAGTGAAGAAAACAAGGACTTCATCACTGCCCTGTTGCCAGAGGTACACGCATGCACACACACACACACACACACACACACACACACACACACACACACACACACACACACACACACACACAGTGCTGATACACATGTCATTTTGAGGTGGATGTTTTGTCTTTCAGGTGATCATCTGTACTAAGGAGGTATCTGTTGGAGCTCGTAAAAGTGCCTACAATCTACTGGTGGAAATAGGAAATGCATTTGTCCGCTTCTGTGGTAACGCGAAAGGTAACACACACTATACTCTGTCTCTAGTGGATATGTGTAGACAGCTGTCTTGATTTGAAGAGGGCACTGTGAAGGGTAAAATGCTAACAGGACGCTTCTCTTCTCCTAGATGCCATGGATCAGTATTTGGCTTTGGCGTATGCAGGGCTGACGGGATCTGTCACCATGATTACCTGCACCATCTTAGCATTGACTCGACTGGTGTTTGAGTATAAAGGTAAGCCCGCTGTCTTTAGCCATTACCTGTTGAATGTGTTGAATTCTTGCATTCGCTGAGTGGATTCAGTCCAGCGTCTCTGTGTTCCCAGACGCTATAGAGGTGACCACCATGGAGCAGCTGCTGCACAACATGTGTCTGCTGTTGACGTCTCGTACCAGGGAGATTGTCAAAGCTGCCCTGGGCTTCATCAAGGTCATCCTCTTCATCATGGACCCCAAGACCCTGGCCTCACATGCCACTGTCATGGTATGCTGCATAAACTCTGGATACTTGATTTGACTCGACTTACTAACCACTTTGCGTGAAATCAGACCATCATGCCATCATTTACACAGACTTCACTCTGCCCTTTCTCTGTTGGTCAGATGGAGGGCATCGGGAACATCAAGGATGACGTGAGGAGACACTTCAGAACCAAGCTGAAGAACATCTTTACTAAGTTCATCAGAAAGTTTGGGTAAGGGCTGATAGAGGCTCTTTAGAGGTACTTTCAGCTGTGAGGGAGACATTGAGATGTGTAATAGTGTAAACATGTCATCATCAGGAACCATCTGTCAAAATCTGACCAGTGGTGTATGAATATCATGATGAGTTTAACATGTAGACCTTTTTATATATTGTATTACATTATATAGCGTCATGTAATGTGTGTGTGCGGGCATTTATTTGTGCATTTTGTCTGATTGTCTCATCTGTTCCCAGGTTTGAGCTGGTGAAGAGCATGCTGCCTGCAGCACACCACAAGGTGCTGGTAAACATCCGCAAGGCTGAGGCTCGCACCAAGAGACGCAGACAGGCTGCAGAACCACAGGACGACTCCGAGAACGAAGAGGAGGTTCCTAAAACCAAGACCAAAAGGTGGGACACTGTTCCTCATGAAACAGACACAGGAGCCTGTTACCTCCCGGACACTATTTCTCATCTGTCATCTTCTTCTTTGTAGTATTGAGGACATCCTTGCAGAGTCAGACAGCGAGTTGTCAGAAGACGAAGGAAAGGGCAGGAAGGCCCAGAAGAAAGCAGGCAAACAGCCGAAGGGGCGGGCCTGGCTCAAGGAGGGAGGGGAAGACGACCCCCTCAACTTCCTGGATCCCAAAGTGTCCCAGAGAGTTCTAGGTAATCGTCTCAAATCGACAAAAAAAAACAACGCAAAATGTCTCTCACCTCCCTTTGATTGCTGTCGTCCACTTTCATCTTGATCCTCACCTAACATAAGTCTGATTGTTGTTGTGTATCTCAGCCACCAACCCAGAGCTGAAGAAGAATGCCAAGGTTCAGCACGGCTTCAAGGTGACGTCAGACGGACGGCTGATCATCAGAGAGGAGGAGGAGGAGGATGATAAGAATAAAGGTAGGAGGAATGCTATGGTTTATCTGGCTGTGCTGTACATCCCCTCATGTCCGAACAGGCTGTGACTCTCACCCACCGTTCTCTCCACAGATGACGAGGGAGAGATGAAAGATATCCTAGAAGAGGCTGGAGTCAAGAGTGTGAGTACTTATCCACGTGACACATGCAGTCAGATTGACTTCCATTATTTTAGAGACCTTTTTAATACCGTTTCTTATCCCTCCTCTACCCTTTTTTTAAATTTCCCTCAGAAAAAGACACAGAAGAGGAAGTTCAAAGACGGCAACTTTGATGAGGACATGGAGATTGAACCCCAGTTGAAATATAAAGGTATGATTGGTACCAAACATCCTGTGTCCTCAGTGAAATGTAACACTGACCAACCCATGCAACCTGACCAGATAGTAACATGCCATCCTCCTGACTTGTTTATCCACGAGGGATTTGTGATTTGAGAAAGTAAAACGTCTGTAAACCATTTGTCTTGTTTTCACTCAGCCGGAGGCTCAGGCATCCACAGACCCCTGGGAGGCAGCCGAGACACAGGAGTCGACTACAGGTCCAAGGTGAGCCACGCAGCACAGAGAAACACTCACACCGCAGGACAAAGGTTTGTGGTTGGTCGGGAGCTGTAATTCTGAGTATCTGTTTCTCATTCTGCGTCCCTCAGAAAGGAAAAGGAGATGTGAAGAAGACAGGGAAGGTCGACCCGTACGCTTACATCCCTCTCAGGAAGGCTCAGCTCAATCGCAGGTACGGGCAACTGTCAACCAACAGCTGTTGTGATAGCATTTCATCAAGATATATATATATATAATATATATATATATATCTCCTCTTTAACAGCTAATTGGCCCAGTTGGGATTATGTAGAGGACTAACATTTCTCATCCCCTGTGTGTTTACAGGAAGCGTGCCAAGCTGCAGGGCCAGTTCAAGGGCATGGTGAGAGGAGCCCAGAAGGGGGCGCAGTCTGGGAAGAAAATGCAGAGGAACAAGAGGAAAGCCTGAAGGGCAGATAACACTTTATGGACTAATTAATATGCTGGTGTGATATTTGGATTTGGATATGAACATATCCAAAGTGTGTGTGTGACTGTGTGTGTGTCAGACTGTGCCTACAAGGGCCAGTTTGTCTTTGACCGTCGTTCAAAGTAAGAAATGGACAAATTAACATCATACTGCTTTCAAAGAAAATGAACATGGTGAACGTGCCACCTCTGTCTGGATGGATATTGAATGACCAAATGGAAAATCATTTGTCAAATCAATCTGTCAACGGTAAAAATTTGTATATCCAGTGGATGGAGCTCTACAAAAAATGTATTTATGTATCCTGTTAGATGCTTATCGATAAACAATAAGACTGAAGTTGGTGTTGTGTGCCTTTTGTCATTGCTCAGTTTGATCACTAGGTGGCACTCTAGACCAATAAACTAGTTAATAAGCACATTTATGAGTGGATCCAAGATTATCTAAAGGCTACATTAGTGCTGTACTTGGAAAGAAAAGTACACAAACATGTCTTCACTCTTCCACAGTTTGATTGGTACTAGATTGGTAATCTATTGTTATTTACAGGCTGAATTGGAGTTGATCATGTGAAAGAGTGCGTTCGTTCATGGCCATTTTAATTGGGGTTGAGAGAGAAGCCGTAGGTTGTTGTAGGGCAAGCTGAGCTGAGCTACCATAAGACTTGTGTGAGTCATTTCCTTGGATGCATGAGTCACGTAGCTACAGACCGACCTGATGGAGCTGTCAGTCAATGTTTCAGAGGAGGGGAGCAGGGGTGCTGGGTTATTCTCTCTCTCTCTCTCTCTCTCTCTCTCTCTCTCTCTCTCTCTCTCTCTCTCTCTCTCTCTCTCTCTCTCTCTCTCTCTCTCTCTCTCTCTCTCTCTCTCTCTCTCTCTCTCTCTCTCTCTCTCTCTCTCTCGCTACAGTGTAGGACTGCTGCAGTGGCTGTTTAAATTGAAAACAAGTGACAGAGACATACATCAAGAGAATTATCTCATACAGAAATGACTCAGCATTCCCCAACGCAGTTCAATTTGAGAACTCAGGACTCATTTTGTAGCCAAGCTATATAAGTGTCATGGATACATTATTTTACAGTGTCCTGATTGCAGTGGAAGTGTAATTAGTTTGATTAAAGAAGAGGAAAACATTACATCACCAAATGTTGTATCCAACCAATAAACATGTCATTGGGTCTCTGTTGCACAGCCCCTTATTCACCACAGACTGTACCCAACTAAGTGTTAGTAAAATAATGAAATTGTTTTTGATCAGTATTTCTGCAAGATTGTTTTAGTAGTTAATACCTATCAAAAGGATCACTGCCAATCACAATATAAAAACATTTTTTAATGAAAACAGACAAAAGGCTTGTTAATACAGAAATGATGCAAACGATCATTTCAGTCAGTAAGTACATGCTATACAGGAGAACCCCGACGATACAGCTTTACAATGCAACCTCTCACTTAAGTAGCGCTTCCTTTCATCCACCTCTTATATCCCCCGCTCTTAGTTCCCCAAAGATACTAAAGAAAACCCAGAAATCAACGAATCAACCCGACAGTGAAGATGAAACAGATGCAGACAGCCTGTATTCAAATAAATTAAATATGTAAAACTGCCCTGCAGTTGTAAGAAGTTCACTGAGTTTTTACACTAAATTTGAAAAATGAGTTGTTTGTTTAAACCAGAGTTCCTCAGGTCCAGAGTGCTGCTGGTTTTCTCTCCTACCAGGAAGTTAATTGCATTCACCTGGCATCCCAGGTCTTAATCAGTCCCTGATTAGACAGCTAGAATGGAAACTACCTGGCAGAATAGAAAACCAGCGGGACTCTGGACCCCGAGGCCCGGATTTGAGGACCTCTGGTTTAAACTATTGAGTTCTTGAGCTACTTTGGCTGAATGGTTAAACTGATGTCAATATAATCTGATGCAACCAATGATACTGCTCATCCTTGCTAACATGCTCAACATTCAGATCCTCCTTCACTCAGATCCTCTACACAATGTTTTTTTCATCACATCCTCAGTCAACATCAACATGCTCTACAACAAATACACCCATGAAAACAGTCAACGCTGCCACCCTTGTTCAGACGTGACATATCACAGTCTCCACTTTCATCAGTGACACGTTCCTCTACTCTCTTTTCTCTTACATCTTATTAATGTTACTGCATTAGTGAAGACATCAACAACTCAAATACATACAGGCTTAATCAATAAGTACATGCTTGGCTTCCCTATAATGTATATGTGGCTTTTATAAAATATTTGATGAAATTCAGTAGCTGATTTTGATATTCAGATAAATATTCTTTTTGCTGTCCAGCAACAAAGCACAGAGCTTCAAGTCAGAGCCCCTGGCTTTTCCTCCCCCTCTATAAGGGGGAGAGTTTTGGGGTGAAAGAAAAAAAAAGTTTCTATGGAGGACAGAAGTACAGTTGTGAAGAAGTGACATATTCGTTTCTCATCAGAGCCTAGGTGGGGGTCGAGATGGGGGGGGTCCTGGGGGCCCTGGGGGTGCACGGGAGGGTGGCGGGGCACAGACGGAGGGCGGGGCACGGGAGGGTGGTGTGGTGCGGGGGCCTTTGGACGGTGGTTTACTGCGGGGGACCGAGGAGGAGACTAGTGGTCGCTCTTCAGGAGGAGGAGGAGGAGGAGGAGGAGGAGGAGACTGGTGTGAGGGAGGAAGATACTGGACTGGGATGGACTCCTCCTCTTTAACCCGGTGGAACCGTATACAGCGACCCTGCAAGACACACAGTCAGACAGACAGTCAGACAGACAGACAGACAGACAGACAGACAGACAGGGGTTATACCACACGTCTTTCAATGCAGAACATAGAGATTAAACTGCAGTGTGTCTTTCTGTGTGTGTCTGTGTGTTTTTGCACAATCAAAGAACGTCTAAGACACACCAGCCAAAGCGGGGTTGTGTGAGTCCAGCTCTGCTGACAGAGGCGAGTGTGTTCTGGGACACAGAGCTGCTTCTGTCTTCTGTCCACACCTGCACTACAATAGCTATGATGCTAGCAAAGGCAGGCGCTGACAAAGTGATCACACAGACACACAAACGCTCTCCCAGTTCCCCTCCTCCCCCCCCCTTCCACCCTGTGCTGTGTCTCGGCCTCTCTTGTCCCCCCTCTTGATGCAGGACAGAAAGTGGTTTATGTGCTCGACTCGGTGGAATGTAAAGGGGGATTTCAGCACCCCTACAATCGTTAACAGAGGCCCCTCAGCTTTTAACATAATTTACAAGTCAAGGAGAATGGAACGCTTCTCTTATTGTTCTCATTGATGGTCTTCCTCTCTTCACCCTCACACACACACACACACCCTGGTCTTGTTCAGCCAGTGTGTGAAGGTTTGAGGGTAGGTCTCTGTGTCGTAGACCCTTGGTGGTCTGATTTTAACACCTTATTAAACAGAGAGGCCCTAAAGTCACACAGGGGCCATTATGAGGGCCCCAGCAGCAGTAGCTTTGTGACTGAGGGGCCATTGTGTGTGTGTGTGTTGGGGGGAGTGGGTGGAGGTGGGGGGTGGGGGTGCGTAATTGATTGGGGCAGCCTGGTCGGGGGGTGATTGCTTCAGTCTTGTCGGTAGGCCGCGGTGAAAAGGCCAGTTTGTGAGCAGCAGAGTAGCAGCACAACACCAGAGAGAGCATATGGACACAATGAGCACACAACCTCATGAATATGAGTGTGTGTGTGTGTGTGTGTGTGTGTGTGTGTGTGTGTGTGTGACTGTACGCAGGCTTCCACCAGAGCATATGGCCTGAATGAAACCTCCACCTCATGAATATCAGAAAGAGAGGGAGAAATAAGGAGGGGTGGTTGAAAAAAAAAACGAGGTATGGAAAAGAGCAAACGGGAGGAAAGAAGGGATTCCTGCTACGTTGAGGCGCTGAAACCACGTTTTGAGGAGGGAGGTCAGCAACGGGACAGGTCGGTCTCCTCGTGGGGCCCTGCGGCTGTAATGTCTGTCACAGCTTCACTCCTTCTCTTCCCCTCGTGGCGTTGATACGAACCCTCTACTCCTTTTTGGGAGAAAAACAGCCCCGAAACACCTCTAGCATCCCTCCTCACCACTCCTCTGTCTACCCTCCCATCTCTCTTCCTCTCTCTGAGCCCCAACACTTTGCAACTCAAACACACACACACACACACACACACACAGACAAACACACACAAAGCAGATGAACGTATATATATTGTTCCTGGTCTCCATTTGTGATATTTTACTGAGAGGTGATGCCTCATAGTCAAGAAAAGGGGAGAAAGATGGGAGAGGGAGAGAAGAGAGGGAGACACACATCTGACCTGACAGCTCTGCCTGTCACCTCGCATGACGTTACAGCGATCCACTCGCATGGGAAAAATTTTTTTCGTGCACACTCATGCACGTGCACGTGCACGTACACGAACACGTACTCGGCGCAACCGTAATACACTTCAGAGACTACTGTACATATTCCCTGACAGATTCAGTGACCCACTCGCAAACATAAGCTACAATATTTAAGGCGCTAACAGGATAACAGGCCTCTTCCTGTCTGGGTTGAACTGGACTTAAGTGAAGCGACTGGGCAGAGAGAGAGAGAGAAAGAGGAGAGGAGAAGGAAGGGGAGGCGCTGTGCGAGGATGGAGGGTTGGTGGCCGCCCTCTGGTCTGTGCTGTGTGTGTGACAGGGCCATCAGTGCCATCAGCTCTGGGGACAAAAGAAGGGAATCTCTTCTGTCACAATATGGCTCGTGGCCTTTCAACTCCCCATCTGTTTGTGTGACGCTCACTCAGGAGGGCTGACACACGCATTACAGTGACACACACACACACATTAGACGCACACATGCTAACAAACACAAACACACAAACGCAACAGAGAGAGTGTGGCAGAAACTGGCAGGCCGCTGATGGCCGTTTGCAGAGTCGGTGAAGTGGGAGCAATGCAGGGAGAAGGCAGAGCGAGGTCCTCCTGAGCTGTTGGTTAACAATCCAGACGGAGTAGTCTGAGCCACGCTAGTTATCGCTGCGCTTTTTGCCATCTTGTTGGACCTTTTCTACCCTAGCTGTGCTGTTTGCCATCCAGCTGCTGTTTTCTTGCTCTCTGGCTCTTTTTTTTCTATCTTTCACTGAGATTTTTTGGACATTACTATTATGTGGAATCCACTTTGAGTATTTGGATCTGCGGCCCGGCCTTTGTCACCCCCTGAGGCAGATCATTCAAAGCTCCACAATGAGAAATCCTTGTTGTCTTTCATGTCTGATGTGGCTATTAGCACCAATTCTGAGCAACTATCTCCCTCATGACAAAAGTCGATTTCTTTCCCCCTCATTTCCTTCCATGTGAGAGTTTTATTTTCCTCAGTTAATGACGCGTGAAGGGAGTTGTGGGGGTCATTGTCGAGTGGCTCTGTGAACCGCAGTCCCAGGGAAAGTGGCTGACAAAGACTCTAGAAAGTTCTGTCCTCCTGACAGAGATGAATCGCTCTGCTGAGAAAAAGTCCAAGTTGAAGGGAAGAGGAAGATGATAAGGTGACATAAACACCACCTATAGACCACATTTTATAGACACACACACACACAAACACACACACACACTTTACTTTACAGCTTTACTGTTCCATAATAAACTTGAATCATGCCATACAAAGAACAAATCAATAAATTTTATGGCGATATGACCTCAGCCATGAAAACCGACAATGAAACCATTTACACCAGAGCAGATGTTTCACCATGACAACCAATATGATGATGAAAACGTGTCTATGTGGTTATGGGATGCCGTACATAGGGTCAAGGTTAGATAACAGAGCCTGCTCTCTTCTCCCTCTTCCTATCACACACACACACACACACACACACACACACACACACACACACACACACACACACACACACACACACACTCTTGTCTGATAATTAGACAGTGATGTCAAGACTTGGCATTCTCCAGGAGGTGTATGTGGTGGCCAATAATCTATCGCGTGATGTAACCTGATTGACATGGCAACTGTATTTTATTATTGTTGAGAGAATAGTGAGCTGCGAGCTATTTGGAGTCTGATAGACGACTGGAAAACCCATCCAGTCATTCATCAGATTCTCAGGGAGTTCTCAACGAAGGGTACAGTACGTCTTGTGTTAGAACAATGGCTGCTTTGACAGAGAGTGGTATCAGTAGCCCATTCACTCACTCTGTGTATGTGTGTGTGTGTGTGTGTGTGTGTGTGTGTGTGTGTGTGTGTGTGTGTGTGTGTGTAGCAGATCAGTAGTGAGCTGCTGTACTGAGTTTGCTGTAGACGTTGTTCACTGGCACCTGCTGCCTTTATGTGATGTGAAAGCCAGAAAGAGACAGAAACCACATTCTGAAATGTTCCCAACCAAGCAACTTGGACTTTAAAAGCTTTTAGTTGGATGTAATCCACAAGGAAATTCCAACAATTACACATAATCCCTGTAATAGATTTTTGAATCAGTCATTATGCTGCTTGGTAAGCCCGTCTCCTCAGAAGTCTGAGGTACAGATCAAAAGTGCCGGTCTCACCTGGTCTCCAGCCTGGGGCCTCATCAGCGATACCTGGTCATAACCTCTCCTGAACAGAGCCCACAGAGCATCCAGCTTCCCCTGGGGGGCACAGACAGAAACACCATCAGATCCATCAGAAGATGCTAGAAATTAAATCCATTCTTTAACGTTCATGTAATGTAAAGAACAGTCATAGACAAATTCTTACTTTAATGGGAGTGTACCACCTCCTCTGTTGTGGTGGACGACGAGGCCGTTTGCGAGGTTTGGGCTCATAAGGCTCAAACTCCTGCTCCGGCATCTTTACCACTGCATTTTTAGGTTTGTCCAGTTTAGCACCTTCCTCGGTGGATCCCTTCTCTCCCCACCGCACCTTGTAAAGAGAAAAGTATAAAAAGCATTGCCAGAAGGTACGTTCATATCAGTGTTACACATGTTTAAAGTTGTGCATGTGTGGACTGTTTATTTGTGTGTGATTGTGTGTGTGAGTGTCTGTACCTCCATGCGTTTGATGCCGCCCACTCCTCTTCCTCCATAGTAAGATGCGTCCACGGTGGGCCACCTCTTCTTGGGCATCCCATCCTCATCATCCGACTCCTGTGAGTGAAGGGAAAACTTAAATTACTCAATTACAGAGCTCAATTAGCCTCTGGAGTAATAGGCAGTGTCTTGCTCAAGGACACTTCAGCAGGGTGTCTTATTATTATTAGAATTAAAGGAAAATAAAATAACTTGCACAGGGTTCAGGTAGGTAGTGACTTACTGGCAATGGAGGAGGAGGTGGTGGAGGTTCCTTGATCACCTAAAGATGAAAAAATATATTCAACATGGCATGAGGGAAACAATAAGGGAACATTCTTGGGAACAGTAGAAATGCTGATGTCCAAAGTTGAAACTTACCACAGTGCAGCAGAGAGGCCAGAACCACCACATCAGCAGTAGAGCCAACAGCAGGAACAGCACCAGCAATGAGATCAGCACAATGGTGCCATCAAACTACGCACAAACACACAGGGAGAATAGCAGAATAGTGAAATTAAGTTAAGCAAAAAGACAACAGAAGAGAAAAGAGAGTTTTAAAAATGATATCTTTAAAAAGACAGATGAACAGAAAGTACTCACAGCCTCCTCTGATGACAGACAGAACAGAGGAGACCTCAGAGAGGAAGGAGAAGAAGAGGAGAGGACAGCTAGAGAACCAGGAAGAAAATGAAAAGATGTTTGAAAGAAAAACTTAGGGTCAATTTCTACTGAAGCATACGAGAGAGGCAGCGAGCTGGAGGGTAATATCATACCACAGAGTGTGTGTAGAACCGATGTGTCTGACTGGACAGTAGATCTACTCACACATTCAGTAGTAGTGATGTGGACCGAGCTGGTGATGTAGGAGAGGCCTTCATTCATGCTCACCTGCAGGTAGATGACCCTGCAACACACACACACACTCATAACTCATGGTCTGGCACAGAAATGCACACACATACACACATGCACACACACCTGCTTGTGCACATACAGATAGTGCATCAAGGTCTTGCTTGGGCTGCTGTAGAAGCACGCCCAAATACATTCCTTAATCAGTCTGTCTGTACTTGCTCCCTTACAAACACACACACACACACACACACACAGACACACAGACACACACACACACACACACAGCACGCACACACCTCTGGAAGCCAAAATCTTTAAAGAGGTCAGGGAGTTCTCCACCCACAGAAGGAATCTCTTCTGTTTGGATCCAACCCAAACCTCTAATGGGGAATGACTGAATGACTTCCTCTTCCTCAGCGCTCAGTGCTGCTATCTCCAGCCATGATTGTGCAGAGTGAGGCAGCACGGGGTCAAGAGACCGGCTAATGATATGACATGCATATTTCTCGGTTAGGAAGATGACAGGTTGGGAAATATCGACGGAAGAGCGAGCGAAGAGCATCAGGAGTCTCATACAGCACATTGGGACTGGGAGGTGGAGGAAAGGGCGGGGAGGTTGAATCGATAAGATTATCCAACAAGGTTTTAAGAAATATGAACGAAAACAAAAAGCGAACCAAATGGGCGGGTGAAGGGTGGAAATAGCAGACAGCTGGGTTGCAGTTATAGGTCTGGAAAAGAAGGGAGAAAGGGTTTTTGTGCTGTGCTTATGGTTTGGGGGGACAGAGACAAGGGGGCATTGAGCTCTGGGTTTGGATTTGAGGAGGGGGTGATAGGGGGAGGTCACTGCAGGGTTGTTGGGAAGAAGGGTGAGCAGGGAGCCGGGGAGAGGAAACAAATAGGGGGGGATGGTAGGAGGAGGGGGTTTTCCTGTCCTACATCCCTTCAGCATGGTCCCTCCCTCAGAGACCCCCTCAGATCCCTCTCTCCTTCACTTCCCCAAACACTGACAGACTGTTCGGCGTCGCCTCCTCCCCCCTCTGCAGTCTCTCTGCATGGCTGTAGCTCATCACACAACATGACTCGGGAGGAGGAAACTGGCAGTACAGGTGGCACTCATCCCCTTTTCCTCTCTCATCCCTCTCACTTTTCTCTCCCCCTCCACTTCATATGGTCAGCCCTCCTCTCAGGGCAGGCAGGGGCACAGTGCTATCAGCTACGAGGTGACAGAGAGATCTCAGCCCCTATCAATCATCTATCTGCCCACTATATCTGTCTTTGCCCTGTGTTTTTTTTGTCCATGTGTGTGTGTGTGTGTGTGTGTGTGTGTCTGCATCCGGAAGGTTCCCAGTCAACACAGATTTGTGTGACAGCAGTATCAATGAGTTCATTATATGAGACAAGGCCTGGGTGGAAAGGGAGGTGAAGTGAGGGTCCATGGGGGTATGGGGTTCTGGATTGGGGAGGTGTTGCTGGGAGCTGGAGTCCCTAAGATCTCATGTATGGACTTCAAAACTACACAAGCAAAATACAGTGATCTGACACCACCAACTAATAGATCTATAATCTGAAGACCTCAACTGAAAGTACTGAGAAGGAGGATTTAGTTTATGTGCAGCGGCTCATATCACATATTCTATACAGCATCATATAACACAACTAGTCGATCATTCTGCACCACATACACCTGGACAGCCAACAGAGTGGCACTCTTATAATTACTATTTATTTCCGTGTCGATCCTCACTCCATTGCATTACAGCACAGGGCTCATCAGCCAGCTGTTGGCCTCCTCCCTGGGCCCTCCAGCCATTCACAGCTGATTTCCTCCTTAGTAGCAGCCAGGGTGTTAGGAGGTGCTGACTCCGTTTTAATGGGCTGCCGCTGTTTCATGGAAGGACGCCTCCTTCAGGCACCACTGCAGTGTGTAATGATGCTCGCTGCTCTGCTCTGCTCTCCAGAGGAGCAGTCCAACCTGCCACAAAGCCACGGTGGCAGCCACTAGACACAGACACGTAGGCGGACACAGCGGCAGATATTTGCCGGGTGGTGCAATAGGTGAACTGGTATATTATCGATTAGGTCCTTAAGACATTGATGTTCTATCATTTTGATCAAATCTATTACAATTAAAATTCCATTTACCATGTTTTTTATAAAGTGTATGTGAAATATAGCCTGACACAGAATCCCCAAACCTCTTGCAGCCACAGCGTGAAAACAAAATTCCTTTTTCTCCACCTCCAGGAGAGGCAAGGAGTAGTTTTCACTGGGCGGACAAGACAAGCTCAAGCCATGCCAGAAATCTGAGTGACAGCAACAAGACAGATGATGACTGGGAGGTGTCTGAGGCCGCGGGCCGGAGTGTATAATTATGCACAGGGCTGCAGGCAGGAGGGACGGGAAGGCTGCTGGGCCTCAGCCCTCTCTCAGCCCACAGCCTCCCGCTGTCTGCCCTGCAACAAACTTCTGCTCAGAAACACCCAGAGCAAAGATTTAAACCCTTGGAGGAAAGTTTTCACTGCCCCACACGACTCCACTCACACTTTCTCTCTCCCAAAGTGTCAGACATAGATTGCGCGGGGGACAACACACACACACACACACACACACACACACACACACACACACACACACACACACACACACACACACACACACACACACACATGCGGTTGTGATGGTCTTCTCCAGGAGGCTCTCATTAAGTTGTGTTCCTGGGCTCTCTTCCTGTTGTCCCCTTGTGATTGGTGTCTGGCTTCGTTAGCTGTGACAAACACTGATTGATCACAGACACTCAATGACTTTGGCCCTAATTTGTTCAAGGACGGCAATCTCCTGTCTCTACACCAAACTTGTGTACAGCTGGTAAAGATTGGGCTCAGGGTGTAACAGCTGTAGATGGAGAGTTGGGTGTCTTAGGGCAGGACTGGAGCCATAGGCTTGCCCAAACCCAACTATCCAGTGGCAGCAGTCGAAGCACACTGAGCGGAGATGAAAGCCTGAGAAGGGCCCAAAAGAGATGTGCAGCTCTTACCTCCCCACTTCTTCTATGACAGGAGCAGGGCAGAGCAAGAAGGTGTCCTCTATTCCAACTGGCCTCTCATCTGCACAGAGAAAAACACATTTTAAACAGCATCAATTCAGGTTCCACTGCCAGAATTCAACTACCACATTGTTGTTAAATACGCAGGTCAAACCACTAACCGAAGAGGCACCCCATCTAGGACTGTAAGGGTTATTGTATTACAGCAATAATGCATGCTGCAATAAGAGGCACACAGCAGAAATGGGCCCATTATTGCCAAGACCGCTCCAGCACTCCTTTCAAATGGGGGTTTTAAGTTGAACTTGTATTTTCAGGAAAAATCTGTTCTCAGCAGACCAAATGTAGGCAATATGAAATTACAGTTCAATAGGCTACAGTGCAGCACCTTCTTCAGTGAACAGCACAGGCAGGCCAATCTAACTGAATCAATTTCTAAATGCTTCTGATAGTTGAAAACATTGACCCTTAGATGTATTACAGTCTATACCAATGTGTGAATAAGATCTGAGTAGTAAGAAAAAGGCTTTTAGATACATTAGGTGTGGCTCAAGACTAACTTAGGAAGAGGCTGCATTTATTTGAGTTGGGTTTCATGTTGCATATTTTGTATCATGCTTCAAGTGAATGAAATCAGTGAAACTTTTGACCATCATCTTATTTATTATGTATCAATCAGGCTTGCATGCCTACCTGCCCTTTCCTCGTGCACAGAGTTGAGACAGACGACACTATTTGGAAATATTGTAAGCTAGACTATCTGGAAGTCACAGCCTCTGTCTTGCTTCCTTTGATATTTACTTTGATGTTAATGATCCATGTTACCATGACAACCTGTATGAAAAGTGATCTGCTACTCTTACACAGTCACATACTGTGTGTGTGTGTGTGTGTGTGTGTGTGTGTGTGTGTGCACGCGCATGCATGTGTTTGCAGAACTCACCCAGAGTGTGTGTATCGTTGAGTTTGAAGCTGCACAGGACCTGTTCAGTGTTTCTGGCATGGAGAAAACCGTTGCCTCTCACCACCACCTGGAAACTCTCTGAGAAAGAGATGAGAGAAACGGAGCCAGTGATGATACCCAATATGCAGCAAAAATGTAAAAACTCACACAATCTCCTGCATGACAACAATAGGACATTTACAGTTGTTTTTTTTATGTTTGCTTTGACTCAATTTTCACAATAAAGTTCCAAAGTGCAAAACTCTTAATGTAAAATTCAACACTTCTAATTTTGGGCTCAAAATCCCATATAGCATGCAAAATAAAAAATAAACATATAAAATGACATAGTACATGGTGCAAAAGGTTTCTCCTAGTATGAGAAGACTGGATTTGTTTCTTGTTGATTTTAGTATTTGTTGCATTTTAAAATAAAATGGTATCATCAAATCATGCTGCAAAATAAAAAAAAACCCATCAAAACAGAAATATGCAATGGTTATTTCCTAATATTTACATTATCCAGATAATACACATTCAGTGATTGTACGTTAGCGCATCAATTCAGTGTAATTATCTGTTCTACATCGACACCAAACCATTCGATATTTTGGTTACGATACTGAAATATACTATAATCTCTGAAGATGACCATTTCTATAGCTGTAACATATGCACAAAACAGAAACTCAATACATTACACTATTTTACAATAACAGTTAGCAAAAGTAAAAATAGCACAGTAATAGTAACCAAAAACATGTTGGGCCAAAGCAATCGTAAAAAGCTGTAACTACAGCTCTCTTCAAATATGCTCACTGAAACTTGTAAAAGACCAAGGCATGTCTCCTATTATGAAACCATTTGAGTGTGAAGTTGAAGGAACTTTCTGGTACCCCATTAGGGTCTGAGTGGTGACTGCCATGTCGGTTTTCTCATGTGCTCAAGTTTAGCAGTAGAAACTAGTGTATTGTGCTAGTGCTGTGTGGAAAGGCCATAATATGCCCCACTGGTGCTAATGCTACAAGTGCAGCTATTCACAAATATCTCAGTCTGCACTGTAGCTAGAAGGTGTGTGTGAGTGTGTATGTGTGTGTGTGTGTCTTTGACCTTTCGTTTCCCCCAGGCTCTGTTAAAGCGCACTGACGGAGGCTTTCCAGCATATGCTGGAGTGTGTATGTGGCCACTAACCAGCATATGTTAGAGAGTGAAGAAAAAAACACTTGTTTAAAAACATGCCTGCAGGGCTGACAACAGCACAGCACAACTAAAGTAGGTCTGACCTTACCTATGGCACCATGACATGTTATCACGTGTGTGTGTGTGTGTGTGTGTGTGAGTGTGTGTGTGTGTGTGTGTGTGTATATGTGTGAGTGGGTGCATACATGTGTACATATGTTTTAACTGTGTATAAACTGTTGTACTGTCTACTGTCTATATTGTTTTTTTCTGACAAGCATGTATGTGTGTGTTTGTGTGGTATGTGCAGTATGTGCATGGTGTGAATGTGTGTGTTAATATGTGTGTGTGTGTGTGTGTGTGTACGTGTGTGTGGTGTTTGGCTGTGCACTGAGGCTTCCTCTAGCATTATCTTGGCTAATAGAAGTGAACATTCGCCACACCTTTAACATTTAAAGCTCCAGCGTGAAGATCACTGGATAAAAGCATCACTGAGTGTGGGTGTAAATGTGACGGCACTTGCAAAAAGGTCAAAGAACATACTGGTCACATTCTGACCAGATACTATGAAAAAAAATATAGATACATACAAAGAGAGAAGCAGGGAGTAGAGAAAAACAACTAGCAGGGTTACACAGTCATCCCCTGCTCCTAGCTTCCCCTCACAGCTACATATTTTTAAATCATCAGGGAGGCAAATCGAAGCATCTTCTTTGTATTTTTGTTAATCTGTTATAATGTTAGCCATGTGAAAGTTTAGATATCCGTCTGTCTTTACTGTTAGCAGACTAAAATCGTAAGCGTTAGTAAATGGCAATTCCAATACTCTGACACAGTAAGTAGAAATGCGTGAATAAAAATGTGCAGGAATGTATGTATGGATTCCAGCATTAAAATCATGTGCCATCTCTCAACACCCTCCTATCTATGTCCAACTACTAATACTCATACTATTTTTATGCTAGTAACTGACATAAAGTGGAGAAAGTATTTGTGCTTCCGTGCACGCTTATTAAAAGAAGTTCAGTGACTCGCAACTTGTCAGTATTGCTCGTCATTTCTCAGAGGCAGACTATGCGTATATACACACACACACACACACACACACACCACCCAATTAACCCTGCTCCTCTAATTAGACAGCCCTATCATTTATTCCCCGCCCCCCGTCTCCTCCAGAACAATTAAATACAACAACAAATGAATGAAACACTGGGTCATTTAATCTGTATTAATGTGTGTGTAATTTAATGTGCCATGATACCATGGTGGTGGTGGTGCACTGATACAACGCTGGTCTGCAGCCACAACAACATGCAACTTAATTAGAGGTCTTAACACTAATTATTCTTAATGCTTGTTGTCTTGGCTTCTGTGGCAGTCATGTGCCTTTCACACAGTGTTATCATCAAATAGCATGTGTTGCACACACACACACACTAGGAGTGCTTGGAAACTGTAAATAGCAGATATTACTCAGATTGGTTATTGGCCTACTCTTATGAAGTAGAAAATTAAGTAGAAAATTGGTTATTAGCCCACTCTTGTGAAGCATTAGCAGCAAATAGCAGCAAATAGTACATTGTCTAGTATTTGCTACTACTGAAAGACTTACCATGTATCAGGGTAGGATCTTATTTCTTATCCTATATATCCAATCATGAGTAATTTTTCTGTTCAAACTGCTTGGAGTAGCACCAAAACACCAACACACACACACACACACACACACACAAACACACACACACACACACACACACACACACACTTCATGGACTGAAAGGTCAGCGCTGTAAGAGACATGGTGGGAAGACTGGTGGTGCCCTAGTGACATGTACAACACATATGGTGCTGCCCTCTCTCCTCTCTGCTTTCTGGCTGCTGCTGCGGCCACTTGTCCATTTTCATCTCTACCTGTAAGTTTGACATGGACCGGCTTTGTGTGAATGTGTGTTTGTGAATGTGTACGTGTGCATGCATGTGCTGTGTGTGTGTGTGTGTGTGTGTGTGTGTGAGCGGACACTTGTGCGTATATGTGTGTGTGTGGAGAAAAGGGGGGTATGGCTTGTCCGAACAGAGCCTCTTCAATCACGTTAGTGCGACGGGACAGTGAGGGGTGGGGAGGGGCGAGGAGGAAGGGACAACGGGGAGGAAAGGGTCAGACGTTAATGAAAGCAGCAATCTCTGCTGTCATCTTAGATATAAGGCCCGACTCTCACTGCCCACTCAGTGTGTGTGTGTGTCTGTGTGCATGTGTGTGTGGAATCAGTGCTGTCAAGTCTGATAGCGAGGCCCAACGTTCACTGTCCAGTCTGA
This sequence comes from Hoplostethus atlanticus, assembly GCA_034670405.1. Lineage (NCBI taxonomy): Eukaryota > Metazoa > Chordata > Actinopteri > Trachichthyiformes > Trachichthyidae > Hoplostethus > Hoplostethus atlanticus. Next base: position 2,603,523 of record JAXDDX010000050.1, read on the forward strand.
TGGCCTGTTTGCGGGCAGCTCGGTCTGGTCACTTCACATCAGTGTGAGGGACATGTGTGTGTGTGTATATGCCTGTGTGTGTGAGTGCTGGCTAAAAGAACGTGTGTGTAAGACTGTGTGTGTGTATGTGTTGATGTAAAGGGTATATGTGACCACAGCTGACCCTCTGGGGATCACCCTCTCATCAGCAGTGCCCACGTTGCAACAATATACATACAAACTCTTGCAACATGCTGAGAAATATCACATTTCACACAACTTTCAATAATTTCTCCACTATACTGTAATATCATTCATAATGCCATACATGCAGAAGATGATATACTTTATGTGACAAAAGAGGCGAGGGCAGCATGCCCTGTAATCGATGTGTGTTCAGCACATCACAATCTTCACTCTTCATTAATTAGGCCACAACCAGGCCTCGGTCGTGGGGGTCCGTGGTAATGGCCCTTGGTTTCTTAGTTCACTGACCATTAGGCTGCTCATCAATCCAATAGGAAATGAGGCTGTTGGAGGACGTTTGGGCACTTGTCTACTGATGGACTGAGGGTCTGGGAATGGGTGGATCACTCAGAGAGAGAGCTTAATTATCACTGAGCAAAATCATGATTCTATCTTATTCCTTCCTGTCTGACTCTCCCTGTTTGTTGTTTTTGATTTCTTATCGCTTCCGTCCTACTCTCTCATCTTGTCTCCTCTCTCCTCTCCTCCCCTCTTATCTGCTCTCCTCTCGTCTCTCCTATTGTCACATCCTTTCCTCTCCTTCCTCTCCCGTAATGGAGGCTAATCTCCGCTGGTTGTCGAGGCAGCAGGGGCGGCTGCAAATGCACTCTCTTAAGTGAATCCTAATAAGGTCATGTCAAAGCTCATCCATCCTGCTGGCTACACATAAAAAATGTCTCTCTCTCATCCTCTCATCATGCTAGTTCCTGAAACTGCTGTCCAAGGGCAGGAGAGCTAGACAAGGGGAGGACGAGGAGAGGGAGAGGGCGGGGCTGAAAGGGCCAGAATGGCTTCTTAGCATATAGGATGTGGCAAACTAGGCCAGGGAAGCAGCCATGCTTAAAGATTCACGGCTAATTCCCCTGACCACCACGCCCCCCTCCCCTACTGCCCCCCCTCCCCCAACACACACACATGCTGGGTTGTAGCTGGGCTATGCTAATTTCCCCCGGCCGTGAGTGACAATACGCTCTCTGTCACTCTGCGGTCATCAGCGGCCACGCGATCACTCAACCTCACGTTCCACTCCAGAGGCTTTCGGATGTCTTGTCATCTGACACGATCACACACCGTGGTCGTCCGGTATCTTTAAACACTGAGTGCAAAACAGCTCGTTCCTCACACCTCTTACCTCCTGCACACACGCTGGACGGCTCTGCTGCAAGAATCTCAATGCAGGATTTCTTGATTATCTGAGAGAGGAACACAGAAGACACAAGATCATTTGATGATATGATGTGGTTTTGTGTGTGCGCGAACAAGCATGGTGTGTGTGTGTGTGTGTGTGTGTGTATGTCATACCGAGTCAATGATTCCCCTGAGGGCTTGGAAGCCTCCCCATACAGGAAACACATGTTCCATGGTGTCTGCTATAGTAGCCAGCTGGGGAAACATCCAAACAAACACAGAAAACTCTTCAGATTTGTGTTCAGTACTTAGCAACGTCTTCAGTAGTTCACTGGATCCTACCTGGGTCTGGTTGAATTCTTTGACCCCCACGCAGTAAACGATGGCGCCCATAGACCTGGCCCTCTCTGCCTGCAGGAAAAGAACAAATAAACCAAAGTTGCATGAAAAGAGACTCCGATATTCTCATGGAGGATCGATCATATACAACTCCCATTCAAACACACCAGACTTTGGTCACGCAATAGGAAGTTCATAGCTCCAGCTTCCTGGCGTAAAAACGCATTTGAGAACACATGTGCACGTCTTACCTCCCGCTGCGCCGTGTCAAACTGCCACTCGTTCAGCTCTCCGTCAGTCAGAGCAATGATAACGCTGGCTGTCCCTTTAGAAGTTTAGAAGAAGTTTAGAGGTTTCATGTTCTCTGAAAACATGTAATAAACAGGTAATAGAAGACAGTACTTACCATGGTTCTCTTGGTTAATCTGCGCATTAGCCTGCAATTACAAAGAGGGTGTTACACTACTCAGGATGCCGCACCGAATCAGAAAATTGAAAAAGGGAAGTATGATCCTGCACTGAATGTGTTGAGGGCTTACCATCTCCAAGCCTAAGTTCATAAAGGTGTCTCCTCCAGGAATGACTCTCCTCAGAGCCATTAGGCCTCCAGTGATGGCCTCTCTGTGGGGTAAAAGAGGACACACAGGCTGCTGAAAACACACTGGGAGAAGGCTGAGGGCCAGAGTGTTAGTAGGAGCAGAAATATTAACAACAGAAAGGGGAGTAGGGAGTGATTGAGTAAGCGTTTGGCAAACTCGTATCCAAGGCTACCAGCTATTTTATGTTTTTAAAGCCTTCCTCAATCCCTTTAATTTGAGGGAGAAAGAATAGACTGCTTTATACTGATAGGTAGCAGCCAAAAACTAGTAGAAATCTTTTGTAGTGTGCTAACACGAGAGACAAACACAACAAGAGAGGACACGCCTGGGTGGCACAGGGACATTCAGACACATGAAGATACCGTCATGTCAGGGTCCTTACCTGTTCTCAGTCAATTTCATGATGGTGTTTCCTCGCGTGGAGAAGACGATGAAGGACATTCGCAGCATGGGGCTGTTAACACACGGTTTTCTCACGTCAGTACAGATGAAAAGGGACAACTCGTGAAGCCTCTTTTACATTTTCCAAAAAAAAGCTCGTACCTGATAAACTTCTCTGCCAGCTGCTCCACGAAGGAGTAAATCTCTATCCAGTGGTGCTTCACACTTCCAGATCTGACAAACAAAATGGACACGTCTTTATGAGGAAGAAGACAGTGATGTTACAATCTTATTGAAGCAAACAGGAGGAACGTATCCCCAACACCTTCATCTAAGAACCCAGGGCCATTCCTGTAGAAACCCAGAGACATTCCGATATCCCCGACCTCGACTGTAACCTGTCGACGGTGAAAGCTGGTTAGCCTGCGACATGCTGCTGCGTACATTACATTGGGCCGGTCTCCTTAATGAAGGCCATTCCCAGGGGGCTGCTAATGGGGGCTAATTGCTACTGGGCCAGAGGGTTGAGGTTAGACAGGGACAGATGTAACAGTCTGCCTCTAGCAGGGACCATGTAGCAGGCAGCTGGGTCTGTGTGCCTCTGTGAGTGTGTATGTGTGTGCATGCGCAGTGTGTGTGTGTGTGTGTGTGAGGGGGAACAGATGGTCCCAGTGAGCACAGCCAGTCTAACAACAGGTTGGGGGTCCGCAGAGTGAAAAGGCTGTGACATGAACAACAGAGGGACACAGAAGTAACACTCAGCAGGGGGTAGGTGTGAGTGTGTGTGTGTGTGTGTGTGTGTGTGTGTGTGAGAGAGAGTGTGCATTGCCTGTTGAAGGATTCAATGACATCAAACAGCAGAGGATCACAGGGCTAAAACTCAGCAAGGGACAGTGTGTGTGTAAAGGATTCATACACAGAGAGAAGGTCTGGGATTCACGATGGCTGACACATTAAAGCCCTTACGCAGACATAGACTGCAGATAGGCATCGCAGATAGAAAACACGCATCTCACAATCTACTTTTACACAACCTGAAAAAAACAAAATACCGGTCTGTTTTACTCCAACCTTAGAAATAAATAACTTTTTTTTTTGAGAAAGCATTCTATTAATACATTTGAGAATGATAAAAATGTCTCCAGTACCAGGACTCTCATTCCTGTGGCGGCATTGTTACTCTGGGAATGTCTAATCCTGTGCATTAGAGTAGCCTTACTCAAATACTTTACTCTGTAGTGCAAAATCTTCCTCTGCATGCTATCAACCACACTAGCCTCTAGATGCGGTGTAACTATGTGGTTCATGGCGTTTTATTTCTGTGTCTTCATGCTGCATTAACGTAACAGACGCTCCGTCAGTTCGTCTAAATGATGTGCACGTGTGATCCTCAGGCTGTTTTTATCCTCACTGCTCAAATTAGAAGATTCCAGATCTACACCACCGCTATCATCTGACCAACTCTTCGTCTGCTCTTCGCTCTTCTGCTGGTATTGTTACATACTGTATGTGTTTTTGCCAGTAGCATTTGCCCTCCAAAGCCCTTCAGTGAAAAAATATCATCACTGCTCAGAACCCAGCCATAACACACAACACCTATTATTCTATTTGCGGGCTACCAGATAGAGAGGAAAAATGTAGCCTGGTATTTGGTGTGGGTCAGACATGGAGTGTAGGAATGCAGGGAGCTGATGGTGCTTGAGTTTTTTAATGCTCTTTCTGTGTCTGCTGAATTCTCCACTCAGCATGCCTCATGTCCTTCTGGCCAATAGATGTCTGGACAGCATGGGCGCAGCCAAACATGTGAGTTGGACAAATGCTTTTGAGGTGAGGACCAGTCTGTTTTCGAGCACACTTTGCTTTTCAAGGGTACTTTATATTTCCTTTTCTGTGGAAAATGTCCTACCTTTGTTACAGAGTAAAAACATAGGACTAGCATTTCATTTAGCATGTAATTGCACAAACACACTATTTACAGCAATATAATATAGCCAAAGGAGAACTGAATGTGTGAGAATGCTCCGTACTCTATCACTGAAGGATTAGGATTAGGTCACTGCGTGGCATTTAAGGTCTGAAAAGTCCAACAAGTCGACACAGTCTCGGGAGAAAGAGCAGCAGCTTCCTGAAGGGCTGCTGAAGCATGCAGGCCCAGACACTCAGACAAAGAAGAGACGTACCAGAGGCTTGGCCATGCGTGTCATGCCACACTCCCCAGGCTGCCCCTACACTTTTGGAAGCAAAGGGTAAAAAAGACAGATGGCGTGGACATCCAAAAGATCATCAAATGTGGGGAAACCTGAACGAAAATGTCACTCAACACGACTGTCTCACAACTCGTAAGTAGCGGGCATTGGGGCAACTGAGGACAAGCCGCAAGCTTTTTCAAACAGTTACCTTACAATAGTCTAAAAAGAGTGTTTAGCTGCTAAACTAAATAAGAAACACAATCACCATGCTCATTCTTTTGATAGCATAGTCTATTGATATTACAAACTATTGTTCTCATACACAAACATATGGGTAAAAAGTTTAGCCAGGAGTCACCTCACTACTGTGTTTACAGGACAGCCCAGCAGACTGTGATCATAACTACTACTCTCAGAAGCTCCTTCTCTCTCTCTCTCTCTGCTCACTTGGAGTAGCATGTTTTGACATGTGCATAATCTCACCTCACCGCTCTAGCCAAGATATGACAAAAATGCCAATTATAATGTCTGGGCAGCTATGAACAGCCACACTGTCTGACTGCAGAGAGATCACACATGGGTAACTCTGTGGCTGCTGGTACAGTCGGTGTACCATGCTCCAGAAAAGATGGCAACAACATCCACAGGGATGGCAGAGCCTGAAAAATCAAAACGATTGTGAGATGGAATTAAGACAGCAACTATGTTTGTAAGGGCAAGCAGGGTGGCCTAGTATCAACTGGATGACCCAGATCCAAGTCCTATATCAGCAAGTGTCCCCCTTTTCTGAAGTGCATTTGAGCAAGTCACTGAATCCCTACCAGCTGTTCTGCAACTGCCTGTACTGCCTGTTGTGGGGGGGGGGGGGGGGGAGCAAGGGGAAAAGAAAATACAAGCATCACATTATTAGAAAGTCTGCACTTTTCTCCCTTCCTGCTGGACAGCAACAAGGAGGAAACCATACTTCCACTCATTCCATCCAGACACCTCAGAGCAGATCGGATGGTAGGCAGTGTGTGATCACAAGGCCCTCCACTGCTGCAGCAGCTGTGTCCGCAGGCGTCATCGGCCTGAAACTCAATCCATCCTGCTTGCCCTGCCCACATCCCGTGGGGAAGGCTCTGTTAGACTCACGACTTTGAACTGGACGAACAAAATAACATGTCTTAATGTCCAATACACTTTCCTAATTTCAATTGAACGCTGCATACCTGCGGTTAAAGGCACTTCGAAACATCCAGCGAAAACTAAAGGGATTACCGGATGTTCTCGTGTCTCTTTATTCCATAAAACAACCTCAAAATATCTTGACTTATTTACGACTGATTTATAGTTTAACCGCGGCGAAATAGTAAAATTGTTCGCTTTTCCGACTTTTAAAGCTCAGGCTAGTACTTTTCACTACTACCGCTATAACTAGAACAGACGTGGAGACTGGTGCGCTCCGCGTTTCCTATGAACTGGGTGGTTGCATGGCAATGCGCAGCGATGAGAAAGTAACAAAGTCATAAATAATATCGGACACTCACTTGTCCAGGACAAAGTAGAGGTCGAAGGCACCCTGACAGGACCTCTCCTCCTCCTCCTCTTGTTGCCCCCTTTGCAGCTCTCCTTTCACGGGGGCTTCGAGTAGGAAAAGTCCCAGCAAAACCAAAGGCGAGGAACATGCGAGTCTGTGTCCTCGCCATCTTTCCCGGCTCTGTTGACTACTCCAACCCTATGACAACTAAAAATCTTCACATTTTCTCTCTGTCCTCTGTTTGTAAATCTGCTATGTATATCTATCGCACTGCTTTGATGTTTTTATCCCGTTGAGCTGTATGAGTTCAGTGTATTGAAGCCTTATTCTGTTGAAGCCGGGCTGTCCAAATCTTCTCTTTCAGCTGCGAGAAAAAAACAATGCTTTGGAGCGGGGCAGGATGGAGGCGCGACACCCAAGGAGGAGATACAATATTCCACTTTCCGGCAGAAAACATTATTCCACAAATCCAGCAGAATAATGAACAGACACGGTCTTTTGAGGTATAGGTTTATGAAGGGGATGGATTATATTATAAGAGTGTCTCTTAGTTCCTTGGAGTTTGCTCAAATGTTCCTGGATATTTTGCATTGTGGGCTTATCTCGTGTGGCCATGGAGCATTAAGCAATCACTAATCACTTGTTCTAAGAAGTCAATCATTTTGGTGTTCCCTGGAAGTTGTGTTTTTAGTGCGCCTCCAAAAAACGTGAGAACCACCTCGCTGATGTTCAGTGTTTCGTCCCCAAATGAAAAAACAGAGGAACTGCAAAGAATAGTGAAATTCAAGAGGGGGCATGAATGCAAAACGACATCTGAAAAGGGGGTGCCACTGCTGCTGAAAGGATTATTATAGTGCAATGCACAAAAATATAACTAGAACTACAGTTCAGCTGGTAACCCGGTGGTATAGGGAGAGGGGGTACACACCAGTCAAGAAACACCCTGCGGCTCTAGACCTCATGGAGGCTATGCCAGCTAGCAATTAGTCAAATACAGGGCACTATAGTGTGTGTGTGTGTGTGTGTGTGTGTGTGTGTGAGAGAGAGAGAGAGAGAGAGAGAGAGAGAGAGAGAGTGAGTGTCAAGACCATGATTTTAAAGGAAAGCCTTTAAGACACTCTGTTTCCACACCAGATAGTGAATTAAGAATCGCAGATTGCACAGTTAATTTCTCAGACTGCATATCGATATACTGCAGGTTATCATCGGTGTTGTTGGATTCAAAGAGGTCATTTTTAAAATAAATTCCAAAGTTTCTGTAAAAAGGGGAGATAGAGAGATTACGTTTACTGGTGAAAATGTTTTTGGGTAATAGGCTTGTAAAATTGGCCAATACATGATCCAGGGTGATCTGGCTTGGCCACTGGGCAAATACATTATTCAGAGATTGTTTCAACCTAACGAGCATTTAATGGATTATTCTGCATGAAAGCTTTGGTTTGGGTAAATATCCTGCCAGTTATCGAGCCAAATCTCTGTAATGAGAGAGCGGGAAGACATAAAAGGCTTCGATTGGAATCCCTTAAACCCGTGTTTATATGAGATTTAGGCTTACGACTTCAAAACGTTGAATTCCTCAGTAGGGTAAAATACTAGGAACAAAAACAGAATAAAGATATACATGTGTAAGCTGAACAATGTATTGGATATTCGATTTATAACATTTAACATTGTTATTTGTTGTCATTTCTTGATCTTTTGTTGCAAAGTACACACCAAAGTTCACGTCAGGTGCATGTATGAGCTATATAGAGCCTATCCAAACTGGACCAGCTGTGAGAGTGGATATAGAACAAGCATGTATCAAAATCCTACCAAAACCTGGTAGTAGTTTAGTTGGACTATTGGGCAAAAATGAGCACTGTCTCCCCATTTAAACGCCCTCCTGCTGGGTCCGTTTTGGTTTCATTAGTAGGACTGTTCAGACAAGGAAGAATTTGCCACGGGACTAAATCAAGGCCCTGTGTGTGTGTGTGTACGTGAGCGCGCGCGTGTTTACATCGGCGCGCCACGCTTCAATGCGCCCTCCGACGGGGATAAGTGTGTGTGGGAGTGGAGAGGGAAGGCAGTACCGAGGCAGACTCAGTCGGCATAACTCGCTCGTCCCACGGTCACGGAGAATCGAGGTCCACGTCGTTACCGAGGTCCACTGCACCTGCCTGCAACCTGCTGCCGCACAGGACGAAAACACCCTCCTGCATGACCAGTAGGTGAGTGCACATGCAACACATTACAGCACCCCGTTTCCATGCTCGATTTGGGGGCACGCGACTCTGTCATCTAGGCTCTTTTTTTTGGAAAATGGGGATTTTCAGTGTGGCAGGGTATAATCTTTCCGTTATCATACTTGTCAACACTAAAATATCGAGAACTAGCCGATAGACCCATTATTTAGTCTCCAAATAAAGGGGGGGGGGAAAAAAATCGAAATCGACAATAGCTAATTCGTGAGTAAACGTTGTTTATAAATGACTGAATAACGTTTTCAACTTAGACTGCGCACAGAGGAGGCAGTTGGGCTGCACGGCAGATGGGGAAACAAAAGGAGAAACCGACTGAAAAACTGAGACAAAGGACGTTAGAAATTATTTTGCCTGGTACTGGATGCGCCTGCTCCAGTTAGGACACTGAATTTATATTAAATATTGTTATGATATTAAAATAATATCTCTATCTAAGTTAGTGTACCCAATATCAATTCCAGTAGCCGAAGTAATTCAATATGGTTTGAGAGCATAATTGAATCCAAATATTGTTATATCATTGTTATATATATTGTTATCAGATATCACACCTCCAAAACCTATTTTATTTTGCATATTGAGGGAGACTAGCTCTTCATTTGGTTCGAAATATGAGCAGTATAATGGTCATTTGTCAATGGTCTTTATTTAACAAATGCTACTGAGAAGTCTTCATGATCCCTTTAGCCAGCCTCATTCTATTAATGTGTAAAAAGTGTTTTAAGGTAGACCTACCTATTTTATTTTTCATTTTAAATACAAATGGGGGCGATATTAGTAGTGCCACTACATTAATCAATTTAGAAACTGGAATGCACATCCATCTGCTCTTTAACTAAAAGCCTTTGTATTTTCTACAGTTTAACCATGGATCACAGTTTCCTGCCTCGGTCCATCTGGACCAGTGATAGTAAATTCCTCCAACATCCAGCGGATCTCTACACCAGTGTGATCGTTACACGCAGCATCCCTGCGGGCACGTCCTTTGGTCCATGTGTGCTCCAAAACACCTTCTACGACACCATCGCCTTCATAGCGCAGAAATCCTGCGACAAGATAACTAAATCCTACGTATTTAGGGTGAGTTCTGAAGTAGATTAAAGTGCCTTTTTGTACTCCCTCTTGATGAAACAATGATTTAAAACTGAAGGAGCTGGTCTTTCTTGATGAGTTTAAATTGATACTGAAGGTATTAGATTCACTAAAGAGCTGTCTTTGCTGTGGTTAGTCAGGATTAAAATAGGTCTGCTGGTTTGATATTAGACTATTGCCTTTTGTATAGCAACTTTACTTTGTTCCCCCTTTTACCTGATTTCGACTACATTTTGGTCTTATCTATTGTTTTACCATACTATTTCTTTTATGTGATTTTGACTGCATTTTCACTTTAGATGTTTTTATATGCATGTTGTTTTTGTATTCTTAACATCAGCTCAAATAAAGGTTGAATCACGTACATAAATAAAAAGTTCAATCAAAAAGGTCAAATATTGCCAGTGTAACAATTTCACCTACATTTATTATTATTTTTGAGGACGATTAGAAAGGATAGACATAGATGAAATAGTTTTAAAATGTGATAGTTTTTGGGCTCAAGCGAGATGTTCCTGCTTTCTGCCAACAGGTGGACCCCGAGGCTATGCGTAATTCAGCGCTGGTGCTGTCCTGGCTGCGGCTGGTGCAGGCTGCGCGCAACCCCGAGGAGCAGAACACCGAGGCCTTTCTGAAAGCAGGCCAGCTGTATGTGCGCACCACCCGGGACATCCGGCAGGAGGAAGAGCTGCTGGTGTGGTACGACCAGGAGCTGTCTCACCTACTGAGCTTCACAGACATGACTACCAGAGGACCAAGTGAGGGTGAGACATAATAATATACTGTTGTACTGTATTGATCAACCCAGAGGAGTGATCTTTTCACTTACACCCCTTCCAGAGAGGTAGGGGTGCAGGATCAGATGCAGAACAGCGCCCCTGCAGCTGGTAGGGATTCAGAGTCTTGCTCAAGGGCGGATGTTTGCAGACATGGAGTTCAACTCGGGCCGTGGCTCCTTTGACTAGGCTACCCTGCAGCCTCAATAGACATGAGCAGCATGTGATGAAAAATAAAAAGGGATTAGTCGACGTATTTGTATGGCAGAATGTGCCATGCTCTTTGAGTCTTTGACAGGGGTGGGTTAATGTAAAATGTAATCAAATTGTCTTGAGTGTGATTTATGAATTTATCTCTAGACATACTGAACCATTCACCTTCATATGATCCATGTCTCTTTCACAGAGTTACAATGTGGAAGATGTAACCAGGTCTTCAAGAACGAGTATCCTTTCCTGGCGCACTGCCGCTTCCTATGTGCCCAAGTAAAGAATGACACATGGAGCCGCGAGGTTTACGAGCACAAACACATGGAAATAAAGAGGCAACGTCGAGTGACAGATTTTCATAACATCGCCAGAGATTTGGAGCATAAAAAATCTAGCACTAACGAGGATGTCGAGATTTCCTCGAAGAAAAGGAAATACGAGGAGACTCTTTATCCCAAAGGTCGAAAATCAGTTCTGCTGGAAAAAACTAATATTTCAAACAATGACAATATCACGCAGCTAACCAGGGACTACGACCAAGCAGCTCTGGATGCATCTGTCTCGACTCTGAAACTGAAAGCAGATAAGTTCAAAGCGGACCATTTGGGATGTAAGAACGGCGCTTTTGCCGAAATCGGAGAGACCAAACGGAGTTTTACGCACGACAAAGAGGTGGGCAGAGAGTCTGCGACGGGAGAGAGCTCTGGTGTACACTCAGCCAGCAGCAGTGCATTTTCTCTGGTCCTGTCAAACGGTCGGGGGGAGCAGAAAAGTGCCTTTTGCAAACCGAGCAAAAGAACTTCTCTCAGTGACCCAACAGCGCATCTAACCAGTGCACCCACAGCCCACCCCAGTCGCCTGGAGGACATGGCTGATGTTTTCACCTCGAGGACCGTTATGGGATACAGCAATCTGATGGCATCCAATATCCTGAGTGGTGACTTGCAGGGCGCTACTGTCCCCGCGCAAGTATCCATAAGCAGCGCTTTCCATTACGCACCGGAGCACTGGTCGAGGAACATAGGCGCTCAGCTTCAGACCACCTCGTCTCTCACAATCCTCCCACCGACTTTCAATTCATTCGGAGTGTCGGTGCAGAACTGGTGTGCCAAATGTAATCTGTCCTTCCGGATGACCTCTGACCTCGTCTTCCACATGCGCTCTCATCACAAGAAGGAGTTTGCGGCGGAGTCCCAAGTGAGGAGAAGGAGAGAGGAGAAACTCACCTGCCCGATCTGTCACGAGTACTTTCGAGAGCGGCACCACCTCTCCAGGCACATGACGTCTCATAACTGAAACTACAAAGAACAAAAAAACCTATATTTATTTCCCTAAATGATGCTTAGAGTGTCTATATTAACTGCTTTAGATTTCAGATTCATGATGAGACTTTGGTGTATAACAGTGAATGTAGGTAGCTGTACAGAAAATAGAAGATTGCGCACCAGGGCGCAATGGACACATATGGCCATGAAAACCTGTCCACTAGATGACGATAGAGAAACGTGTAAGCTGATTTTACTACATGTTTTGCTGTATGTGGTTTAGTCCTGTTTGCTAGGTTGATAGTAAAATTTTGTCTGAATTGTGCCTTATGAAACTCAGGATGGAATTAAGAGAGAGATCTTTAGGACAGCTCATGATTGTCACAAATATCTGGACGCAGTTCTCTTATTTATCAGCTTACTGTCAAATAAGCTGGTGGTTTTGCTTTGTACAGATAATATAGACCGAGTGTGTTTGCACATTCATTTTCAAATCTAAAATCATCAAAACAAAACCGACGTTGTTCCGAGTTTTTCCTTTCACACTTTCACCCTCAGTTGGTTTAAACATCGAAAAGCAGTCTCAATTCTTACTCCTTCCAATAGGTGGCGTTAGAGATCAACTTTTCTCCAGTCCCAGGGGTGGGCATATTCATCATAAAGATTCATCCACCGAATTTGTGTCTAGACCGTCCTGAAAGACGTTTCATTTATAGAATAGTAATTCATATACGAATACCTCAGTTATGTTGACATGAACCAACGAGCAGCTTGAAGATAAAAGACAAGATATGGAAAATAAGAGATTTTCTTATATTGAGCTTATGGGGCAAAACATTACAGTATGTCACAGCTAAATATTCTTATTTAAAATAGGGACTGGAGTTATAGGTGTGTTTTCCACTGAAATGTTGACAACATTTGAGCATATGAGTATTTGAATCCTGAGTTGGAATGGGACTAGAAAAAGGTGAGAGGATCATTTGCAGGTTACCTTTCAAGAGTCTGTAATTGATGCAATGCTACAAAGTTTGATTGTTATCATGAATTTACAGACCCACTGTGATGGAGCCCATACGCTTATACTGCTCATAAGTTGGAGATTTTATTTTTCCCCACGCAGTTGAGCAGCTCAGTTGAAGCTGTGGACCGACGGACATAAATAACCTTCTCTGTTGCAGGTAAATGAGGCGGGAAGAAGGCATGAAGTTCATGGGAAAGTCAAGTCTCGACCCTGCGTGAAAGTTCAATCACTGTAATATGAGCAGAGATGTAAAACCACCCAGACTCAGTTTACTATTTTTTATTTGGGGAAAAGCGTTTAACCAAATCATTCTTGGTTATATTCATGGTAATAGTTAGTAGCCAGTATCAAACTGATAAGATATATGAAGATACATTATGTTTACATTAGTGGTTGCTTTCCTCATGATAATCAACTGGAGGTCATATTTAACACGTTTGATTTACCACTGTATCAATGAATATTACTGACCCTAGTAGCCCAACAGAATTGACCATGAAACAGAACAAATATACTGCAAAAAGTAATTTCATCTTGTATTGAGTCTTAAAATCCCATTATTAACAGTCGTCGAGTGGATTGAGATCATTTTACTATTTGTTTCTAAAGCAATTTGACTTGCTTCAACAATTTTCTTCCATCCAACATCTTGATGGAGTGATCTGCCTTATTTCGAGATATTGACATTTGATTCCGAATTAAAAGTTCTTGAAACAAGTCAAACAGATTTGAAAACATGAAAAACGATCTGACCCCATTGGCAGATGTTTTTCACTTGTTTAAAGAAAAATACGATTTTTTTTGGACTAAATGACTGATGAAGATGGACGGACAGTGTCACTCTATAGCCTTGTCCTAATTAACAAAATGATTAGTTTCCTGCAGAGCGCCGGGGAAAGAGCCGTTTCAGACTGGACACAGAAAATCCTCTGTTGTATAATAATGGCTGCATTGCTCTCCATTAATTGAACAGCCATCATGTGGAAAAACAAATATTGTTCTTGGTTCCCTGCTTGCCGCGTTTCATTTTGGCTTTAAGGTGTATCGGGCTCTGAACATGAGCTGTAGTTTCTACTGTGGTTTTCTCTCGGCTGAAATTGACTATTGTAAGTATTCTCCTGTGATTGTGATTGCGGTTGACATCGGGTTCAGTTTGCAACAGCAGGCTGTGGGACCGGACTGTAAAAGGGATCAGTCAGGAAATGAGAAAAAAAAGGAGTCTGAACGAGTCATTACAATTGCGCTACTTACTTTGGCGATTGTGGGCTTTGAAGCTAAAATATCTATTAATGTAAACATGATTTATAACAACCCCAAAATTGCCGTCATCATAATTTAAAACGGAGTTATAGCCTAGAGTATAGGTTTTATTTTAGAGACTGGTTTGCTCAAGAGGTTGTAAAAGAAAGATTAGACAAGGGAGAAACATTTCCAGTTTCTCCTAATTAGAGTAAACTGGGATCATGAATTTTGTACATTCATACTTCACATACACACACACACACCACACACACACACACACACACACACACACACACACATTTTTAGACTTAAACAAGTTTGGCCAGTGGATTAAACAGCATGTTTTGTATGGTTAGGGTTATGTGATGCTGATCATCATTAAAGTTTACATAGAACTGTCCTTTTATGATAGAAGGTGATGTACTGGCCAACGGCATTTTCTTTCTCTGGAGATTTTGATCCAGAGCAAACCCTGTCTGCCTATAGGCGACTGTAATTCTAAACAAACTTGCATTCACAAACACCATTTTAATAAAATGTATTTAATGACAAATAGTAAAATAAGTTATCCTCCCATGATAAAATGAGATCTCAATCTCAATCTCACTCTCCTCTCATGCTTGCAGTCCTACATATGGAGAAATATATAATGGAGAAAGAAAAGCGGACAGGAGGGAGGTCACAATCTGTTTTGGAGATATGATAACAGCTGACTGGTACCACACCGTTCCTTTTTTAGCTCTCCACACACACATGCAGGCACAAGAACATACACACAAGCAGAGAGACTCACAGCGTGATCCTGCTGTTGATAGATGATAGACACTCACAATGGCATATCATGTATATTTAACTGCAATCTATTGCTATGTAACTATGGATTAACATTTGGTGGGCTCAATGTTCTCCCTCTCCCCAAAATGGTCCCTGAATGTGTCTCTGTCTTTGCAACAAATGTACACTCCAGTGTTGACAGTGGGGAAGTTCAAAGGATACTACTGAGGTACTCTGCCAGGCTCTAGGCAACACAACCACAGAGTAATGGGTGGATAATCAAAAGGTGTTATAACTGTCCCCACTGTTGCAGACACACTATAGGTAGTATTCATGTTCCCTTTTTCCTCCTGAAACTAAAAGATTAACAAGCACTTGAATCAAAGTGGTTGACATCGTCTTTTTCAAACCATCTGTTCAAAAAAGCCATTGAGGAGAACATCCTGCACTTGGAAACGCTTTGCTTTTGAAGGGGGGACAGATGGGTAGAGAGGGGAACTGCACCATATTTTGAAGTTCAAGTGGACGACATCCTAATTGGAATTGGTGCATGCCTGCTTCCTGCATCAACCAGTAATCCATGGCAGCGGCATCACTCGCATCATCTGCTGGACAACAGATATCCGCGCTTTCGGTGTGGAGTAGTAATGGGTTCAAGGGGCTTTAGGGGAATGTTGGCTATCTTTGAGGGGAACCTTCCTGCCTTTGTACTAAGTTATTTAGGAACAGTTGTGCCCTTTTAGCCTTGTTTTGACAAAAGATTCCCAAGAATCAAAAGAAAAATTTTACCTCATGACCAAGAATAACAGCGGTAAGAAACAATAATATTCCAGCAAAAGTATTGGATTAAATTACTTTTTATTCTAACTTTTATAGATGGCTACTTTTTCATAATTTAAACAAAACACATGTACAAAACACCAGCTTCTAAAATATAATAATACATAGCCTAGTAACAACGTTTCACATACAATATAGAAAAATATTTCTTGTTTCATTATAGCATTCTTTAAGTGTTATGAGAGGTGGTGGGTGGTAAATGACTTCCAGACGCTCTCTTTACAATTCATTGGATAGTTCCTTTTTTGAGATACAGAGCAAGAATGTACAGTAACTCTTTCCTGTCTCACAAACCAATTGACATTGCATGTACGTACAATGTGGAGTAGCGCGCTTAGCCTAACAGTAATGTGTACACAATATGTGAAAATGTAGAAATACTTTTCTCTATCATCTATATGGTATAAGCTGCCCAAGTGACACACTGATAAAGTCTTTCAGTAATAGCTTGTGTCCACTGACAACATGAGCACAAAACCGCTGTGAGCTGTTTGAAAAGCAAGTGCATTCTGAGATAAAAGGGAAGGCAGCACTCAAACATTCCTGTCCATGAAATCCTTGACATTATCTCAAACACAGAATCGAAACAACGGGCTAATGAGACATGCGGAGCCCTGATTTTATATGTGTGACTCTGTTCCCCTTGCAAAGGCAGATGCCAGACAATGTGCCTCTTCAACTCTGCTGCCGCAGGACAGGAGGGATGGAAGTGATTTCTCTACGGCCTATGTTCCGAAAGGAATTACAACGGCCTTGCTAACTCTGTTTCTCGGTATCAAGAAAACCACTTAACAAACCGAGGATTGGTTTGATGAACGCATGACGTCCTCAGTCCCTGTTAGTCCCTTTGTTTTTTTCGCTCCCCATCCACCCTGTTGTGTCCTCTGCCCTCCCTTCCTATCTGCAGGAGCAGGATTGGACAGACATGTCGGGGTAAACCTTGAGCACCGGGTTCCTGGCTTCGTCCTGGTAGAGAACGGCCAGAGGACTCATCTTCTCGGGGACGCAGCAGGGCTCCGGCACCCCGGGGATGATCCCGACCGCTCGGACTATGCTCTGGATGGTGGCATGGTTGGAGGGCCTCATCACCTGGGAGAGAGGGTGGGACGACAGGAGAGGCATGGGAAAGTGGATAAAGGGGAAGATGATGATCATATAACAGTGTTGAAATAACGTGGCTGTGTTGTTTTTGAACCAAATTAAATGATATATAGTCAGGTAAGATTTGTGCTCTTACCTTGGGCATGGGAAATCCACAGGTGCCAGCACAGTAGTAGGCATCAAAGGCCTTGGGTGCTATGACCCACTCGCTCCAGCCAATGTCTGCAAAATCCACTTGGAGGTTCCTCCTGGAGCAGCCCCGGTGCTGGGTGTCTCCCCACTGCCTTCTCCTGGCTTTACGCATTGTTCGCTCATCAAAACTCAGAACAGGTGACCGCGGCTTAGTTCCTCCAGCTCTCCCCTTATGCTTTTTTCCCATCCTTTCCTTCATTTCTTTGCTCGTCCCCCTGTTTGTCACTGCCATCCAGTGTCCTACTGTCTTTGTTGCTGGACTTTTTCACAGTTGTCTCGTCAGAGTGGAGGACCTGTGATGTTCTGTCTCCTTCTTTGAGTACCTGAGGGTCATCTCTGTCATGCACTCCTCTACCTTGCTCCACACCATCTCTACCCTGGCTCTTCTTCTCCTTCTCTCCCGATTTAGACTTGTGTTTGAGCGCCAGGTGCCAAGTACTCTCCCACAGGTCATCTTTCCTGTAACCATCAGGCCTGTAGTCAACCTCAGGCAGCTCATTGTTCTGGATGGGGTCAGAGAGCAGAGTCGCTTCCCTCCTCACTCGTCCTTTCAACTCTGGTGAGGAATTAAGTTTGTGGAGGAGGTGAGAGGAGTGTGAGGAATGTGAGGTCTCTCCTCCCTCGGGGAAGGGGTCATATCTCTGAAGGCTTGCAGCCACACTGTTGGGCTCTGCCAAGGCCTGGTCGTTGGCGTACAGTAACAGGTAAGGCAGACTGCCTGCAGCCAGTGCCTCCTCTGGTTTCCTCTGGTACTGCTGCCCTAAGTCCAGCTCCACTGACACTAAGAGATGACCCTTGTCCCGCGCCTCCTTTATGACCTGGGTCACATCTTTCATCTGCCACACCCCTCTCCTGTGGGGGTGGAAGGTCACATTGCCTAGGAATGACACCGTTGACCCAGGGCTGATCCCTGACCCAAAGGTGACAGAGCGAAGGAGGAGGCTGATGGTCGGAAAAGGGTGCATGGGTTGAGGACGGCAGGACGGGCTCTTGAAGCGTTTACAGAACCAGGCTTTTTGACGAGGGTGACTATCAAGCAGGAAGTGGAATGTGGCGGACAAAATGACCTCTGAATCCTGGAGGGACGTAAGGTTCAGCTGGTACACCATCCTCTGGTCGGCAGCGTCTGTACAGAGAATCAATCCATCAATCAATCCATCCATCAATCAATCAATCAGCTGAAAGACACTACAATGAAACATGTTTTGTAGACAAAGTGGCGCTTTATAGAACCACAATATTCCTTCTAAAAGATTCCTCAAATATTCCTCAAATAATTCCTTCATATAGAAACAATTGGCCTGCAGTTTTGTTGTTCACAAGTAGTTCTATGTAGAACATTATATGTTTTTCTTGGTTCTCTAATGGCTACATACAGTTTTTAGTTTTACATGTTCCGTGGTTCTTCCGTAGTTCCTTGATAGTTCCACACTGACTTGACAGACCAAAAGGTTTGGTGCTGTTAGATGATGAAAGTGTTTGCCTTAGGAACCAAGGTAGGCACTGACAACCTTGGTTTGAACCATGCTTATTTGAGTCTTCACCGTAATGTATAAACAGAACTGGAGATTATTGTATTAGTAAAAGGGAATGAACGATTTGGTACTGAAGTCCCACGTGAAAGTGAAAGAGAAAGAGCGGCTTCCCTGTGGTTACAATCCAAAGTACTAATTGGTACTATTAAGCACCTTTCATTGTTATGGTTACATAGCTGGAGCCATGTGGCTGGTATGCGGCCATATACCTTGGTAGGATTTCAGAAGGTGCCCTTAAGAGGAACCAGACTCTGGGGATCTGGCGGGCAGGGGAAGCAGAGAGCTACATATTCATGATGAACATTAACTTCAACAGCAGAGTTATTGTTCATTGTATAAGAGTTCAACGGAAGTATGGACTGACTCAAGAGATATACATTACCTCGGATTCAGCCTGCATATGGAAACGCTTACCTCAGTTTCCCTTAAAGCTTCCCCTTAAGCCTAATACAGCCAGCACTGTCTGTCCAGACACCAAGACATAATCAACTGTTTTAACAGATCTTACATTGTTGTGAAAACTCTCTTACATCTCTCCTTGGATTACACCCAGATTCTGCAGTAAAAATACACACGTGTTATGATATGCCATCTGAGAACTACATGGGATATAAATGTCCGTGTGTTGTGTTTATAAAAACAGCATCAGACGGAGAAGAACCACGGTGCGTTAAGCCTTCTGACTCCAGGACGTGGAGTCACATGTGTCCTGTGGCCACAACAGGAAAGTGGAGGCGACTACAGGGACGCTGTGCCGTGCGTAAAAGCTCCTGCGTTTTTTTTTGTGCTGTACTGAAGCTGGGCATTGCTCGCAGGGAATCGCACGCATTCTTGCGCATATTGTGCGTCTGTCTGCGGTAGATGCTGATCTGCTGCAGACTCCGCGCAGCGGGGGCACAGCTGCTGCCCCAAACTGAGTGAGCCCGCAGCCTCCCCAAATCACTTAACGGCATTCTCAGACTGTTCCAAAACAACCCTACCTATTTAGAGCGGCTGCTCGAGCCCTGCAGCCCACCGAGCACTTATAATAACATCCATGGAATATCAAGGGCACTTTCTGACTTTTTCTAAAACGCCACATGTGAATATGTTTTTACGTTGGATAGATGGTTCACTAATGGCAGACTATATTTTTAACGTTTTGGTTCCTTAATGAAGTTTACATGAAAACAATCTGAAACTGCACTACAGCCCTCCTGCAGCGGGACGTTTTGTCTCTGTCGGTTGTCTATTGTAGACAGGTTGATCCACACACCTTGGCTGGCTTTGAAAGCCCTGACAGTGTTTCCCTCTCTGAGGCGGTTTTCCCTGTTGCATTTTTCATACAGCTTGAACATGTGTTGCGAGACCATGTCCTGATCCAAGCCGTCTGAGAAAGGGTCCGATGGGGACTGGAGGAAGCCACTGTCCTGTGCGCTCCGAGAGCCCCTTATGATCCTACCCGATGCAGCAGCCAGGTAACAATTTAGGACCAACAGGAACAGGTGCGACGAAAACATAGTCATAACTGGCATTTTAGTGATAAAATGAATACAATATCAAAATCCAAGACGCAAATAGTTGCTGCAAAATCTTGGTCAAAACCATCCAAGACGGACTTTAAAGACGCGCCAGAAAATCCAGTCTGAAAAAGGCTGTGCGTAAAGTTTCCACGTCTCCTCTCACTTTCCGCTTGTCTCTCCTCTGTTCCTCAGTTAGCCGTCTCACTCCTCTGTGTCAGACTGTGTGGGACGTGGATGTTGAATGGGTTAGTCCGGGCAACAGTTGTAGCTGCTACTTTTACACTTGCGTCTCTGCTTGACCGCCAGAGGCTTGGGGGGTGGGGGTGTGTGTGGGGGGGTTATACTGGAGCGGTGAGAGGTGCTGACGTATATTCCTGTCAGCCAACGAGCTCTCTCCAGAGCACACACACACTGAACTGGAGGTCATGATGCGGGTCTCTCCCTCTCTCACTGATGATGATGATGATGATGATGACGATGACGATGACGAAGATGATGATGATGTCTTTTATTTTGTTATGTTGCTGGTGATCCATTGGCTGTGGCACAATGCTGATCAAATGTGTTGAGAACAGAACTAGTTAGACAAAGCCACTACTGGAGTACGACGCACTGTGCATTTTTTTCAGTCAAAGTAATTCCACCTCACAATTTCCAGCTCACAACATTATTTCCAGTAACTGCTTCTGACATGATCTCAGTCACACATAATTAGCATAGAAACACCTACAATAATAGTCTGACCAACCACCCAAGGGCTATTGTTAGCAATAGTGATCCACATTTTATACAGCAGTGTGTGTGTGTGTGTGTGTGTGTGTGTGTGTGTGTGTGTGTGTGTGAGAGAGAGAGAGAGAGAGAGAGAGAGAGAGAGCCTGTGGTGTAGCTGTGAGATGAGAGTCTTTGGAGCGCCTCGCCGCGATTTTATTCATGGCATTCAGAACTTGACCTCTACTGGGGTTGCCAGTTTCAAACTCACTACCGGGCATGTTTTTGTCTCTGGTGTGTGTGTATTTGTGTACGTATGTGTGTGTGTGTGGGCATATGAGTTGTTTCCAATGTGTGTCTCTGGTGTCTGGAGCTCTGTACCAACAATGCTTGTTCTGTGAAAGTGGTGGTCTCCAGCAGAGAGGCTGTAACTAGCTGGGCCCCTTGGGTCACTCTCTGCCACTACACACACACACACACACACAGAGAGAGCCACTAAATACCTTTCTGGCCCCCAAGGGCCCCACAGGATACTCCCTTTCACTACGCTCAACACCCACAACAGGTCTTAAATCTGGCTCATTCTGGAGATGTGTTTGAAAGTGCAAGTGTGTGTGTGTGCGCATGCATGCGTGTGTGACAGCATAGAAGCATTATGGAGGAACTGGCTGGAGTGGTGGGCTCCATGGTTTTGTTATTGCGCGCAAACACATGAGACACTGCCTTTTCACATACCATCACCATGTCAAGTTATACTCTGTTGAAAAACAACATATAATTGACTATTGTGGTTATTTATGGGAAGACATGCAATGCTGTCTAAGTGTCATCTTTGAAAAACACTGTGAGTGAAATCTAGCAAGAAAACAGCATGACCACTCTTTAAATCAATACCCCTAGCTACACAAACATTTAATGAAAGATTTATTGTTGTTTCTTTGGGAGTAATACATTTCAAAACCACGCAAAAATTGCCCAACAGTGCTGTCCTCCTCTGTCATTAACATGCCTTTAAGAAACCCTTGTCACGAATGCTTGGAGGATCCTTAGAATGGAATGGAGATGAACACACAGAACAGAGAGCCAGGCAGTTTAAACAAGCCTGCAGGGAAGTACCACATGGCTTTGAATTCATAATCCTTTTGATATAATGTAGGAGTATGTTAAAACATTTCTGTTGTCTCTGAAGAGAGAGATGAATGGCAGGTCCACAGACATGCAAAGAGAGAAAGTGTGTGTGTGTGTGTGTGTGTGTGTGTGTGTGTGTGTGAGAGAGAGAGAGAGAGAGAGAGAGAGGTTAAGCGTTATCTGAAACCAGGGCATTTGGGTCACATTAAATAGTCCCAGGGAGGAGACAGCCCAATAGAAGTTAGAGCAAGAGGATGAGAACATTAAATGACTTTGACCTCTGACCCTGACTAAGTAGGGCGGCATGAGATTAATGTTGGGAATTATCTAGAATAACACCCCCTCTCTGCAGCGGTATCACTGTGGCTAGACCCTGGCGCTCACACCACTAATACAACAGGAACAGGATAGAGAAACCAGGCCTCTTAACCTGTGGACAATGTGTCTCAAGAGAGCCCCAACACCCAGGATGTAATAGGAACTTTGCATGGCTTACTCCATGGATTAACAGCACAGTGGCTATGGTTACACTCCTCTTTTCAATGTGACGGTCATCAGGAGGCATTAAGTGACAGTCGTGACGCACAAAAGTCGTATTTTGCTCACACTGCTGTGGGCTCTTTAAAGCCACATGTGGAAGTGGTTAGGTTTTGCTTTGCGATCAGAATCTGAAGGATTTTGATTTAAATAAATACAGCCACATGAGACGCACAACCGTTTCCAGGCCAAGCGTGGTCATACAAGCGATGCGATCGTCATAAAATCTTTTGAATCAGATCTCAAAAATCACATTGAAACGACAAGTGTAACCGTTGCCATCGTCATAACACGGCATGCATCAGTGCAGAGCTGAAAGAGACGTGCTCAGACGTGATCAGATAGACGTGGTGTGGATTGTTACATGATACTAATAAAATGATAAATGCACTGAGGCTTGTAGCATGCAACTTTTGTAGATTTTGAATGATTGGTTTATAACCCAGGGCTTGTGGGATGTAGGTCGTTACTACCCATTGATCTCTGCGGTGTGCTGTGGGATCGGACTGTGAGGGCTGCTGTATCTGACTGCTCGGGCTGTGTTACAGGGCCGTGGTGTGTTATAGTTTGTTCAACATGGAGGTCCCCTAGTAGGGCCGTCCAAACCAAACAGGAGCTCTGTTCTGCTCTCTGTGGGGGTATAGAGGAGCATGAGGAATTAACATACCCGTGTGTGTGTGTGTGTATGTGTGTGTGTGTGTGTCTGTGTGTGGCGCAAGCACTGAGGGTTGGTTCTGGAAATGCTCCTAGTTTAACACCTTTGTATGCCATCGGGTGAGACGTTCTGGTTCCAGGGCTCTGCAGTGGGGGTCTGATAAATGTTTGTGTGTGGCCGTTGGGGCTGCACATATTCCAGTGACTGATATTGTCATGTTTTGTCCAAAAAGTGAAGACTGTGCATGTATGGACTAATTGGCAATGTTTTATGCCCATAAAAATAAAGAGGGGCAGAAACAGCGGTGGGCTGGGCTATGTGTGAGCAGTGTATGTGTCAGCATGTGTTGTGCGCCCGCCAGACTCTTTACAGCGGCTGTTACTCACTTCGCTGTTTACCTCAGGAATATTTTACGGGTGAACAAACAGCCGGTCAGACTGTAACGTACAAGAGGTCACTCAACGTTTGCAGGTAGGTGAGCGACAAGCCGTCGTCAGTTTAAAGGCTGTTTTAAGACTTTCAGGATGCTGTTGACGGTGAAACTCAGCCACGGTCACGGTTCAACCACTGCTGAGGTTAAAACTCACTCACTCTGCATTGTTTTATGGTTCTACTGTTAGGGTCTCTCTCTCCTGACGGACATATGCGTTCCATTAATGACTGCGGTTGCCAGAGAATGTCCTGTTGTTGTTTCAGCAGTAAAACTGATACCAGTTAGACCAGTGGACCAGGATCCAGTAAAACACTGACTTCCCTACAACGGGGGATCCAGAAGACTAGGCCAGTCTCGGATAGTCTGACCCAACTGGGAGACACAGTATGGGGGGTAATGAGACCAGGAATACCACCATGTGAATGTCATCCACCCTGCCTGGTAGGTGTGTGAGTGTGAGAAAGAGCAGGAGTGTGTTTGTGTGTGTGACTATGGAGACTATAGTTATGCTAGGGGGTGTAACTCTGTGACCCATTCACATGGTTAATAAAACATTCATAGAGGCAGAGGAATGCTATGGTTTTTGTGTGTGTGCGCACGCATGTGCAGGCAGATGTGTGTGTGTATATGTGTGTGTGTGTGTGTGTGTGTGTGTGTGCATGCATGTTTGTGTGTGAGAGGGAGAATGAGTGTGTGTTCCTCTGTCTGTGATGTTGGGCCTCCTGCAGTGACCCCACGGAGTGCACCATTCTGTCTGCAAACAAAGGGCCGGCTGTTCCCCCCCACATCAACCGTGGACTGCTCCAACACCGCCGACCGCTCGCCGCCGAGCTAACCAAATATTTCCCTTCCTGCGCTGAATTTGTCTCAATAAATAGTTTTGTGTTTGGGGTTTTCTTTCTCCTCTGGTTCTCTGCATTTGATAGAGGACTCCTGAACACACAGGTGGTCACTGGATCTCAGTCCTCGGGAGGCAGAAAGAGACCTCTTGTTTTGAAATGTAGCTGGAAACCGGTGGATGGAGATCGGCTTCTTACAATGGCACCTCATATGATTTTCTGACTTCTGCGTGGAAAATTCTCCACCAAACTGTACCACAGTACACCAGGCCTCTGTGGGAGTATTATTTCATGTTTAATTGACATGTGACACTTTCATTTTCATTTTGGTTCCCTTCTGTCTTCACAGCCCAAGGAAAGGTACATAGAGACGTATTGTGCTTAAGATGTCACTGGCCGCCTCAAGATGAAAAGTATTTTCTCTGAACACAAGTCAGACCACTTGGCAGGAAGGGTGATCGGCGATTAAGGAAATAAATGGTATATGTGTTCATGTGTTTCTGTGTGTGTGTGTGTGTGTGTTTGAAACACTCGCAGAATTGATGTTCTTTTCCAGGACTGACATATAACCTTTGTTCTGTCTGCCTCCTTCATCTCTCAATGGCCACTTCATTCACCAGCAGAAAAATCAATGTTGGACTGTGTACTCCAGCTACCAGCTCATAGCTTATTACGTTTGGTGGTTCACACTCATGTTATCAGTGTGTGTTTGTGTGTTTATGTTTGTGTGTGTATATATTACCCATTACATCTAATTGCTCTAATACGGTAAAAATGTTCTTTGTCAATAGTCATGGCTTTACTGCCCCTCCATACAATACAGTATGTCTCCAGTTAACCCCCAGTTAACATTTGACGGATGGCACTACAAGACTTTGTACTCAGGCATTGAAGCAACTGAGTGCACAGTGTTTGCTAGAGCTGGGAATGCAGAATATTCTAGGGAGAGTGTGATCTGAGCTGTGACTGGTGGTGTTGTGTTTACTCTGACGCCCGTGATATTCATTACAGGCTGAGCTGTGTGCTGCTACTTCCTGAACACGTCCCATAGGCCCGTGACCTTCACCTCCACAGGCTGCCCTTAAACCCCATTGGGCTGGAGCCAGGATGGAGGAAATTGCACTGGGAGATTGATTGGCTAAATCCTTTAATTATTGGGATTTCACAATGGGGCCTGAGTGACTGTGCCATTGGCGGTCGCCTGAGTCAAACAAAGATGGGAATGTTCAGCCCTCAGAAACATATTGACGGACCTCACCGCGATGTTTTCAGAATTCATGGGAAATTTGAGGTTTTATTTGAGGAATGGGAATTCCAGCGGGTTTCATAATATTGACAGAAAATAAAGATGAAACACTTGGGATTGAGTTTTAGTATTTTAACTGTAAAACTAATCAAAGAGCAATTATTTGTCACTTCCTCCCCACTTCACATTTCTTGTGTTTATCTAAGTGTAGATTTGAGAGAGTGTGGATGGAGGACATGTATTTATTCACTGGAATTTAATACTTTTTTTGTGCTTGTGCATACATGCATGGCTGTTTTACCAGAATGTGATATGCCCACACACATTCAGCACAATATCCTGTTGAGATTTACATGGGGTTTGCTTCTGTTGAGTGGACTTTTACTCGATGGCCTCAAGGTTCCTAAAAGCCTGTTATCCTAGAGCTCTGCTTCTCTAAAGAAAGCAGATATGTAATACGTGTTTGGAATATGATGGCAGGGCCTTTTCATAGCTTGATGGATCTGTCTGAATGACCCTTGGTTTAATTTGCTTCTGTCTCCATCACTTAGCCAGATGGTGGCTGATATTTCCCTATAAATGTGACCTCTTAGCAGAGTAATAACCACTATATCTATTTCCCATTAGTAGGGGTTCAGCCTTCCCCATCTCCCTCTGAGCTCTAATTGGACATGGCCGTTGCTCTGGTGATGTCATGTCAGTCATTAGTGGGAGGACTATTGGCTGATTACTCAAAGTAAAGGTCTAAAAGTTTTGTTAAGTATTGTTGTATTTCTGAGTCCTTTTGAATCAATTTGATATCTCATGATTAGGACAATCTTTGATAAAGCGCAGCTCATTTTGATCCAGTAACTCTTGTAGGTAGGCCAACCTACAGCACAGACATATTAAAGAGTGAGAACCGTGTACATAATCGGCCCCAGAAAGCCTGCTGTAAGGTCATGGCCAGAGCAGCGGTGGCCAATCTCACAGGAACGCAGATTCAATTAATATGAATGGAGGCCCTTTGTTGATAACTTCCTGGTTTTAAATAAAGTGAACCCTCAGCTTTCCCTCTGTTATTACTACCATTCTGGCATGAGAGACATCAGCATGGTACCGGGACAGTTTGGCAGACTGGGGGGAGATTTGATTTGATTAATACAGGCCAGACACACCTACCTACAATATATAAATACACTAGGGTAAAAACCTACATACATTTCTTTCTGTCAGTAAATCCATAAGGATCTGATAAATTGTAGCCTCAAAATACATGTTTGTCTTTCTAAGATGAGCTGAAACTTGAATCATCCCCATTGTGAAATTGGGTTGTTGCACCAGAACAGCAATAGGATAAAGCAGTGAAAAATAGAATATAATAAAAAATCATATGGGGGTTGTATAAACATACACAACCGACAATTTCAGCACCACAACATGTTAGGCAAAACTTATATATATATATACAAATACGTATATATATGTGTGTGTGTAGTATGAAACAGATGGAGCCATTGACACAGATATATGGGAATCTGAAGAGAGCAGAAATGTGAATTCTCCTCATTGGTTTGTTGTCAGTGTTGTACATCACAGTCATTCACAATGTGTGTAGAGGAGATGACGGAGGCGGTGAGGTCACCAATAGTTAAACCTTCCTTGGGAACAGCTTCTACACACAGTGCATAGGTAGCAAAACTGAGTACTTAGTATCTTGGGGTATTTTTGCCTTTGTATTTGTATCAATTGTCCTCGTGTTTTAATATTTTATTTCCTGAAGAAATTCCTAAACACTGGCACAATGATAGATAAATGTAATATACTACATTAGGAAATGGATTCTGTAGCGGCGGTTATTGTGCAAAGAATACAATCTTGAATCTGCTATTATAAACACGCTGTTCTCCACTTCCCTTCCTTTCTCCACCCTCTACGTGTTTCATTCTTTCTCTATCTCATTTTTCTCAAAGCGTCTATCTTTTAACCTCTCTTACTCTGTCCCTCTCTGTCTCCCTCTTTCCCTGTCTGTCCCACTCTCCTTCTTTCCCTCCTTCTCTGCACGGCTCCTTTCCTCTCATTTGCAGCTGCCTATATTTTACAGCTTACAGGGAAATGGCTTCCCACAGAACGCCTCCCGTTCTGTCTCGCTCAAACACAAACCAGGATAAGTGACGTTTATCATCACGTCATTTTTAAATGTTGTATTGCACTTTGTCTGTCTGTCTGTGTGTGTGTGTGGTTTTTAAAAAAAATCATAGCATTGCCCCTGGATGAAGCTTAAGGTCTCGGTTGTGGATGGGAAAAGCTGAAAGGGCCTTGATAACTGGTATGTATAGTTGTGTAACTACTTAGAGATGTTGACATGTACTGAGTGGTCGAGAGCTGCAGGAATGCAGCACATTGTATAGAATGAGACCCAGGCTGCTTTTGACGACCACACTGTTAAAATGAACAATGTCAAATTTCATGTTACCATATATTTATGGTTCCGGGCGGCCTAAATACCTTCATGATAGATAGACCTAGTCTGCCTTATCATGCCTTTGCATATAAAATATAAATATTATTTATGAATGCTATCAGATGTGGCAGACACAAGCTGTTAACATTCAGTCTCCATGTAAACTGAAACCTCAGTCCTGGTTGAGAGTCTTTCTGATTCACAAGGCGTTTTTCTGAAATGAATGGACTTCCCTTCCCCTGACACAGTGGGGGCAGCAGGGAAGTGGTGTCAGATGTTATAGTGCATGTATATGTATTGTGTGTGTGCCTGTGCACGTGTGCCCCTGTGTGCGTGCATGTATGTGTGTGTGTGTGTGTGTGCGTGTGCGCGTGCTGTACGCATACACAGCCCACAGCACTTCCAAGGTCACGGTCATGGACCACGAGGTCTTCTGTTGTTTAACCTCTCCTACCACAGCAGCAGACTGGCACAACAATCCTTGAAAGCCAGTAGTATCTAAACCATGGAAGTCTGGAAAACAAGGTCCAATCAATCCCAGTGACCTCCAGGTTATGAAAAGTTCTCGTAGAGGTAGTCTGTGAAGCCCAAACACAACACACGCTCCTCCTCCTCCTGTTCTCCTCACTCCTCCATCTCAGACATGAGCTAGAGACAGATGATAGAGTCGAATAGGAGACGGGTGATATCATGCTTGGCGGCTGAATAAGCCTGGAGCAAGAACAAAATTCTCTCCAACAAGTCATTAGTACGGTGATTCTAATGAAATGGGAAATAAGCTAATTTGTTGGAATTGAAACTCTGTGAACCTGCAGCTTTTACTTTCTGGCTGCAACTCTATTTTTAGAGGGTCACGCTGGAAAAGTCATTAAATTACAATTAAATCATCATTAAATCAGCATTTGTAACAAGTGTCACCAGTAGCAATGATCTCATCAACGCGAGCCTTTTAACAGAGCCGTGGGCCAACATTAGAGAGATAAAGCTGTAAGTGAGTGCACATTGGGTCATGACAGTGTCAGGGGTGAGACATGTGGCATCCACCAGAGTATGTCTGCTCACACCCAGACGTCTGCTGTACCACACAGAGCTGATTGTTCCACAGCCATGGGCTCTTCCATTCAGGGCCTAGCCGCTCTCTGGTCCATCCTAGGCCCAGGGAGGAATCTCCTCTCCTAGGGTGACTAATGCTGAATGACAGGCAGACACTGATCAAAGGTGCTCCTGGAAGCCCTCCTGTCACAGTTCGGAGGGGGCAGAAAGGAAACGATAAGTGGGGAGACAGGAGCAGTATGCCGGGTCTGGACCTCGGCCAAGGATCAAGGATCAGACAGCATGGCTGGACTTTATTAGCTTCATCGTGAACAATACACTCTCCACAGTAGACCCCCACCATTGCCAGATTATCTCATCTCTCTTTATAGCCCGGTGGCCCAGAGCCACACCACTCTGGAGTTCTGGAGCCATGAGGTGATGAGCTGCCTAGTTAATGGATGCTGAGTCTGGCCTTTACACTCTAGTCCTCCATCATCTCCTTACGCTCTCCCCTGCCTTTTTGCATTTGTTAATATATAGGGAACCATTTCTCCCCACGGTATTTTGTTATAGCTGTCATGCCAGAATCTCATCCAACCTTGGAATCGTGGTTTCTAGTCCATTAAACCACCGTTTGTACATGAAATGCAAATCTCAGATTCCCAGAGAGGTGGTTATGGTAGTTTGATGTGCCAGCAGTCAAAAGCTCTCAAAACACATGTAACATGACATAAACTGTCTTTGTGTTCCATTAAGACATAAGCAGTGTGAGAGAGAATGTGTGTTTGCTGGTGTGTTAGTGTACCATGTATCCCCTCATCAGCTCTGTCAAGTCAAAGGAAACTTCTGAGCAACAGATCAACTAAATGCTGCCTCCTGTTTCACTTTGGTTTCTCAAACACGTTTGTATTTGTAACTCAAAGTAAAATACAATATGTCATGATATACCCTGAGAGCAGACTTTACTTCCAGGCTACCCATACTGTGCTGTGGCATGGCTGCAGCCAAAGAAAATGCTATGCTTGGCCTGCGCTGCTTCTCTGAGGCACTCGCTACCTATCGCTGCCTCCACACTTGGTAAAGAGACGGACGAGACAACACAAAACTATAGTCTTTTTTCCAGGAAACCTACTGCCAACCTTTGGCTGATCTATTGTGCAATATGTTTATTGTTAAGTCCTATGTACATACCTTAGTAAGACTGGTTTATTTGCAAAGATTAAGTAGGATTTGCCATAAATGCAAGGAGTCCTTGGCTGAACTACTGCTCACCTCTGCTAAGGACATCAGCCACTTCTCAGTTGTACAAAGGAAACCAAGGCTTTTTGTGCAATCAGTGGCTTAATGGAACACACTATGGAGAGAAGTCGCTCCAGGGGGTTTATGAACTTTATAAGCAAGTTTTACCTCGCAAGACACTGCTTTGATGCCTGCCTGTTGTTTCCCTTACATGGATGAGGTTAAGGTGTAGGAAGTGCCGTGTGACCTCTGAGTTCTGTGCCTCAAGGCAACCGTTGCAAAGAGCAGCACCCAGCGCTGGAGTTCAGTGGCATTAATTGCCTGTGGGAGCTGTGCATTAAGAAAAGCCCTTGATGTGATGGATGGATGGAGGGCAGAGAACAGCACTCTAGGCCTGATTGTGTTTCTCTTCAGTCACCACATTGCCAATACAAACCTGGACGGGCAAAGACAAACAGGAGAGAGGCCAATAACTCACTCTGCTGCTCAGAGCGGACTGCAGTCACAGCGGCTACAGATGGCTTGTCAATATGAATCTGCACTGATTCCAGATTCACTGAGGTGCTCTGAATGAAACCCGGAGCGGGAGACGCTGCATTCAACAAGCCATTAAAAACGTATGGGGCAAACACATCAAAATTGTTAATGTGCTGCTCAGTGACAAACACCATTAGTAACTGTCAGCGGTAATTGTAAATTTGACCATTTAGCCCTTTTCCAAACAATCACATTTGTAGCAGTTGGGGTCATGGGCCAGAGTGAATCCATTTAGTATATAAACAGGAAATAAAACCATCCATCATATACTTGCAAGTGTGAAGTTGTGTGTGAAAATATCCTTGACCTCCAAAACCCCGTGTTGGCTTCACACAAGGATGGAAAAACAATTTATAGTCTGTCTTGCCTCTTTCACTATATCCCAATATATCATTAGGATTGTTTATGTTTATGTAATATTTCCCTTTTATGGCTTTACTGTAGGAATATTTCAATGCTCTAATATTGCATTTGATCTGGAGACCTTCAAACGTGTTCTCATAAATCCTCAAATGCAAATCATAGACCCGAAGGATTGCCGTGGTGCCTTGAGGTCTGACTGTAGTTTTGATGGGGTGAAATTCAAAAGAATAATCATGGTTTTGGGGAATGAAAACTGAAACCATAGCCAAGCAGGATCCTCTCAGAAGTGCTTCCGTATGCCTCCTGAGTCAGAAGGCCTATGATTTCATTGTTCTGCAGTATGTGTTCTGAATTCATATCGCTCCTATTATTATCCACCCAAATCCACCTCATTAAGTCAGCCTCTCCCCATTCCCCTGAAATTGGTTCAGTGAAGCTCAAAAACGGCTCGCTTAATTTCCATCCACAACAATAATTCTGGCCCCTATAGGCCCGACTCCTGCAATAGCACTGTAAGTGTCTGCTTTAATAGCAGAGATCAGTGTGAGTGTCTTTGAAAATACTTCTAGTCCATTGATCTGTGGCCTGGCCAACCACAACGACCATCTTAGACAGTGTGCGGGGGCCTAATCCATTAATCCATACGGAGCCCAAAAGGCGTTGGGTACATTTATTCTGCGCTACTCCAAAGGTCTGTCTGGTTGTGATGATGATGGAACGATTTGCCTCAGGCTGATAAAACATTATATAATCTTTGGCATACTTATTTGTGTTGCCTTGTCTATTATTTTACTTATTCCATTTGTTATATCCCTGTGGCTGGGAGTATTTATTTTATTTTATTTTATTTTTTTTATTCATTTTTTAAATTTTATTTTTATGTCATTGTTCTTTCCGTTTTATTGATCTATGCCATTTATTTAGTCTTTTATTTCTCTTGATTGTGAAGCACTGTCATTTTGTTTTGTGCTATATAAATAAAGATCATTATATAAGATATAGATGCAAACAGGTGTAGAATAGTTTTGCTGAGGTTTTTTGATAAATTATAAAACCATTGCTTCTGATTTAATATCAAATTTAACATCCATTCACTAAGCAGTTATGCTATGAATGTGTCTGGAAAGGAGACAGAGAGCGAGCAACAGAAAACAGGGAGGAGAAGAGGCCAGCAGAAGAGGATAACTAGCGAGTGTTACAGGATTTGGTGGAGCGCCAGAGGACTGGGCTCCACTCCCTTCTGAGTCCTTTACAAAACACACATGGCACATGACCAGCTGTTTTGACAGCGCTAAAAGAAGTCATACAATTGTTTTTGGAGATTGTAGCATTAGCAAATGTGTCTCTTGCTGTCAGTCTGGCCGCTGGTCACATCTTTCACAGCTTTCAGCCTCTGCAGCGTTCCAATATTATTGTGATTAATCATAGGGGTGTGTGATGAGCTACAGAATGTCTTTCTTC
Organism: Hoplostethus atlanticus; assembly: GCA_034670405.1. Classification (NCBI taxonomy): domain Eukaryota; kingdom Metazoa; phylum Chordata; class Actinopteri; order Trachichthyiformes; family Trachichthyidae; genus Hoplostethus; species Hoplostethus atlanticus. Next base: position 2,636,323 of record JAXDDX010000050.1, read on the forward strand.
TAAAACCTGGCTGCTGGGGGCTGCCTGGGAGGAGGAAGGAGGAAATTCTTTTTACTGCGAGTCTTTAAGGAAGATGACAGCTGACAGATGCATCTCTCTTGATGTCCACTGGTGCTGTTTGAAGACTTATCAACCACTCATAATTCTCTCCTTCCCCGGATGCAGCTGAGCCAGGTCCGGAGGGTGTGAAGCTTGTCACCAAGCCTTGTGAAAATAAGGGCCCAATGACAAAAAGTGTCTCCTTCATTTTCACACTCCCCCTCTTTTATCTTTTTTTCCCCCTGATTCCGCTCCTCTGCCTGTCTGGGAACCCTCGTTTCTTGGTGACAGCTTTCTTGCTGGGCGGGTCATCAGGACCTGAGGCGTTCAAGTTCCCATGGGAATGCTTGATCTGCCCACTCCTCCAGAAAGGTGATGTAGTTCAGCTGCTTCGTTTTCTTGCTTTACCACAGCCAGGCTCTCACATGACCCACAGTTAATTTGGATTCCTGCGAACCCAAAGCCAGCGCTTTATTCTCTCTTAGTGTTTTATGTTTTTTTTTTCCTTCAGTGGAGCTGCTGCTGAGTGGAGGAGCTTTATCAGCCCTGCTAGCCTGCTGGGGAGATATAAAACCCCGAGTGCTGGGCCCAGTGAGTCCAGCCTGCTCCTTCCTCCTCAAGATCCATGTCCGGTATCTCTCTGTCTCTCTACCTCTCTCTCTCTCTCGTCTCTCTCACTCTCTTTCTCTCTAGTTAGGTCAGTGGTGCAGGGAGGAGTAGATAAAGTCATTATTCTCTTAGCACATACATTTTCTGTTTCCCTCAAAACACACACACACACACAGACACGCATACGCGCTTACACTGGCCACTCTCACCAGCTGGCAGTCTCGGGCTGTGGAAGAAGAGGGCTTTGTGAATGTGGGAGGGCCTGCTGGGCACGCTCTAAACACACCCACAGTGCTTCAGGGGAGAGGAGCTGGGAAAGGAGAGGCCTGAGAGAACACAGAGGCCTCGAAACAGCAGCCAGTGACCCGGCCCACTGCTAACACTTTACATTACAGGCCGACACCACAACAAAGCACCAAGGAGAGAGAAGTCCTAGTCACAGGCTTGGACACTCCAACCTGACTAGGACCTTCTGTAGGAGACAAGCCTGTCACTGGGGTTAGTGATGCTGATGGAGGAGGTGAACGGTCCTGAGAAATGGGGTTCGGTGCACAAAGTAAACCGACGTGCACTACAAAGTTCCTGTAAATTGCCGGTACCGTTATTGAGGAGAGAGAGAGAGAGAGAGAGAGAGAGAGAGAGAGAGAGAGTGAAAAGGGGGTGCTTGAGGTTTGACAGACTTCTATAATGTGGGGGGCACCTCGACATCTCAAAGCAAAGCCAAATAAACCGAGTCCTGGTGCCAAAAGTATAACTGCATTTCAAAAAGGCTTCATACATTATTCAAAGATAAAAGAACACAGAACACGTCAGAAAAGAAAGCATAATAAACTCCCTGCAGGAGGAGGGCCTGTCCATTTCTCTGTGTGTGTGTGTGTGTGTGTGTGTGTTCAAGGCTAAGACAGCAGAAGATTGATGAGCCTGTCGTCTTTGGTGGGATTGGGGTGTCATGGCAACAGTGTATTAGCGTAATGGAGTGGGGATTTGCAGTGGGAGGTAATGGCTGTCAGATGTGGAGGTGGCAACATCCGACAGGTGTGCCTCGCCTCCCACCCCAGGCTCAGCCATACACCGTATTCCTTCTATTCTAGTACATGAGCGCCATGGTTAGACTGACATATTGGGCCGATGCTGGCTTTTTAATAAAAATTGGATATTGGGCTGTCAATGTTGTCCCTTGCCAGTATGTTGTGATGGATGTGATTCAGGGATGACAGTCTGTAAAACTCCTTCTTCACCTTGCCTAGAATAATTTGATTAGGATGGGTTTCAGTCTTTTAGGTTTCAGAGGCTTTTCCTTCCTGCCAAGAATGAAATTCTGGTGGAAACCCTGAATCTGTGTAATTTGTCAGAATTTTTTGGCATGAAAAAATCTCAGTCCCAGCCCGTAGTCCATGGGCATATTCCTACCTGTGTCCAAAAATCAGAGGTGAGAAAAAAATGTTTTTGTCTATTTACCCATGACATCAACACAACCCAAATCCATCCTGTCAGCAGAGATCAGGCAGTGTGATGCTGGTGGAGTGACATTATGGAAACTATAGCATAGTGATGAGATGTCATACTTCAGCCTCAACACTTTTCAGTCCAGCCTGGCCAATGTTTTTATCATTTTTGAACAGTGGATGTCGATAATTCTGTTCCCAAATCCCAAATACTGAGTATAAAATCAACAAACTGGAAGGCCCATTGTTCTCTCTCCCCTGCAGGGTCAGCAGCAGTAGTATTCCCCTACCTCCCGTTGTTTCTAGACACTCTTAAAGGCCAACTACATTTGCCATGATGTGAAATCAAATTGCAGGGCGCTTTTTCCCCTCTCTCGTTAAACAGGCCCTCTCGTTTAAGTTTCCAGCCCGTGTTCTCTCTGGGGCCTTTACCTGGTAAACAGCAGAAACATCTAAATCAGTGGAAAATGTGCCTCATGCCGCTGGGGAGCACTAGTCCACTATTGCCCAGCAATAAGAACCAAAGACCACAGATTGACCAACAGTAATGCGATGGGGATTTAAAATGGATGTCATGAGAAGCAATAGAGGAATTAAAAAGAGAGGAGAGAGAAAGGAAATGGAAATAGAGAAACTGGGTGAAGAGTCTGTGCAGATACACCACCATCATCAGAAGTGTTATGAGTTTGGAGGATCGACTTCAGTTGAGCATCATTTCCTGTCTGGTGTGGCTCTCACCAAGGTTCCTCAGAGGGCGAAAGGATGAAACACAGAGTCGCAGTGAAGCCGGGTGAAGGCATCATCGTCCATGTGTGTTTTCTCGGCGCTCCAGCTATTTGAAGTCTTAATAACACAGATGAAGCATAACAAGCTGCCAACATCCTGCACAGTTTCATCTTTGTCCAAGAGAAGCAGAAATTAGCGTGGCTCACTCTCTCTGTATGTGTGTGTGTGTGTGTGTGTGTGTGTGTGTGTGTGTGTGCACACTCGGGTGGAGGAAAGGGATGTCGAGGAAAGCCCTGGTGAGGTGTTTTCACATGGAATCCCCCTACGCATGCTGCCAGCTTGTTAGAGTTTCCAGTCATTTAAAAGAAGCACTGTTTTTTTTTTTTTTTTAAAACACGCACACATTCCTGCTCACTCACATTACAGCTCACACTCCCTGACAAACTCTACCTTAAACACAAAGCTTTAATGTTACTACCAATTTTGTCTCGGATGGTTGTCGGATCGATCGTCTCCATCCCAGAATACTGCACATACAGAAGAGATAGTGAACTCTAAATGGTTTCCTTTCTAAAAACAGGTTGTGTGAGAGGAGAAAGCTGTGAGACTCTAAAAACCAAATGAAAGCCCCCCCATGTGTTTTACAGCCGCTTTATAAGGTCACAGGCGCAGAGTGGTCACGGCTCAGTAATAGTTGCGTGGTCATGGTTGAGTTCAGAGCTCTGATTGATGCTCTCCGATAATGATCCCCCGTGTGCCCGTGTCCCGAGCTGTGAGCTTCGCTAATTGTTAAATGGACTGAAATATGAGTTTGTACCTTAACCGTAGCATCAGGGGCCTTTTGACCTGGAACCATCTGTTAGGTTCAGAAAAAAAAAGATTTTTTGAGTATGGGAATTGTTGGAGCCATAGTAAAGGGAAGGACAAGACACCATCTAGTTGTGAAATTGGCTCATTTACAGTACATGCCTGTGTTAGCGGAGACCCCAGAAGCTCCTGCACACACATGACAGTGTATGCACGAATAATTTCTGATTTCAAATTTCCCTCTAAAAGGTCATTTCTATATGTCATTTTCATTTAAGGGTCCCTGCTTTTGTCACGCAGCTTTGAGAGAGCTGCTCCTTAAATAGCGGCTTATAAATGAAATTTGATTGATCACGTGTGTGGGCGGGAAGAGGAAGATGACGAATCTATCAAAGCGTCTTTGCTGTCATCTCTGAACTTCCCTGACGTGTGTGGGAAAATGTCAGAAAGTTAGGGTAAGGTCACACCCACGAAACACACCCACCCACCCACGCACACACACACGCATACAAACAGACACACAAACAAATACACAGACACTCCCTCACACACACACACAATTTTGTACACATATTTTCCCTCAATATGCTGTGATTAATGACCATCCATACAGTCTTTATATTACTGTGATAAATGATGCTTCAAATAAGTATTAATGATCCCCACAGTTCTTGCTTTTATGTAGCTAAATGGTAATTTGCGTCCATAATGTGTGATGTGAGGATGAAGATATTTAGCTGTCAATGAAGCTTTGAGTAAAGGGGGATGCTTTTGTCTTCCTCTGCTTGTGGTCTCACGTCAAAACCATCCCAGAGAAAAAAGCGAGAGTCTCCTTCCTGCACAGATTTGCATGAAAATACAATTTCAATGAAAACATGTTTTCTAATTTCATTACAACATCCAAAGCTGTCGCCGCCGCTCCATCAGCCCTCCCACCGGACAGTTATTCAGCTTTTAACTCAGTGTTCTGCCTTCCATGCACATGCTACCGTCATACAAACACACACACACACACACACACACACACGACACACACATTACAATAGCGGCCTGCGCTCCTAGATATACACATCTTTATCCTCACCAGTCTCTGGCATGGTCCTGCTGCCCTCTCTTTGTACTCTAAACAACATCTTCAGGTCCCTGAAGAATGCCTCTGATGGGCCCCTCTGACATGCATTGTTTGTGCAAGAGAATTTAGACCCTCAGCCCCTGGCCTTGGCCCTCATCTGCAATCCAACCATAGGCAGGGCTGCCACTGTGACTAATGCCTTATAGACCTGCCTCTGTGTGTGTGTGTGCGGGTGTGTGGGAGTGTGTGTGTCTCTATGTCTGTGCGTATGTATGTGCATACGTGTTGGTGTTTGTGTGTGTCTGTATGTCTGTATGTGTGCATGTATATGTGTGTGTATGTGTGTGTGTGTGTGCGTGTGTGTGAGTAATAGAGAAAGAGAGAAAGTGTGACTAATGCCTACAGAATGGTATTTATACATTAGGGGGCCATTAGTAGTTTAGGCTCCTGGGTGGAACAGCAGGGAAGGAGACAGGCATTGTCGCGGCCCCCGTCACCCCTATCACAGCCAGCCACCGTCATTCCTGCAGCACACACAGCCATTTAGGGGATGTTGGAGAAACAAACAACAGCTGCCTTGGACTTTAACATGTTGGAAAAACATGCTCCTTCCAAATCAGTAGATGGAGGTTGCCTTTTTAAAGGCAGGTTCCTTCAGTGCCGCTGCAGCTACTTCCAGGATTTCTGTTGCAGTCTACTACCAGGATTTCAGCCTTCGTTGTCCCAAAATAACCAAAACAACATAGGATCCTGTATTCCATGTGATTTATGTTAACACTTTTGTTGAAACACAGTTTATGCCTAATGTCAACGTTTATTTTATGTGACGTGTATTAAACATCTTGCCATTTGGAAAGCTTATTAGCAGTCAAAGTGAAAGTCCTTTTGAACAACAGATTCTGCTGAATCTGCCAAAGAATGTTATCTACAACAGCATCATCATGATGTAGAGGTTCTTAAAGAGTTTGAAAACCTCCTGGAAAACCACAAACATGTAGTTTTACTTTCATACTGTTTCATACAGATTGTGAATTCACTGACAGATTCTGTACTGGGAGAGTGGGTATTATGAGTTGTAGTCTCTATTCATAATGTTGTCATAAGGTCTAGACTGGAAAAACAGTAACTTGCAGCTAGGGAAAGGGCATCTATTCAAATGTGCTCTCCCCCAGAATTGTATCCAGATAAGGGAACAGCTACAGAGGAAGCCTGTAAGGCCTGACTGGAGCAGAGAGGTGGACAGTACACCGATAGCAGACGAGAGACACCAGAGATCACTAAGAACATGCAATAGCAAACTCCAGTGGATCTCAAAAACGATGTAAATGCATTAAGACTAATGAAATATATCATGACATGCAGACATAGATTACTACTTAAATAAACAATGACATTATTGATTTGATTTAGCATTCATCAGTGTACCATGTAGCTGTTATGGAGGTCTTTTTCAGGTGTTAAGAGCATGCCATAAAGCAGGTTTACTTAAGGTTTAACCTACCTTAAGTGGTGTTACCCATCATTTATTATTATGGATCCTGGCTCAGATCTAGACATGAAAGGATGTCTCGGAACATAAATGTTCAAGTGTTATGGTATTTTTGTGTTATACGCAGTGTGGAGGTGGAGTACTGAGGCCAAGATTTGCCCTTCAACAGGAGGACAGTGCTGGAAGACCCAGAGTGTGTATGTGTGTGTGTGTGTGTGTGTGTGTGTGTGTGTGTGTGTGTCTAAGAGAGAGAGACGCAGTTACGAAAGGTGTAAAAATACCATCCTTCTCCAAGATAAACCCTCTCTCCCACGGTCTGACATTTACTGAGGCCTGGAGCGTGGGAGTGTGTGAGGGGGTTGCCCTGTGAGTGTGTACCAGTGTGCCTGGCGTATATGTGTGTCTGTGTGTGTGTGTGTGTGTGTGTGTATGAGGTTTCCCTCCACCAAAGAGAAAAGATCCATTGATGTAAATTGGTGCTGGGCTCCTGTCCCTGTGTCAAGTGTGGGCCAGGGTCAGAAGGAAACTCTGGGATTTTCCACAAGTGGCCGACCTTATAGAGGTGTGTGTGTGTGTGTGTGTGTGTGTGTGTGTGTGTGTGTGTGTGTATGTGTGTGTGTGCGCGCGCTTCCCATGTTTGCATAGGAATGTGTGACGTCTAAAGTGTGTGATTCGTAACTGAGAAGGGAAATCTGTTTTTGTGCAGGGGCTTGAGGGGGTGGGCAGTAGCTCCACTGTAAACACACTGTGTTGGAGGAGGATGTCTGATAGTGATAACGAAGCACAATGAGTCGTTACGGATGGAGGTTGTTCCTGCCGAGGTCCTTTTTCAACACAACGTCTAAAGGGTTTATTTCAAATAACAAATATCATCATTAAAGCTCCTCAAATGATGTTTTGATTAAATTTCCCAGAATTTCCAAATTTCACCAGAATATCGATCACGGTTACAAACCTGGAAATATGTCACAACTAAAGGCACATACTCACACACACACTGTCGTTGTCGATCATATTCAGGTGGCAGATAGCTCATGGAGTATGTAGAGAAATGATATTGACCTCTAACATGAATCTCAGGGGAGTAAGAGAAAAGACGAGAACGTCAGCAACAACAATGAAGCCTCCTGGCTCCATCTACTGGCATTCTCACCAAGTGAAATGATGATCATAGCTATACATTTAATACGGGATATAAAGTAACAAGATTATTATTAATTCCCAGTGCAATTAATACAAATATATGAAACATGCTCAATACAAAGTTTCAATACTTCCTGTTTAAATATTGAGTTCTACAGATGGGGACTGAACTTTTGGCCACATACGAGATTGGTATGTGGGCTGTGTTTATAAAAAACAAAAACAAAAAAATATAAAATATCTAGCTTGTTCTTTCTCCCAAACTCCCCTGTTTGGCATCTTTATACCCAACACCCCCAGCCACCCCCTCCAGCCTTGTCACCCCTTCCATCAGGCCCCAGCCAGGCACCTGTCAGGTCAATGATATATGACCTTTAGCATTGTACATGTGATAAAGTTCCTCACTTTACACCATGACAGTATGCATAGGAGTAATTTAGCTAAAGGAGCACTCAGCTCTCCTGCCTGCTCTGGTGTGGTGGTTTGTGACAGGCGGGCAAGTGGAGGAGCAGCCCAGTCAGTGACCCGCCATAGTTGATGTTCATCACAGTGACACTGACCTACTTAACTGCCATCTCCTCTTGGACGTCAAAGAAATCACCCGCTGACATTTGAAGAAAAGCTTGGTCAACGACAAATAATAACCTGCACGTCTCTTGATAACAGCGACCACTGGCTAAGTAAAAGAGAAAAGAGAAGAGCGATTCTTTTGTGGGTAGCGCCCGTGTCTCATCCCGAATCTGATCAGTGTTGTCTTTCAGAAGGAAGGGTAATTTGCTTACTGAGTGTGCATACACACACACACACACACACACACGCCTAAACAGTGGCCATCAAAGCTAACGTCTCAACTTGAATCAGACACAGATTGATGGTGGTGAGGCAGAGATGGGTCCTCTGCGGCGCACTTAGTAAGGGGCGAATGTGGGAGGCAGTGACCCGGAGCAAAGGTCCCATCAGTGCCTGTCCCCGTCTGAGGCCCCTCTGCCTGTCAAAGTCACATTTTAATCGCAAACATAATTTGAATTTACACTAATGAATACAAATGACTCCCAGGACTCCACAAGCTGAGAGTAATAAATTATTATCGCTGCTAACAATCGCATTTCTGAAGCCCTTTTTCAATTAGCCGCCCCCGTGGAGATGATCATGGAGGGCCCACTCAAATGAAGATAAACGACGGCCCTCGCAACATTGTGCGTCTGCTCCTCTGCTATAATGGCTTTCTAATTCAAGAACATCTTCGACGTGACGAGGCGTGAGGTTTTTTTTTTTTTTCCATTTCTGTCCACAGCTTGATGAGAAAGTCACTTAATTGAAAGCAGGTGTTAATCAACCTTGCTCCGATGTGGCGTGCGATTTAGGAGGAGAGTTTGACAAAGAGAAGATCGTCCTTGCCACTCAGGTGACGTAGGCCTATGGATCTAGCTCACCAAAAGGGCCCTCTGCCCTCTGCAGTTCTTGTAGTACTGTCCATCCTGAACCCCTTCATCAAATCAACGTAATCCCACCCACATGGTGACATCAGTATCACATGATTAGCAGCAGTTCTTAAATAAGACAAACTGCAAAAAAAAAGGATTTGAGTTGATTTGAGAGTTTTAATTTCTCTTGACATATATATAAACTGTTCCTGCCTCTCAAGAGCATCAGCCAAACTTTATGGTTTATGACAGATGCTCATCTAACCTGGTTTGTTGGAGAGGTCATATGATAGTTATAAGGTGATGTAGTGGAAAGAGGCCCTTCCAGAGCCCTGAAGATGGACTCAGCCCATGCTGGTCCAGGCGACACAAACCAAACACCTAAAATGCCATTATTATTAGCCTATTTGACGGCTGAAAAATAGCCCTATTGTTTGATATTTCCTCATATAGTAGCTGTGCAAGAAGAGAACTGAAGAGCTTTTCACGGGCAGACAGACGAGTTTAAAGTGCATAGTGTCACAATTATGGCTGTGTCTGTATCTTAGTTTGAGAGAGAAATGCTGAGAAATGTCCTTGATTCCTTCACCGTGTTTCCTGTATTCTGACATTATTGGCATCTGTGGAGTTAAAACCACAGTCAGGAGGCCAGACTCTTAATACTGGTTAGTGCTGTTCAGCCAAGAGGTATGTAGGGCACTGTCTGTCCTCTCTCTCTCTCCAATTCATACATGACAGGGAATAAAGGCAGTATTATTCACTGAAATAAAATGCCAACAGGTCTTTATTTGGTTGTGGAGTGAAGCTAAGTAATACATCTTACAAAGAGTCCTCAACCTTTTATGTAAGAGCCCTGCTTACCATCACTGCTGTAGCAACACAGCTAACTTGCCACAGCCATGATCCTTCCTTTACAAACTGAATCTGGCAAGCCTAATCCTCTGTAGCAACTTCACCTTCACTTTGTTGGCAGTTTAATCCTCAGATAGACTTCTCATAAAGAAGTAAATCACCAAAGATATCTACCTCCAAACTGTGTTTCTCATCCGAATCATTCTGTGACTCCAAATCCAAATCTACTATAGTGTTGTATTTACTACTATACCTCTATAAGATAGTTAAATGAAATAGGATCAAGCAGACTTCCCAGAAATACAAGAGTACTGTGCATTTTGTTTTGTGTTATTTCTCGTTATAGATTGTAAGCACATGGTCACAAGAGAACAGACCAGGAAATGACACAACCTGACAAACTGGATGACTAACAGTCTCGGAGAATTAAACCCCTCGACCAAAGCACCTCTGGATGTGATTGTAGACCCCACACACAGCTCACCACAGCAGAACCAATGGCGAACCCTGCTCACTCCGACACATCAAACTTAAGATAATTACAAACAAACTTACAAGAGGAGGCTCTAATCATAACAGGCTTCCCTTGACATGTGTGTGGTTTCTGAAAGGCCAACAAAAAGTGACGTTCTTGTCGGAGCGGGGGATGAATGGCTCTCTGTGTCTCTGTCACTGGCTTGTCACCACAGAGGAGCCTGTGGGGTCTGCTCACAAAGGGCATGGTCAACAACAACAACAACAACAACACACACACACACTCGCAAACACGTACATGCTCATAAATGTTCCTGCTTTCCTGCTACCAATGATTAACCTCTAACCTTTCTCAAACACCATATGTTAGAGTTTAGACTGTGTTGATCTGTAACATATTGGTATCCATAGCATAATACAACCGGTATACATAGCAGCGGTGTATTAGACCCTTTTCACTGAGTCTGCTGATGACAGTGAGGCATTTGCTGACTCCGACTCACACCAAATTGTGTGTTGACCAAATTGCAAAAAAAAAAAAGTTATTATCCCTTGCACTACTTGTTTATTTTTTGTATATTTATTTTTTGAGGATCTTTTTTTATACAGTTTGTTGCCCTTAAATGTGTTTATTGTATAGTGATGTGTGCCTCTCTCTTGTTCTGTACTGCTGCATAACTGCAATTTCCCCTCGGGGACAATTAAGAGCCATCTAGCATACAGGTGGGTCAACATCACTTTTCCTCCCATCGTCAACACTCAACATGCGGCTGCATCTGCGGAGACGGCTGAAACACACCCAGGAAATGGACTGACTATCAACTGTGGGAGGGGTCGTACTTCATGGTGATAAACATAGAAAACGCACTTGACGATGAAGAAATGTAGTTGCCAACTTAATTGCGAAAAAGTTCACCTCTTAATATACTTTTCAAATATCCTCCGGCAGCACAAGCAGTAGTTTTGCACCCATGCCATGTCCTCGTTCACAAGTGAATAATGACAGGATGGCTTATGCATCCTGAGCTGTATCAATCACACAAAGAAAACAAGTGTTCCACACGACTTTAAAGTCTCACGAACTGCTTGCAGCTGCCTGGCGGGACTTCAAGGTGAAATTTGACAGGAGGGGACAGGGAATCGGGTGAAGGAGGTCGGGGAACAAAAGGGAGGGGTGGGGTGGTTCGTCTGTATAATCAATACACAGAGACAAAGAAAACATGCTGGTGTCTGTGTTAGGCTGTGAGCCCGGCGGAGAGCAAGAGGATTTACCGAGAGTGTGTGAGCTCATTTCTACACTTTCCTCAGGCCTTTAAATCACACACACCGACTGAACACACTCCTGTTAATGACTTTACCACCAACTTTATCCCGAGCTCTACATTCTCCTGACGGCTATACTGTCAGACTCCCCATACATAGATGTTCCACCCTGGTCCTCACTCCTATTCCTCTTCATGCTCAGTCTTTATCAGTCTTTATTTGAGAGATTTTCCAGTATCACCTTTGAGTCACTGAGTCAGTCATTCATTTTTCCATTTCACTTGCGGTTTTTATAAATGAAAGGACGAATGATGCAACCGCAAATGGGAATGGGCCTTGAATAACCGTGTTGGTGTCAGTCCTGCCATAACTTACAGCAATAACAAGGTCTGACTTGGGGAGTAAGGAGAAGAAGGGAGGGGGAGGGGTTGGCGGGGTTGGCGGGCAGCGGGAGATAGAAAAAGTGCACAAGGGCAGTGGGAGTAGAGAGAGAGAGAGAGAGAGAGAGAGAGAGAGGGAGTAAATCTGCTCTGTGGCTTCCCCCAGCGTCAGGTTTATGTGAGTGTGGAGCGTGCAGTGTGTTTCCAGGGGTTTCCATGCTGTCACAAAGACCCCTGTGAGACCAGCTTATTTACCCTGCAGTAAAACCCGAGAGGGAGTATACCCCGTAGTAAAAGTGGAGTGGGAGCTCAGTAGAATTAGATTTAGGGCTGTCTCCGGCTCTCTGTTCTGTGTATGCCGTGAGGGAAAACCCACTCTGTTGCTCTTAGTCCGTAGGTGAACTTAAAGAAATATATCACGTTGGGTTGTGTTCAGTATCAGAGGGTATAATGCAGTATAATACACAATCAAGTTTCAGAATAGTTTTTAATTAAAGAGAGAGGTATTACATTGTTCTCAGTCATTGGTTATATAGTGGTTATGGTACAGTGACAAGATATTAATTCAGCATAAAGGAGCTCTTGTGCAATTTAAGGTTATTACATTTCACACTGCTGTTGTATAAGCACTCGTTTGACTGTACAAGGTGGATTTTCACAGATGGATGCGAAATGTGCTTTTGTGTGTACTTTTTGTTATGAAGAAAAAAAAATCCTTTTCCAGGATCTCAGGGAGGAACGTGAACATCGAACATGAAGCTGCATGAGAGAGGGCTTCTTATCGCCGGAAACCAAACTACCAGTAATGAGTGAAAAAAATGTTACATACACAGTACAGAGGCTAATGGCTGTATACAGCCACACACATGGCAAAGGTACAGTACTGCATATGTCTGTGACTCCTAGTAGCATGTGAAAAACAGAGTTGCTGTTGTGATCGTGTTACAGGAGGCTGACATTCTTAATCCCCCTCCTTGTATTGCTTTGTTACATTGCACAGCTTGATCATGTTCAAATGTGTGACGTCTGCAATCATTTAGGAAAACTCCATGGCTCAGGCTTCTGTACTTTGAGAAACTGCATGCAATAAGAGAGGTGGTGTTTGATAGCAGCTGAAATGGTCAGGCCTACAAGCAGTTACATCCAAAGGCTGAGGTTGAAACCAGCAGCTGTAAATCTTTGATCTGTGACTCGTCAATGTACAGTATGCAGCTGTACATCATATACATCTAAAGTGGCAAATGGAAAGTTTGTAAACCTCTTAATATTTTTTGTCTATTTTGGCCAAGTTTGTATAAAAATGGAATATAGATAAAGCATGGTATCACATATCAAATTCTAACAGAAGTTACTGTTATTTACTTATTTCTACAATGAAATCAGTGGAAAGTTGGTACCTTTGCTGATCCCTATTGTTAACACCTCAACCACATTCTGCTAAAACAGTAAATAGTACATTCATGTATTTATGTATGTATTTGTTATACTGAATCATTCTTTATCTGTATTAGGATGTGCGACTTAAGATTATGTGCATTAAGACTTATGTGACAATAATGTTTTATACAAAATGGGCCAACAAACAAAAAACAGGCGGTGCGCAAACTTTACATCGTCTCTGGGTTTACAGCTTATTTCTCCTAACTAAAAAGTGAGATTCAATAGTCCTCTGGTTTTGATCAACAAAACTTCCACCTCTGTTAAAGTCACCACCAACAGACTTCAGCAAAAGCTGCACATTCTAGCTAACCAGTGTTGTGTGCTCTCAAATCAATTCCTTGCTCCTAGCCCCCGACCCCTTGTGACAAGTGGCCTGGGGTCGATATGGAGCGAGGGAAGTGAGTCATTCCAAGGCACTTGATTCTTTTCATTACTTTTGGTGATGAACAGAAATGTATGTCCTTTTGCTAATGCCCTTATCTCCAGGATACAAATGCACTTAACTTCATGACATGATAACACAAAGCTTCATCAAATTCTACTGATCAAGTTTTCAAATAGATACACTTTGGTATGACAAACTTATACTTGTGTACTTTGATGACCTAGGTGACATTATTGCAGGATGAAAGATGTGCTTGTACCAGCATTTAAATCCCATGCAATATGGTTGTTAAAAAATAAATCTACTTTGCAAATGAAAACACGTGGAGAATAACAATCCATTCATGTAGTGACACAAAATTAAAAAATAAATTGCTAGACACAGAAGGCAAATCACTAAGCCTGAAAAGGCAATAAACTCAGTGATCTAAGCACCGAACACATACAAGAGCAAAAAGTTGAAGTCTGCCTTCATAACATTCATAACTAAATGACAGGCCTCACTGCAAAATATCAAAACAGAAAATAATTACAGTGTTTATACTATAGCTAGCTAAAAACTGACACAGCCAAAGATAAAGGTGTTACCAATCTGTGCTGTGATAGACTGTGCATGGTCACACGTAGCCTGTGCTTTAGGGAACCGAGGTGGAAATATCAAACTACTTTGTGGTCTCGGGGACTTTCCGCTTGCCATTGGTTGCCATGAAGCTGTAAAATGTTCTGTAAAACCTCCAACCAGACTTTGTAGCAGAAGAGGTACTGTTCCTGAAACGAGAGAGACAAAGGACATGTCTAGCTTTTGGGAACCGTCTGTTTTAAAGCTTGAACTCTGAACCCTTCTGCTGGCACTGACCTTGGTCTGAATCATCCCGTAGCGCTGAAGTCTCATCTCCTTCACTCTGTCGCTTACATTAATCTGAGGACATGGAGAAGAGGGATGTGTGAGGCACCAGTACAGCATGTGTGTAAACGATTTCATGTTATATAAAATTAAAAAAACTAAGCTGGCTTCCACTCACAGGCAAATCATTCTCGATGAGGCTGAGGATGATGTCAGTGCAGATGAGAACCCCAGTGCGTCCGATGCCGGCGCTGCAGTGCACGGTGACCGGTCCCTTGTGGTGCACCGCCCTCAGGTAGCGGATGAAGCGAACCAGCTGCTCGGAGCACTGCGGCACGCCATGGTCAGGCCAGTGGGTGAACTTCAGGTGACGGACAAAGTGGGTCTCACCGGTCTGGAATGACAAGGAGTTCAAGAATGTTCCGGATCAAGCCACATCTTTGCTAACGCTGCACATTAGGGTGCAAGTACACATTCATAACAATGTTATCATCAGCTCCCTCACCTCTGTCTCCACCATGCGTATGACCTTAATGTGGAAGTACTCCAGGAACTGGTGGTTTTCCAGCTGCAGACGGTACCTGCCGGTGTCCAGAGGCACGTTCAGCTTCTCCGGCCAGTACTTGTGACATTTCACCCTTCCCCGTTCTACTTCCTGGGTCATCATGGCAATGACGTCAGATTTGTTTTCCCAGACCATCTGCCAGAAGGCTGGCACCGTGGAAGGCAGAGGGCCCTGGCAGGAGATGTAGAAGAACTCTTCAGAGCCAACCTGCATGCGGATGTAGCTAGCATTGATGTAGTCCTGGTTCTCTCCAATGGGTACGCGGGTTTTGTCGTCTATCAGAGGGAAAGAGAGGGGGGGCTTTAGTATGAGTATGGATTCAGTATGAGTATGTGTGAGTGAGTGCATAGCTGTGATTCCTAAACACATTATATTTCCCCCCTGCAAAAAATAATTATTGATGTTGCTTATGGTTCATAGAGGTTTCAAAATACATTCATATCATTCATAAACAACAGACAATGCTACCTTGTTGTTTTGCCACCAGCACACTATCTAACAGCACAGTAAATAAAGCCAAGTAAACAACCCTACAGGTCCAGAGCAGGGCACAACAAACCGGTGCTGTAAAGAAGGTTGTTGACGAGTAGAGGGCTGATAGACTGAGGGTGGGTAGGAATGTTTTCTGGGTTAGTTCCTCACCCCCCTGCTTGGGAGGTCAAAAAACCACAGTCCAGAAATGTTGCAGGCTAAATAAAATAGTTAAAAGCTATTAGTTATGGATGGCATCGGAATGCCCGATAAACAAAGTGCTGCTTGTTGGACCACGTGCACAAACACCGGCCGTAAGAGGCTGCAGGCAACAAGGCATATGGTGAGGTGCATTGGTATTCCACTGGGGGTCACTATCTTTTTCATCACTCTCATTCATCTTACCTCTGACCTCCTCCACCCCAACAGACAGAACTCAAAAGGTGCACGTGTGTGTGTGTGTGTGTGTGTGTTCAGCTAAGCACGTTCATTTGTTTTCCTGCAAGGTTCACACTGAGAACATCCTACTGCTCCATGTCTGACAACCTTCTGTCTATGAAATGTTTGAGAGCGAAAACAACTGAATTTATTTCTCATCCCCTGAATATTAATGTTACCCTACAACTGAAGCAATAAACCTTGACACACACACACACACACACGTCTTATGTAATTGACATTGTGCATGCCACTTTTTGCATACCTTGTACGTGCTTCAGAGTGTATCCCTTTGATCCTGTTAAGCTATTATTATTGATACTAATGTAGGAAATTGCAAGGAAATTAGTATCATAAGCAAATATCCATCCTCCAGTAAATAGCTGAGTGTCAGCTTAAACTGGGCTACTAAGAAGAGTGCTAACAAACATGCTCTCCCATAAATGCCAAGTCTGTGAGTATCCAGCTTTTACAAGCTCTAGCCCACCAATAAAAAACTCCAATAGGGAAACATAAAATGAAGCATGATGGTTTGAACAAATTGAGAAAATAATAGTTAAGCTGATGCTGCTTACAGAAAGTAGAAGTAACAAAAGTGAAGTCCCAGTGAAGTGAATGAGACTTACAGGGTAGGATGTCTCTGTAGCGGTTCTTGTCTCTGTTCTCAGGGGCTTTCCCCACCAGACAGTTGTCAGAGGGTTTCAGATGCTCCAGAGCCTGCAGCGAATGATATCACCATAAAACACAGTCTTAGTCAAAGGACTACACTGACTTTTGGGGCTTATTGGTCACCGTATCTTATACGTGTTATGAAAGGAGTCCCACCAAAATCATCTCTGGTAGATACCTCTGTCCTGTGCACATGCTAACACGTTAACATACAGTAGTGCCCGTAGGCAACTAGCATTATCTAACGTAAGAAGATGGACCTTTTAGTAATCCAGAATTGGTAGGGGGTTTTTCTGCATAAAGGGTAAGCCAATTTCCCAAAAAGTCAGTGTAGTCCCTTAAGAAACAACCAGGCTCACTCCATTACTGTCGTGTAAAACCGCAGTGCTCCAATAACTCGGTGAGTGTGAGTGACTGTGTGTGAGTGTGTGTGCACTAGTCCCTTTGCTGTGTATTTGTGAATGTGTGTAATTGTGCAGTATCAGTAATAATAGTCTCTGTATAGTTCTTATGCTACGATCAATGTAGGACAATGACCGGGCAATGCCATTTTACCATTAGGAATCGTATACATTGATCGGTTAATGTGCACATTTACAATTTTCCCACATTGATGGATACACACCATGAACTCTTTGAGCAGTTCCTCCTGATCCAGCTGATGTTGTATAATCTGGATGAGGGCTTTGACCCTGGAGCCTGAATACTGGCTGGTCTTAAAGGGACTAATGAGAGCGAGGCTGGCCAGCTCGTCCTCCGACACTATGGGTGGGCCTGGAGAGAAAGGGAGAGAGAGGAGAGGAGGAAAATGGTAGTTTGTATATAGTGTGATGTATTTAAAAATTTCACACTGCAATATTTTCATTGGGATGGAGGAATAGACACCTGTTGGGGGTGAGGTCACTTCCTGACTGGTGGGGTCAAAGGCATCATCATCTTCTTCTTCACTGCTCCAGCCGTCTGACTGGCTGTTTCTAATGTCTTTACAGGGTTGGTCCAAAACTGTGGTCAGGACTTGTTTCCTGGGGGAGTCAGGGGGCAGGGGGTGAGACCAAACCATTTTTACTCTTCGGTAGGAGGGATTGAAATCATGCAAGGCTGAGCTTCCTTTCCCTGCGACTTTTCCACCTAAAATGCAGTATAGACAAGAGGCTAATGCATCTATATACTTGGTCTAGATTTTTAGTTCGCTATAGAGTATATTACACTGTACACTTCCTAACTGTTACACTATGTTTGTCTGATGGGGGTTTAACACAATGCACCAGAGGCTATACCAGGCTGGTGTTTTATTTATTGCTCTCTGCTGCCTCCTTGTGGTTAGGGATGAACCACTCCAGCAGACCAAAACACAACGGAAGAGGAGGGGAGTAGACAGGAAGACAAGAGAGAGTAGTTTGGGGATCCACTACCTGTCAGAAGCTCCATGCAACATGTCAGTGACATTGAGGGATGGGCAGCAAGCTTGATGGGAGGGGCTGCTGTTACAGCTCTCCTATTCAACAGACAAGGAACCAGGGGAGGCAATGGGTAGAAACAGGGAGCAACGTGTTAAGCAGAGGAGGGATTAGTGAAGTGGTGAAGAGATTAAATTTATGGCTATCTACACTATGTTTCTGTTCGTATTTGTGTTTGTGTGTGTGTGTGTGTTACCTGTACAACGGCATTCTCATCTCTTACAACAGCCAGTCGGTGTGAGGGTTGAGGGTTTGAGGTAAGGAACACGTCTTCTACATGAACTACAGCATCTGAAGTCGCCTCTGGGTCAACAAGATCAATCGTATTTCAAGATATATTTCAGCGCTATTCTCCTACTTCTGCTGCAAATTCATGTATTAGAGTATGGAGGACAGATGTTAGAGCTCATACCAGGGGGGCGGCGCTCCACTGGTGTACTCGGCATGACGTCAGGTGGGGAGCAGGTTTCAGGGTTGGACGCGGGAGCCGGCTGCTCTGCTAAAATAGCTCCAGTTTGAGCGGCCATGTTGGGTGCCGTGGGTGACTCCGAGTAGGTCAGGGGCAGGATGTCTCTGCAGATGATGAGCTGTACAGTGCCCTCAGCCTTACGGAGGATATCCACCACCTTACTGTAGCTCAGCCCACTCACAATTACCCCATTCACCTAGAATATACACAGTGAGGATCAGGATTTTCACCACTGAGGTGAGAGGATAGGAGGATGTACGGTGGCTAGTTACCTCCAGTAGAATATCTCCCACTCTAAGCCGCCCATCCTGCTCAGCTACACCCCCGGAGCAGATGTCCTTCACTCTGAGCATGCTACCGTTGGTTCCCCCAACCAGAGCGAAGCCCAGACCCCCTCCTTCCGGTTTGGTAAACCCCACCTGCATGATGCAGCTCTGAAGGAGGAGAGAAGGAAGCAAGCAGAGGCGAAAAGGAGGAGGAGGAGGAGGAAGAGGGAGATTGGTGATCAGTGGCAGAGAGGAGTGAGAAAAGAGAGAGAGAGAAGAGAAAGAGAAAGAGAGAAAGGAACAGTGTCAGCTTCTGTGGTTGTAATGGATACTCACTCCATGTTTCCAAGTACATCACAGAGTTTTTTTTTCATTACAGGACGTCCTGTTATGATTCAGGCAAGAGGAGCAGTCACACACACACACACACACACACACACACACACACACACACTGACCCCCAGCAGAGAATGCATGCGCAGATTGACGCACAGTAGACTCAAGTTACAGTGTGTGTCACCAGACAGTTCAAAGATAGACAGTAAAAAAGAGAGGGGGATGAAAGAGTTGGCATGAACCTGACTAACAAATGGAACGAGGGGTACAACAGGAAGACGGAGAATCAGAAAGAGGTGAGAGGAGAGCAGAGATAGATTTTTTTAAAGGCACGTTCAGAAACTTACATCCTGTTGTGGCGTGAGAGAGAGATGTCTGAATTTTCCAGCCATCCTACAAACAACTTCAACTGAAAAACAAAATGAACAGAGAGAGAGATTATCAATCAATTAGCCAGCGGCCACTTCAGACAAATCGTCCAATGAGCGAGCTGAACAATCACACACCACTGGACTTCTACCCTAACATTGGAAATTCGCATCTGTCCAAATTTCCACCTATGCTCTTTCAGCCAATGAAAACTCAGACGCATGAAAAGCCAACACACACCGACCTCCCTCCTCTTCGGCCATTTTGAAGGAGAAGTGTTGACGGGTGGGTTTCTTCTATGACAGGTAAACAACGCTGGTCTTTTCAGACTGTCCCTGTCCACTGCCCCTTACCTCTGCCTGCCACCTAACTCATACCTCACTGTCACTAGGCAACTGAGCTACCTGCCTTATAGACCACTAGCTGTACGTCAATCGGTTGGTGTGTGTGTGTGTGTGTGTGTGTGTGTGTGTGTGTGTGTGTGTGTGCGTGTGCACCTACAGCCCTGCAGTCCAATACGCCAGTGGAGGGCCAAAGGCTTGCTAATTATTAATCCTGCAGTGAGAGCCCAGGATCTGTCTGTCAGCATTCAGATCACACACACACACACACACACACACACACACACACACACACACACACACACACTGCTGCAAAGAGAACCATCTTTCAGCACTGAGCTCTGGCTTCACACAGACAAAGAGACAACAAGCAAAAGGGGGAAAAGGGAAGCAGTTTTGATGCTGACACAACACGGAGACTACAGAGGCGATGGAGTGGAGGAATAAAGGACGGGAGAGAAACGATCCTCACCATCCTCAGTAGGAGAGTCTTTCTCTGGAGAGCTGGGGGGGTCCTCGAAACGAGCAAAGAACTTCCTGTCCTTCTTCCAGTCAAACAGACCTGCAAAAGGAACATTTGGAGAAATAACTCCCTATCTCTCCTGAACTCTAAACCCTTTCTGGTAATGATTGAACTTAAATGATCACTGGTCAGTTGAGCATAAACATATCTGGTTACCAGGCAGTCCATCAGAGTATACAGCAACCAAACTAGTCTGTATACACTCACCGGCCACTTTATTAGGTACTCCTGCTCATTAACGCAAATAGCTTGCTCCTCCAAACAGCGAATCATGTGGCTGCAACTCAATATATAAAGCATGCAGACATGGTGAAGTGGTTTTTGTTCCACCAAACATTAGAATTTGGCAACAGCTGCCCTCTGGGATTTTAACCACTACAGTCTCTACAGTTTACAGAGACTGAGACAGAGAAACATCCAGTGAGCTGCAGTTCTGTGGCCGAACACACCTTGTTAATGAGAGAGGTCAGAGGAGAACGGGCAGGCTTGTTCAAGCTAACAGAAAGGCCACAAATGCTCAACTAACAGCTCTTTACAACAGTGGTGTGCAGAAGGGCACCTTATTGAATTCAGGCTGCTCTGGAGGTACTAGCTAGGTGTACCTAATAAAGTGGCCAGTGTATCTGTGGTAGGCTAGCTCAGACAGCTGAAATCATCCCAAAAATCCTGCAGAAATACAACGCAAGCCCTTACCGTTCCATTTAGCTTTGGGGGCCACTGAGTGGTCCTCTCTGTGATATTGGAGAGACACAAACAGCACAGTCACTCAAGCAAGCAAGCAACTTCACACACACACACACACACACACACACCCTCTCTCTTTTGTTCTCTCTCTCTCGCTAGCCTTTAAAGACCCATACCTGATGACTTTTAGTTTTACTTTACGAGGGGCGATCTCACAGGCCTTGACTGCGTCCTCCAGAGTCATTCCCAGGGTGCACCTGCCACAGATGTAGAGGATCTTGTCATTGGGTTGGACACTGCCCTCCTCACTGGCAGGGGAGCCTGGCACCACTTCCAGACAGTATATGCCCTGCCATTTGCTGCCAATGCCACCTGTCAGCTTAATGCCTGGGGAGGACACACACACACACACACACACACACACACACACACACACACATGATCATGATGCAAATTAAAAACACAGCTTGATATAGTATGTGGTGTGTGAAAGCACGTGCAGTCTCCCACCGAGCTGCCCCGAAGGCGTCTTGTACAGGACAATATCAGGCAGGCTGTCGCAGGAAGGCGCAGCCACCAGGTTGGTAACTGCCCTCCCCAAGGTCATACTCAGTCTCCTCGGAGATGACCTTAGAATTGTCATGGCAACATCATCTGCTACACTGGTGACATCATGCCCGTTCACCTGGGGAGAAGTCAAAGAAAGGGAATTATTGACAGTGACCTTATCAATGAGCACCACACTCACTCACATACTATCAGCATACCTGAAGATGATGTTGTTGTGAGTGTGTGTGTGTGTGTGTGTGTGTACCGTGACGAGCCTGTCCCCTGCTCTGAGTCGTCCATCTGTCTTGGCAGGGTTGTCCAGAATTTCCTGTATGTAGTAGCAGTTGTCCAGCTTGCTGCGAGTGATGGTGAATCCAAAACTTCCACTCCTGGACTTGGTCAGGACCACCGTGAGCTCAAACTCCTTAATCAATCCCTGCCGGGCGAAGAAACAAGCACAATGTATCTACTTGTTATCTACTCTACAAAAATGGGAGCTGATTAAAGTCATCATCACAATGAAACATCGCAAACTCGCCTTCCTAGGATCCTCTTCATCGTCATCGTCGTCGTCGTCATCATCATCCTTGTATTCCTTTTCTTTCTTCTCTGGTTCCTCCCTTATTTGTGCATGGCTGTGAGCAGGGGGAGCCAGCAGTGTGTGTGATGAGGTTGGGGCAGGGGGGCTGGGGCAGGGAGGTGCAGAGGAGATGACCTGGGTTGTAATGGGAATAGGTGGAGGAGGAGGAGGAGGAGGAGGAGGAGGAGGCGGCTGGGGTGGAGGCACCGCAGGCCTGCTGCTCTTGGAGATGGGGTTGTGATGACTTGGAAGTAAAGCCTGCTGGTTAGGGTGGTGCTGGGCTTTGGGTGGCTGGGTTGTGAGGGGCTGAGATGGGTGCGCCAGGGTACAAGTGGTGAGGGTGCTGGGGGAGAGGCTGGGGGCCAGGACGGCGGTACCGGGGACGAGGCTCGGGTTACGGAAACCGTAACTAGAGGCCGCGGAGGTGCTGTTGGAGGTTTGAGAGCTAACACTGAGGACTGTGGATGGAGTGGCTGGTGGTTGGTGGAAGGTGGTTGGAGGATGAGTGACCAGGCTGGGAGTGGTGGAGGGAAGGCTGTGAGGAGGCTCCAGGGTGGAGCTGATGGTCAGGTACTCTTCATCTGCCAGGATGGTCAGCCCATTTCCCATCAGGCAGTAGGTCACACTTCCATCTGCCTCCTCTCTGACTCCACTGCAGGTAAACACATATGGTATACACTTTATATTTGTGTGTGTGTGTGTGTGTATGTGTCTATGTGGTAACTTACCTGGCATATACAGTCTTGAGACAGATATCCATACGCTCCAGAGCTGAGCTTGATGTCTTGGCAACCTCCTCACCCCCATCTTCATTCTCCCCCTTTGCCTCCGATTCCTTTCGTTTGTCTGGTTCCCCAGTGTTTGGTAGCGAGTCCGGTGGGGCTGGTGAAGAGCCCGAGGCGGGTGAGACGGGTGAGGTAGGTGATGTTGGCGAGGCCGGTGAGGCCTGGCGAGATTAATGACGGAGGTGAAGTAGGTAAGGTGGGTGAGGGAGGTGAGCGAAGAGGAGATGGGGGAGTCTCTTTGGCAAGCGTTTCACTGTCCAGACTCTCCTGGCTCTCCTGGGGCACCGGAGCAGCAGGGGCAGGTTCAGGCCTGTCCTCTGCTGCGTTGACCAGGTCCTCCTCTTGGGTGACAGCCTGCTTTTGGGCAGCCATCTTGACGTTGTACTGAAACCTGAGGAGCTGGCTGTAGTCTTCTCCCAGTCGGATGTCCAGAGACCTGGATCGGACCTCACGGAAGGGAACAGGGACTCTGCGGAGTCAGAGAGGAGGTAAGATACTTGTGATACTGTGATACTGAGTGCTGGTGTTTTATGGGAGTGTGTGTGTTTCTATGTGTGAACTCACCAGCGTGTTGTCGTCTACATCATACAATACTCCAGGAGCCGGTCGGCAGATCCGCAGGTGAACTTCAAACGGAGCTCCACGCAGCAGGAGCAAAACCCTCTGGGACAGCGAGGCAAAAAGGATGTGTGTTGAAACGGGGCAGCAGGTACACAGAGGGTTCATCTAACTGAACACGATAACAACTTGAATCTGAAGGTATGAATCTCTTCCCGCGAATGCTTTTGTGTATGAGTGTGTGTGCCCCTTCCAACTCCTCAGCAGGACAGCGCAAGGGATTAAACAACACACACACACACACATACACCACAATTTGACACATGCTGCTTCCTGTTTTCTGTTGTATGAGATAAGAGGATTAGCAATGACGTAACTGAGATCTTATAGAAGGGCGGGTTTACATCTGTTGCCCATACCGTCACCAGCCCAATCGTTGTCACTGATTCACAGACAACACTCAAGACAGACAAGATCATCAGATGACACATCTGTTATCATCTGTGCTGCCATGCCTGTTGTTTTGGCGATATGAGATATTGTGATTATTGGAGTGGATGTACACAATCAACAAGCTTTCACCTCCAGTTTTGGAAGCAGTGATTTTTCACTAATACAAGCTGAAAGTGTTCCAGGGTGCAAGAATAGCAGCATACGAATTCAGCAGTTTTGATATTCCAGGATTAATAAATACTTTAAATGCCCCAAATCTACCTGGTAGGAGAGGATCCCGGACAGGCTCTCTGTTGACGGAGAGAATGACGTCTCCCTCTCGAAGCAGGCCGCTCTCCAGCGCTGGCTGTCCCCGAAAGAGGCGCTTGATGCGGACCACGCTGCTGCGGTCTGGGCCCGAGTGGAGCTGGGAGATGTAGAAGCTGAAGCCCAGGCCAGACAGACTCTTTTTCAGAACCACCACCTGGGTGTTTTCTACAGGACGGGAAGAGACGAAGGGGAATGTATTAATGTGTGTGTGTGTGTGTGTGTGTGTGTGTGTCTGTCTGTAATCTGTAATCTGTCCTGTGTTTGTGACATTGTGATCATACATTCCTACCATTTCTATTAACTCATCCAGGTCACTTCCTATGAGAAGTATCTTTATCTGTGTGAGTAAAATCACCAGCGATGAAATCTAACAAAGCAGATGAACATATTTTTGTACCAAGGAACACAGACTTGGTAGAAACGGGGAACTGTCCCTTTAACGAAGCTCAGGCGACGAACAGGCAGCTTCAAGGTTTCAGTGCTTCCAGTCTCAGGGGACTGAGGCAGCATCAGCCCTGGACGACTCTGACAGCAACCACAATGTAGCTGTCAGATGACTCACACTCACCCCTGGGCCATGTGTGCATGTGTGTGTGTGTGTGTGTGTGTGTGTGTGTGTGTGTGTGTGTGTGTGTTTGTGCCTGACACTGTCTATTTCTTTCTTTGTGTGTGTGGGTGGGTGTGTGTGCGTGCCCCCTCCTCTCCCCTCTCACCATCAGTCACAAAGCTGTAGTCCTTGGCTCTGCCACTCAAGGTCGTTTCCATGGAGACTTCGGTCCGGCGGGGCTGTGGGTGTGATGCGCCGTAGGCCGAGGGGGGGCAGGAGGCGTCTGTTCTGGGCTCCAAGACCACCGCGGGCTCCCTGTCCAACAGCAGGCTCACCACCTATAGGAAGAGACCCAGCAAACATCCTGCATGTGTTTGACAGTCTGTACTTGAAGATGCAACACTATGCATGGAGAATAATGTATCAGCAGTTGTGCCAATCGTCATTGTCCTTTTTTTCCACTGTGTAATGTTAATCAGCACATAATGTCAGCTGGTGTTTGGGGTCAGGAGGGTTAAGCCGTTTGTGAATAACAGCTTGGGACCTGGTGTGGGATGTCAACCTGCTGTAGCTGGCCTAAATCGCCTTCGCTAAAATAACAACAAATGTAAACAGATGCTTCCCCTGGACAGTTGCATTTCCTTGGGCCTGTGTGGGTGTCCGTGTGCGTGTGCATGTGGGTCTGTGTGTGTGTGTGTGTGTGTGAGAGAGTGTGTGTTACCTCCCCAGTCTTCTTCAGGCATTCGACAGCCTGCCTGTGAGTCACGCCCCTCAGGTTGGACCCATCAACCTCCAGCAGTCTGTCACCTGTCATATGCCCATACACAAACCTCATCATCATTAGCAGCTTCAATACATAAACGGTTTGCATGTGTGTGTGTGTGTGTGTGTGCGTATGTGTGTGTGTGTGTGTGCTTGTTTATGATGATGGGCAGGTCAGCAAATCTGAAAGTCGTTCCTGCTCACTGAAGCATATATCAAGCAGACACAGCACCATGGCTCCAGTGCCTTAAACACACTCCATAAAACAGCATACATACAACTAACTGACAAAACAAAGGAAATGCCATCAATAAAAAATCACATTGGGACACTAAACAACAGGAATTCTACAGGTGTCCAAATCACTAGTGGTGGGTTAAAAATTGAATTCTTTAACGTTTCCTTGATGGGTAGAAATAAATATTGTCTTGGCTCTGCTCCAAGAATCTCCCATAACAGCACAACTAGGGTGAGATCTGGGGCAGAGATGGCATATGTTTTACATTGTTTTCATGCTCTTCAAACCCTGCAATGACCATGTGTTCAAGGTGAATGGGGGCACTGTCATCCAGGAACAAACACTGAGAAAGAAATGCTTCACGGATGAACAAGAAAACCATCCTACACTGTAATAACACATAACAGAACTCTGCTTTCAATTCATTTTCTATTGCTCATTTAGACATATCTTTTATTTATCTATACATATATGAAACCACTGAGGAAAAGGTTACCGATCTGAATGCGTCCATCCAGCTCTGCAGCGCCCCCTGGCACCAGACACTTGATGTAGATGCCTCCGTATCGCACATTGGTGTTTATTCCTCCCTTTTGGAAAACAATATTACAGAGAGGCAATTAGCCATGTGACAGCCAGTGTGTATGTGTGAAGTCTTCCGTTTCACTGATTTAGGTGTAATGGGAGTAAAGCATCCATATCAAACTGCCTCCTGATGATGAGGCGCAGTTGGAGAAAGTAAATACTGTATGGGATGTATGGTGAAAAAAACAAAAAACAATACAAAACACTCACAGCAACACTGATGCCAAGGCTACCGTTGCTTTTCTTCAGCTCCACGACAAGCTGCTCCCCCGCTTTCAGACTACAGATAGAAGGAGACCTGGAGCACACATCCTGAAACACAGAGTTGGGGAAGAGAGAGAAAAAAAAAGGGGAGATAAGGGGGTGTAAAATGAGGAGGGGAGGATATGAGAGAGGGAGGAAGTGCATGTTTTCAGGATACTACTAACCCATGTGGAGGATGACATCACACTAATTTAATCAGATCATCAAATTAATCAAAGAACCATTTAACAATTAGCCCTGGTTGACCCATTGTATCAGCTTGGCCCTCTTCGCCTCATGTTGACAACTTTGTTTCTGTGAAGACAAAGTCACTTATCTCCAGGCAAGCACCGGTTCTAACCTGGGCGTCGAGTATTCGCACCACAGGAATGTGAAGCCTCCGGCCGTGTTTGGGGGTGGCCATGCTGGAGAGAGCAACGGCCTCCTCCAGTTCCTCCATGGCAGGAAGGTACTCGGTGCCGCTCAGCGTGGTCTGAGACCCGAAGCCTCTCTCCAGCAAAGTCAAACCTTGACTCAGGGAAGTCTTACTGTCCCTCCGAGATTCTGATGGGACAACAACCAGGTTGGATAAGGGAACTAAATACAGTCACAAAAGTAGGAAAATGGTAGAGGTTGTATTGTAAATTGTATCAATGCGGTTGAGAAAGCAATGAGCAGATCATACCTTTAGGCTGGGACACAATGAGCTCCACCTCGTCAGGGCTGCTCTGTAAGATGGCAGCAGCGTCACTGAATGTCACCCCTTCCAGACTCGTCTTATTGAGGGAGATCAGACGTCCACCTGGAAACCAACCAGTCGTCTTAAAATATGAGCTGGGTCGCCGAGGAACACGGCCAAGTTGAAGCGTCGCCATAGGTTTGAAGTGGTAAGACAAGGTGTCTATGGTTGCAATTTACAGCGGTGCCGGTCCATACCTGGTCTGATTCGTCCGTCTTTGTCCGCAGGCCCATCAGGCACGATGGAAGCTATGAAGATCCCTAAGTCGAGTTTACCTGTGTTGTCCTCTCCCACTATCACAAACCCTGAAACAGGACAGGAGAGGAGGTGAAAACGTATAGCCCTGCTGTGAAAGCATCACATACATACATCTCCAGTTCATTTTTCATCACAGCTAAATCCTCCCCATACTCACCAAAGCCAAATTTGGGATCCTTCCTTAAGGTCACACAGATTATCTCTCTCTCTGGCGGGGTCCTGGTTGGGGTGTCGACTGCAAAGTTTCATATATACTTAAAATCTGCTACTTTCAAAGGTTTAGACACATATGAGTTTAAAACATAGGAGAATAAAAGACAAAAGACAAATTTATCAGTTACAAATATGGACACAAGAAGGGATTCAGACAAGGGCAAGGCATCAGACAGGCAGCCATGTTCACCCCGTATGGAGGAAGAAGCCTCGGAGTCCTGTTTGTATAGCGAGACACTGGACATCATCCTGGGAATAGGCTCTTGAGCGCTACGACACAGAAGAACAGCTGTGTTTAGCTAAATCAGTTATCCCGATGGAGTTTATGTTTATATTTTTTTCAATGATGTGAGAGGCACATTGGTCACATTTCACCTACCCCAGGTCTTGTGTCTGGAGCAGCTCCTTGTTCAGTTCCCTCCTCAGCTCTCTCTGCTGGCGGAGCCGGGCCTCTAGCTTGGCCGTCAGGTCATCGCAGGACTTGGAGAGGGAGCCTTGTTGACCCGGTGACAAACCAACCAGGTTCAACATGCCCTCTGAGCAGGATATACGCTTCAGGCTGAAGTTATGAGCGTGGCAGATAGACAGGTAATTCTCTATGGCGTCATCTGGGGAAACAATCAGGAGATCGGGTATCATTTACACGCTATGTGTGTGTGCAGTCAAGAGTTTTCCCATCCATAACAAATAATCATAATCACTCGAATCTTCCCACCTATCATCACGCTGTGGTTAAGTTGTCGTGACGTCATCTCGCTGTGGAACTTGTGCTGTGCAGAGCAGAGGGTGAGGAGGTACTGTGCTATCTTCGAGCTCTCAGTTACAAAGCTGTGCTTCTTCCCACTGGGCCCACCACACTCTATGGTCAGTTTTCTCCGCTGGGGGTCAGATACAACAAGTCGTTTACTTTCAGGCTCGTAAAACAAAATGAACAGCACAACTAGTATCCCATTCAGCCGAGGCTGTCAGAAATGCCCTGTGTTCTCACCCCGGTGGATATGGAGTCTGTCTCCCTCCAGAGGAAGCGTCTGGTGACAGTACGGAGGTGGTTCTTCATCTCATACATGATGATTCCTTTGGCACAGACTCCCAGAACTAACTCTCCCACCACCGGCCTTTTCTCTCTTCCCACGCGATGGAACATAACCCCGTACTCTGGTAACTGCTGGGCAATCTAAGGGGATTTAAACACATTGTTAAAAAGTGTGTGTGTGTGTGTGTGTGTGTGTGTGTTACATTTACATTGAATGCAACAGTAGAATAAGCTTAAATTCGTACATCACCAAAATGAAAAGCATAGTAAGGAGTGCAGTGTCTTAGTGATATCTTACCATATTAAAACAATCAAGTGAGAGTGAAGGGCTAAAAAAAAGAAAGGAAAGAACTAGAAGGGAATCTGTGTGTGTGAGGGGGCATGGTGACAGTCCGGTTACCTTGAGGTACTCTGTTTCAGCCTCTTCAGGCAGGAGCTGGGCATGACTTGCATGTAATCTTGGCAACTCTTCCTTTATATTGGGCAGGACCATCTTCTCCAGCATCCTCTTGGACACGTAGTGCTCCGGCTGATAGTAATTCTTACCATACAGCTAAGGGGAAACATAAAAGACACAGATTCAAAAATGATACTGGATATCTACTGCAGATGCTGGTATTTATAAGAAATATACCTCTGGCATGTAATCCCCAAACTCAGCCTGCAGAGCAAGGGCAGCCAGGAACAAGCCTGTCTCCTCGTTACAGTACAGCCTGTCCTCCAAGATGTCCTTACGCAGCTGTAAGTAGTACTGGTGACGTGTCAGTCTGTGCCTGACACACAGGGAAAGAAATTTAAGTTAAAAACTTTTTTTTAAACATAGATTGTAAACATTATTTCATGCAATAGAACATGTCCGTACTTACAAAATAAAAGAGATACCATCAACAAAAAATTTGACTCGTAGAAACACCAAAAAGGAGGACATCTGCAGTTTTTTCCAACTGTCAGGGGCAACTTTGGAGATTTTAGTCTCATGGTCCAAAAAGAAATATTCATCATCTGTGGAATGACAGAGAAGAACCTCAGACCTCTGAACTGATCAATCTACTAAACAGGTATAATGAATGAACATTTAACAACATGATGAAAATATCTTTAAAATTGTTTTTCTCAAAGTATTTGTTGATACATGCAATTAAAGGTATATTCATTGTAACACAAATTAAACTGGCATTTCAATGTATTTCAGTAATCCATTTACAAAGGGTTAACATTAGCAAGATTGTCATGTACATGCAATACGACAATGGTCAAACGGAAATATGCTTTCTGTGCTTTCTAGATAAATAAATTGTAGAAAAATGCAATCAGGCAATAAGATAAAAAAACACCATATAATATACACTCTTACCATCTAGGAAGGCGAGGCCAAAGTAGAAGTGCTCCACCAGGTTTGCGTGAGCCACCACCATGTCAAACACGTCTCTCGCTCTGGACTTGATGTCACAGCGAACCACCACATACTGTCCATTAAGCAGCACTACAGTCACTTCCCTCTGAGACGCACATGAGCGGCCCTTTTTAGACTATGGTAGACACACACAAACAGGCATGAAAACACACACATAACACACATGCATACACATACGGATTAGCATGCAGATAAAAGACAGGAAAGTGTGAAAATACAACTAAAAAAGCAACAATCTACATTGAAAGTAAAGAAGATTGATAGAGGCAGGTAGAGACAGAGGAGGGTGATAGAGTCTAAATATTTACCACAATGGATCCTGGAAGCTCCAAAATGATATGTTGTTCGTCCGACATCTTGATGAACTCAGGACCCAAAGCCTGGCGAGACATACAGGTAATAAGAGCAACAACACTGACCGTCCGCTGCATCCTCTTCATGCTCTACTGTCTGCACACTGTCAAGACTCTTTGCAGTTCACCCTGATCCGAACATCTCTGAGGTATCTTAACGTCACTGTGCAAGGCTACCTGAGCTGCCATCAGCCTCTCGCACAGTTTCACCTACATGTACTGGACATCTCATTGATATTTATAAGTTCCTGCAAGTACACGTGCTCTTACCTTGGCTTTCCTCTGGCTCAGGCTGAGGGAGGACTCGCTGAAGGTGATGGAAGGACTGTGGGATCTGGCTGACACCTTGGAGGAAATGTCGTGGTGGGGGCTCTGACCAAGCCAGCTGCAGTTGCTCTCCCTGTGACGGGCACCTGGAGGGAGTCTGAGGCAGAGAGGGGGGTGGGGTAGGAGGGATTAGGAGGGAAGTAGAAAGGGTCAGTCTCAGACATTCAGTCAGACATTGTCAACCCCCCTCAGAGTCAAACTTGACAGGTAGGGAGGGATAGTGAAAGTCTGTCTGTCTTTGAGATGCACCAAGAACGCCACCACTTCTAAAGTTGTACTGTCGCATTAAAACCCCTCTAACTAGAATAACGGTGGTGTGGTCATGGTGTGTGAGTGTGTATATGGTATGTACCTGTCTAAAGTAGCTGGTAACAAAGGTGTGGGAGAGCTCCTTGGTCTCTGTCTCCAAGGTCTCTGAGATAAACTCCCTAGAAAACAGATAAAACAAGTACAAACCTCTGCATTGGTTCAAAATCAAACACACACGTATCAAATTATTTTGAGAGCAATTCTTTGTCTTTTGTCTGTAATAGGCAGAAATACGTATTTCTTTCATTTTCAGTTTTCCTTTCCTCTGCATCATAGGCTTACCTGACTTTGAGTCAGAGTCTGCGGAGTATCTTCTCCCTTCAGCTGCACACCGTTCACTGAAGTCCGGAAATGGCCCTCTCTTACCTGTCAACCAGGTAAGGCACCGGGTAAGAGATGGATGATGACAGCAATGACATGTTCCCCTTAGTGTTAACCCAGGCACATTGAGATGTTTGGATAGAGCCGAGGCTAGAGCAGGGTTTAACCTGAGCAACTACGCTGAAAAACTGATTATTGGCTCTCACAGGAGCCTAATCCTGGACTGGCTTCAGGTTAAGACCTTAATCCTATTGGCCTGTACACTGGCTTTATTCAAGTTGAACAATGACTGCAACTATAGACTGTAGATCTTTATATTGTCACAACTTATTAAAGTTCAAATGTACCTTTTTACCAAACTACATTGGGTACAAGATAAGAGGGATAAGGGATTAGATTTGTCCACTTTAGACATTGATACATTGACATTGACTCCTCGATTGAAGAGGTGAAATGAACCAAAAAGCCTTTACTACACTCTATCAAGTCACTGTCCTGCATCCACTAATCATGGAGCTGGCAGAGAGGTTCAGTCTAATCTGAAAGCAGCATCCCTGTTTTGAATGGAGCGGTTGTCAGTTGTGTGATATCACTCTTCTGTATCATTTCCTTGTCTGAGCTGAGCGGACACCAACTGCCACTGTTTCAATTCAAATGATTTAGCAGCCTACTGGTCATTTTGCTCAGGTTTGGAGAACACTTGATTGTTGCCATCATGGTAAGGTACAGTAGTTCTAGGAATAAAGCGCTATAAGACAGCACTTCCATAACGATCAACTGATTCTCATCAAAATGACAATGAATGAAACCTAGGCATTATGAAAGGATGGACGATTCAATTCAGCTTCAATGTTTTAACACTTGTTCACTTTCAGTACTACTTGCACAGTGTTAGCTCATGGACAGCACCTCCTCTCTGATGCTTTGGCTGCTATTTTTTTTCCTCACAGAAGATGAGAGGTCAGTTGAGGGTATCCACCATCTAGTTTGCTACTTGCATTTATAACTCAGTCAGCCAACCTTTTAGTGCTTAATTTAATAAATCTACCAGTTACTGAGTTCACAAGGACATGCCATACATGCTCACCATGAAGTCTCTCTCTGATCATCTGGCTCCTGCCACTCAGAGGGACAGTGCTGTCTGGCAGAGAGCCATGATCCATCTGGAATAAAGGAAAGCAATCCACTGCTTATTTATTTTATTATGAAGACCTTTTACCAAACCATATGAATACACATTTAAAAAGGTATATAGAGACTGATATGCATACAGACAGGCAGATAGGTAGACATGCATGTGGAAAGGCAAGGCATGTGGGCAGACAGACAGACTCACCGATTCGTGGAAGACCTCCTCCACCAGTTGTTTGATGACTTTAGTAGGAGGCGGCAGGACAGAGGCTTTGTGCTGAGATTCGCAGGCCTCCAGGACAGAGTTGAGATTCACCCTGCGGTGGGCCAGATCCTCACACATGCTCAGGAGGAGGCTGTTTAGATGGTCGCTCAACTGGACTGGCTGGGAGGGTAAAGAGTGGAAAATAATTGTGATACCTAAAGCATGCTATTGTCGTGGTACTGAAATAAAAGTTACAGCGCTGTATCAGGCAAACCCACCTGATTCTGAGGTAGGTGAAAATCAACTGACCAGTAGAGAGTCATACCCAGTGAATATACCAGCATCTGTGCAACAAAATCAATCAGTCAGGGAGAGGCTGTCTAACTATCTCAGAAGACCAAGAACACGTGTACATATTTTTCAACAGCATCATTTGCCACACATATGTCCCTTGCTTGATGATAATAATGTCTTTAATGATAATAACGTTTTCATATAGCACCCTAGCATCAGAGCTAAAAGAATGCAGGGCAGAATTTCCTTTTCTCAGTCACTAGATGGCGGCCTTACACCTCTCAGGCATCCTTCACCTCCTGACAGCATCCTGAGAACACTCAGACATGGGTAGCCTGCAGTACTCTCCTCAGGAAATAACAGGATAATACATCAGGATATGGAAACAACTCAACTCACTGCAACCAATTCAAGTCATTGCAGAGTGTTTAAAGTGTTGATAAAAGCAATATGAGCTAATATGTTGTATTTGACTGAGATCTGCCCTTAACTTTCATTTGCGGTATTGCTCAGGAGGTAGCACTGACCCTCTCTACGGCAGGTTTGGTTGAGCTGGCACGGCCCTGCAGCATCTCTGGAGCGGTGAAGGTGGATACCTCATCTGATAGGGCACAGCTCTTAAATGCTAAGGTACCAGTGGCTGACAGCAGCAAGGAGGTGGGGCTTATGATATTGCACATACTGTTATGACCTGAAAAAAAACACACAGTGGGAAGTCCATAATATATTTGCTGCTCATTCTTTTCTACAGTTAAGTCACATTTGGTGAAATAGACAGACGGGTAGAGATGCTGCAAGATACGTTCAAATGACTGCACTACAATAACACATTACAATGGTCACAGCTTAAAGATATTATTCACAGTGTCATCAGTATATCATAAGAGGTGGTGCTTTACCCTTATAGGACACATCCACTAAAGACTCTGCAGTGCCCAGCAGCAGGGACCAGACCTCCTCCTCCAGTAGAGGCCCCCCTCGCGCCTCCAGTACTTCCGCTAATGTAACGAATGTGCTGCTCATCCTGCACACATTCCACGCACACGCCTTAGAACGCAAGATCACATACACATACATGATCGTAAGCACACACACACAGAAACACACACACACACACACAGAGAGAGAGAGAGAGAGAGAGAGAGAGTCACTCATTTGAGTCTTTGAGTGTGGTGTAATTCATTTGGCTTTTTCTCTAGATATGACTGAAACAGAAGCAGAAGTAGGGAAATGTTCAAGCCTATCTCTCACCATTCATGACCGTCGAGCTAAACTCCAAACTCAACTCTCATACCGCTAAGCTCTCTTTACTGGATGTCCAACTTCTATCCTCTTTCTTCTGAATTCTTTCCTTTTTCCACCTTCATTCCATATTTCTATTTCATCTTGTCTTCCTCTTTTTTTGGCGAACGTTACTGTTCTTCTAACAACCTGTCTAGTAATGTTGTGTATTTAGAGCCATCTATGAAGGTCATTTCTAAGAAAGTTCTTGGAAAAGGACTGTTCTTTGCCCCAGACCCTTGATTGGATTCCATTAGTCTCATTGCCTTTCGGTCTCTCTGCCCCTCCCATTTCCTAATAGGCTTTTCTGCTGAGCTGAGTGGTCTTGGAAGTGTGGTTCTGGCACCATTGCAACTGTGTCATAATTCCATGTTAGTTTGTTTTCACACCTAGGTATTAGTGGTATTATATAGTCCCAGGATTTGGAGAAAACAGAAAGCTCAGTGGACAGGTAGAATATGAAATGGGCAATGTGAAGGGAGAGCTTCTTCACTCATCCAAAAGAATAGTTCTGCTTGGCATTAGATGTGCTGCAGGTGTAGCATACCTGAGAGAAACAATATATTGGTTCTTTTGAAAATAGGCCACATCACACTCAAAATGTACCATATGTATCTCAGTGATGAGTGTGTCTTACATAAATAGTAAGACATAATGTGGCTAGGTTAGGCAGGCTGGATGCACACAACAAGATATTGTTGTATCAATTACACAGAAAAATGGCTATCTGGTACTGATCAATGTGTTCTGAGAAAGCTTATGTTCCCCATTGTTCTAAATGTTTGTGGGATGGAGTAAATCTGAGCAAATCAACATTTTGACCAGAAGCAGCCCCAGTTCGGCTCTACCTCAAGTTACCATAATATGAGAAGGTCAGAGCAGAGTAGCAGAGCAGAGCTTTTTTCAGCAGCTTTCTCTAAGCACTCAGTCTTATAAGATTGACTGGTGGGGCATCATTGATGCTTAAATAGAAATCCTGTAGTGTGTGCCCAACCCATTTCTTATGTTTTTCTATGAGAGTTGTGAAGGTGTGATGCCTTAATCAGGAATGATGCCTTAAAAAGGAATCCAACAATAACTACAACCCTGTAGTCTGGTTTGTTGTTTCAGTGTAAGAGGGGTTGAAGAGGAAAACTTTAGTAGTTATACTCCCTCACAGTTCTCTGAGGCCTACAGGTCTGAAGCTAAGCCCAGTCAGGTCAGGGACTGGTGCAGGGACCACCTGGGCACCTGCCTGGTTGTTGTTCACTTGTTCTTCCATCAGATTTTTGAAGAACAAAATGTCTTTTGTAAGAAACTGACAATCTATAACTTCATATATAGAGTTGTGTGTGTATTAATGTATGGCTGTATGTTGCCTCTATATTTGGAGGTGTTGATTGGCTAGAGCTAGTCTGGCTGTTCCTAATCTTGATCTCTCCTGCTCTTGGCAAAGTGATTCTTAGAGTGTAGGCAAACAGTAATTAAGAGAGCTCTCACTGTCAGCACCAAAGTACTTCCTGTCACATTATCTGTAATTTCTAAATCACAACCTTTTAACTTGCATTTGATACATTGCAGGAACAAAGCCTTTGATGTCAAAGCTGCTTGCTAATACTAATTGCAATTGCAAGATGTCACCTAACTAGAAACAGATGTCTTTGCTAGTAACATACATTTTGCAAACCAGTTGCCATTGCATATGAACTTTAACGCTCGGTCTGGCTTCCTGACTGGATGTGCATAAAAGCTTCTTGATATTCAATCCATGATATTTGAACTAAAAAGCAGAAGGTATGTTATGGTATGAAACAACCAATCATCAACTAGCTTATTCACTTGTCAACCACAAACCAGCTTATTGATCCATCAGTCAACAGTTAGATTATTCCCATGTTGTATGAGGAGAGTGTACTCTATTCTTGGGAATTTGGGGCAGGTAACACTTGTATAAGAACTGGGTCTCTGTCTTACCCTTCTTTCCCACTAAAAGTCATTATATGAGACACAGTGACAATTCATTTTAGATGTTCACCTACCACAACAACAAAGGTTCCTCATAAGTACAGTATTAACAGTAGTAAGGTAACAATGTGGTACCATTTATGTAGTTACAATGTTAATATAACAAACAGGAAACAGTATTACTCTTGAAGCTGATTCCCTTTTCAGATTTGCTACTTTACTTGTGTGAAAGTTTGCATAGGGTCCTCCTGTATGAATATTGGCTTTTCTTCTGAAAATCCAGTGAATTAACACAAGACAAATACGTCTAATTAAAAAACGTGATTCCACATAATTTCAACAAATTGTCAAACAGGACTATATATGATAGCTCACAGTGTGGGTGGGATATTACCTGGTAACATACGTAACCTATGTGAAGAGTCTGATCCTCTGTATTGTCTTCAGTGCTCCCACCACGGCCCCAGTATAATCCTTGTGATCATTGCATTGCTGTTTTGGCGTCCTCTCCGTTACTAAGGGCTGCTCCACTCTTGCAGGTAATTCATCAATGACATTAGGTGTATATGGTGTCCCGTTCATTTGTTCTATTACCACCACCACGATGAATGCCTGAAACTTTTTTTTTTTTTTTTTTTACTGTAATTGGCGCTATTCTTAGTATCTCGGCTTTAAATACTTAATTGGATTAAACTCGCAGTTTGCCAAGCGACAGGTCAGAGCCGCCAATAGCGGGTGGTGTGAGATCAGCTACACCGATTTAACTAATCCGTCTGACGCCCAAGGGTCCGGTGCGTATCGGCTGTAGGTGCGCTACAGAGAAGCCTGGGAAGGACGAACGACCTCGGCCAAACGAGTGGGCTGTAGCGTGCTGCTACAAGGCTGCTCTTCCACAATGATCATAACGCTCCGGGCTCTCTTCGAACAAGGGGTAAGAAACCGTAGTAGCCTTCTCTCGCTGCGGGAGTCGGTACTGGGACGTTTATCCATGCCGCCTCCCAGCTTGTCTCTGCAGGCCCCGGGGTATCTGCGCAGGGATAAGGATAAATAACAACATCCCACTGTTGTCAGGTGGGTGCAGGGAGAATTTAAACTACTCAGCGCTAAGTTAACGTAATTTTATCTAATGACCTTATTCAGTCACATGCCTTCGCAGAGCATGGATCCCTGGAAAACGTCCCTTATGTAGCCTACGTTGAACTCTAGGTGGTAGCCTATAATATGCTATGGATTTCTGCAGAGCCAATGCATGCCATGGTCTTCCACAAATGATTAGCCCGCTATTTAATATGGACAGAGCATACCCTATATTATAAACCCTACATACAAAAAGATTGCCGGAATGGCTTCATATTTAACGCAGATAAAACGTATATATACATTTTAATCAGTTACATTTCTTTTTTTTATTTCTACTTCAGTAATAATCCGTCACTGACTCATTTCTGATCACTGCAGCATATCATTACATTTTTGTAAAGAGAGTCTACTAAAACCTCTTATTAATTTCAACTTGCATAACCACTGCTACTGCCCCTGACACTGATTTGGGACGCAGCACTGCCTGGACTTTACATGTTTATACTAAGCCAAGAGATGGTATCATGGTATTTCAGGTGTTTTATGGAGTATAAAGCAAGATAATATCCACTGTACATGAATCATTATGTCATTACACGTTTCAGAAAACTTTAATTTATGTAGTGCACTGTTGGACAGAAAAAAGGCAAACATCCCCATTTGAAGTGTTTTCAAAGTGTGTCTGAGTGCCATTATATGGACTATAGGCCTATTTTCAATCTGGCCATGCAATGTCACAGACCCTGCAACTGATTTATTCCAGGCACAAAATGACAACTCATTCCTCCTGCTCCTGTTCTAAAGAGAAATGGTCTAAACAAATCAGGAGAGTAAGGTGTGTGTGCGTGGAATAAAATCAGACAACAAATCGATAGATAGATTTATAGCTAGCTAGCTAGACAGATAGCTAAACAGTCAGGCAGGCAGGCAGACAGACAGACAGACAGGCAGAGAGATAAATATGATAGATAGATAGATAGATAGATAGATAGATAGATAGATAGATAGATAGATAAGACAGACAGACAGACAGACAGACAGACAGACAGAGAGATAGAGGTGGTGGGTGTGTCTCTGTGGATGAGTGACGTGCTGTTGGGACGCATGCCCCGTGCGCACTGCGCGTCCGGCCTGTCAGTAGCAGCTAGATGGAAACGTAGGCAAGTGAATTTGGTGAGGTCATGTATTTTTAAGCCGCACAACGGAATAAATCATCCTTCACCGGCGGCATAAACAAATTGCCCAGCTTCATAACGGCACATCGCCAACCGGACCGTGGAGAAATCAAGAGTTTAATTTGATGACAGAGGTAAGATCAGGATTTGCGCCTCTTCTCTGACATGGTTATTGTTTGGCCGTGGGGGAGGGTCGTATCGTTACGTGCATGCTGCTTCACCGATGCGTTTGTTGTCCGGGGTGTTACATTGTAGCTTGCCGTATTGCCTATCCCAAAACATTTCCCTTTATACTGTAACGATGCAATACGCCTGTTCACAATATTCTCGTATGGGTTAAAAGACAGCGGCGTACTATCACAACCGACTGCGCACTGTGTTTCGGACCAGGCCATGTTATATCACAATACGGTTGTTGTTATTATCACCACAATAATGTCTGGACTATGCAATATATGCTACTCACTCGGGGTGCAACGTTTTAGCATGCACGGCTCTTTGTAATGCGGTGATCTCGTGCGGTCGTTTTACCTGCCTGCTACCTCTGTCGTCAGGAAGGGGTCGCGTGGCCAAGGTTAACGCTTTAACACCAAATGGAAATAAATGGCTCGATATTGATCCTCTACACAATCTCTGTGGTTAATCGGTGCCGGTGAGATGTAGGACGAGTCTTCTTTCTGTGTGTTTTTTTTTCCAGTCCCGTTCTCCGCCCTGCTGTCAGTATAGCTGGGTAGACCATAACCTCGCAGTGGAAAAAAAGGGCTGTATCAGCTTTAGATTCAGTGTTCAGCGGTATATATGAGGGTTATATGTAACAGAGTGGAAGTGCATTGAAACGTTTTCTTTCAAGAAGCGTGGATTGAATTACGTGTGTGTGTGTGTGTGTGTGTGTGTGTGTGTGTATGGATTTTGCTTGAAAAAATACACATATGATACAGTAGATTCTTCCTAGGCTCTTAGTATTGTATTCACGTGTGTGATCATGTTAGTCTCAGCATGGTCTTAGTGTGCTTATTTTACCTCTAGGTATGTGGAAATATGGAAGGGAAAACTGATCGATTCATGGTGGTTGGTTACCATGGTTTTTGCTTAAAGTTATTCCAGTATCTCTTGGGATTGCACATGTGACAATTTGTGTTCACTTGACTAGGCCATATGTGTGAAACACCCTGGCCTAGGATCAGCAGGCATGTACTGGAAAGCCATTCATTAAACCATTAGGCTGAAGCAAGGTTATTTACAGAAAACAGGCGGACTAGTTACAGGGCAGTGCACTGCAGGAGAGAGCCGGCTGTGTCTCTGCTCCTGCTAAATACACCAGACATCTAGATTTATTACAGTCCTCCTTGTGTGGTGGTCCCCCCCCCCCCCCCCCCGAATCCATTGACTAAGTCCAAACATTCACTTTCCCAGGTGCTGCATTGGGTGGCTACTGCTGCGGTGTACTGCATCCCCTGTAGATGCCGTGACTGGAATCCCATTTTAGAGAAATGTGTTGATACTGTTGTTATAAGCATCAAGACTAGTTGTATATTATGAACATAATCTGTGATGAAATAGGAATTCAGAGGATCAAACGGTATCAAGTTATTAAAGCCACCAACCTGCTATCTTCACCGCACTGACAGTCATAATTACAGAAAGTAATGGTATTACAGGTGCAACAGATTACCTAGCACTGACACTACTGTACAGTAACTGTATTACCATGCAAGACAGCATAACTCATTTGAACCTAATTGTCTTCCTGTCTGATTTATTAAAAGAAATGGCGTGTCTATTTTGATGTTGTCATGGAGTTTGGATGTTATGTACGTCTTTGTGACGTTGGAGGAACAGAAGGAGAGCTGACTCATTTTATTTTGGCAATTATGTGCCTCATATGGACTGCGTGTTGAGAAGGAGTGTAGGAGTGTGTGTGTGTGTGGGGGGGTATTCCGTTGCTTATATAAGCATTGTTGCTTCGTCAAAAGTAAGAAAGCGAGACAAGCCTACCACCATTTCTCTAGTTTTTTAGTTGGTTTTGTTTTTACTTAATATGGAAAATGTTCAGGAACGTCATGCAGTCATATAAGCATCTCTGCGTTATGTCTTATCTGGGCTCTCAGCCCCCCGGTGTAACTTGACCCAGATAACATGTGCCTGTGGAAGACCTGCTTGCAGAACTGGGCTGGGGTTCAAACTCACAAGCGGTCAGGCAGGAATCATCACCAGGCTTAGTTTCCAGTGTGAGAGAGACATTCTGAGAGTCATGTTTCATATGATGGAGCAGACCCCCTGTGGCCTGCTGTTCTGCCACCACCGCTGATCATATCAAATCTTCCATCCTGGTCTGTTTGCTGAGTTGGTGTGATGAGGAACTGCAGCCGTCGTCTGAAGTGAGACATTCAGCAGCGTCTTTACTCCTAAAACGCTTTCTCAGGAACGAGGCTTGCTTTTGACTCCCTGCTCCACAGCTACTACGGTATCGATGGTGTTCTGGCAGTGTTTTGATGTGAATGTCTGTCCACCTTTGTGTACGCAGAGGACATTTTTGGATGCACAGAAAGCAGTAATTGGGGATTTCACCATGAACAAAAACAAGAAAGAAAGAGAGTTCTACAGCTTAGATGTTGGAGACTCCACGTTCACAGTTCTGAAGCGTTACCAGAATCTAAGACCCATCGGCTCAGGAGCACAGGGAATCGTGTGGTGAGTGTTTCAGCCTCATCTAGAGTCAGTTATCATCTGCATGTTAAAATGTGGGACATTGTGTACCGTACATCACCAGAAGGATTCATGTGAATGAAAGAAAACCTCCCATCATGTTGGATCCATATTTTCCAATTCTTCATGACTTCGTTTTTCAGCTCTGCATATGACCAAAACCTTGAAAGAAATGTTGCCATCAAGAAACTGAGCCGGCCGTTTCAGAATCAGACCCATGCCAAGAGGGCGTACAGAGAACTAGTCCTTATGAAATGTGTCAATCACAAAAATGTAAGTTGACTATTCAGTTATTGTTTTTATTACACTCCGCCTGTGGAAGACTTGATATGTTAGGTTGCTAAAAGGTGAAGAGTATTTTTATGCATCTTTGTGTATCTGTGTATATAATTCAAATTCTGATGACCACATGATGTCATTCTTATTACTGTCATTCTACATCCACAGATCATTGGCCTATTAAATGTATTTACACCACACAAATCATTAGAAGAATTCCAAGATGTGTAAGTAACTGGATGTGAAGTGTGGATGTATTTGTGTTTGTGAGTACTTGTGTTGGAGGGAATATGTACAGTATATGTCTAAATCAATGACTCCCTCCCTGTGTGTGTGCATGCTTCTCAACTGTTGTGTGTGTGTGTTCTATCAGATACTTGGTGATGGAGCTGATGGATGCCAACCTGTGCCAGGTCATTCAGATGGAGCTGGACCATGAGAGGCTGTCCTACCTGCTCTATCAGATGTTGTGTGGTATAAAACACCTCCACGCTGCCGGCATCATTCACAGGGTAGGTATCACCTGACCCACACCTGAGAGAAACCGTTCAACCTGCTTTGACACTTGACAAGGACTGGCTGTACTTACACTCTGGCTGTGTCAAAGTGTAAGTACAGCCAGTTTACTGCCAGTTTACTGGACTGACCCGAGACAGGTATTCGCCCTGTAGTGTCCTCAAACAAGGCACAGAATTCCTACCAGCTCCAGGGGTGCTGTCCTGTAGTTGATAAGTGAACATTAAATTTCCCCATTTCACCAGGGATCAATAAAGTATTGCATTATTAGTATTATTATTTCATGTCCAGCAAAAATGTAAATGCATCATTGGATCATTGAAGAAACTAAAACTTGGGAAATGAAAGCATGCACCTCAGCTTACATTTGTTCCTCATCATGAAGAGATTGCTAGCTGTGTT
Source organism: Hoplostethus atlanticus (assembly GCA_034670405.1). NCBI lineage: Eukaryota > Metazoa > Chordata > Actinopteri > Trachichthyiformes > Trachichthyidae > Hoplostethus > Hoplostethus atlanticus. Next base: position 2,678,891 of record JAXDDX010000050.1, read on the forward strand.
CTTTAAAATATAACAATGTTAAATCAAATCACAGATAATAGCTCAGACAACTTAACAACTAATGTTACTGCTAACATAGCAAGGCCCACTACAGTAATCAACAAAGGATTACGCCCAGAGAGATGGAAGAAGTCCAACAAACAAAATACAAAGCCTAACTCAAACAATCTGATGTTACTAATGTTACCACTTAACTTATCAGGAAACCAGGGAACTTGTAATTAATTTTCTACGAGCTAGCGAAACTCTTCCACAACCAATGTCAAATGTAGAGAAATGGGAAATGGAAAAAGCAATCTTTGTAAAATAGCTGCAGGAGCAGTAAGCTAGGGGCCATCAGCTACCACTGGCATTTCAGACACACACAGTTCAACGAGGACCAATTGAAAATACGCCACTTCACTTCACTCGTACATGTAGATCCTTACCTTACCCTCCTACCAAGTATAAAAACTGACCAAGCTTTAGGTCAGATGTGTAGACTAATTACCAAACCTCAATTATCAAGCATACACTGGAGTGCAACTCAGTATTAGCGGAACAGCTATTCCTAACAATCGCAAAACATCATTTTGTCACATTTATTAGAGCACAGTGCATAGTGAGCAGTTGTGCTTGGTTGATAGGCAGAGATCAGAATAATATAAAAAATATAATATAATTGGAGGTTTTCACAAGGCTGAATGCAAAACAATCCACTGAATGACTTGACAATGAGGTATTAGGTGCCGTGAAGTTGCTGTTCTTCTTCTTATATTTGACCAAATAAAGATCTACAAAACAATTCCTGACATGTGTTCTCCTGTAGGACCTCAAGCCCAGTAACATTGTTGTGAAGTCAGATTGTACACTGAAGATTCTGGACTTTGGCCTGGCTCGGACCGCCGCCACCGGCCTGCTAATGACACCGTATGTGGTCACACGCTACTACAGAGCGCCAGAGGTTATCCTGGGCATGGGCTACCAGGCCAATGGTCAGTATCTACCTGTCTGTGCATCCAATGAACTTATCTACAGCATCAAACCATGTTGATTTTAAAATTACTATTAAAAAAAATTGCAATTACACTAGACTATTTCCTTTTATAAAATCCTGTCTCAAATCCATGTTTAGACAGGGAAATGAGTATTTGATTAATCTTGTTATTACTACTTTGCACGTTTACTCAAAGCAGCATGGTGCTTCTGTGCACAATTTGATTTGTTTGTTGTAAAGTTTCCTAACTAACCTGTTGTTGTGCATTGCTCTCACCTCTTGCCGCCTCTGTTTACTGTGTTCCACTTCACTAGTGGACATATGGTCTGTGGGCTGCATACTGGCAGAAATGGTTCGCCATAAAATCCTCTTCCCAGGAAGGGACTGTATCCTTGCGTCTTTTTAAACTACTTCTTCACACTTTTGTTATTCTCCGGAACGTTCTCCAGTAAAGCTGTGCACATTCAGTTCAGTGCTTGTGCTTGGCACCGGGCAGACAGTCAGATCTTTCCTCTGTGTTTCAATCAATTCTTGGCATGAATATGATTTTCTGTGCCAAGCTTCGAGCAATTGTTGATAACCAAAATAGGCCGGTATATTATTCCTTATTTGAGATCCAGCTTTAGGACACTCAACAAATCATTTTTCCTCTTCATTTCCTTCAGTTGCGGACACTGGCTGATGCTGCATGCTCTCCATTTTCATGTTTGTACAACCATGCCACCATTCTCCTTGCGTTTCTCTCACTTGTGTCATCATTTGTGTTTGCATGCTAAACTCCCTGTCATCTCACCTCCCGCCTCCAGTGGATGTATGGTCAGTGGGCTGCATAGTGGCCGAGATGATCCGGGGTAGCGTGTTGTTCCCCGGCACTGATCGTATCCTTCCCCACCATTGATCACTGTGCAATCTCTTCATTCTGCGTGAAGGGATCCACCGACATCCCGTTTTATTTCCCATTCCTAGAGTTTCCTCGTGTCACTCTGCTTCCACTTTTTCCACCCAACCTACATGCCTGCCATCTTTGCTCTGCTGTACCCTCCTGTTGTTGTGAACTTGAAGGAAAGAAATCAGACAGCACACTGCATAGTAGTCTAATGTAGAGCACTGTAGTTTTTGAGAGGGTATGCAGCTGTTGTGTGACTAGCTACATCATTAAAGGTCATGTGATCCAGGCAGGTGTAGTGTATGTTCATTTTGTGTTTGTGTGTGTGGGTCTTTCCTAGTCTAAGAAGGGCTGTCGGTGTGTGTGTGTCTCAGAGTGAGCTGAATCAGGTGCAGCCTAGTGGTGTGTTTTGAGTTTTGTGTACTGTAGTGTCTATGTGGCATATTTCCTTAACATTAACACTTCAGACATCGACCAATGGAACAAGGTGATTGAGCAGCTAGGTACTCCATCTCAGGAGTTCCTGATGAAGCTGAACCAGTCAGTAAGAACGTATGTGGAGAACAGGCCGCGCTACGCTGGATACACCTTTGAGAAACTCTTCCCTGACGTGCTCTTCCCCGCCGACTCTGAACACAACAAACTGAAAGGTAGTGCTCGTGTCTGTGTATTATCGCCTTGTCATGTGGTTGGTACGTTCCTTCTGCTCCTATGTCTTTAATGATTTATTACATACAAAACAGATGTACAGCCTGGTGATTAATAGCACAACACCGTATCTGTTTGTCGTCTCCCCGCCCCCCAGCGAGCCAAGCGAGGGATCTCTTATCCAAGATGTTAGTGATTGATGCCTCCAAGCGCATCTCTGTAGATGAGGCCCTGAAGCACCCCTACATTAATGTTTGGTACGACCCAGCTGAAGTGGAAGCGGTAAGTGGATCGCAGATAGTACGGCATGATTCTTTAAGGGAGACACATGAGATTTTAATTCAATCACTCATTCACTCGCCCATTCACCACCGATGTGCCATTCATCCCACTTTCTGTTTCTCAGCCCCCTCCAAAAATCACGGACAAACAGCTGGATGAGAGGGAGCACACCGTGGAGGAGTGGAAAGGTTAGACAACATACTAGAATATTTCACTCTACACTCAACACGTCACTTCCACTGGAGAATTGGACCTGTGCAAATATTGGCTAAATATATAACAACCAGGCAAGAAAAAGAGATACATGAAAAAAATTATAAAGTATATTTAATTCCAAATTTAGGTTACTGTGACACACTGTGACTGTCTGTCCTAGCCTCTAGTCTAAATCTCTACAAGTTGTAGCTTGAGAGGAGTCAGCACAGCTAACCTAAGCTAGCTAACTAGCCAGCAGGCTACTTTAGCAAGGCAGCCAATATTAATGTTAACATGTAACTACTAGCCACTACTAACGCTAGCCACTATACTAGATACCTTAGCTAGTGTGCATGTTCAGGTCTGGTTAGCTTACCAGATACTAAGATAAGTTAGCTAACAGTCTGACATTATCTAAACACCAAATCAGGGCTTTCAGTGATGAAATGGTCAGTTAATCGGCACAGAAATGAACCACGTCTACGGAATTCTGTTGAGATGGACAAAGTCGTACATTTAGAAATACAATCAGCTGTTCACATCCACTGTTGCCCAAGAGCTGTGGACCTCCACTATGGCCGCCAGAGTGTGTGTTACATCACCTGAAAGCCTCTGTTAAAGCCTGTCAGTAAGTGTTTTGCCACTGTGAGGAACCCGATGCTGTGTAGCGGGGCAGGACTTAAGATTGTGTGTAAATATCACTTTCGGTTGTTGTCCAGCAGGATGAGCTCATCCTAACCCCTGCCAGGTGATAACGACCCCTCACTCATATTAGCTGGGCCATGCCAGCACTGCATGCCCGAATTAGAAACATGATGATGTCTGTACAGTATGTGATACACTTTGACGATACAGGAAAAGATATCTTTACTATTTGCCATGACATCTTTTCTCTACCCTTTCTCCCCCTCGGCCATTTCTCTCTCTCCTGTCCCCATTGGCCCCCTTTATTTTCTTGTATTTGCAGATCTGATTTACAAGGAAGTGTGTGAATGGGAGGAGTGGACGAAAAATGGAGTGATCAGAGGCCAGCCACCTCCTTTAGGTGAATAATCACTGGGACTTATTGAGACAGTGAGAGAGCGAAGGGGAATGAAATGAGGTGGGAGATGTACAACCCAGTGAGGTATTTTGATTTGGATATTTCATGTCAGAGGCCTGATGTAGGCACAAAAGTGGTTGCACAAGTTTTCAAGTTTTGTTTTACAAGTTCCTGACATATACATGATTGAATAATGTAAATGTGATGAATATGCTTTTAGACTTTTATTTTGTAGTTCAATAAAGCTTTCTGAAATGTACACGACAATGTAAAGTTATGCAATAAAAAGATTAAGCCAGACATGGAGAACATACACAGCAAATTTCCCAGAGTTAATCTGTGTCAATTTTCAAAATTTTCCAGTGACCGTTATTTGGAGTTGACAAGTGTTGATTGGAGAGTTGTTTGATTACTCATAGAGCTGACATGGCTCTGGGGTGGGTGTTCAAAACCAATTAATTCTGATGGGTGTGGACTTATTTAAACACTGACATTGTGTTGATTTTTACACTCTCAGAGTTAAATTAACACTGACGATTTTGCTGTGTAAAGCATGGTCCTGTAGCTTTAGTAGTATTGTTAGGTGCTTCAGATAAAAGCATCCAGCAAAATGGCAGCAGCGTGTGTGCACTCCATGGGTGTATCAGTGATCCCGCGTGTTTTTCGCAGCACAGGTGCAGCAGTGATCGACAGCTCCCCTCAGCCTGCTTCTTCCTCCTCCTCGGCCAACGACGTCTCGTCCATGTCCACTGAGCCCAGCGACCCGAGCAGTGACCCCACCATGACCTCTGACACAGAGAGCAGCCTGGACAGCCACACCTCCCTAGGAGCTCTGGGCTGCTGCAGATAACACACACACACACACACACACATACACACATCCACACACAAACACTAAAACAAGCAACCCTATCCTCACCCTTGCACCTACAACTGCAGTAAGTGTTATGGGATAGGGTTTAGGCCAATGGAACTTATGTTAGTTTGTAGAGCTACGCTTTTTTCTGTACAGTTAGTTTTTATTTCCCTAGGCCCCCCCCCCCCCCCCCCCCATACTGCTGTAAATGATTGTGGTTTGAAATTGCGTTATTATTTTTGCTGCAAAGAATCAGAGTATGTTTTGATGTGAATCTGTAATGTATGAAATGAAAAGGAAGGTTTTGAGTACTTTACACATTGCTGTTTTTAAGCTACTGCTATACAGTGGATTGCCATACTGTTAGCAATACAAGATTAATTATGTTAAATATATTTTTGAATTGTTCATTTAGCATTTTTTGTATTGTTTCGGGGACATTTGAATGAATCTCTATTAACTCTCGCTCTGTTTAGCTCGGTAGGCTATAACACATTTCATCTTGGATATTAATGCAAATAGATGATTTTATTTTCACATTTTTCTCATCTTTCTTGTAGAAAGTATCCTTCAGTGTATCCACGTTAGCTTATTTCTTAGTATTATGTCACCTCTGATTATGTGAATCCTGAGAAACAGAATATTTCATCCTCACTCAGTTGTTCTATTGCCCTGACGCCAAATTACATTTTTTACTATGGCATCCTGTAAGACTGTCTGTATTTTAACTTGTTAAGTTATTTGGCTGTAATTCGTATGTGGCGGTCTGTTGGATGAGGAAGAACAGGGTGAATGTAAGAGAAGAGAACAGTGGCACAGTAAGCTAATGGTTACTCTAGGCGCTGTAAAGAGCCCTCTCCACTGGCTAGAAGTGCTGTATTTAGGGAGTGGGCTGTTACTGGAGTGTAAATTAGTCACTTTACCCATTGGGCAGGTTCTTTCAGACCTTTTTATTTACAGCGATCTGATTATATTTGATTTAAGTGCCCTTACTCAGTTCAATGATTTTAAGTCCTCTGTGGCAGATGCTCCTCTCTGTGTGGTGCGTCTTTCTTAGTTCTACCTCACACATGCACACACACACTCACATACATACACACACACACACTCACACACACACACATTTCTGGATTTCTATATATATATAATGGAACACATCATTCGAAAGAACTGCGAAAAAAAGATTTTTAGTTTTTCCTGTATTTGTGTATTTATTTATTTCAAGCTAAGAGCTATGTAATGTACATTTCATTCAAAACTATTTATATGCATTTTGTTTTTGTTTCATTGTTTTCTGTGCAATATAATTTATAGAATAGTATAGGTAGTCAGTGATTGATCTGTACATTTTACTGTAGATGTATGTATGTTTTCTGAGAGTCAGAAAGCAGTTTGCTACCTGCCATGATTACCTTTGGATGAATTTGATGGCTTGAATTCCAAACCTATCCAATTGCCCTTATCATGGCTGGGTGCTCCCCCTAACTACGGCCAGGCAGTAACCCCCTAGCATCAGCTCCCAGAATGCATTTTGGGGATTGTGACGCTTGGCCTCACCCTTCCTGGCCTGGCTTTCTCTACTAGTGGTTTCCTCTCCTCCATCTCCTCAAAATAGAAAAGATAGGATAGACAACAGTGTTTTGCATGAGTTTTCTTTGCACAAATCTGGCTTAGTGTTGGTGCATATAGAGAAAAGGAGAGCAAGCCATTCAGCACCATAGGGATGATGCTCTGGTCGTTTGATGGTTTGGCAAACACTGACAGTAAAGTGTTATCCTGTTGTGCTGTATTTTGGTAAGGCCAGCTGTGTGAATTTTAGCCTTTGGATCTGAAATTGCCTCACTAACAGACCAATTATATACATCAGAAATGTAAACTGTCTACCTTCAACTCCGGCAAATAAAAGAGTTGAATTTTAATGTCTCATGGTGGTGTTCTTTTTATTCTCAATTTGACATTTCTTGCAAGACTGTGAGTTAAAAAGTGAAAATGAACAGGGATTAGTAGAAGACTGTTCCACATATTTATCATAAATAAGGCTTTTCCTGGTTTCTTACAGAAGGAAACAGTCAAAAAATGATGAGCTACATGATTTAAGAAGTACAATAGTATGGGATTTTATGGAATGGCAAAATGTGAAAATGAGAGCTGCTTGGCCCAGAGGAGTTCTAGTTTGGCACCGGCACTGGTCAGTGTAGGCACTAGATGGCCATGCTAGAGGGGACACAACAGCAAGTAGTACTGCACTAGAGGTATTTGGTCTTCAAAGCTTTGGGGCGGACTGGCCCTTCTCCCAGTAATCGAGTTTCCCAGTGTCCTCTGACGGACCAGATGAAGGCAAGTTGGTCTGGTCTACTTGGTCCGTGCTGTTCCTGTGGTTAGATCTCCCAGGGTTTTGAAGAACTCCTCCATCTCCTTCTGGAGGTCAACGTTCCGGTTCTCTGCATCTTGATGTGCCCTCTCGGAGTTCCTGAGTCGGACCTCCAGCATGTGGAACCTTTTCCTCTCCTGGTCCAGTTCCTCCTCAAGGTGGCCCACCTGGGACTGGTATTTAGAACAGGACACCTCCAACCTCAAAACCAACAGGGAAGAGAGGTAAGTATGAATGACACATTGATTTAGACTGGTCAATATATGAGGTATGACAGGTGATTCATTCTTACTTGCGAATGCAGGTTTCATAGCTCATCCTCTGCATCTTCAGTTCCTGCTTGAGCTCAGACACCCGGTTGGTGAGATCTTCATGTGATGCTGACCCCTGGCCCATGGTATCATCCCCAGGGTTAGCCTCACTGCCAGTGCCAATGCTGCTCACACCATGATCCAGAGCATTGGTACTGTCCCTTGTCTCTGTGGGTCTCCCTTGACCGGGCCCTAACCCCAACCCCTGATCACTTCCTTCTGGCTCAGCCAATGAGATCTCAAAAGAGGTCCAGAGGGAGGAGGGGTCAGCAGGCAAGCTCAAACTAGAGGGAGCAACTGTAACATTGTCATAAGCAGATAGTCTGTGGGATTGGTGGAGGGCTCTGTGAGAGAGGGATGAGTTTGTTGGAGAGTGAGAGGAGTCTTCAGCAGAGTCTCTCTGAGAGTCCTTCAGTGTAAGAGCATTCTCCTTAAGGGAGAGGGTGGAGTCTTTCAATCTTTCTCCAGAGGAGGCGGTGCGCCTGTGAGCACGTAGAGACGACAGGCCGTTTATCAGCCAGTTGCTCCCACCAGCCGCTGAAACATCCCCTGCTGATCCCCCCATTTTCCCCCTGGGCCCCCCAGACCCTGCTCCCCCCTTGAAGGAGCTCCTCCAGGAGGGCAATGCTTTGGACTGTTTACTGGGACTAAGAGCTACTTCACTCCCGGCTGTCCACTCACTCTTAACATCTATTTTCCTGTCCACCTTCCCCTCTGTCTTCCCCTTGCCCTTCCCTTCAATATGACTATCTTCTGCCTTCACTGGGATACTAAGGGGGCTTGGTTCAGAGTGCTTACTGTCTTTATAGGGGGTGGAGGATTGCAGGTCCTCTTTGGGCCTTTTGGAGCCAGGGCATGAGCCTGAGGAGGGACAGGGTTTGGGGTCAGTGTCTTCTTGTGAGACCCACTCCACCTTGCCCCGTTGGGCAGGACTCTGCTGTGGCTGTGTGGGAGTCTTGGTTTCTGTTTCGGGCTCCTCCCGCTGGTAGAGGGAGGAGTGTTCACTGATCAACACAGTCATTAAGTGTTGTACCTGGGAGCTTCCTGTTAAAGACAAGGGAGGACACACAAACAGAAATATTATACATTTTCTTGCTTAAATGTGTTCATTTTGAGTTGTTGAATGGAAGGCTTCATTTTTATAGCTACCCTCCATCATGGTAACCGGATCCTCCACTCTGGGCCGAAGGATATTGGGTCCAAACACAGTGGCCAGGTTCTGAACACTCATCTTATTCTCACTGGAGTGGGACTGAACTTCATCCAGAAACCTGACCAGACAGACACCAAACACTGTGACTGCAAGAGTGTAACACATTTCCACTGATTTACAAAATGAAAACCCTTAAACGCCTTTTTCACTCTGTATAAATGAAACTCTCTTGATGAATAAAGGGGAGTGAGTCATGAGTCTGGCATTGTGTGAGCTGCCGGGGTGTACTCAGCTGACGATATTAATAGAGATGCAGAAGAGACATGCAATAGACTCATACATAGACTCAATCTATGTGATGTCACTTCCCCCTGATGACAGCAGGGATGTAGGTGCATGTAATGTTATTTATTCCTCTGTTCTGACAGGGTGGCAAGTCCTCTACAGTAAAACCGTTCACATTCACATCAGTACATACCTATAACTGATAGAGGATCAACAAAGATAGTGCTTACTTGCAGATGTATTTAAGGAGGTTGTAGTTGACCTGAGGAAGGGCCTTCACCTGCTTGCCAAGCTCTACGCTACCCTAGAAAAACAAAAAGCTATATAATTTAATTGGAAATGTGAGAATTTAGAAAAACACTAAAGTGATAGGTGGCTATAGTGGGAGAAACATGTCGAGACACACTCACCATTTCCTTATCCTTGATAAGCAGCTGAGCACAAGAAAGGAATTGTGTGTATTTGGAGAAAGGGATTACAGGCTCAGGCAGCTCCCGTATGTACAGCTTTAGCAGTGATGCCACTGTGTGGACATCTGTGGTACTGTAAAAGAAGAGCATCACATCACAGAATACTCTCCAGTTTGGTGTATCGAGTATTGTATAACACATGCTGCTATAGATAAAACGTATCATTCCCTAACCTGTCGAACACTGGCTTCTCGCCACGGTCAAATGCATCCTGCAGCTCTCGAACATGATTGGTCTGTCCGGGGGACCTGAAAAGCCCCTCCTCCTCAAGCCCCTGCTGGCGTATGAAACACACACACTGTTCCACCAGCACAGGGACTAGTCGCTGGGGGCCACACTGGCCCTCACACAGCATAGTTTCCTCCAGGTGCTGCCCAAAGACACCTGTATCCACACAACACACACCAGAAAATGAACACTAACACTTAGAGCAACACCACATCACAAAGAGTTTCCTTGTCTGTGCCCAGAGAGAGTCTAGAGGTTTAGTCCTCTGCCTCTGAGCTTTTTCTCCTGTGTTTCCCTCATTACTTTTCCACTGTCTGACTAAAGGAATACACTGAAGGTGAATGGACGGCCCATTCATGAGTCTCTGCTGTGTTTCATTCACTTATTCACTTAACCACAGTAAACAGAATTACTGTGTGACCGTGCGCAATGTGTGTGTGCTTAAAGACATTTGTGTGTGTGTGTGTGTATGTTCGTGCGCACATGTGTATATCGTACCTCCTCCGAGCGGGGCCCATATAGCTCTACGTATGGCTCTGACCCATTCCTCCATGTCACTCTGAGAGTTGGCCATTAGCAGGAAAGACTCGTGGCTGATACCTGTTCGATCCTTTTCTCCACTCCCACCTGAAACAAAACCACATTGCAATACTTCAAGAGATCAACAGAAATAGAGTAGAAATAAATAACACATCTCAAAACCACTGTGCTGCAAATGTGTGGTAAAATACATAGAATTAATACCACTTATGGAAAGTATTGCAGTGATTACATCAAGTGGGCTCTTCCCTCTAGAAACACGTTTTTGCTAACCTTATTAACTCCAGGACCCCTGTAAGGTACAAAGAGAGCCAGCTAGCTCTGCTCTCTGGGTGCCTCTCCTCCCTCTGGGTGCACACAGCTGGATAGCACCCGTTTTGACATTTCAGTCTAGCTTTGATTACACTGTGTAAACTTCACTCCCTTCGTGAGACGCTGTAATTACTTGTTTTTGGACTTTTTGCACATTACAATTATTTTGTCATTTGTATATTTTGAAATTTTTTTTGTAGAGTATAGCTTTATATACTTTATATTCTTTATTTGTATTATTCCTATTGTAATTTCTATTCTTAGTTGTGTTATTCTATGTCTCTGCTGCTGCTTTTCAGATGGAACAAAGGCATCAAAGCTGCTGTTCCTAAAAATGTTCCTACATTTGAGCTCTAGATGTGGTAAGTAGATATATCTGTGAGTGTTCCTTGTTAAGTCCTGCGCGGTGGTGCATAGTGTGTTAGTGTGTGTGTGTGAGAAATGACCCAGAAAGTTTTCCCTGTGGACACCAGGAACTGCACCAAACCTCTCATTCAGTCTCTCTTCCCATGCAGAACCTTTTCCTTTTTCCTCTAACTTTCTCATCACACTTCACACCTTAAACACACACAGGACACACACATAACACAATACACTCACACACCTAGTCTGCAGCAGGGATAACAATCTGTGTTATTTTTTTTCCCCACTATGCAGCCGTACCCATGATCACCAAGTTATCATGTAGCTGTTAGATATTTATTGACATTCATGCTGTTTATAACCACTGGCTGTGTGTGTTAATGAGTGAAGGTCATAAGGCGTGTGTGTATGTCTGTGTGTATGTACATGTGTACAGTATGTGTATGTGTACGCGTATGCAGGGGGGTGGAGAGACAAGCAACTTTATGGACGTAAACTTTGGCGTAAAATGTAAGCATTCAAAACAAGCGGGAGAGACGTGCACGATCCACACCACTGTGAGACAACGAGCTATTCAACAGTACAATCTGCCTTCCAAGGTACTTCAGCACAGGAGTACTATAATATATCCTCAATATATCCTCCTCTTCAATAATGTAAGCTGAGAAAGACGTACTGTACTTACTGCCACCATTAATGGAGACCTCACCCTCAGTATAACCCATCAGGGTTTCGGTGAACTTGCAGCAGCTATGGCCCATGTTGTCTCTGTGGCAGTCGGGCACGCGTTCATGTACCCAGGTGGTAAATAACAGGCTACAACTGAGCCATGACAGCTATCCACAAGCCTTGCAGGGGGACGGCTGCTTTCAGATGAATCGGTGCCAAAGTGACACAAGATGCCATTCCACGATGCAGAGCCAAAGAGAGGCCATCACAGCCACTAACCATGCTCTCCCACATCCATCTCCCAACTATTAACTTAATGTCTGTCCGAGAAAAGGAAAAAGGTCCACTTTTTCCTTTTCAAACCTTCCTTTCGTTCTTTTCTTTCTTTCGTTATTTCATTCGTTCTTTCTTTCTTTCTTTCTTTCTTTCCTGCCTTCTTCTCTTTCTTGTTTTCTTGCACGCCTGCCCTCAAGTCCATGTCTATACTGCACACTGTTCGTGATCATGCCAACCCCACGCTGTCAAGAGCAGCAATGAATAAAGCCATTGTTGAACTCTCAGACACATGGCATTGGCAATCATGCCCTTTCTGTTTTATGGTATGTGCATGTGTTACAGCCTGTGAGACCCGAAGCTACGGATTCACTCTTATTTTTCCAATTATCACACTGATCCTAGGTCAGCAAGGTTTTCATAGACAATCTGGGTAGTTGTATGCACAGTATGGCTACCACTTCAAGCACACACAGAGACACTTTAGGACTCTCAGAGCAAACGCTTTATCAAGTCTGTGGCCTACTGGTTATACCTTCTGCTCTGATATTGGAAGGATTGAGGTTTCATCACTTGGAAAATAATACCAAAAACTCACACTTTTAGAAGTTAGGGCCCAATGCCTCTCAGTTTGGCATTCAGCATTCAAGAGATTGTCCAGCTTGAGTTGAACAAGGCTTACTTTCACAACAGAGAGGCAGACCACCAGTCAGGTGAAACCTTTTCCTGTTACCATGCCAACTCACCTGGAACAATTTCAAAAAGGTGGCGACCAGGCTCATCCTGATTGGCAGGCATCTCATTGACCTGACTGCCATGGAGAGGAATACAACCCTGGAAGAGAGAGAGGAGGAAGGGTGAGACAGACAGGCAGGCAGACAGACAGGCAGGCAGACAGGCAGGCAGACAGAAAAAAACAGTGGTACCAATGTACAGTATTAAAGGGCCAAACAAGAAATCAATTGGTGGCTCTGGGAGGGGATGTGCAGTGCATGTTAAACATTACAGACTCCAGAGTACTGGGCATCATTCCAACAGAGGGAAGTAATGATGATGGAGAGAAGGATGACTCAGGGAAACATCTCTCCATCTTGTTTCCTGTCTGCTACTTCCTCAGTTCTGATCCCTCCAGCATAGAGAAGGTCAAAGGTCACTGGTTAAGTGCTCTGACTGTGACCACAGCAGGACCACAGGGCAGCTGGTTACCACATTATCAGTCAGACAGCTAGTATGACAGGGCAATAACAACACACTAGAGCTCTAATGGATACCTTAAGATACCTTAATGGAAGATGATTTTTTTTAAAAGACGAATGAATGATTTATGATTTTTCCTTATTCCTTATCCCAAGTAGTGGGCAAATATCCAGCTAAAGTTTGAGAGCAAAAATATGAAGGTAAAATCATGTCGCAATAAATGAAGATCATGATCATGTTGTCAAAAATAATGCTTTATTTGACTTGGGCTCCATGAACAGAATTAATTTTGTCATCTGGTTCAACAGAATCAATATGTTTGTTTCAGAGTTGGAGAGCACAAAGCAGATCAACTGGTCCTAGGGGACAATATTAGTCTGGTAAATTCATGAAGCATGAATGTATGACTCTGGCTGGCTCTGAACCAGAATTGATCCAAACATACAACAGTGCAGATTCCTGGATAAAATGGTGACACCAAATAACTGTTTTCCCCATCTTATTGTTACACTTGTATGAGCTTTGACATTATCATCATAGTTGATTTTTCCTCCTGGATAACGTGAGTGTTACCTGTGCCTTGGCTTCATCCTGGTCCTTGTAGAAATACAGAGCCTCGGCCCGCAGGACAAACCAGCGCAGCTGCCAGTTCTTCATGATGCTCCGCTGTCTCTTCAGCCAGCCGGCCTTCAGTGCCCTCTCCTGATCCAGAGGAGAACTGGGCCGGGAAACTCGAGACAGCTCCCCCAGCACCATACTCTTGGACCGGGCTGGTCGGATGGAGACAGACACACACACACACACCACACATAGAAGGAAAGAAAGGGTGTGCAGGAGAGGGCGTGAGAGAGACAAAGACGAAGGGAATTAGCACATATTATTTTAAGATTTTCTCTCTTTGTCCTCTCACTGTGACTCTCCACATTCACACAGAGAGCATCTACCCTCATTATTCACAGTCAAGTCTCCCAAGGGCAGCACTAAGCCCACAGCCTCAACCAAGCATCCAGACTTCCTCTTAAAATACCAAGACATGGCCTACATTTAGCACTGCAGGAATCCTACTTTATGTTGAAATCAATCTATTCCAATACACTTTTCCGTGTGTTTCAGATATCATGAGGTAGGGGGAATATTTCCCATCGCATTGCTCTACACAGAGAGGAGTTTTGCTTTGGATCAGGTTGCTCTTTGTAACGGGCCACATCAACCATAACAGACTGATTAAAAGCATGGATTATGTATTAGTATCTGTATGCCAATGGTAGACTTTAGAGCACCACAGCGACAGTAGACCGATCCCTAGGGAGTAAGACAGAGAGAGAGAGAGAGAGAGAGACAGAGAGAGAGAGAGAGAGAGAGAGAGAGAGAGAGAGAGAGAGAGAGGGAGGGAGAAATCAATAGCGTCTTTTTTCCTGTTAATTGCATCTCGCTTTCTGCTGAGGACAGCAGGGGTAGAGAATGTATCTGTAAGGGCCTGGGCTGCATCTCTCTTTCTATTTCTCTCTCCTGTTTCCTCTCTCTCTCTCTCTCTCTCTCTCTCTTGCTCAGCCCTCTGTCTGATCTCCTCATTTTATTTCTCCTCTTTCTGCGTGTCCTTAATTTGCAGAGTCATGATTGCTGGAAAGGGGGAAGAGAACATGTGATGCAATCATTAATAAAACTGCACTGAGAGCAGAACCAGCAGGATCTATAAATACAGCGGACATGGTCTGATCTCATACATATCTTTAACACAGACAGGAAATCTCAGAGAGGAACTGTTCCTCTGTAATAATGTACAATGACGATTTTCAGTTTATTGGAACAATTCAAGAAATACAGTTGAAGGAGAGAGCTCAAGATGGGTAATAACCTCAAGAATATTTAACTCTGAGATTTACTTTCATGTCAGAAATCATTTCAACAGATTAGGTGTCCAATTTTTCAATTGGTGGTTATTTTATATTGGAATGAAACTCCAATTATTCCCAATATTTTAGATATTCTTACATGTAGTCCATCATATTAGTGATCATTCTCTTTATATCAATGTTATCAGTGCTCTTCATAATATCTACATTACACTACCAGCACTTTTGGCCAAACACACCCTCTAAGTTTCGGTCTCATCTGTGATTGATCGAGTCCAGAGGGAATTATAACACGGCATGAATATTTTAGAGGTCTTCACAGTGCCGCTGCAACTTGCTCTGCACTTGCAATGTACCGCAAAATGATCCCACCACGTCAACTGAAACGCTTTATTACAGAATGCCCTGAAGTCCTTATATTTCGAATCATTCAGCACAAGGGAGAATGGAGAGATGCCTCAACCACAAACGCCCGCTGGCACTCTAGTTACTGTGCGTCTGTCTGTCTGTCCGCACACAGTTTTACTGGTACGTCATGACTCCACGCCACTGGACTCACACGACTCGCCCTGCTTTAGGATTCAGGTCCTGAGGGCCAGAGCTACTCTCTGATGCTGCCTGTGTTTGCTCTGAGTGATGGTGTATGAAAGGTTAAGAGTAGAGTAGCTGGGAATCTAATCAAAGTAGAATACCATTATAGCAGATGAGAGATGGCAAGCGCGCAGACGTGGCAAGCACACTGAAGTGGTTGCTGCAATCCCCAACTGTGTGCACGGAGAGAAAGACGAGGTACTTTTCCTTCCCATCATCGTTTATGGGCTTACTTTCACTGCAGGCGGAGAAGGCCTAGCCTAGTTTACACACACTTTCTCTCTCTCTCTCTCTCTCTCTCTCTCACACACACACACACACACACACACACACACACACACACACACTAAACTCCACTACACAAGGGTTCAGCTGATATGATTTTTGAACGCTGCTTTTGATAGTGATATTTTTGGATTGAAGCTGCCGATAGCCAATATTTTGAGCTAATATTCAATATCTTCAAATGTGACAATTTCTAGGTCAAATGATTACAAGCATCGAGTGTTTCCCCCAGAATGTTATGCTTGGCATCATGGGAAAGCCTCTGAAACATTATGTGAAACTAAAACCCCTGTACTGAAATCCACAATCAAATTCTTTTAGGTTATCAGGGCGAGGCAGGTTTCATTCCGGGTTTTACAGACTGCCAGATCTGAAGCTGTTCAGTAAAATCAAACATTCACCTCCATCATATCGGCGGGTTATGACATTGACATGGATGTCGAGGTCAATATCGACCAGATCAATATATTGGTCTAACCCTACACTGCACTACTCAACACTACACTTAATAATTACAACCCCACAATCAAAACACCAACCAACCGCAGTCCAGCTCAGCCCCTAGCTCCAGAGCCAAGGCCCCACCTAGCACCAGCCTGGGTCCCTCCCTCCACTGTTACGGCCCACCAGGCCACCAAGGGGGAAGCACAGTCCAGCAAGTGTTTATTTTTTGCATCATAATAATCTCAGTGCCAAGAGTCCTGTGATTTACAGCTTCCATATTCATCTCCGCGCGGTCATGTGAGAGGCATGTATGCGGGCGTTCAGACTTCAGCGGTGAGCAGAGGACTTTACCCCGTGTTAGAGGAACTATGTTTGACACCCAGCTGTTGTGATTTACAGGAGTAGCGAGCTCTGCATTCCTCTCGCCACCTCTCCTCTAGAGTCTATCACCTGCTCCAAAACCACACGGCTCCAAAACCACGCCGATGGCGGAAAACAAATAGAGCTGCACTCAAACCGTGATCTATGTCTTTGTGTATTAAACATGTCAAGTTGCAAACCGTTGTTAAAGGACCTTCAAAATGCTACTGTGCAATTACAACCCACAGTATCATCATCAGGATTAAATCTTCCAGGAATGAGGAGTGTACAGTCGAGGGGCACTAGGTATTACATCATCCTGTAGTAGTGCCTGGATAGTCTCATTGGGCATCGGACACTCCAGACAAAACCTTCAGCACTCCCGATCATGCAAGTAAACTCAGTTCAATGCCAATAAACATTATCATTGACACATGGATTGACACGAGTGATTCTGCACTAGGATTGCACCTCTGTAACATCTTTTTGTTGTCATTATCAATAAGCTATCAATAGCTCCTACAAGAATACTGTCTACTGTTACACTATCACAGACCGTACTGTACAGCTCTGCAGAAAGAGAGAGAGAGCGAGAGATAGAGAGACGGAGAGACCGCAGGGAGGACAGGAAGAAAAAGAGGGAGTAGGGGAAGAGAGAAGGGAGAGGGAGCCTAGAGGAGGGATAGAGAAAGGGGAGGAGGAACTGCGCTTACCCCGGCGTGCCTGTTTTATCTTGGGGCTCAGCATGGTTACCGTTGCTGTGCTGCTCCCTCTCACAGAGACATGTCTGCATCCCTCTGAACACACTACTCTATTCCTCTCGCTGCTGCCTCGCCCTGTTACTCCTCATCCTCTTCAAGCATCTCTCTCCCCTTGCTCCCTGTCTTGCACTTGGACTCTGTCTCCGTCTGCTTCCACAAACACACACACACACACACGCACGCATGCACGTGCACACGCACACTTTAACACACACTCTCCTCCTCCCCTCCCTCTGTTCCTTCCCTTCTTTTGCTCTCCCTCTCTCTCTCTTTCTATCTCCCTCCTCCTCTCTCTGTCCCACTGGCCCTGTGTGCTGTTGTTCTCACATACCTAGAGCCCTGCCCACTCCCTATCTCTCTCTCTCTCTCTCTCCCTCCTTCACTGTCTCTCTGCCTTCTGCTGCACACTCTCAGTATCAATTTGTCACTGTCTATAAATATGTCTCGCTGTGTGTCCTCCGTCTTGTCACTCATTACTTCACAACATCTACCCCCCATATCGCTCCACCCTGTCTTCCCACTCCCTCCATTGTCACCTGAAATGTTTGCGTAAAGATTTGACTGTGGTTCAGTTTGTAACTGAAGCATAATTTCAGATCAATTTGAGAGTTTCCATAATTAAATGTAATTAAATGTTTGATGCAGAGCAGATGGCCTTGTCATTACTGTCTGTACCTGAAAACCAGTGCAGATGAACAATAGACTCAAAAAAGTTTGGTAGGTCTCAGTTCCAATCTGACAAAATGGAAAATAGGACATTACTACAAGTTATACAAGCCATATACTCCCCCAATATGCCCCAATATACCATCTGTAGAGTAAAAGCCATAGGGCTCAAGGGTGTGATGTTATTGCTCTTACTGCTTGGCAGCGTTGGAGTAAAAGTGATAGAGCAGATAAATGCTGCAGTTAAAGTGGCCGAACGAGAGTCAGACACAGTATAGAGATGGAGAAACGTCGAGAACGGATGAGCTGACTGAGCTGTTTTCTGGGAACACTAAACTACTGTACAGCACACACACAAACATCCAATCGATGACACATGCTTTTTAAAGAGGTTATAGTACATGAGTGATGAATCAATAATGTTACTTTAGCAATACAGTGATTTGCACTATTAACACATATAGCTCAAGTGCTCATACTCTGATGATTAACAGTTAGATAGACACATGATACCTGGTCAGATACACAGAGATGACCCATAGATCATAATCAGTGGTACAGTATCTTCAAAGGGGGCTGAACTTGATACGAGTAGATAGCCCACCGGTCCAGGTTGATCAACAAAATCAACAAAAAGTGACATCAGATGACTTGCTATCGTCAATTAAAATCGCAAAACAAACTGAAAATTGAGCTTTACCTGACAATTTCTTCAACACGTCACTGGTCAGAGAAGTCCTGGACAGTTTCATGGTTGTGTACCCATTTGCACAGTGTATCCATCTGAATGGGGGCCCTCCCTAGAGCCAAAACACACACACACACACACAGTCTAGACAATGGTACTACTGAAAGCTCAGTCCTATGGTTAATTGATTATTGCTGAGAGACAATCAACTGATGGCATTCGCATACCCAAAGAGAAGAGGCTAGTATAGTTGCCATCATTAACACACCAATGACAGCAAGTCTGAGGAATGCTGATGTCAACAGGCTACAAGGAAGCTAAGTCATGCTAGTATTACTTGTCAGACCAGATGACTCTTAGTCTTGAGCCATTCTCTATGCACGCTACGTAAGAAACACACACATCACACAGTCTCCCAACAGCTGCCCTAATAGGTGTTGCCTTACTAAGAATAATACATGCCTGTGTGAAGTTCTTCCGCTGTCTTCTTCTCTTCAGACTTTTCTGTCTGGCTCTTACTCAGGAAATGAGCCTCCTTGACAGAGAAGTGAAATTTGCTGACCTCTAAGTGAAAACATTATGAGTTTCCCCTTCAGATATAATTACTCTAGTGGCCATACACACAATGCTCTGGGTGACAGAGATTTGCCTATGTAAAACAACAAGGTTGGTCCCAGGGTATGAAGCTGGTTACACAGCTTTAATCTGGGCCCACTGTTGTACACAATGAGATGTACAGTATTTGTTTGTTTCTTTCGATAAATGTCAGATCAGAGAGTCAATGAAATTATTATATCTAAAAAACTATAGTAGATAGATAGATAGATAGATACCCTAAAGAAACTATGTCACCACAGAAAGCATATATTGGAAGATGATTTCTTTGGGAAAAAGCAATAAAAGCAGCAGGTTCGCTAACAGGCTAACAGGCCCCTTTAACCTGAACAATGCCATGCGATCTTAACCTATCCACATGCAGAACAGGCAGTATAGGAGACTTTCAATTACATCATGTGATATAATGAACAAGCCACTCACATACAGTCCACCCACAGCAGCCTCTGAAGGGTGTGGGGGATGTCATCTATAATCTAGAAATATGGTCCTGAGGGACACATAGGAAATGAGTGTGTGTAATTGAAGGCATGAGTAGACCTTGCCCATTAGCGAGAGTAGAGGAAGTGCCATGATACAAATGACTGGGAGCAGGTCAGAAAGGTAATGACATTATGTTAGGAACAATGTCTTCCAATGGATCTGCTAGTAGCCAAGGCTAATATCAGTTATTAGACGGACACTGCTAATATAATGGCAACAGAAATCTTCACAACTTGGAACCATGAATTATGTCACACTTTTATTTAAAACAGCAATAACACTGAAGTTAAAAAGTATACTGATAAGGAATATAAAAGCAGATGTGATGATCAGAAGCATTTCCTGCTAAAACACAGTTTTAGAAATGTCCATTACTTCACAGCTCCACAGAACATAAACCAGGATGTTCCTTAAAACATTGCTTGCTTAAAATAGCTCAGTGAGTTCACTAAAAACTAACTTGAAAGTTAAAAGACTATTTCTAGTGTTAGTCGGCCTGTTGGCCATTTTGTTGACAGTTCAGCAGTAAGTCTACTCAATATATTAAATTATGATATATATATATAATGTAATGTTACATTAAAAGTACAATGTGTTATATGGCGGTAGTCACAGTTATTGAGGAATCTAAAGAGGATATCATCACAAATTTGAGTGCAGACCAAAGACACTGTAAACTGAGAACTTATAAGTGAGCAAAAACACAACAAACTCTTTAAGACTGCATACAAGACAAACTGAGTTTCTAAATGTCTATGGCCGTTTTGTCCTCTCTTGTTTGTCCCCTTCCCACCTGTGTTCTTCCCTCCAGTAGAAACGACAGCACTGTAACCCAACGCTGTCCTAGTGATCTCTGTCGGGCAGAGGTTTCACACTGTCTGAAGTAAGTGGTGGTTCCCATAGCGATAGCATCAAACTGTTCGGTCAGTAGCCACAACTCCCAGAGGAGTGTCAGTGCGTTCATAATCATCATGACCACAACCCAAAACTCCTCCCCCAATATTGTAAACCATGACGACATGCCGTGACTCCACAAAGCTATCCTTACATACAGGTAGCTTGTTGCTGTGGCAACAAAGAGAATGTGGGCAGTCACCATGGAAAGGATGAAGAGGAGGAAGAGGCGGTGGTTGTCCCGGCCGACGCAGTGGTTGAGGAAGAGGCAGTGATGGTCGTAGTCCTTCACGCACACATCACACAGCTTGCAGTGTTTACTGTGGTCAGGTTGAAACAGCTACAGGAAGCATAGACAGGGAGGGAAGGAGAACAATACACTGGTCAGATGCTGGTGCTAAAGGAAAATCCACCCTAAAACACAACCCCAAATATAGATGAGTTTGATAGGAGAAAAATGTGTTAACTTACTTCCTTAACTTCCTTACCTCACAGTAGGGGCAGAACCTGTGGGGACTCTGGTTGTTCTCCACCAGGTCTGCAATACCGGAGAAGCGAGGGTCGGCGTCCACTCTGTCCAGTGTCCCCGGGTCCTGGGTCAGAACCTTACAGAACAAACCAAGGACTAGGGAGAAGTGGACCATTGACACTTGGACAAGGGCAGTGGCCGGCCACACACGTTGACAGGGTTAAGGGTCAGCACTTGTCATTTTCAAAGAAAAAATCATAGGTGAAATTCCCACTGGTAACACACGCTTCTGATAAAAAAAACTTCATATGTGCCAATAGTTTGCATGGCCAGACGCCCTTTGTTAAGGATATTAAGCATGATTTTTCCATAGAAGCAGAGCAGGGAGTGGAACAGGCCAGCAATGAGAGTGCCCAGGTAGACGGGGTTGGGTAACCTGGAAGAGTGTGAAAGTGTGAAAACAAGCGATGTCAATGAATTGATAATCAATTGTGCAATTAATATAATGTTTTTATCAAAGTAGAGCATTTATAGACAAACCTTTGGTAGGTGGTAATGCGGTGATACTGGGTGAAGATGCTTCTGGCCAGCCAGGGGAAGAGCAGGCCACAGGTTAGCCCGCCATAGCCTCCCAACATGGCCGCTATCAGCAGAATGGCAGCTCCACCCAGGGTTGGAAACAACAGCGTCCAATAGTACAGGACTGGTGAAAAGACACACATAACACCAATATACCACCGCATTAGCATAAACACACACACACACTTAGCACCATCCCCACCACTAATTTTACCATCATCACCATCATTGTCATCATCATTATCATCATCAACCAAAACTGTAGACTAATATTTACCATGGGACTCATCGGGCTTGTGGTGTAGTGGCTCACGAATGTACCGACTCAGTAGTTTGGTGAGTTGTTGATGTCTAGAAGAAGAACAAAATGCAGTATATCAATGTTTTAATCTGAAAAGAAGAAGAAAAGAAGAAAAACAGTACTCTGGAAACAGGAACATGCTGGATGTTTTAATGGTGGTGACGAGTGTGACTATCCCACCAATGCTAGTCAGTGTTTTGCCAGAGAGTTTTGTAGAGACTGCTGATTCACCGAAATGTCTTCCCCTGCCTGCTGAGGTCCAGAGCGGTTAGGCCGCTGTGGTTCTTCTGGTGGAGCATCCTGTAACCGGCTCTCTGCAGCAGAGTCCAGCACACCTCCACGCCTCCTCTCTCTGCAGCAACGTGGAGCGCTGTCCCCCCCTGCTGGTCAACAGCATCCACTGCACATCTCTGGAACAGACAGATGGTTGGAGTGCTGAACTGCTAAAAGATAGTCGCCTCCACACTGGCTACGTTTACGTGTATAGAGTAACCCAGCTGTTTGCCATGTTACAGTTAAGGACTTATTCAGGATAAGCTGTTGACATGAACCTTTGATACTCTGTAATTGAGTATCCCTGTTGCCAAGAACAAATCAATGAACAGTATTTCTGTCCAGAAGCCCCTGTCCATTCTGTGGTCCCGCCTACAGATAGAATGATAGATAGAAAACAAAATGCTCCCTCTTTGACTAAGCAATAATAGGTTACTTATAATACAGGGGAAATAAATGATGATCATATATGTTTTTTTGTTGACATCAAAATGTACCCATTACCCATTACCCTATGCAAGTCTGAATTTGTGCAGTTAGTGAAAACCAAAAGTGAAAAAAAGAACAGCAACCCATTTAATATTGGAGTAAGGCAGGCATCTTAACCGGGTTTCTCATAATTAGAGTATGATCTTACCCAGGTTATTCTAACCGACTTAAGACGTTACATACATGTAAACATAGCCACTGATGCTTCTACATCAGACCCATACTGACTTCTTTAGTATTATAATGTGTTTCCTGAATGCCCCTGTGCAGCAGAAACCAAGAGTGTTGGTGCCTTGAGACATGGTGGAGAGCATGTGAGTGACTGACTGACTGACTGACTGACTGACACACACCCTAGCATGTGTGCATGTAGTTATGTACCTGGTCTCTGAGCAGGTATCGGACCACCTCTGTGTTGCCAGTGGATGCAGCCAGGTGAAGGGGTGAGACATGGTACATGTCTGTGTCAGAGAAGCGGAACATTCCAGTCTCCCAAAGGTAGTGCATTGCAACACTGGAAAAAACACCACAACGTCAGAATGTGTAATATAAAATAATATATTTGTGTATGCCTGTACAGCAACAACAAAGATAAAAACAAGTCAAGTTTGTGATATTACTCCACTTACATGTTGCCTCCAGTAACTGCATGGTGCAGGGAGGTTTTTCCCTGCAGGTCTATGAGGCGCAAGTCAGCTCCATGTTGCATCATTTGGTGCATGACATAGATGTTCCCTTGTCTGATGGGAGTCAAGAGAACCACCTGTTATTACACAGGATCAACTGAAACGGTATAGGCACAGTACTGGTATCATTACACTGTCACCTTCACAAAGCATGCATGTCTGTTTCCCTGTCCCCTTCACATCCAGAGGTCTGTCTGGTTCAAGTGTATGTTGGGAGTTGGCATGCAACTAACCTGCAGGCAAAATGAAAGGTTGTCTGTCCCGCATCACATGCCAGGTTGGGGTCAGCTCCATTACTCAGGAAAAGGTCAACCAGAGCACGGTTACCATGGAGGGCAGCGTAGTGGAGTGGGGTGAAACCACCCCAGCCTGGACAGAGACAATCACAACCACAAACTCCCAATCAGGTTTAAGGACACTGACCCTCAAACTTACTCTTCGGCATCTGCACTTTCACCCATAGGTATAATCGTAACACGGCTGCATGAGTTCAGCTGTTGATTGGCACAGTGTGACTTTGTGCTTATAGTGTCACAGGAGCTGTCCCTCTGTGACTGAGGAAAGACTAGCACCATCTCAGATCACAGATAGCGGCAGTAGGATTAGGTATCCCCTTGGCATCATGACAAAATCACATCAGCAGACACTGGAGCAACAAGGCAAAGTTTACAATGGTCATTTGAACATAAAATAATGCATTAATTGTAAACTGCTGTAATGGCTGCACATTAAGGCAGAATGCGCATGATACCATTTGTCAGAAGTAGGAAGTAGAATATTTCCTATTATAGGCCTATGACAAAGGTAACAACTAGGCTTCTTCTCATGGGGCTACAATGTTCACTCAGCAGTTTTACAGTCTATGGTTAATACATTAGAGCATACACTAGTGACAATTAAGTTAATGATTTAAAACTGTTTAGGCTACGAATGGCCAATAGCACAGTAGGTAGCATATGTAGTGTGGCCTACAGTTGCACATATGTCATTGAGCGCAGCTACACTGGCCAGATAGAGACTGAGAGATATTTATTCCATAGGGCTATTCTATCTTACCTTTTTGCTTGAGGATTGATCGATCGTTTTGAATGAAGTGCACACACTGTTCAATATTTCCTTTCTGTATACAGTCAAATATGTCTCCACCGCCAGCAGAGCACACAGGCATCGGATGCATTATGATATGGCTCAACAGCAGGCCTCTAATATTTCCACAGGCAGGAAGTTCTACGGAAACAAAATCAACACCTGACACGAAGCACTACAACATCATAACGTAAAGTGATAACGGTGATCATTTTTCGCTGCAAAGTAACGGGATCTTTCATTGTGCTAAACTGATTGAGGCAGACCACGCCCTGAGCGCCTCATTGGCTACGGCCTCCAACGTGACCGATAGCGTCATCTACGTCAAAAAAAACGTGGCCCCTATAAATAAACCAACACCTAGCTAACGTTACTGTTATTGTCCAGCAGCAATGGTTTGTCTGCGTCCCTTCAGGGATGTAATGCAGGGTAAACCCACTTAAAATCAGTTTACCCACCTTTTTTTTATTTGCGGACTAAAGTTTACCCATCGTATTAGCTTGACATACATCTTTAGGATATAAATTCCTACTATACATCATAAGTAATCAATAGCAAACTGGTGTAACTTAAACGAAGATAGGGTACTTAAAGGAAATAAGCTTTAGGAAATGCTCTTCTGAAAATGTAATTGCTGTTTTATATTAGTGGTCATTGTCCTTATGATGATGCACCGCTTGGAGGTCGTAGTTCACCCACATTTTATTTAAACTGCTTTCTAAGAAAATACGAACTAACAGTGAAGCTTTAACAACCCGCAGTCCTGGTTGGCGATTTCGGCGACTGCGAGTTCAATTTCCCTTTCAGCGTTGTGAAATGGAAACCCACTATACCTTCTGCTGAAGAGAGATATGTGAGTTCAGCTCCTGGCTCGGAAAGGATAAACGTCAGTGTATCCATTGCACCTACTGTCAGCTTACAAAGGTTAGTTGACACAGTCGGAAAGCAAGTGGTCAAAACAATGTGACACTTTGAGCTGAGCTGGGTTTTAAAGGCATTGAATGGTAGTATCGAAATTAGCCAATGAGGACAGCTTACAAAATGAACGAAGTCATGTTGTCACACATTAAACGGTGTGATTTTACTTCTGGGAAAGTATTTGTTCAATACTTGGCTGCCAGTACCCTGCTGTATCAGCATAGTCCACTAGGTGGCGCTGTTTGCTCGCGCTTGCATTTACTATTATTGTCAGTGATACAATATACAACAACACACCAGCTGTTCCCCAGCCCCACTGCACGCCACTACATACTCTGTTACACCACAAGCAGCCCGACATGACACTACATGACACATGACACAACGCTAACCTACTCATTATCATTACGCCTCTTACAGGGTTTACATTTAAAATATCTGAACCTACGCTGGCTGCTTTCATGAATCATGAGATAATGTCACCATGATTCATAATATGTCAATCTATAAAAAGCCAAGGGACGCTTCATTGTACTCAGAGCTGTGGAGGGAGGGCCCCATCTAACCAGTCGAACAGCAGTTTTTCACTTCTGCTTTTTCCAAAGAAGTAAGGCACATGATCTGGGCCAGCTGATGTAAATTGCTCTCCTTGTGTGCAAAGTTCAGTCTGCTTGTTGCAGATTAGTGAGGGCCGGGTGGGTGTAGAGACAGGTCTGCCACAGCCGGCACTAGCCATGTCTTAGCAGGCTTGGGCTTGCCTTTCCTGACATGGGAACAGAGAAAAAGACCGCTCACTCTTTTGCGACACAGCAACACAGCTCTCAGTGCGAGGGGACTCCCAGATAGATGGCTCTCACACAGCTAACACAGGTAGGTACAGTAGCCAGTAAATCTGTGTGTTGTGAAGATGATATATGTTTTGACAGGCTTATTGAAGGCAGGGTTGTGGAAAAGTATTACCTTTGGTTATGTATGACAGATTTTTTTTGTTAGCTTGGCTGTATGTGTCACTGTAAAACCCATAAAGGCATGCATTGTTTTATCATGGCACAAGGAAGGAGTGAGTTGGAATGCTTGATCACACACACACACAAGGTTTTCTCACAAGGAAACATCAACTATTTGCACGCATTTCTACAAGAATGGAATGTGAACTGCCTCTCAACTGTTTAGTTACAAAACGTTTCAGACAGACAACATAACAAGTTACAACAAATGACAAATCACAGATGTAGTAGTCCACAGTGTCAAGGCTAGTTAAAACAATGACAGCACAATGAATTTGCCTCCAATTCTTTCATTTTGGATTTAAAAGCTCCTTAACTTTCTTTGGTTACTCAGGTTGACAGTCTGTCTTCCACTCATTTCTCTCTCTGTGTCCACGTCTTGCACCAGTTTATCTCTCTGTATTCATAGAGAGACTGTTATTTGCATCACATAAGGGCGTGTGCGTGTGTGTGTTTGTGTGTGTATCCCTAAAAGAAAGTCCCTAAAATAACAAACATGTAATGGGGAAATGATGTTCAAGTCTTAGTCTCCGACCTACAGATTGGATGTCTGCTTGAGGACAGCTTCCTCTTGCGTGACCTGTGGCAACACTCAGTGTGACATAGAACTGAATCACTCTAATATTAGCAGCTTCTTGTGTGTGAAGGACTTCACATCTAGAGGGATGAGACTACAATGTCAGAAACTCTTCAGGGATATTGGGGGCGGGGTTTCTAGGGGCAAAATGAAACTGGACAAAGTGAGTGGGACAGGACATTATAGGTCTATAAAGTCAAATCCATTATTATCTGATTCTGATCGAACACGAGGCCCCGGTTTGCCGTGGCTTTTGCATACCTGCACCTCACAGAGCAGATAGCTAGTTAGTTATGGCATTGTGTTTTTAATCTCAAGTTTTCTTTACTCAAAGGAAATAGGGAGCGTTCAGGTATCTCCAAACAACCACAGGAATTGTGCTGGAATGAAAAAGAGTAAATAAAAAGACCACATGGCATAAAACCATTAAACACCACATGGCATAAAAAACCCAAGTCAAGGCACATGTGAGTTTGAGGGTTATAAAGGCTTTTCACTGGCTACTAACTAGCTACTACTAACTGCTAACTTTTGGCTTTTTAACTTTCAAAGCCACATGTGTGCCTTGACTTGGATTTTCGTTACTAAACGTGAAGAAAATGATTCGAAACAGTTCCAGTAATTGATCCTAGTTGATTATTGAGGGCAGTTGACATGTGCTAACATTATTTGCCCAGTTGATGAGAAGGCACATGACTATCAAAGTGTCTGTCCTTCTGTCTGATGATCTCTCAACACAAACAGTGTTTGGGGGGGAGGGGAGGACTGCAGGAAGTTTGGGATGCATTTCTTTGAGGAAGTGAGAGATAGGAGATATGATAAGAAAGCTTTAAGCTGTAGCTGCCGTTAGCTCAGGGTATGGAAAAACAGATGGACCACTCAGTCTGTGTATTCTTTTTCCAGGAGTGGATGAGTGACGTGGAGAGGATCAACAAAGAAACGGGAGAGCTGAGTGCTTCAGGGGAGTTAGCTGTCTCTGTGGAGATGAAGGCAGAGAAGCTGGAAGTGCTCAGAGAACAACTACAGGGTCTGGAAATATACACATGCCCTGCTCCTGACCACATACATGACCGTGTTTCTATAGAGCAGAGAGAGGAGCGTCTGCTTAGAGTCCTGCCTTCCTACATACAGGTATATATCACTGGGGCTAGACTGTCTTCTTCTAGACTATCTTACTTCTCAATCAAAGAGTTTCATTTTGCAAGAGCAATTCATCGATCAGCCAAGAGAGTTATTGCTTTCTGAATTGAGAAGTAAGTGTTTTTCACACACACACTCTGTGTCTGTTTCTACGTAGAAGTAATCAATTGGAGAATCATTAATGGACTGTGAGAGAATTAAAAGCTCTAATTAATACTCGACCTTGAAAAGGTTAAATGGACGCCTGACAGCCTCAGGATATTACCGACATCAAACACTACGGTCTCCAAAACGGCTCCAGGCAGCTTGGAAGTACCGTCTTGTCATTCCTGAACTGATGTCTCAGTGGTTTGTCTCTTATAAATCTCTACAATTTGCTGAACTTTTCACGTGAAAAAAACGAATGCTCTGAGAGCCAAAGCTGCAGGCTTCACTTGGGTTGATTAGATGAAGTGGAATTTCTTATTCACCATGGCTGAATTACGTCATAGTTATGCAGACCCCCCCTCTCCTTCTACCCATGCACCCACACTGTGAATTCCACCAGTAATCTGCGTGTATAACACCCATTGATCAAGCTTACAGCTGCAGACGTAATCACTCTTTGCTTTGTTTGTGCATCTGTGTGTGTGTTGCGGTGGGCACTGCATGTGTCACACACACACAAGAAAACACACACAAAAGCCCCATGACCTGCTTGTAGAGATTTGACCAGAACATAGGGCCTCACTCAAGAACAGCAAACTCAGTGAAATCTGATATCCTCTTATGGAAGTGAAAGGAGCATATGGTATGCATCGGCCTCTATTATTTATGGTGTAGTGCATTAGTCAAAGCAGCTGAGATCTGCTTGTTGTATGGTGCCGTTGTTTTGATGCATCCCATCATGCACACAATATGTAGTACATAAAACACAGACCTGAAACCTTTCCCGGCAAAGCGACGAGCAGGAGGTGGCCAAGTTCACCATCAACCCAAACTAATAATAATAAACTGTTTTGAACTGATATCAGAAAGATATCTAGGTCCCGATTTTACAAAACAATGCAGTCAACTTCAGATTTGGCACTATATTTACAGCTTTTCAACATTGGTGTTTCAACATGTATTCAGTATCAAAATGTTTGCTGGGTTCTGTTGAGCATCTTTGTCTGATTCATTGTCCTCACTAACACGACCTGTCGCCCTGCCTGTCTCTCCTCTCTGATGCCAGGTCTGTGAGACTGGCGGCAGAGCTGAAGGGCTGGACCTGAGCGGGCTTGCAGCTCTCACAGCTGAGACAGTGGTCTCTAACATCCACACCAGACTGGCAGACAGGCCTGCAGGTATGACTGCTCCAGGGACTTTCTACCTATTTACTTCTGCTTTCACTTGAGTCAAGATTTGACGTGCAGTAGTTTCTGCTCCGCTTTTATATCCAGTACATTTATCACAGTTTAAATGTCACTCATGTAGTGATATTAAAAACAACTGATAAGCCAAAGTACATACAATGTATGGACAAAATAGTGGAAACACCAGAATAAAGACTTCCCTCAGTGATAGCATGACCTGCTCATCTATCTATCTATCTATCTATCTATCTATCTATCTATCTATCTATCTATCTATCTATCTATCTATGTGTGTTTGCTGGTTGTTGGAGGGAGGAGCCTCTTTTAGAGAAGTAGATGCTTCTGGTTTTTGATACCACCCTGCTATTATTAGTCTATAAGTCACTTACAGCATATGGCATTGCACATGTAATACTCATCCACTCATGTTTTCAGCTTGTTTCTAAATCAAAGGCTCAGCTGGTCTTTTCACTTAAGGACCACTCCCTTACCAGAAACTCTAAAGGGACTTGTAATGGTGCTTTCAGTCTAGTTCCACCTACCAAAATAGAAACATTAAAAACGCTCTCTCTGAAAATAGAAGTGAGACTTTTGTATAAAGTTCAGCAGGGATATTTCCCTAATTATTAAGCATGGTGTTTCCTGTTTGTATATACAGAGGGTATATGGTTTCTGTGATAGTAGATGGGAACGAGAACCAGCTATCTAAATAAGCCGCAGCGTGGTATGAGCAACACTACAGGCTTCTGTTTTAATTAGTTTCAAAACTCGACCCGTATCCTTTTGGGATCACAGATCACCGTGTGATGCATCCTGTGTGTGTTTTCAGAGGAGGCTCGCTATGAGGTGGTGCAGTTCTTCCAGAGGCTGGCTGGGGAGACAGACTGTGGGGGGGCAGACAGCCCAGGCTGGCTCCTACTGAAGTCATTGTCGCTTCTGACAGCTGACAGCTCAGTGAGTGATGTGTGACAGTTCATGTCACATTACAAAGAGTTTAGTACAGTTTAGTCTCTACACCTTCATTTAGACATTTTTATGTTCTATTATCATATTAACAATTAGCATACATATCTCCAGAAATGCATTTGATCAAACATGATAACCAGGACAAGTACAAACACAAGTATCTACTGCAGGAACAAAGTATTGAAACTACAGGCTTGAAACACATCGTAGACATCAAATGCTGTTTGTAGTTAATGCCTCAACCACACTTTACTGTGTGTGTGTGTGTGTGTAGGATGTTTTGTCGTGGATAAAGCCAGGTCTCCCCGCTGCTCTAGTGAAGTGTCTGTACCTCCTAGTGTGCCTTCCAGCAAGGAAGGAGAACGCAACCAGAGAAGAGACCTTTCAGGAACTACTAACACAGGTGAATAGGAATCCACTCCTCCCTATGAAACAATTACCTTGTTTTATTTCCCTTTTCCTTTGTTTACGGTGATCTCTCTGCATTTCTTCTCATCGTGCAGTCTCTCTCTATTTCTGCTCTGATTTTTCTCTACTTTCTGATTCCATTTTGTCTCTCCCTCCTACTTCCCTCTTTGCTTTGCCAGGTTCTCCTCCAGCTCTGCAGACAGCCAGTCAGTGTAGAGAAGATGGTGGAGACTCAGGAACTGCAGTGTCTGATCATTGGGCTCACATCACTATGGGACCAGACCGGCGCCACCTGGAGGCACCAGGCCTCCCGCGTCCTCAGGGCGGTCTCTGCTGCACAGACGTCCAACACTGTCCCCAGCCTGCTAGGTGATGTAGCTCAAAAACCTTTGAGATAAGTAACACTTCTGTTTAGCTCATGGTGTTCAGGCTTGGTACTGCCTAGCTGTAACACACTATTCCACCATTTCCAACAACCCTGGTTGAACAAACAGGGGAAAGTGTTTAAAATGTTAGAAAACAGGTGAGATAGAGAACATTTTGTCTGGTATTTGTGCAGACAGATTTTTTTTTTACTCTTATAATGAGTTGATTCTACTAGGGCCACATGACTACACATCCTAGCAGAGACACTTGAATATGTTTCACATGATGCCACACATTATCCACTCAAATGTCCTAGTACTCAGGAGCTAAATCTGTTTTGGAGATTATGAATCACCAATATTTTCACAATGACGATGACTGATGGAATTACTAATCTATGCATGATATCACATGGTAGTTATCTAGTCCCATGACTCTACATCTGTCATAAAACTTCTTCATTAACGACTGTATATCTCTGAACAGCTACTAACTCCACTAACCCATTAAACCTCCTCTTTCCCCTCTCGCTCCTCAGGTAAGAACTGTGTGCGCATCTGCATCCAGAACCTATTGCACATCAGCGCCGATGTCTCGGGACCCGTGCTAGCAGAGGTGGCTGTGGCCGTGTTCAGCTTCATCAGAGACACCTACCCCCTCAACCCAGCCCTCTTCATCGAGTTTGACACCTATAACGGCTACATGGCCCTGGACACCATCATGAAACGGTGAGACACAGAGTCACAAATGGAGAGAGAGGGAAAAGACAAGGATTCTATTAGGAGTAAATGAGACACGATGAAAGAGCGAGCCCAGAGAGAATACCGGATTACTAGAGAGTGTTTATTTAAAGGAATGAAAAGGCACCAAAGGAATTAGAGGGGGAGAGAACCAAAATCTTTTTAAAGGCAACAGCAGGATGACTCTCTAAAAAGCCATTCCATGGTGTTTTATTATTCATTTAATGATGGCACAGTGGTTCACATCATTATTTGTCTGCTCAGAGAGCTATCAGTACAAAAGAGCCCTATATGTCTCTCAGCTACTCTCTTAACCTCTCCTTTTTGCTGCCCTTCTCTCTGATCACAATAAGTTGTGAGGAGGGTGTGTCCAGGGATCACTTCCTGCCCGTGGAGGAGCTGCTGGCTCTCGTGGCGTCTCTCACCCTGTTTGGGAAGGCCGAGCTGAAAGTGGCCCTGTGTGTCAGCAACCCCCAACCTCCAGGCTTTAAGTTTGACCCCTCACTCACCAAAGGTAGGTTAACCTCTGATCTAATCTGATTCCTGAATTGTCTTCCTAAATGTTGTCTCTAAAAGCTGATGGGTCCATGAGGATAGACTCTGAGCCGGCCCTTCCACATACATGCTTCTTCCAAACCAGTCCACCTTCATCACTTGCATGGCTCAGCAAAGATGAGGGGTGAAGGGAGAAAACGGACCCTAAATGACCACACAGTTCATCCCACCCTTGCACTTTTGCCCTCCTAATGGTTTGTTGTATTATATAACCCACCCCCACGGCCCCACCACCACCCACAAACCCTTTCTCTGATCTCCCAAACACCCCAAGTCTCCCCTCCCCACCCTGCGCAACACCCCTCAGGTTAACAGGAAGCTGAGGTGATTATGTCTGGGATGATGAAGTGGAGGCTTCCCTTCTAACTCTGTTAGGATGCCCCACATCCATTCACCACTGGCCTACAACAACCAGCCATCTATCATAGACACACACGCACACCCCCATCCAACACTCATAAATAGAGTGTCCATAATACACACACACACACACACACACACACCACACACCACACACACACAGCACCCATCTATCACATCAAGGAGTAGATCTCTTGCCAACAGTGGGACCAGGGACTGTTTTGGGGCTGATCTTATTTGGTTCTGATGTGATTTTGATTAAGTGTGAAAATGAATCCTATTACTAACCACTCACATATTTATTTACCTCACACACCGGTGTGTTTTGGCTTCCAAATCTAAGACCTTCTCTGAATATTTTGACAATGCAGCAACTAAACTCTATCATTGCAAATTAGGCTGCTTTTCTCTTGCCTTCATGCATGTTAGGTTGTTTGTTTTCAATCTATCTATGTTTGTGTAACTCAATTCAGTGTGTGCTGTATGTTAAAGGTGGTTTGTAATTTAATGGTTTTCTTTATGAAACTGACTGTCTGACCTTGCCAGAACAAAATCTGCTAAACAGATCTTTAAAATCAAAACATGTTTCGATTGACCTCAAGCTGATATTGTATTGCAGTGTGTCATAGACCACCACAACAACATCTACTAACATAGACAAATTTATAGTTAAGTAAGTGTAAAGGCAATCTGTGCTCTTTCCCCGACACCTCATCGACTCCCCGCCTCCTATCTGTCTCCAGGTTCATCAGTAAAGAACCTGTCCTGCCTTCCGTCTGCTGCAGAGCACCTTGTTGCGGTCAGAGGATCCCCTGCTGTGTTGCCAGATCCTGCAGACCCTACGGACAATATGGGAGTGGGACCAAGCCAATTTCTTCCTCTTGGAGTGGTCCATCCAGTCAGTGGCCCAGCTCGCTACCTGTGTGTGGCGTAAGCCAGCAGCTGTCCACAAACTGTTCTTTTCACTGCTGGAGATGGTATGGCTTCTAATGTCAAGAGTAACGTCCCATCACGTGTCTACAGCATGAAATCTTGCTTTACACGGTCTGATTAACACTGGGTTTCCTTACAGGTGGTATTCCAGTTGAACTACATCCCCCATGAGACCTTGCGGGCTGTGCAGGGCGTGCTGAAGCAGAGTTGGGCTGGGGCACTTGCTGGAGGGCTGGCAGAGGTGGAGTTTGGGGTGGCGGCTCTCAACTGTTTCCACAGGTGAGCAGTGTTGGTTGCTAACATGTTACTCAGTATATTACTACTATCTCAGTTTTTAGAAACAATCCAAAAATAATATAAATAATGTTAATGTTGTGTCGTCACACTCTCTAAATATCAGATTGAACAATAATAAGTAATATTGTTACTTTTGAGATGAGTATCAGGGTTATGAGTAACATATTATTTTTGGAGTGATGAGGCCAACACTGCAGGTGAGTAGACAGCTGTATAGAGTCGCTTTCTG
Organism: Hoplostethus atlanticus; assembly: GCA_034670405.1. Classification (NCBI taxonomy): domain Eukaryota; kingdom Metazoa; phylum Chordata; class Actinopteri; order Trachichthyiformes; family Trachichthyidae; genus Hoplostethus; species Hoplostethus atlanticus. The sequence goes on from JAXDDX010000050.1 coordinate 2,713,301, forward strand.
GTGTGTCTACTCTGCAGGATGACTGTGCATAGTGGTCTGCTAGCAGAGGTGCTGAGTGACTGGGGTCTGCTGGAGCTGCTGCTGGGGGAACTTCGCAGGAGAGCCAAGATCCTCAGGAAGGCTGGAGTTGTCTCTTCTCCTCAAATAGGTACGGGGCAAAATATCCTTCGCCTCCATCCCTGCTGTAATCATCACAGTACAACACATGAAATCGTACATCGTAGTTGATATTTTGCTGAGTGCCAATATCTCACTACAACGAACTCTAGTAACACGTCCGATCACGCTTCATTACTTTTACTTTGAAAAGTAATTACAGCTCAGCAGTAATAAAACTCCCTCTTATCTCATTTGTTCAGATCTATTTCTTAATGTTGAGCTACACTTTTTATTTTTATTTTGCTTCTTTCCTTGTGCACTCTAGGTCTCCAGGAGCAGTCAAGTGTGCAAGACAGTGACAGAGTGCTAACTACCTGTATGCTTAAAGTAGTGTCTGCCCTCACCCTGCGCTCTGTCAGAAACACAGGTATACATGCTCTCTAGATTTTAGAAATGCCTCAGTGTTTCATATTTTAACACCAATTATTTATTGTTTTTATATTTTAAAGACAAGACTAGAAACTATTCATCATGAGTTATAGTGGAAAATAAGGAAATGGAGACAAATTCACGTGGCAATAAAGTGGGCCAATCCTGTCAGTGTCAAAATCGGTCTATCGCTAATCGTGTTTATGTGTGTGAGCCCAGTTTCAGTGCGAGACCTTGGTATGGTCCCCTACATAAAGATCTTCCTAGATGAGGAGCAGTATCGCCGTCCCACTCTGAGCATCTTGGAGCAGCTAGCTGAGATCAACCCCGAGGAGTTCATGAGTACAGCCATAGGAGCCCTGTGCTCCTCTACACAACAGGAACTGGGCCTGAAACAGGACCTACTGCAGGTACTCACACACAAGCACACACACATCCCCAAAACACGTAGGCGTGCCGATATCTCGGCTGAATTGGAAATGCAGTTTTCACTCTACATCCAATCATAACAAATTGTAATGCACTTAAACCATAATAAGCTAGTGAATTTATTTTCATAGCATGTGGGACCCTGATTCCATTATAGACAAATGCAGATTGATTTGCTAATACAGGTTTAGCTGTTAACTCGGGGCCGATTCGATTACGCCGGCCGCCTTGTGCCGTGGCACTCTGAAGATTACCACCTCTATCAGATCAGTGAATGGGACAGAGATCTGATTAGGGCTAACTAAGTTACACACCTACTGTATGTGTCCATTTTTATAGATGGCAGTGAGAAGAGCACTTACATGCAGGCATTGTGTATGTATGAGTGTGCGCGGCGCGTGTGTGTGTGTACGTGTGTACACTTCCTGCTTGTTTGTACACTCATGCATGTGCTTATGTGTGTGTGTGCGTGTGCTTTGTGCTAACCTGGTTAAAGCAGGTGGCAATCAGATTGGGTACGACCTGGGTTGGCGTGCATTGAGAGCCATTGTGATTACTCCAGTTTCAGTTAATCAGATTCCCCTCTGCGTTCTGCCTCACACATTACCTACCTGATGGATTAGCTCTCTAAATTGAATAAAGCTAATGTGATTTTGTTCACCTCTCAAACGTAGTTACCAGAAATGATTTATGATATATCTATATGTTTTGTCTATTTTTCATTACATTGTTTTAATTGACTAGGAGGCTTCGTCTCATATCAAAATACAATCTCTATCTTCTTTCTAAAGTATGATAGGCATGATTGGCTTTGCCACATACATGATTAGGCTTCACACGCTCACTCTCCTATGTCAATATGGTATGGCATAAACTCTGACACTCTCTCTTCTGTCTGCCTCAGTCTGTGTTGAAGGTGCTGGAGAGCCCTAACAGCTGGGATGCCTTCAGGAGAGCAGGGGGCTTCACTGGACTGCTGTCCCTGGTGGTAGACATGGAAGGAGCTCTGTCTGACCCTCCCCAGGGGGCACTGTGGGGGTCTTTGGGACAGCAGGGGGTGTTGGATCTCCTCCTCCTCACCCTCCACATCCTCTCCTTGGCTGTGCATCTTCACCCAGTCAACGCTCACCACTTCCAGACTGGGGGTTTTTACGAAAGGCTGGCAGAGGCTCTTCTCCAACTGGGCTGCTTCCAGACAGAAGGCCCAGAGCAGGGGACCTGGGATAGAGCTGAGGGCTGCTGTCCTAAGACTGCAGAGGACAACCCGTCCCATGGGAGGAGCTTCCATCAGTTTGTTGCGTTAGCAGAGGCCCCTGTGGCGGCCACTTCTCCCTCCACCGCTCCTCAATCAGAGCTCAGTCTGCCTCTCACTCTTCGGGCATGTATAAGGCTGCTTTCCTATCTCGACCAGTTCGTTACAGGAACCTGCCTCTGCTGAGATGAACACGGGGCTAGGGACTGAGGATGAGACACTAAATGGAGCAGCAGGGACAGAAGGAGTGTATGCAAGCTCCCCCCGTGTCCACTTGGCATCAGATCCGCAGTCTTTGGAGGACACACAGGGGCGATCCAGGAACACAGCATTCAGCATCTCCATGGCCTGCTCAGAGTCCCAATACAGGTGGAGCTTTCTGTCCATATGAAGGAGTTGGAGGACGACTCATATTACTACAGGATGAATTTACATCCTCTGTCTAAACTGATGAGTTGCGTCTAAGCGTTTTTTCATGTTTTCTTGTTGTTGTTGTTGTTGCTTGGTTCAGGTTCACCTGCGATCATGTTGTTCTTCACCCAGGAGCTGTCCGAGTCATCATGACTCTCCTTCCATCAGTGTTTACTCCAGAGGACCCACAGGTACCTTTCTAAACTAAAACCGTTACATTGCTACTCATATATACTCTTTAAATCAAGATAAGTCCCCAGTGTGAGAACTCAGCTCCTGTCCCTCTCTCCCAGCTCTCTATGGAGGTCCAGTTCTCGTTGGCGCACCACATCCAGGCCGTGGTCAAATCTGAGCGAAACCGCCAGATAATGTGTGAGGGGGGGCTGGTCTCCACTCTCCTGACCCACTGTAGGAGCATGTTGCTGGCTCCAAACCACCCGCTGCATCTACCTGTTACACGTATCCTGGAGAAACTGTCCTCCCAGTCCATCACTCACTCCGACTTTAGGTCAGCTCTCTAAGAAAGTACAACCTTGAGTTTATGTTTGGGCATATAAATGATGATGTTGTAAATGGAGATACATGTAAAAAACTTTTTGATTTTAAATTGAACACATTCTGCATATTTGCTCACAAAAGATATCTTATACGATGATTTTGATTTGTTTATTTGTTCATTCTTAGGAAGTTCCTGTGTTTAGGGGACCCTCTCATGTGCTTAGCTGACCAAATGGCCAGTCCCGCTCACCCACTACACACTACTCCTGTCTCAAATGGTAGATATTTGTTTTGTGATGTTTGTGTACGTTTTTTTCTTTTTGTTTTTTCCTAGATTACAGATGTGTTGTTAGATGTAAAGGGACAATAAGTAAGAGTTTTACTACCCCATAGAACAAAATGGGTTTGATAGGGTTATTGTTCAATACTAATAACTCTGAGATTACTTCATCTGGAGCTGAGATTTCTGTTTTTCTGGCCCACATTCTCTGTTTTGGAGCAAAGACTCTGCCCATTGGGTGGTGGAGGGGCTGTGCCATGGAAATAAGGAAATAAGTTATAGCAATTTTGTTGTAATTTCTACTTGTTGCCAATAGATGACGATAAATGTCAAAGATGACTTAATGCCCCTTTTAACCCTTAAATAGTGTTTTTCTTGATGTTCAAACACCACATCAAGTGTTCAGTCTGTGAGTCATTCCTCATGTGTCTCCAGATCACATCACAGAGGCAGACGGCTCATCAGGATCGTCAGTGAAGGTATTGAAGCGGGCCTTCAGTCTGCTGGGTTCTGGCCCTGTGGGTTCTCCTCTGCCGCTCCACCAGCTCATCAGTCTGGTGTCCATGACCTCACCGCGCAGCTTCAGACCCCACCGAGTCTCCTCCTCACCTGCCTTCGTAGAGTTTGACATGAGCGAGAGTGGATATGGGTGAGGCCAGTGCTCAGTGGGCTTCAATGGGAGCTGTATCCATTAGATTAGATTAGAAGATTAGAGGAAGCTTTAATGATCCCTGTGGAGGAATTGGGAGGAAATTACTCTGGGATCTTCTGAAACTAAAAAACGTCATTTCTTGGCATGTGTCGGTATGTTTGCAGCTGTCTGTTCCTGCCCTCTCTGGCCACAGTGAAAGGAGTAAACGCTGATTCAATCTCAACTGGTGGAATAGGAGGAGGTAAGAGAATAATGTAAATGTTACATGAATAGTCACATAGTTGTAAATACATCTAAACACATTGCTCAATCATCTCTGTCTTAATTTTCAGACTGTCGTGGTTTTCCCCCTACGGCGGGTCTGTCATACTCCTGCTGGTTCCAGATCAATAGGTTCAGTTCAGCCTGTGATTCCCACCCTATCCGACTGCTGTCAGTGGTCCGCCACATGTCTCGGGACTGAGCAACAGTACATCTGTCTGTCTGTCTCCTTCTCAGCCTACGATGGATGCCTGGTCATCTCCACAGAGGAGGAGGCATTCACATTCCTGGGTGAGAATGATTAGGATTATGTCGATATTTACCATGAGTATTTCTATAGCGCATTGCTGAGGATATAGGTATGGAGCGAATTTGATACCAAAAGAATTTACACACAAAAAAATATGTGTGAGTTGTGTTTTGCTGTGCACTAAACTTTATTCACATTTGTGACTCTCTAAAAACATGTGTATATTGTTTTGGCATCAAATTCGCTCTATATAAGGTTACACAAGTTGTCCAAGATAAAACAGAACAAAAATTCAGTTCATCAAAATTAGTTTTTACTGCAGAGATCGCCTGACATCGCTTTCTCCTTGCCTGCTGACCAGATATGATGGAGCCAGAGGTGTGCAACCCCAGTTCTCTTCCCACCTCGCTGAGGTTCCGCTGCTCCAGCATGCTGGTCCCAGGTCAGTGGCACCACCTGACCGTGGTCATGGCCAAGGAGGTGAGGAAGAGTTGTCGGGTCTCCACCTACTTCAACGGCAAGGCAGTAGGGACAGCAAAGGTATGACAAGAGGAGAGAATGAAAGGTAGTGTGAGAGGCTGATGATTGAACTGTTTCTATGTACAATCTGGCATGTATCTATTCATAATGTGTCATAAAAATTTGAGTGTATGTTCTCTGTGTTTCCCGTCAGATGCGGTATATTCAGCCATTCCCAGGGCCAGTATGTCTCCATGGATCCCACAGCCGTGATTGATGTGTACGCGCTGATTGGAACGCCTTCTCTCTGGAAGGAGCACGCTGCACTGGTGTGGCGAGTGGGTCCTACTTACCTGTTTGAGGAGGTGTTGAGCCCTGAAGCTGTAGGGGCCATCTACACACAAGGCACTGCCTACCTGGGCAACTTCCTGGCTCTATGCCGCATCGGTGAGTCAGTGATCTGAACAAGGTCTGTGCAATGATAGGAATGTTATATTTAATGCTAGTTAGCCTTTTTGTCCAGTTGTGCAGTTTGTGAGGTAGCTCTACTGAACATATCTCCATCATGCACCTCCATGTTTGTGTCCAGGCCATGAGCCAGATGCTGAGCCTCTTCCTCTCAGGCTGGTTCCTGAGGAGAGGATCTCGTTCGGCATCAACCCAGCCGTTGTGACAATAACAACTGTCGCGCAGATCAGAGAGGATTACAATGAGGTGGACTGCAGACTCATCGCTAAAGAGGTAAAGTGGATCTAAGATTGAAAACCTATGTGTGTGTTGTTCTGTTACAGTGTGCCAATCAGTATGTATGATTACAGATTGGGATAACATCTCGGGATGGCTCCACCCCCGCCTTCCTAGCTCGAAACATCAGCCAGCACCTGAGTGGTACAGCTCGCACCATAGGAGCGGCCCTGGTTGGGCATTTTGGTAAACACAGTACTCTTGGAAAGGGTTTGTTGTCTGCCTTTAGTTTATTTCTGCAGGTACACTGGGTGAGCTCACAGATTCTCTCCTTCTAGGTGTGCGTACCTTTACCCCCCGCAGTTCCGTCAGTGGTTTCCTGTACGTCGGTGGGCCCGCAGTGGTTCTCAGTCTGGTTGCCATGGCGCCAGATGATGGTTCTCTGTATGCAGCTGTCAAAGTTCTTCTCTCTGTGCTGGAGACCAGCCCTGCCATGCAGCAGGAAATGACCCGCATCGATGGATACAAGGTCTGTCGGACCATACTGAAATCACCATAGTAGCTACACGCGTATATATGTACATAAGAATCAGCTGCTGTACAGTTCAGACTTGTTTTTGGCAGGGTGTTCTTACTCATATCTCTGTCTCCTTGTAGCTGCTAGCGTTCCTGTTGAAGATGAAGAACAATCTGGTCAGCAGCAGAACATTTCAGTTGGTTCTGTATCTGTCTAGCTCACTAGAGCTGAGCTCTGGGTCTGTTTGCCTACACAATAGACCAGCTTTCCAGGCCCTGCTGTGTGACCTGGAGGTATGCATCTTAATACTAGGATACAGGCTCTGTGGTAGAGGAAATAGATTATTTTTTAAACCCACCCATTATTTTATGGTTAATGTCTCTTGTTGCTTTCTCTCATTGTGCTATACTTTGTTTTCAGATGTGGCAGAACACCTCAGATAAACTGGACCTTTTAGTTCTGAATCACATCTCTGAAATCTTGAAATCCTCAAGGTAATGTTTGGAGACATCAGTACAACATCTACATATTGGTCTGAATATATACACTGTGTCCTGATATAACTAGAAACACCAGCATATGTTGTAACTAATCTAATATATTTACCTCACATGGCCAAAGAGCTATGTAACATTCTTAGCGAGGTTCTTGTTCAGGATTGACGACAGACCTTATCGGCTGTGTCAACATCTGCAATGCCCTGTCATCAATATCACGGACATGTACATGTACATGTAACAGAAACAGTCAAAGGAATGTACAACAGAATCAGTGATATGGGCTGAAGAGAAGAGCGTGGCTGAACAAGTGCTTGAATTCCTGAAGATTAGATTAGATTTTCTGTCTGGGAACAGATTGTGATTGATATTCACATTCTCGCTTTCTGTCTCTGTCTCTCTCTCTCTCTCTCTCTCTCTCTCTCTCTCTCTCTCTGTCTCTCCCCATATCCTCAGTAGTGAGAGTAGGAATGCAGAGGCCATGCACAGTGTGGGCCTGCTCCCTAAGCTGCTCTTCCAGCTTTCTGATCCTGCTGTGACCTTTCAGAAGGTTAAGGTCATTTCCTGCATCATCACACGCCTCCTGAAGGGGCACTTCACCACTGTGGACATGAGCAGGTACACTCAAGGGATACAGCAGTTACACCAAGATGCTCTTACGTGTCCCGTCTTGGAATAGCCACACTATGTATTTAAAATGTGTGTTTATGTTTGGTCAGACTTGGACTCTTCCTGCTCTACACACTCCCTCCTCCTAGTAATGTGATTGAAAGCCATGAGATATCTGACAGCGGTCTCCCTGGGGATACAACAGGTACACCACACAGTACATGGACACATTCTTCATCAACTAGTGGAGCATAACCCCACACATATTGTCTCCTCAAAGATTGCGTTTAGGCAAAGTCACACAAGTCATCATCTATAAGTGTGATGACTCAGACCCGTCTTCTGTGTCCTGTAGCTCAGGGCTCTGGTCCAGCCAGCCCCATTTGGATCCGCAACCAGCTGTTGCTCTCTCTCTGTGAACTCCTCACCTCAGACGGCCCCCTAAACAAAGAGTAAGTTGCACTAACCTTGGTTGGTCAGATAAAACTTTCACTACTACTTTCACTACTAGCCATAGATGTCTCAATACCAACACTGGATTATTACTCATTATTGTATTAGTCATTGCAGTCATGGTCTCGTTCCCCACTAGCCAACAGAAAGCATTGTTCCAGGCCGTGGGCAGTGATTGGTTCCTGCTGTTCCTCCAGCCTCACCTGCACCCCTCCACCTTGAAGCTGGGACTCGTCCTGCTCACACACCTCCTGACCAGTGACAGCCAACAGAGCAGCTTCAGAGAGGGCGTGCTACCAGGAACTCTCATAGTGGGCATGGAGGAACCCTTTGTTATGATGGGTACATAACCTTGGATAATGATTCACAGTCCTTCAACTCTGTTATCGTATTACCAGCATGCTGTTTGCTCGGCCGTTCATCCAACAGTAACTTTCATTGTTTATGTTTTGACCCTGTCACCAGACAACCTTCGGTCCCATTCCTGTTCTTTTGAATGCCTAAGCACCACGTGTCCAGGCTTTGATGTTCTACAAGGGCTGCTGGTCAGCCAGGTTCACATGCCTGAAGTGTATGGAGCACTGGCTGCCCTACTGCTGGGAAAGAAGGCCAGCCACACTGCTGAGGGAGAGGTGTGGAATTGTGTGGATAAAACTAAAAAAAAAGTACTGCACTGGATACGTGTGAGAATTTTGTAAATGATTCTTAACATCATTGTTTGTCATCATTATCATCCTCTTATTCTCTGTCATCTACAGGTGCATTTAGATGACATCCTACAGTCATTGATTGACAGCCAAGCAGACACTCCCATTCATCAGCTCTGTCTCGAGGCTGCAACTATACTGCTGGAACTAGTCAAAGTCATCATCGCTCAAGTAAGAACATGTGATTTTTGCAGTTTTTTTTCATGGTAAAAGGGTAAAGGCTGCTGCCATTTTAAAATGTAAAATCATTTCTCTTTTATCTCATTCTAACAGCCTGTCCCTCCTGCAAAGAGATCCTCAGGCAGTGATGCATCATGGGAGTTGCAGTTCCCAGGGAGCGTGATGCAGTTCCTGTGTCTACTCCATAGCCTCCGGCCCAGAGACCCAATGTGGGCATCTCCAGAGTTCCTCCACGCACTCGCTGGTGTTGTGTACCCCCCGGCCAGCTCAGAGGTCTGTCTGTCACTCTTGGCGTATTCATGAAATCCTAACAGTTCTCCTCCTTCTGCTCTGCATTCATTGTTAATCCAAATATTTCAGGATGGGGTTGAGCCTGGCGTCATTAGTGAGGATGAGGTGGCATCCAGGAGTCATCCAACCAGGAAGCAGGTGTGCGACTTCATCCGCATTCTGCTGATGGACAGTCTCCTCAATGTTCCCGCCAACAACAACAACACACACCCTCTGCTACTTTTGCTGGAGGTGAATACAGACACACGCACACACATAAACCCAAACAACCATTTATGTACACTCACATACATACATACATACACATTAATACATGCATTACATTCAAGGTCCTCTTCACTGTCAAACTGCAAAATTCTCTCTTCTCCAGAAGGTGCCACTCTTTGCTCAGTTACTGGATTAGGCAGAGGGCCACGGTGCTCTTGATAAAATGATTCACCACTATGAGAGAAAAGACACCCATAGGCTTAGACCTTGATCCCTGGAGAGGTGGTTTCAGCTAGCCAAGCTTAGCCTACATGCACACACACACCCTACTGTGTGTGTTACAACTCTCAGTGGAAGGGTGATCTATGAGACGAGGTGTTGCTCTTAACATGGAAGATAATGGAAGGGTAGAGGTTAATTTTTGGACTCTTAGTGTCCAAAAAGTTACATATATTTATTATTATTTGTTAATAAAGTTACCAAACATTTTTAATAAAAGGCCTAAATAAAAAAAATAGGTGTCGCATCATGTTTTCTTACTATCAGAGATGTTCTAGTTCTCCCCAGATGGTGCGTCGCTGGAGCAGAGGCAGAGTTTCCAGACTGAGCTGCTGGAGTTTCTTATGGACATCATCCACATGATCAGCCACGAGGAAGAAAACATCACTCATCTCACCTCACAAGGTAGAATTACCACGAATGGGTACAGCTCTCACTGGGCAGACCAAGTGTCAAGCCAGAAAATTGACTCCAGTGAATATATGGGTTTCTCTCTCAGACTCCAAAAGGTCAGAGGCCTGAAGGACAGATGGCCACGTTGATGGAGAATATGGCGCTCTTCAGTACGACGCTCCTGCAGAGACTTTACAGTGGGATGTTCCTGGGGGACCCAGAGAGCTTGCTCACCTTCCTCGCAGATCAGATTATGGTGGTGAGACATATACACATGAACACAGTAGCAGCTCTGGGTTAGCATGATGTGTCTTCATGTATCTTTAATCTTAAGTTTGTTTGTAGTATTTCTATCTATATCATATTCCTTACTGCTGCAAGGACCCAATTTCCCCACAGGATCACTAAAGTTTCATCTTACTTTATCTTATCTTAACTGATATGTAAACACTGCCATGTATTTTTAGGCGATGGAGAAGGGCCAATCCCTGAAAGAGAGGACAGTGTCAGCCTTCTACTCCTGCACCAATAAAGTCCTGCTTTATTTCCTGTCTCAACCTCGGCATTCCCCAGTAGAACAGGAAGTGGTCACCAGGACGTTACGAGTCTTCATGGCACGCTGGGATGTTGTCATGGCAACTTACAATGCAAATGTGAACTTCATTACCTGCCTCCTTCACTGTCTGTTATTGATACGATCTGGCAGGTATAATGAAATAGAAAACACAAACACACACACACATTTGTGTAGTTAAAACATCAGATGAACATTCATCTATGATTCATGCTTGTGTATGTTGTTGTGTGTTTTACAGCTACCCTGAAGGTTTTGGGTGTGAGGTACAGAAAGGCCACAACAGGAAAACTCTTTATCGCCTATTTCCTTTCAAAGCCAATCGCCCTGCATCCCAGATCTCAGATTCTGCCACAGGTAAAGAGGCCTGGATGTGACGTCACCGCTTTGGGTTGAAATTTGTGCTGATCACTTGAGAGTTCAGAACTTGCGTGTGTGTGTGTGTGTGTGTGTGTGTGTGTGTGTGTGTGTGTGTGTGTGTGTGATCGTGTTCCAGACGAGTGTGAACTGCTAACCTTGGTGGAGGCCTGCTGGTCTAAGGTCATGACGGAGAGGCGACACACTCTTGAAGACACCTATAAGATAGAGATCTCAGCCAATCACACAGCACGGACAGGGGCCTGTCAGCATGACTGATATTAGTCCTCTGTGGGAGGAGACGGCACACAAAGCCTGGCAGATATACACAGGTTAGCTATTATTACTACTAATGATAAGAATATTTTGTAGAGCTGGCCTAGGTGTTAGCTCCATGTGCCTGACATTTGTATGTGTGTGTAAAATGTCTTATCAGAGTCTCAGAAGAAGAAGCTGGCCAGCAGCCACCAGAAGAAGCCTGGTCTGATCAGTAGTGCTGTTCGATCAGCTCTGGGCAGACTGGGGAGAGAGTCTGCTACATTTCCGGTAACTAACACACTCCCACTCCTTGAATGTGTGGTTCTTGAGCACAAAATAGGGTTGAGAGATGCTTTCGGGGTGTCTGTTGGAGGCAGAGAGTTTGCGTATGCTTGTTGTCCCCTTCAAGGAGTATGGGGTCATTGCCTTTTTTGACATATCTGACTCCCAGGTCTCTCCAGATCCCCAGAGCGTTGTGCCACAAACACTGTCTTCCCAAAGTCACTGTGTGTTTGTGCTGTGGGCCATCCAGCCCTGTGGGGGTGTTTGATTATTTCTTTAAATGGATTTGGATTATCACAGCTGATTGCCCCTGAGTGGGCAGAGTAATTGATATCTGTTAGACCCATCCAGGGGAACACTCGCTACAACACACTGTTTGCTGCTGAAGGTTAAAGACGCGTTTATTGTTGTTTTTCCCCCCGAAACACGTGGCCCACATCATTAGTTCCCCCACAACGCTTAAGACGTCGCGCCATCTGGAGCAGGGAGCGGGGACATATTACTCAGGCACACAGGCATGAAATTACCGCGTCTGTGTGTCTGTCTCACCCCCGTATAGTGTGTGTTTTCTTGTTTGTGTGTGTGTCTCTTGCCCACAGAAATCGGGTTGGCAATTATAGTGATACCAATCTGATGAAAACATTATTCATTTGATGTTATTCTTTATCATATCAGTCTTTGACAGGCTATCAGTGAGGGTGATGAATTGTTTTTCCATCTGAGAGGCAGGCAAGAGGAGGGAGGGAAGTTTGCTTCCCTTGGACCAGGAGCAAGCTCTGCAGTGTGCTGCACCACACATTGCGTGAGTCTGTTGCAGCGAGTAGCGAAAGTGTCTTGTCCAAATAAGTGATATCTAAATGTCTACTGGTTGGTCAGCCAGTCTGCTCATTTGTCCATGCATCCCCATGAAGAAACAAGTAATTCATTAATTTCTGGATCATCAACTTGACCTTTTATTTGGCAAATCATGAGAGATGCTTATGGGGAATCTATGTTTCATTGTCATTGGATGCACAGTGATATATTTCTCCAAAGAACTGGGCGTACTCTCCGGGTCTCAGATGTTTTTTAGAAAATAGTTTTAAAGCCTACTGTAGGTAATGAATGGGAATACAGAGACTGATAGACAGACTCTGTCCTCAGTCAAGCTCCAGTGCGAAGCTTCTAGAGATTTATTTCATCAGCGAATGCAGTTTCCATAATCATATCTGTGTCCTCATATTAGAAAGATAATTAACAGCACTAATGATCACGTTAAGTTCATTACACATTCACTGCCAGCCCAGAATGAAGTTGACATTATGTTGCCTTATCATCAAAGGTGGCGTATTGTTGGGAAGTCATTAAAATGGAAATGAGTGTGATGTTCTGATGTTAATTGCAGAGGGGAAGAGATGAGTTATGTATTTAATGCAGCGTTTAAAAAGCCAATGAGGTTCCTATCTGCTAAATAGGGTAATTAATGCTATATATTACTTATGTTTGTCCAAATGAAGGAATGAAATTAGGAGATGATGACGCGGACTTGCTGTTTATCTGTCACAACATGGCTCTAGCTCGCAAACTTCATTATTACTCTCTTTTCTGTCTGTAATATTTCTATAATCTCCCTCAAATTACTCCTTTATTTGTTTCTCTCCAGAACTTCTCATTTGGATAGGCAGGCAGTCATTTAGAGAAACAGTTTTCATTCTCCAGAGGGCTTGTCAAAGTTTGTCGTCAAGTTTCATGCATGAGTTTTTCCAAATTTGTATTTTTTTTTTTTTTGCATCTCCTGCATTACCAGTAGAGTTTCAAAATAGATGTTGTTTTTGCACTCGGAATCAGTTATGGCATTCATGGGGTTATACCGCAAAACACAGTACTAGCATCTGTAAATAAGACTCCGGATATAAAAAGAGTTACTGCATGTTCATTCAGTCAATTAAATGGCTTTCCTGGGTCAGCTGTAAGGATGGACACATGTTGTTTCACTAGTCTCTCAGTGAGGACCGCTGTGATGATGAGCTTAATGAAGCAGTTAACAGTCAGAATATGAGCCCAGTGTGTCCGCTGAACACAAGCATCCTGCGGTGTCAACGCTGCTATATTTTGGGTTTTCTCTTTTCTTTTTTTTAAAAATTTAATCACTGAGGCACACACACACTCACATGTAGATACACACACACAAGCCACACACACACACACACACACTTAGCTTGCCCTTAAGTATGGTGTGGCTCAGTGATATTAATGTTTCTGTTAATTATATCACGCCAACAAATGATTACATTTCCAGACAGGGTTATTGTAAGACTGTAGCCACTAGCTTATTTTGCCCAGTGAATGCAATTTAGACCACATGTAATTGTATGAATGTGTTGTAATTGCATGAGGAAACAAACAATACCATCTTGAATATGCCATCTCCGTCGGGTGAAGGTGATGTGTGTGTGTGTGGGTACAATATGAGCTATAGAGGAGGAGTGATAGCTTGGCCCATTGTTTTCATTTGCACCCATCGGGTTATTCTTCTTTCTTCGTAGGAGTTCCTGTCCTGCATGGAGTCTCATCGACAGAGAGGCCACAGCATGTTTGAGAGTATGAGGACCAACCACTTACAGGTTTGACAGAAATGTTTCCATGGATACAGTAAAATAAATGAAAGCAAGTTGAGATGCGGCTGAATGAAACCTCTCTTAAAATGCCTGTCCCTCGTCTGCTCCCTCCCTCACGGGCTCAGTTATGTGCCAGCGAGTGGGAGCATGTGAGCTCTCGGTGGCTGCATGTGGAGGAGGAGCTGCTGAGGGAGAGAGCTGTGTTCGGCCCTCGGCCAGGGGTGATGCTGAGCAGAGGCTGGGTGCAGGACGCAGCTGAAGGACCCAACCGCACCAGACCACGCATCCGCAGGAAGGCTCAGAGGCGGTCCAAGCGGGTATGGCCTTTCATTTTATACGTTCAGAGTGTGATCCCTGGAATGCAGCTGAATAACATTTAGTGTTTTTTTAGTGTGCAACCTAACGTAAACGGTATCACCCCTGGTTACAACAGATGCCAGGGTGTTTGAGGCCTGGCGTGTCTGAGGAGAGCAGAAGTAGAGCAGAAACTGACACAGGTAAAGAACGCCACATTTATTGGGTTGCTGCTGATTTCCTGTTACCTTCACCACTACATGAACGCTTGCTGTATGTACAGTGGGAAAACCTATGTTGTGTTCCAGAGCCCAGGATCCTGTGCGAGGCTGGAACAGAGGCTAAAGAGGACGAAGAGGAGGAAGGACAGGATTGCGATCATCTGACCTTCTTCCCCGCTCTGCGCGAGACATCTGCTATTACCGAGGGCCCGCCCGAACCCTGCATCCCTGAACCATGCTCCCACACACAGTCCTGCCCTGATATACACATCATCCTGCAGGAGCTGCATCCTGGAGAGGAGGTAGCGTAGGAGGGTGTGTTGGTGTGTTTAGGGGCCTGGGGTGAAAATGAACAACAACATGCCCAAAGACCGGCTCAACTCCTACTCAACCATACTAATATTCACAATCATAATTATCTGATGTAGACTAAGGGATTCCAATAGCCCAGCGCTGCTATCCGAAGCTCATCTTTTCTCATTAGTGTAATGTGTTAACGTTGAGGCCCAGCTCAGCTCTTCTCGTTCTTCCAGCAAGTTAAGGCGCCGAAGCACATGTTGACAGGGACTCTCACCGCTCCGGCAACCAGCCGCGGCTTTTAATGTTTCTGACAGAAGTATTAATAAAAACAGTAGGAGGTGATGCAAGCTGTCTTATACCCGCTTAGTAAGTGTGTGTGATGTGTGCAAGTGTGTCCTGTTGTCTTGCAGCGGTTCAGTGTGTGTGTGTGTGTGTGTCCTGCTGAGCTTCCTGTCAAATGAACACAGTCATTAGCTCTGAAAAATACACGCACCAACACACACATGGCCACCCACCCACACACACACACACAGTAACACACAAAGGGAGACCCACTCATAATTAGCTGCCAGCGCCAATAGTGTGATTATGACGGTAATGTGTGTGGGGAGAAATCAATGGTCTGACATTAGGCTCTCAGTCAATAAGAGTCCTCCTTTTCTCTCCTTCTTCCCATCATCAGCTAAATCACCCTCAGACTGATAATGCATATCTGTCCAGAGCACAGTAACAAGATAAGGAAACAAGGAGTTTATTGTTATGTATTTAGTTTATCTTTGATAACTCATTTTAACTCCTTTTTTTTTTTTTTTCTTCTAAAATCCAATCATTGTTAGTGACAGTGGGGCTGATGCCATTTTGTGTTTACTGATGGAAATTGCCATGAAATCTGACAACGATATCGCGTAACTTATGATTTCTGTGCCGTAAGTATTAATGTAGAGACTCGCTCACCTTGACTTTTGAACACTTTCACATGATGGCTGATATTATCCATCATACCATGTCTGTATGTGTGTATTCAGACAAGAGGCTCTGATCACTTAGCAGGTTTCCTATTGTGTGCGTGGCAGTGATTAATTCCCCTAATAACGGCCAGGCAGAACCTGCTCCTCTACTGAGTGTGAGAGAGAGCCACTCTGCAGCTGGGGGTTGGGGGGGTGGGGCGATGGGAGTCATGATTTGATTAGTATAAATTGTGAGGGGCCTGCGGGTATGTTGGGGCCCCATATGGTTTTTGGCCGCTGTGTCCCAGAGGGCCCGCAGAGGGGCCAACGCAGGGAGACAGCCAGGTGCACACACTCATTGTGAAATGAGGGGAGACAATAGAATTAGCCACACATTATCACAATGCAGTTAGCATTAGCTACAACCTGCACTGAAAGCAGCACGTGGGTCCACTTTGGCGCTGAACGTCTGGATGGAGCGCAGTCGTTCTGCTGAAAAGGGGGCCAGGTCTCCTCCTCTCCATCAATCAGCTCTGATAATGAAGTGTTCAACTGTGTCGTTTTAATAATGATTAAAATATGTGATTAAAATGATCAATCAAGTAAAGCCCGGAGTGCCTGCGCTGCTGCCATGTCCCGAGAGAGAAATGTGCTGATGTGTATTGTGTCCCTCACATGGGGGTTAATGCATCTCTCTCTCTCTTTCTGTCTCTCGCTCTAGGTGAAGGCTAAGATGTGTGTAGTGGTGGTTAGTGGCCTCAGAGTGACAGACGGGGTGCTGCTGTTTGCGAAGGAGAGCCTGTTCCTGTGTGAGGGATTCACTCTCAGCACCGCTGGAGACGTTTGCTGCAGGAAACACCACCCCAGCGGGTACAGCTGTGTGTGCGGGTGTTCATATATGTACAGTTATAGCGGAGTATAAAATAATCCTAGCTACTCAATGGTCTCAATAACTATTCCTATCTTTCTCTATGTCTCTCTCCCTCTCTCTCTCTCCCCCAGTGTGAGGGATTCCTTCATTTCCACCATGCTGAGTAAAGAGTTGCCCTCCGCCAGCTGCAAACGCTGGCTCTATGAGGAAGTAAAGGAGGCCCGCTTCATGCGTTTCCTTTTACAGGTCAGACAGTCTGAGGCCCCCTCTAACACCTGGCATTAACCTGCTTCTCCTATTTGGATTGTGTCTAGACATGATTTATCTGGGTTATAGTTACATCTGACATTAAAATACAAACATTGAAATTGGATTTTTCTTTCTGTTGCAAAACACATGCTGTCTGCCACCTGTTTTATTTGTCTGATTCAAGATTCAAGAAGTTTAATTGTCACATACACACACGAGGTGTGTAGTGAAATGCAAAGTGGCAATGCTCAGCAGAAATGTGCAAAATAACAGGTTCACACTATTTACAATAATGCACTTCCTGGTTGGATCTAGGTGTTCAAGGTTTTTTTTTTCTGTTGATGTAGTTTCTGTATGTGGACTGGAGAAGCTTTGCATTTACAATCCATTCACCCAGGACACATGTTAAGTCCTGATGTGTCTGAATTACTGGAGACTCACTGTATTCCTCTCCTTTACTCTCGCCCACCGTCAGGACAATGCTCTTGAGCTCTTCATGAAAAAGGGACACTCAGCCTTCCTGGTATTCCTGAATAAAGACCATGTCTCTGCATATAAGAGGTACCATATTTAGATAGACGGGAGGTATAAAGAGTTTTTCTTTTCACCAGAAGTGTTATTCTAACTCTCTCTCTCTCTCTCTCTCTCTCTCTCTCTCTCTCTCTCTCTCTCTCTCTCTCTCTCTGCAGGTTGTGCTCAGTAGTACCATCATTAAAAGGCAGAGGAGTTGCTGAGATCATTTCTAACGCCAAGTAAGTCATCAGTTGGTCACCGACATTATGTACCACCAATAATCTGATTTTTTTTTATTCCATAAATTGAAATAGAACACATATTTCAAAAATAGATGTATGACTTATTTTATACACGTACATGTTTACTAATTAAATGGTAGAAATAACATTTCTATTAGGTTCTATTGTTCAGTAAGATGAAGTCAGTAGCTGTTTTGTCATTTGATCCTCCCCTACTATTCTCCACACATCCTGATTGGTTCTAGCCACTGAGTTGGGTGTGATCAGTCCTGAAGAAGTCCTCTTTCTTTTCTCCTTAAACACCCCTCCTCCTTCCCCTGCCATCATCCTTTTCTGCCTCTCCCTCTCCTCCTTACACCTATGATGGCAGGTCTTGCACAGGCCGCTCTCTGTGACCAGGTACATATCCTCCTCTGGCTCTCTGTCCCCATCCCCCTGAGCGTAGGATAGCGGGTTACGTTTGGTGTTCAGCTTAGTGAGGTTGCTTAGGACGTTCACAAACTCGGGTAGCTTGATGAAGAGGTTATCAAACAGGCCCAGCTCCCGGAGATCAGTTAGAGCCACAATCGTGGGAGGCAGGTCATCCAGGCAGTTCATTCCCAGATTGAGACTCTTGAGGTGGGACAGTGAGCCCAGTGTAGAGGGTAACCCAGCGGAGGTGAGGCGGTTGTTGCAGAGGTTGAGGTGGGTCAGTCTCACCAGCTTGCCAATGGACTCAGGCACAGCCTCCAGCTTGTTGCTATGGAGATCCAGCCAGCTGAGTGACAAGAAGTTCCCAATGTCATCTGGAAGCTTCTGAATCAGGTTGCGGCTGAGGTCCAATTCATCCACATCGGTCAGTTTGAGGAGACACTTGGGGAAGGTGGCTATACCCATGTTGCTAAGGTTGAGCCTGCGCCGCCCATCTGGTGTGACCCGCACGGCCTTTTGGGCCATCTTGAGGGTCACCTTCTTCACTTTGGCTCCCTTCCCTTTTGGCATGGTGCTGCAATACACAGATGAATGCAATACACAGGGCAGGATTAGTTTCAAATTTCACCTCAGCCTCACTTTTGTGACGGTTGCCCTCAAGAAACTGATTTACAATCATTTATCAAATCTACACCGCAACACAGTAATATCGCACATAAATGTGTGGTGTGTGTGCGCACGCATGTTTAAATGTACTTATGTGTGTGTGAAGGGCTGATGCTATTTACACTGATACAAGGGCTCATGTATGGCCTGGGGCAATAGGGGAAAGCATGCTCTCTGGGGAATGAGAGCTTGAGTTGAGCGCGCGTGTGTGTGTGTGTGTGTGTGTGTGTGTATGTGTGTAGCGGTGTTATGTCTGCATTCTTGCCTGCTCACCCAGTGTTGCCCGTGGGGGTATTTAAGAGCATGGCTCTCTAATTAAGGCTAATGCTGGGGAACAATAGAAGAGGGGCGACGCTGGGTAATACAGCAAAAACAAATGAGTGCTGATGCTCCCTCACCATTCAACTGATTGAGCTGTTTGGCTCTTACAGGCAAGGAAAGTGTGTGTTTGTGTGGGTGTGCGGATGTGTGGATGTGTACACCCACGTGCAAGTGTGTTCACGTATATGTGTATACTGTACAGTGTGCGCGCGTGTGCACAGAAAGAGTCAAATCAGGACTTTGATAAATGATAGTTAGGAGTGTTGGGAGTGTGATGAGGGCTGCGCTCTTCTCCCCTCCCTGTCTAAAAGAGCAAGGTGTGTGTCTGTGTGTGTGTCTGTGTTACACCCCAAGGCCCTCTCTCGCCTCATTCATCATCCTCAGGATGAGAGAGGTTATCCACTGGTGCTTGTTCCCATTATAACCTCCTATAGAAAACTATTGCATGAAATTATTACCTGCAATTAGATAACGTATACTGGGCCAAATGCAATGATTGATTTAGTGTAGTTTTACAAAATAATTTGGTCAGGAATTATTGGGGTTAGAAATTGGATACACTTCACATAGCCTCTCACTTTCTGGCTCAGTCTATTTATGCATCACTATTTAATTTTTCAGAGCCACAGAATCAAGTTGTCTTCTGGTTTAAATTGAAATCAAATTTAATTCACTCACTTATTTTATCTGTCTTAATTTAAATGGTTTTCTAGATTTAGAGAATTAAATGTAGACATGTACTCACCATATTTTATCTTGATTGTGTCTGGATGTTAATCAAGAGGTGGGCTTGTCTTCTGCGTCAGAAACATACAGGTACCATCAGCTCCCGTGAACAGGCCATTCCAGCTAGAAGCTTTCCAGCCCTGTGCCACAAAACCTCACACACTGCAGTCATATTGTTAAACACGCTTCTTTTTGCATCGTAACAATATAACAATACAAGTGCTTGAAATAGATTTCTAGTTCATGACATTTGGTCAGTAAAGTAGTTCTAATAGTAGTTGACAAGCCTCTTTTACAAAATGCGGTGCTGAAGAGCAGACGAAATAGCAGGAATGTGCTGTTTGTATCTCAACACTTCCCCCAGCCTCCCTCCACCAAGCAGGGAAAGTCAAGGTTCCTCTTGTTTAATAGCGTTACTTAGCAACTGGGCCGCTTGGCGCCAGGACTTTATTGCCATGTTACTGGCCCACAGAGGGGAAAGAGGTTTCAGGAGCATTTGAATGTTTTCCTAATTTAAATTAAACAAGTTTGGATAGGTGTTGCGTGAGTAAAATGCTTAATGAAATGTTCAGCAGAATTGTCATTGAGCAGATATTTTGTTGTTTTTTTATTTAGACAAAGACATGCTCTTGTATTTCAATTGGAAAACAAGATATTATGATAGAGCAGTTTTTGTACTCGGCAGTTTGCTGATGTACAACTATTGCATACCTCCTTTTGAGTGAATGCTTATTAAGAGATCTCCTTACAACGGCCTTTGAACGATCAGCTACATTAAAAAAACAGCTGGAGAGGAAAACTTCTATTGCTGGAAAAGTTTGTGCTGCTTTGCTAGCTATGGAGCAGGAAATCTTATCCATCTTCCTTGTCAGGCAGTGGCAACCATTCTGTGACAGTGATGTGATGTTGTTATTCCTGTTTGACAAGCGATCATCACCTTCTGCTGTGGATCCCCAGTGGTGCCACACGTCAAAGCACCTCATTTAAAAACACACTGTAGAAATGAACACATCACTCTCTCCTTTTAACACCTCAGTTTGCTGAGGGAGATGAATCAGACGCCCTACGTTAACCACTGATAGTCGATCTAAAGCATATTTCCTCACAACCTACAGATGGCACCATATGATGATATAGCATGGTGGATACATGCTAGAAAGCTCACCTCACTCCTATAACTGTTCCTACAGCTGTGTACACACCAGTCGTACTGTATTCCCTGAACTCACTCACTCTATTCTACTGGTTCAGAACTGATTCAGTGTTGTATTTCAACACCGGTTGCTAGGCAACAGAACACTCAAAGTTTGGACGTTTTGTTGGTTGCATTCCTCATTGATCAGCCTCTGATGCTAATTCAAGGAATTTGTTTTTGTTGTGCATTAGGAAGATTCCTGTGGTTGGGAAGACTGCTCTTGTTAAATGGCAGGTAACTAAACTCTGTTCTTCATTTATTTTGTTTATCTGAGTTATTTGTGCTTGCAGATTCTTTTCTTACGCCTTTAACTGAATGAAGAAGTATGTTGACAAAGTATGACAGCCTAGCTCCACTGTTGTTTGTTAATGTATTTCAGTGTTTTGTGTGATGTGTATCTGCTTCAAATTACTATTGTCTGTCTTCCAGAGAGGGGAGATAAGTAACTTTGAGTACTTGATGCATCTGAACACTGTAGCTGGGAGGACATACAATGACCTGATGCAGTACCCGGTCTTCCCCTGGGTCCTAGCTGACTACCAGTCTGAGGTAACAACTTGCATGGCAACATCCTAGGCTTGATTGAAACAACACAGGGGGATATCTTTTATTGCTCAATGGGGAGATTGTGGTAGTACCAGGAAGTTCCCCATGCTAAAAATGTATGCAGTCATAGGTACTGTGAGGTGCTTTGGAAAAAAGTGTCCACCAAATGCCATATGTGAGATATTTTCTGCTGTTGTCTAACTGTTGTATTCTCACCCTTCATCCCTTTCTCCATTCTCTCTCTTCCTTCCTTCTCGATAGACGCTGGATCTGACCAATCCAGCCACATTCCGGGATCTATCTAAGCCAATGGGAGCGCAGACGGAGAAGAGGAGAAAGATGTTCATCCAGAGATATGAAGAAATGGAAAACAGTGAGGGTGAAGGTATCTATTCAGCTTCACACACGTTTCAAGCTTCTCACTTTTTTTATTCACTGTACCTTTCTATTCACCACACTGTGTCTTTTTAAGGCGACTTGTCAGCGCGATGCCACTACTGTACCCACTACTCCTCCGCCATCATCGTAGCCTCCTTCCTTGTCAGGATGGAACCTTTTTCACACACCTTCCTGGCGCTGCAGGTGAGGCCTTTGTCTGAATGCATTGACGTACAGTATTTCCTGGTGTCAGTGTCGAGCCAGGAATAGTTTTTTACCATCATCATCAAAATCATAATTCAAAACTTTTTTAGTTGTCTGTCAGATAAGCAGATAAACTGGAATTAGAAGACATTCTATGACTCAGCAAGACTCATAGTGGGTGTGACTGTGGGGAGACAAAAAACTGGGCCTGAACATCTTGCTTTTGTGGAAAGTGGGTCAGTTCTATTCTATTGCTTACAATAGAATAGAGTAGAATAGATATTTCTCAGGAATATTCAGAGAGACTACTTTATGGGTTTGTGATCCATTAAGCACATCCATCAAGCACAAAAGCATCATACTAAACAAAGTCATTTAGGTCACAACAGCAACTTTTCAGGGCATCAGTGGGTCTATAACTGCACCTTTTGGCATGAATGCGAGGATCATCTTGAGGCGTTGGCTTTTTGTTACACATGCATCGCAGTAAATGATGAACAAGGGCCAAAACCCATCAAGAGAACAGAGAAGTAAGATTGTAGACCGAATTAGGGAAGTCACCACCACTGCTGATCACCACAGAGGTCAGTGGGCTGTTCACTCGGTATCGGTCCAGTTCCACTGACCCACAGGCCTTCTGCAAGCCCGATGCTCCAGATGCCCAGTGACATTCATCACTATGTCAGACTTTATTGTGGGAGGTAATCCTACTAATAATAGAACTTAACTGAGTTATTTTGGGCACTCTGGATTCCTTCTCAATGCTTTTTGGTATAAAATCTGATTATAGGGAGATTTCAATATATATGCAAATAATTAGAGTTTTATAGAAACCGTCTAAAAGAAGCCAGAGAAGTTACCAATTTACAATACAACATCCAATTGATTATAATGAAAAGGCATGCATATTTGATAGTCGGAATAAAGCAATAAAGATGTTAGTCTGGTGAATCACGGTGCCTTTTCGTCTTCAGAAGCACATAACGGGTGTGCAGTAATATCCATAACTAGATTTGCACCCCTAACAGAGTTTACAGTATATATGCTATTTTCATTCATTGAGGTAATTGTTTTACCCTAAATTACATTCTCTCTCATGAGATTTCCATCATGTATTATAGAATTTTACAGAAAGATGAAAAGCTTCCTTCAACCGTTGGCAAATATTTCCTGCTTACATAATACAATGAAGAATATAAAATATGGTTTAGTGCGCTGTAGCAGGCAGGCTACTTTATTTATACTTCTGTCGTGAACTTTGGTTCAACAGAGGGTCTGACAGTGTTGTGTCTATCACAGGGAGGGTTTGATATCCCAGAGCGGATGTTCCACAGCATGCAGAAGGAGTGGGAGTCGGCCTCCAGAGACAACATGGGGGACGTCAGAGAGCTGATCCCAGAGTTTTACTACCT
Organism: Hoplostethus atlanticus; assembly: GCA_034670405.1. Taxonomy (NCBI): domain Eukaryota; kingdom Metazoa; phylum Chordata; class Actinopteri; order Trachichthyiformes; family Trachichthyidae; genus Hoplostethus; species Hoplostethus atlanticus. The sequence goes on from JAXDDX010000050.1 coordinate 2,736,702, forward strand.
ACCTGACTTCCTGCTCAACTCCAACCACATCCAGCTGGGTCAGGCACAAGCTCCTCGTCTGTATACCTGATGAATCATTGAGAGAATGAATGCCCTGTTAAGAAATGTACCTTGTTTTGAGTGTGTAATGTGTGTAAACTGCTTATAATTGTGAACACGGGTAACTGTGCTCTGTTCAAATGACTTGTGTTTACTAGTTTGCATGTCCTGATGACGTTAATGTGACCGTGTGTGTGTGTGTATCCATGTCTCCGTAGGCTGTTTGGAGGATGGTACTGCTCTGGGAGATGTGGTGTTGCCTCCATGGGCAAAAGGTGACCCCCAGGAGTTCATTAGGATCCATCGAGAGGTGAGTGACCCCAGACCTCAGCAGGTTGCCTGTTTGGCCAGTCTGGCCTGTTACACACAGGGACTTTTCCCATAAGACCTAGTACTATGTCTCAATACTGGCTGAGCGTGATTTGGTTTGAACGTGTGCTGTATTTATTAGGTCAGACAATGTACAGTAATAGTGTTGGTTGCAATCAGTCTGTTAGTGTTCATTCATCCTACCACTGTATAAGAGATCTATCTTATTCACAACACCCACTGTCTTAACTCTTTATATTCTCCAAAAGACATCTGATCCCGTTGGGTTCGCCTCAGGGTCTTGACAATGGAAGTTAACTTCTTTTAGTCCACAGATAACAAGCACTTTGCTGTGCTAATCAAGGAAAGGCCTATATCTGTGCTTTGGACTGTTATTGCAGGACAACAAGCCTATTTAATCCTATTCAGGCCAGGCACAAGACTCCCTCTTTCCCATAATGCTGTTATGTCTGCCAGTTGTTTATGGAGCTGAATGTTCTCTCTCTCATTTCGCAACACTTTTTTTTCCCTCTCTCCCTCTGTATGTGGGATGATTGCATATCTCTGTCTCTCTTTTTCCCCCCCAGTATATCTGACCCTCCCTTTCTCAATCCTGGGGCATCTATGATGGTTATCAGTCTGTAATCTACTGAACTACTCATATCGCCTACCATTCTCATGAAATTAGCTATTTTAGAAGATTGTTTTTTTTCTTCCATACACAAATTAACTCAGGACAATATATCCCAGTTATGAGACCGAGATGTGTTTTTTTCCTGTTATTCCAGGATGGAGTTATTTAGATTGGGTTTAAGGATACTGCTGGTCATAATGCCCACTTTTCCTTCATTTACTGTTCAAAACCAATCCTGGCTAATTCTGGGCTAATTCCAGCTAAATCCTTCTTTAATTCAAACACGAAGATAAGCTCATAACACCGGCTGTGTCGCTCCCTGCTGTTCTAGACTTTTAAATTGACTTTTGGAAGAAACCATACCGTACCTGAATAGTATGATTGGTTGTGCACGGCATTCTCAAAGACGTTTCTTGTGTTTCTCATATTAACAGTTTGAGTGATGGTTTTGGTCCCTCTGTAATAACGATGAGCACGCTACTGCACTCTAAGGATGGGAGTACAGTTGGTTTGTAATATTTCTTGACTAGCAGGTCGTAGTTGGTGCAACAATCTCCTCCTCTGCTGTGTCCCTCAGGCCTTGGAAAGTGACTATGTAAATTCCCACCTCCACCTGTGGATCGACCTGATCTTCGGCCACCGTCAACAGGGTACAGCGGCGGTGGAAAGTGTCAACACGTTCCATCCTTACTTCTATGCCCAAAGGCAGAAAAGGCGGCAGGCTGCTGCGGACCCCCTCATCAAGAGCACAATCCTGGGATACGTCAGCAACTTTGGTCAGGTTTCCAAGCAGGTAGGGAGAACGAACTGGAGGAGGGAGCAGTGCTGGATGGTCACGGAAGAACATGCTGCGTGCAGATGTTTCTTATCGCAGTGCTAAAATTAATCTTCCTCCGTGGATGATTTTTATGTGTCCCACAGCTCTTCACCAAGCCCCACCCGCCTCGCAGTGGCTCTAAGAAAGAAGCACCTTCACCATCCCACCCTACTCCCTTTTTCTTCAAACTGGACAAGCTCAAGACCTCTGTCCAGCCATTTAGAGGTACAACAACAGCTCAACCAAAAACATCTATTTCTTAATCTCAACCGGAGGTATAAAATTATAGCAAATTATAATACAACCTATGCAACAAATGTTCCCAAACGGCTGAAGCAACGTTGCTGTTTCTGTGTGAGGAAACTCAATTCAATCAATTATAGTCATCTTCATTTTGTACCATTTTATATTGTTCCTCCTTTTATTTTATTTCCCACCATTTGATGTCAATTATTATATACAAGATGTGCCTGGGTCTCCTGGGAGCCGTTGAAACCGGCTGGGTACGTCCATAGATTAATTTACACTATGGACGGGGTGGAAGGAGCTATCTGTTAGAGCTACAATATGGAGATGACTCTTCCGCTGAGCCCTACTTAATAATCTGAATATCCCTACAGGCCCACTGAGGGAGAGGAGATGAATCTGTGAATGCTCAGGGAGGGATTCCTGCATATTACATTTCATATTAAATCTTCCAGTGTCTGATCTGATCAATAAGCAGATAGAGATGAATAGGAGGAGGACCTGCTAAGACTAATGCAGACACAACTTCTTTCTTGGGGATTTTAGAAGCAGAGCTGGCGATAGGATGTAATGATTTCTGCCCGTTTCTGCTGCATGAATAGGTCAATTACAGGCACAATTACAGCTCTCTCTCTCTCTCTCTCTCTCTCACACATACACACACACACACACACACACACACACACACACACACACAGACCTTGTGCTGTCCAGGATGCATGTGTCCCCCTAGGGCAGAGCCTCAGCATGGCGTAACCTGGGAATAGTTTTTTAATTGCCCAGTTTTCTATGGTCAATTTAATGAAATTCACGACAAGTTTACTGAGCTACCAAACTCTTTAATGTGATGTTTTTGAAGAGCAATTACCTTTATTTGACCAGGTAAGTTTATTCAGGCACCCTAAAGGCAGAATGAGGTCACTTTTACCGTTTTTTTAGAGTAGAACTTTTCATGGCCGTGTATCATTTAAGTGAGAAATCCGAAAAAAAACGCAGTCTCAGTTGTTCCATTTTTCTTGCATCCTCCTGCTTATGGTGCCCTGCGCTCAGTAACACCCTGAACAAACACTGTCCCCCCCCATCCCGCAGAGCTGCCGAGAGGCCCAGTAGGTCAGATACTGTGTCTGGAGAAAGAGGTCTTGGTCCTGGAGAGAAACCGGCTTCTCCTGTCGCCTCTGTGTAGCTGCTTCTTCAGCTGGGGCTTCCCTGACAACAGCTGTGCCTTTGGAAACTATGCCACAGAGAAGGTACATATGGGGCCCCTGCACAGGAGGATCAGTTTGACATTGTTTCTACTGTGGAAAAACAAACCTGTCGCAATCTTGCAGCTCCACTAAGGTGCATGAATTAAAGTGAATTTCAACAAGTACAAATTCTGAACAATCCCATGGCGCAATCTGGCCGATGACGTATAGCTCTTTCTGAATATGAGACAAGGAATGTGGGAGTTGTGTGAAAGTTCGCAGCTATGGTGTGCAGATTCATAGTTCGTAAACTGTCACAATAAAACAACTTTTTTTCCTTTTATTAATTACTGCTCAACAATGATTAGATTTGTAGAAAATGATTCTAAAGGAGTGAAGTGTCTCACCTCCAACTCGACTGAATAACCTGAATTTGAGAACAATAGACAAACTCAAATGTTAGAAACCATTTCAGCTGTACTGTAATAGCTTTCAAGATTAACCCTGGTGAACGTGATAATACTCCATCATCATACGTGTTGTCATAGTGATATATGTCCGTCTCTAGACCTTTGCAGTGTGTGAGAGTTTGTGTAACTGGGGAGAGATGCTGTGCGCCGCCAGTCCCAACCACACCACCATAGTCACCGCAGGGACCAGCACTGTGGTGTGTGTGTGGGACGTAGCAGTCAGCAAGGACAAACTCACTCACATGAAACTCAAACAGGTGAGTCTGTGTGTGTGTGCGGATGAGAGTTTAACATTATCCACACATACACACACAATCATACTGACCCTATTGTTTTTCTCAGCCGTTATACGGTCACACAGAGGCGGTGACATGCCTGGCTGTGTCCGAGGTCCACAGCGTGATAGTGAGCGGCTCCCGCGACCTCACCTGCATCCTGTGGGATCTGGAGGAGCTAAGCTACATCACCCAGCTAGCAGGGACACAAAGCTAGCATCACTGCACTGGCTATCAACGAACTCACTGTAAGTCTGCCTTGTTGTTCTCTCTCTCCCTTTCCTTCACTCTCTCTCTCTCTCTACACCTACTCTTCTCAATACCTCTTTCTCCTCCCTCTCTTTCTTCTGCTTGTAGTATCTGCTCTCATGTTGTTCCCACTTGTTCAGATCTCAGTATGAGGAAGGGAGGGGTTGTCATTGCTGGCAGCATGCATATCCTCTTTGTGTATGTTTTTGTGTCTTACTGTGTGTGTCTGTATGTGTGCATATGTGTGCACACACACACACGCGTAACAACACCATGTGACTCTGTCCAAGGGTGAGATTGCGTCATGTGCAGGGGCTATGCTGTACCTGTGGACCATGAAGGGTCAGCTGTTGACCTGCATCAACACTTCCTGCGGGCCTCAGGCCGACATCCTGTGTGTCGGTTTCACGCAGAGACACGAGTGGGACGCCAAGAACGTCATCGCCACCGGATGTGCCGACGGTGTCGTACGGGTGCGTTTTTGTGTGTCTGTAATGAGTGATAGCTGCTGCTTGTGTGAAGGGGAATGTCTGTCTGTGAATTCATTCCCTGGCAGCTCGTTGTCGGGCTAATAGGCGAGAAAGAGAGTTTCTGCTTTGTAGTTGTACAGCACACTGTACAGTATTCAAGTGTGGCAGTCATTATATTGGTATTAGCCTTGCAGGTAGCAGCTTGGATGTCCACCAAGGTATTAATAACAGCATATGGTATGTGTGTGTGTGTGTGTGTGTGTGTGTGTTGTGTGATTGTTTTTGCTTAGTATTAATATAAGCATATGCTTCCTCTCTGCAATCAAACCTGCAAACTATAAATTGGGCTTCACTTGGGAGTGGGTGCCCATGCCACATACACAACACACACAAATGGGATTATTACCTTATTATTACCTTGGGTTATGGCTTGTGTGTGTGTGTGTCTGTCTGTGTGTGTATTATTATGTTGAATTATGTCTGATTTTGCTACTCGTTATGTGTCTCTCATACAGATATGGAGGACGGAGTACACCAGAACACAATTACCTGGTCCTCCAGAAGAGCCTGTGTCCCCAGGGCCAGACCATACAGCGCGGACAGAGAGAGACGGTAATGCTACTGTAGCACAGCTGACCCTAATGCATGCGGCGCCAACGGAGAGACAAAGAGATGTGCATGTAGTAAAGCCTTTAGGCATCGTATTTACAACACCGCAGACGTTAGGATCGGCTGACAGCAGCACAACTGTGGGATTGACTGAGATGCAAGTTGTACAAAAATAAATGTTTATTGCGTTTCGTATTTGAAAAACAAAATCCACGGCAATCGAATTGTATTTATTCTTAAGTGTGCGATGATTATTCTTAACCGCTCATCTCTGAGCAAGACAGGGTGGTTTCCAGATGAGAGTTTATGATGCTTGCCCCATCCCTCGCTAGCATTAGGGCTAGCAGGAATTATGTTGTTATAAAGTTATTAAACATAGAGGCAGTAAACACTGATGAGTAATTCTGCTGACGTGTGTGTGTGTGTGTGTGTGTGTGTGTGTGTGTGTGTGTGTGTGTATGTGTGACTGGGTGTGTGTGTGTGTGTGTGTGTGTGTGTAATTTAGAAAGCAATAATACCCAGATCCAATTTGGCATACGTTGGTTACAGCCTCTCGTCACCTCATAGGAGTATTACGCTTGGCAAATTACATTGGGACAAGTCTTTGCGTAACACTGAAGCATTTATATTGGAGGGATTTTCTCCCTTTAACAGCCTGCTGACCGCAGATAAACACCGTCTTTAATTCACATCCTCTCCAGTTTTTTGCGGGGACCTTTTGCCTCAGTAGGTCAGCGTTACAGTCGGGGTGGACATCTGCCCCGCGATTCAGCGATAATTGGAGGATGATGATTCAATTGTCCAAAGTATTCTCGTCCAGTGTGATGCATTTTGGTCATGGATATACTGCTATTTGGTCCACAGTGGGCGGCGTGTGCCAAGGCTGGAAGAGACATCTGATGTTATGTCGGGAGTTGAATCGCAGTCAGGCTGTGTCCCAACGCCACTGCAAGACCAGTCCAGCCATCACAGCACTGGCCATGTCTAGGTACAGTACATGACACGCAGTACACACACCAGGGTTTAGTTTGATTTAAATGTAATCACTTGAAACATTAAAATTGAATGTGCATCTATAAACAAAGAGCATTCATCCTTTTATTATTAAGTATTTCAATTGCAATGTGTTTTGGCTTCTGGAATTGACACCAACACCGACTCACACATACTGCATTATACTTACACACACACGTATTATCACCCTACAACAGAACACATTAGCTTAACGTCATTCATTTCATACTATAAACACCTGGTCTCTCTCTCTGTGTAGGAGCCATGCTACTCTGTTGGCGGGCGATGCCTGGGGCAGAGTTTTCACCTGGACCTGTGAGTGAGAGGTGGCAGGTTTTCATTCTTCCAGCCGCCATCTCACCAGGACACAACCTTTATCCTCTCCTGAGTGTCTGAGCGCTGGCGGGAGAGACGCCGTCAGAGAGATGGAGACCTCGGTAGACATGTAGAACCCCGTAGTATCTCAGGTCTCAAACCAGCCGAGGAGCAAGAGCTGTTTTAGTTCCTCTTTTCTCCGTGCTTTCAGGGAAGGCCACGTTACCATACTGAGGACATTGAAACTATACTTTGTTCAGGGATAGTGTGTAGAGAATGAAAATGAGCAGTGTTGCCATGTACAGTACAGTAGATGAGGTGACATCTGTACACCCCAACAAATCTGACATGAATATGTTACTTACTAGGTAAATATTTACTTCTGTATCTGTGTAAATAGTGAATTTTGACAAATGTGATTAAATCTTTATTGCTATTGATCTATTGATCTACTTGTGACTCATATCAACTCTGGGAAAAATATCTGGAGGTGCCCTGGAGTTCTTTAATATCAGATTTTATTAAGGTGAAAGAGGCTTAAGTGTTGTCGAGAGGATTTCAGCTTATTGTTATGTCAACTATTGGTGCATCTCTTGGGCAAGGCACTTAACCTCCAACTGCTCCAGTGGTGCTGATCAGGGGCAGTAGGGGGTTGCACTGGGCTCCTAGGTGAAAACGAGAACTGGAACTGGAGCACTTCCTTTTTTCTCCTTTTTCACTCACATTTCACAACAGACATACAATAAATATGGCATGCACACATGTCAGCAAAGAGTTGCAGCTTTAGTTGTGTTGTAATGTGTGGTCGTGTTTTGGGCTCACATTTGTTCTTTGTTCTATGTTTTCAATCTACTCCGCCGACTTGCTTCCCCATTGTCATTATCCTATACAGGTTTATTACATGTCGAGTGTTTATGTTGGAGAATTTATTTGGGTGTTGTTGTGAATTTCACTTTGTGCATACATATGTGTTTGACAGGTAACATTTCTTGTCCTGGCCATTCTTAGTATGTGTTTATGATTAGCCAAGAGCAGACATGCCTTTAAGCCACACCAGACTGCCCAAACTCCTCATCAGCTAAACCATGCATGATCACATAATCAGTCCAGCGCCTCAAAAACACATTCCTGGGTGAATGTGTGTGAAAATGTACCCTTTCTAAATCTCAACTATTCCATGGAAAAGTGCAATACTCATGCACTCATATCACTGCAGATACGTTATCAGTTAAAATAAGGGCGGATTTTTAAGATAAAGACTTTCTGTTTCCCTCACTCTCTCTCTCTCTCTCTCTCTCGCTCTCTCATGCACATGCACCACCACTCCCTCTATCATGAAGGAGGAGGTCCCTCTCTTTAACCTTTGTGTGTGTGGCTAATTGTGCTAAGTGGAGTAGCTTAATAGAGTGGAAAATAGTCCTCATAATTTTGCCAGAGAGCGAGCAATGACCTTCTCTAAAGACAACGGCCATCTCCATTCTCTCTACACCATTGGTTTTATGATATGAAATGTCAAACCATTGAGTTCCTCAGAATAATTAAATCAAATAAATTATTGCACCTAGGCAGAACCATCTTGTAGCCTAACCCAATTATAATGCACTGTAAAGCTAATTATTAACCATGATTACAATTAGTCTAATGTGAATAAATGTAGTCATTAGCGGGTTCATCCTAGTCAGTGAGTCCGGACTGTGGGGGATGATGGTCTCTCTCTCCCACTCTTATGGAGAGAAGGATGTGGACGAGCATCATTCTCTTTGTCTACACCTCTATCTTCATTCCATTTCTCACAAACTGACCTTCACGAAATGGCCTACACCCTTCACCTTTCCTGAGGCGCCGGAGCGTGACGCCTGCTGCCTCTAGAATTCACATTTGCCGTTTATGTCTGTGTTGTTGAGACGTCGTTTCTAAATCAGAAACAGTAGGCGCCCCGCCCTGTTTCTGTCCCTTTTCCAACCTCCTCAGTGCAAGCAGCAGGAAAAACTTAAGACCTGACTAATCTTTAGATGAAAAAACAATTGTTTGTACACATTCAGAGGTCAAAACCAGGCACATATTTATTCAGTTGGTGTATTAGTACTGTAATTATAGACACATTTCAGAAGCTGAGTGTTAGAACGCCTTATGGCACGACAGTAAGTGAGCCTGGACAACAATTTCTCCTTGGTTTGTACATCAATAGTTAACAGTAAGAGCGTTCCCAAATGCACAAACATCTGGCACGCAGGCCGGCGATGCCAACACCAAAACAACAGCATTATAAAAACCAAAAACTGCAGTGATCGAAGGAGACCTTGAAGAGGCAAGGCCAAGCCCCCATCCCATTTACCGACAGAGGTTGTAGCGTGCTTACAAAGGAAATGCTAAATACCTTACAGATAGTTCATAAATATAGTCCTTTGGATGTCGCTGGATTCAATTTGGATGACTGAATCTCTGCCCTCACCAGGAGGTGCAGAAACATCCATGTCCACAGCTGTTGTGTTTACAGCCGTTTCTCCTGGAAGAGGATCTGAGCGTACACAGTGTCGGGGCTGGAGGCTGGGGGGTCAGGGCTGGAGGCGGCCGGGGGCTCGGGCCTCGGTCGGACCAGCTCCAGCTCGGCATATGTCAGACTGTCCTCCTGTGATGCTCGTGGCTGGGGGAGGGAGGGAAAGCGAGAGAGAGACTTGAGGGAATGAAGCCAGGACGATAAGACAAAAGAGGTAAATATTGTGTATGTGAGCGTAAACATTTCAGAAAAAAATGTGAATAGGGACTACATGTGTCTTGTCTGTGACTTTTTTTTTGCAATAATAGTAAACACATCAGTAGTATTCTTCCTCTTTCCATGGTGAATGTGTCTGTTTGTAAGTGTTTTTCAGCTGTAGAAAGTATGTGTTTACAGGCTTTGCATGACCTCCATTCAGTTTAGAAAAACATTTGGTACAATACGAGTCCTATCCAACATCCTCAGATCCTCCAAGTCACACTAATCCAATCAGGATGTTCGTGCAAAAGACTCATTCGCATCTCCAGAGCTTAATTTCACCACAAAATTACAAGAATGCCATCAGTAGAAATATTGACGATCCTTAGTTTTAATAGTTCTTTCTGTATGTACTTGTTTGACAATTTTACTGTAAATATAAAACCAATGAAGCATTCTAAATGAATAATTGTGTTTGAAAAGCAATAAAGCTAAATAGAATTATCAGCCTCATAACTGAATAAAGACACAGCAATAAACTCCTGTAGACAATCAAGCATTTGTCTTGTGAGACAAATTTCCATTTGCATGTATCTTAAAAACACGATTGTATGCATGATAAAGCTGATTTTTTTTTAAATGAAAATATTAAATTAATTGCAACAAAAAGATCAAATGCATAATATGGTTCACAAGTAGTGCAACTGAAAGAGGCGTGTTTAATGCAATTAAATTGAGCTTTACTTAAGGGATGAGGACTTACAGTAACAGATCTCCTTGGTTGGTTCTTTAACCTTCTGGGCTTGCGAGGTCTCTGTGCAGCAACAGGCTCTGAAAAACACAAACAAACCACGCTCAGCTGAAGACAACAGCCTGGGAGATGAGACTCAGACTGTGTGGTTGAATTTAATGTTGTCCCTCACAAGGAGTTTAAAGGGAACATAGTTAACGTGCACCCTTTATTTACAGGATCAAGATGAACTTCATTCTAGGTCATTTTCAGCTTCAGTGTTGATTTTACCTCAGAAAATACAGACAGAAGGATTTTATCCAAATATGGTTTACAGTTTGATCTTCAGATTGATTTCAAACATTCCAACAACTCTGCTTCACATGCCATAGCTATACTGTTTTCATCAGTGGAATTCAATTATACTATGGATATCAATTGCTGCTTTTGTCCTTGGTGGATATACTAGACTTTTTAAACATTTGGGGCATTTTATTTCACTGCATTAGCCTCCAAAGGAATTAAGCCGTCCAAGAGGTCACATCCCCCCTGAGGTGGGATAATTTTATATAAATACTGTTCAGCTAGGAGAATACGGTATAGTGTTTCACCACCCACTGCTACCACTACATTGTGAAATCAAGTCTATAGTTTATTTATATAGGCCTTCATCACGAAGCTTGTCTCAAAGGTACTTCACAGAGAACAAAGCCTAAATTGAACTAATCAATAATCAATCACAGAACAAAATGAGGCAATTACAGTAAGCAAACAAAATAAAACAAAGAAACAAAAAGTACAAGAGACAAAATGACATGTTGAAAAGACAAAACAAGCCTAGTCTAGCCTAACTGGCACCACAAGGAAAAACTCCCATGGAAACCATTGAAGAAGCCCTGGGCGGGGTGGTTCAGAGAGGGATTCCCTCACCAGGACAGCTCCGCAAGGACAAAACAACAAAATGGACAACAACAACGATTGTAATAATAGTTTACCTTTACTTGGTATGTGTGGTGGTGGCTCCTCGGGTACTTTAGGTGTTGTTGGTGCTACTTTTCTGTCAGGTTTTCGTCTGGCCTCTTTCCTTTGTGCTGTGGGAGAGGAGCCGGAGGAACTGACGGAGCTGGTTACGGTCTCTCCTGAGCTGCATAGAGCAGAAGAGTTCAGGTTTAGTAGACAATCTCTTACCAGGCTTAGAACCAAAGCCTTACTGATGAGGATTTACCTGCTTTCTGGGCACTTGACGAGGAGGTAACTGGCTGTGGAGAAAACAGCAGAAAAGGTGCAACTCAGTAGCAAAGCAAACTACGTCATTTTGTGTTGTTTTGAATAGGCAAAAGTAAAACATATAAGATGTATGATAAGGAAGGATAGTTTTACCTTTGAGCCTGTGCCTGCTGTAAAAGTACTGGCAGGTTAGAACCAGACTGAACAGGAAGATAGACAGCAGGCCCAGTGAGCAGATCAGCACAGCGCACAGATACACATCTACAATACACAGAGAAACATACTCTGATATCATATGGTATAATGTGAATATGCAAAAAGGCATCAGAACAGCCACGTTGTCATAGCAACACTTGTTTATTGTACGACAGAGACAAAAGTAAGGCTAGACACAAGAGGAGTACCTGCAAATAAGCGCCACACTCCTTCACTGCTGCCATCCTCAAGGGTAAAGTGCACTGGAAGAACAATTGTTCACAAAGTCAGCGAAAAGGCACAGAAATGTAGAACACTATGTTGAGGACAGGAAACTGTGCCCAGACTAAGTATCTTTGTAAGTTACTGTTGTCTCAGGGAATTGACCCAATAGAGCAGACAACCTCAGTGGTTTCCAGAAATATCCAAACCGCTGTCATGAAGAGAGAGACGACTGCAGCATCAGCCAAACCCACAACACACACACACACACACACACACACACACACACACACACACACACACACGCAGGCCTGGCTGTATCCCTAGTCCTGGACGGTGTGAGGGTGTTCCCCCTTGCTCTGCTTTTTCTCGGTCACTGCGCAATTGTTTTTTGTTTGCCATTTTCTTTGTGTAGTTATCAGTGTGACAAACAATGCATAAGAAAGTTGCTAGCATGTCAGTATGTGCCAATGAGTGACTGATGATATATTATATATAGGTCAGGGGCATTTAGAGAGAGGTTGAGGAGAGTGCACAGAGGCTCTGCACATAAAGTTATTTTTCTCTGGCCCCATAATGAGTTTTTAATATGTCTTTTTAACACAGGAATGATAAACATTAATTAAAAAGATAATACATTAACTTCAGTAAGCAACATTGGCCTTCACCTTGTGACCACCCTTAAAAAAGTGCATCAGCCACATTTAGAAATATAATTTTTGTATTAATTAATTTCAGGGAGAGGTACAACAGTGTGTGTGATGATGCTTAACTGCAACAGCTACAGTTAGTAGTAGTAATATTTTGTCCAATAGACAAATTATAGTGGAATCTTACACATCTGTTGAGGTGCAATGGTATGCAGGCGTTTCTGGACAATGTGAGCAGTTAACAGTTATACAAGTAGACCACATATCTGAACTTCACACTATGGTTAGCCACATGCTAAACCCCACATCTGATCGGTACGCTCAGTTTGACGTCAGGCGCTCTGAACCCTGTCAGACAGCCAGTATGTTACACACGCTCTACAGATGTGTCTGGACTACCAGATGCTTATCAAACAGAGCCAGGTATCCGCCACAATATACAGGTATTCATGAAAGGCTAAAAACTATTAAGTACAGATTTAGGCTCATCTTCTTTCCCAGTTCAACGGTTGAGACATGATGTAGTAGTGAAAACCAACCTGGCAGGGGAAGAAAACTAAAGCTAGAGCAGCGTCTTTACGTGCTGCTCAGTCCACTGCTGTGGACGTAACAGTGCTGACTGTGTGCAACCATTGGCTCAACCATTAAGTGCACTATGGTCTGAAGTCAGCCCTCTTAGATGAGCGAGTGGGCGAGAGTTGACCATATCCCATCTGTACAATATCTGCTGAATGAGAGTGGGTCATCTCAGGGTGCAGCCTTTGTTCTGGGATCTGGAGACTGCAGGTCTGCAGAGGGGTTCCATGCATTACAAATATAACTTTGTTTTCTTTTTGTTTGCCCTCATAGTCTCCGCTCTTATGTTTCTGGTTCTGTGGTCCACGCATGTCAGAGATGCCTGAGGTTGTGTGGCTTCCTTAGTGGGACATTGCCCTGTATGTAGGGCAGGGCGTTGTCAGATGGCTCTGTCTGGTTCAAACCTTCTGGCTTTTTTGACATACATCTAGTGAAAGATAAATGCAACTGTTACAGGTGTCATTCATGTTAGCAAAGACAGTACATATGTACCAGCGCAGCTTTGTCTTTAAGAGAATCTCTTCCCGGCTTTGGACGTGTGTTCCTGCCTAAGAGACGGCTTCAATGCCAATCAAGCCAATTAAATCAGATGAAGGATAAAGAGTGACTTTAACCAACCTCTTCAACTGTATGTAAGAAGAACGTAAATGGAAGTGTTCAGGGGAAAGATTTAAGAATGCAATTTAAATGTGTTATCCACCAGGTTTGTTTCCATTGTTTATTGTTGATTTCTGCTGGAACCTTGGCAGAAGCTAAATAAGTTCCAGTGCAACTGAATTCTCCAGTAAATTTTATCCTGAGGGTTGCATAAAAGTAAAACCAGAGTGCTGACGTCATGTAGTTCAGAGTTTTCGAATGAAGCCAGCTCAGCACCACTGTACCTTTTGCTCCTCACACACACAGGGTGATATTGTTGAGTGTAGTTTGGCTGTGTGAGCTCATTGTTTTGAGATGGAAATGCCAGAGGATTGGGGTCAGACTCAAACACAGACAGGCACCACTTAAAGCAAACGGCCATGTTGGAGTACATGCACATTTCTGTTTGCACTTCTTTCTTCAAAACTTTTGCTTTTCAATTCAACAATTTCCATTGCCAGATGACAACATACCTCAGCCAAATGTGTGTAAGGCTGTTCTCTGTGTGGGAAAGGTGAACTCCAGGCTAAATGTTTTTTGAGAAATAATACCAGAAATCTCACTCTGGCTGGGCCCTCAATGTTTTAGCACATTCCTCTCTTGTCACTGAAGAGATATGTGCAAAGGAAATATTCCATATGTAAAAGGTTCTCCCTATCTCTTCTCAAAGGTAAAAATGGTGTATTATACTATACACCATTTTACTGTGTTGCCAGGCCATTGTTAGAGATAGAAGTGCTTTCCTTGACTGGCCTGCCTGGGAAAATGAAGGTTAAATAGATAAAAAACGAAAGACATTGTATTTCATCTGACAAAAGGCTAGAAAGAGAGAGAGAGGTATTAAAATAAAAAAGGTATTAATATAAAATTCTCATTCTCCTTTTTGCTTGTCCTCCTCTCCAGTTTCAGAGGGCAGGGACGGCTATAGAGCAGCAGTAGAGATTCACTGTCTTGCTCAAGGACACTTCAGCAGCGCAGATGCTTGCTGATACAGGAGCTCAAACCCAGGTCACTAAGTTACAGGACAGCCTCTTTAACCTACCTGCTGCCCCCAAAGAGAGGGTGTGTAGGAAACAGCAGTTGTCCCCCTGACCTCCCTCTTGCCGAAAAACCCCACCCCTCCATCACTCCAGCTTCATCCTCATCAGCCACACTGCTGCCCTGGGCCTGTCTTTGCAGACAAATGTGAGAGCTGAGTGTGTGAAAGCACGTGTTTAGTTACCTGTGAGTCGTGTGGTGCTGCTACCGTTGGACGATGCCCTCCAGGTGGTTCTGTGCTTGCGGATCTCCTGGACTCTACAGGAGTAGAAGCCCTGGTCCCTCCCTGTCACATTGAGAATCAGCAGCTTGTACGCCTCTCCCTCCATCTCCTCATAGAGGCGGAACTTCGGCTGCGGGAAACGACGGGTGTAATTCCCGTACATCTTCATTTTCTTTATGCCCAGCTTCACGATCAGAAGCTCGGGGGGCCAGAGTGTCGGGGGAGAGGGGGACGGAGAGGGAGGAGGAGGTGGGAGAGCGGGAGTAGCAGGGGAGAAGAACCAGCGGAGGACAAGAACACTGCTACTCCTCTTCCTCTGAGACACCAGGCATGACAGTGTGAAGTTGTCACTCTCGGTTACCATGACAACAGGCCCGGGGGTCACTGTCACATTCAGGGCGTCACATACCTCTATTGACAAAGACACACAAACAGTGGATACGTGCATAAAAACTCACACACATATGCATGCTCTAGTGGGAGCTTGGTGGCACCTCCCTTCTTTTTTCAATAAGAAACTAACTAGATTTGGTGTTCTGCCCCATATGGAAAATGCCTCGTGTGCAAGAGATCATTGTTTTTCTCAAGATGTTTGATTTCCTGCCAATTAAGCATAATTGTAGCATTTAGACAGCAGAAGTAAGTTTATATGCAACAACGGTTGCTGAGATTTATAGAGTTTCAGAGCTCACGCTCTAAAGAAATGAATAAGGTTCGATGTATGTCAATAAATCATCAGATTCAGTCTGTAATCACTAGAAAGACTAAATAGTGTTTTGTCTGCAGCTACTGAGGAGAGACCTTCCTGTGTCAAGTAATGCTAGTGTACTTGTATGGATCTGTAGATCTCACGTGTTTTATTCTGTTTCTGGGTCATGTCTTTTTAGAAGAGACAAAGCAGTCTGGACACAATGTGACTGATCAGACAGGCAAAGAAACCCTACAGGTGGGAAACATCCATCTTCAGTACGGTGCACCCTGAAACAGGCTATGAGAAACACGACAAGATAACAGGGACCATCTGGGCTCCAGTGCTGCCTTGCTCTTGTTTGTGTTAGTTGGGGGAATCTCCCTCAGGGTCTGTCCTGTACAATTTCATGTGACATCCAAGGTAGCAGTCGGGATTCAAACCAACATATTGCAACGCTAAACATCAATATCTGAGAGAGAGAGATTAAAGGAGAGGTTCTATCTATCTATATGTATAGAAGAGTGTTTTCTCTAACCACAGAGAAGACTTCACTCCGTTGTAGCTTTGATTTTATGTTGATTGATTTTTGCCTTGATTTTAAGTCAATTTTGCGAATAACGTATTAATGAATTATTACTTTTTACTTATGACTTCATGACTTTATTACTATTATTATGTATTATTATATTATTGCACTCTCAATTTATCCAAACTATTATAAAGTGTGTTCTTTATTTGGTTGACATTTTTACCATACCAAAGTTCCCTAACACACTCAATGGGTTCACAGTGATTTATGTTAGATCATAGATCATTACTATAGACAGACTTTTGTTCATTTATTTGTCTTTCTTTCGTTCATTCTTTCTTTCGTTCGTTCTTTCTTTCTTTCATTCTTTCGTTCTTTCTTTCTTTCTCTCGTTCGTTCTTTCTTTCTGTCTTTCTTTCTTTCTTTCTTTCTTGTATTGTTGTAAACAAGGTAAACTTACCTGTGAACAGAGCCTTAGTCAGGACAAGGACCACTATAGAGAAGTACATTTTCCTCAGTCAGCGAATCCATAAACCCAGACAACTGCACAGCATTTATACAAGCAGCTACATTCAAAACCGGAGCCCTTACCCACCATTAACTCCTCTCCTCTTTCTCCTCTTTTCTGTGTAATATGAAACAGTAAATGCTCTGTTCCCACTTAGAAACTCCCCCTACACCCTCGCAGTTCTCTCACTCTCTGTCTGTCTCTCTCTCTCTATCTCTGTCTCTCTCTCTCTTTCGCTCTCTCTCTCTCTCTCTCTCTCTCTCTGTGTGTCCTGCAAAACGTAGGAAATGTCATTTCCTGTGTTCCTGTGAGGAGTCTTGGATGAAGGCCCAGAACCCCAGAAATCTAAAGCAGTGGTCAAATCTCATGGTTTGTGTGAGTGCGTGTGCTTGTCACATTGTGTATCATTTTGAGAAGCTCACGACAAAAAGCTGAACATGCAATTCCATTGTCAATGTTCCCTCACGGACAGAGAGAACCTACAGATCCGCCTGGTGTTTATGCTCATCTCACTAAAGCATCTCTCAATGACGTTTACAAAGAAGCAAATGCTGATAATCAGATGTGACCTCTGTGTATGTGCGTGTATGTGTGTGCATGCATTTGTGTGTGTGCAGCTGCGTGCATGCATTTGTGTGTGTGCAGCTGCGTGCATGCATGTGTATGTGCTTGCCTATGTTGTGTGTGGCGGGACCTCTCCCTGTCTGGACAGAGTGGCATGGGCTTGTCTCTGGCTGTGGTTGTCAGACTGTCCCAGTGGTATGAAGCCTGCTGCTTTATTGGGCAGGCTAAACTGCTGAGGCAGGGCTTCTGCTGGCGCTCCCAGCTCTGCCAAAGCCAAATGGAATTACACAACACATTTAACCCTTCAGGTCTTATATATAGGACTCTCTTGAAAAACATGGAATCAGTGAAGGGAAATCTACCAGATGGGCTGATGGGTCATTTCTTTTTTTTGTCTATAACAAAAAAAAATATTTTGAAAAAATAGTGTATGGCAAACGTTTGAGCATAAGCCCTGGAACATGATTTTATGTGTTTAGTTGGTCAGTTCCTGTTATTGTGAAATGTTTTATGTCTTCTTACCTAACTTGGGATTTCCCTTGTTTTCCTTTACAGACTTCTTCTTTGACCCAGCCTGTAGAGGCTCCGCTCTCCTCTGCCCTGCAGTGGTCAAAACAGGCTATTGCTTCTCGGGGGGATTCAACAAAAACACACTTAAAGCTACTATGAAACTAAGCTACTATGACTATGCAAGCATTCACATTCAGATGTGTACATTTAATCTGTTTGTGAATCAAGGGAAATCAACGTGAAGACATTTTATTACTGTATCATTTCTGTTGTCAGATCCCAGAGGCATAGTAGACAATGATTTAAGCCATTGGATCAGTTCATACAGCAATACAGGATACACACAAACAGCAAAATGCTGTTCTCTCTGTTTGTTTATGAACCCACTCAGGACATATCATTGCTCTCTCTCTCAATAAGAATGTGTAATTGTTTTATGCACTGAGTAAAGAGTCGTTCAGACCCAGGAAATGTTTTGAGAGTCAGAGCAGGATGTTGTTGACAGTAAAATGATATTGTCATCTGCTCATTGCAGTGTTTTAAGTAAATAAATGAAATCAACCACTAGCAACAAACACTAATATTTTCTTTTTGTCTGTTTATTTTTAACCTTTTCTAGGCGCTTCTGAAAGACAGTCACTGTACTGGCAAATATGTTTTGCTGAATGAAATGCTTTTATTGCTTGAAGAAGTCCATTCACACTACTCTGTTTCACAGCAACACAGAAACGTTCTCACAAATTTCCCACTTTAGAAATGGACTAACTTATGAAATTAAACCTAAAAAAACAGCAATAATCACCTCATTTTCACTTTGACATTGTAGTTGAATAGACCATGGTGAACCGCGTCTGCAGACCTTTGATTGACACTATGGGCTTAACAATATTTCATGCATCACAAAATGCCAAAAGTAGGATTTCTCCAACAAGCCGGCCTGTCAGTGTTCATACAGCAGCACCCATATTCTCCAAACAATTGAACACTATAGACATACTGCTACTGTTTGCTGTTTCATAATGTACTTAGAACTAGATGGCAATTAGATACTGATCATATACACTAGAAAACGTCTTAGCGTCTCACATTCAAAAGATCAAATGGAATGGTAAACTTTTCTGTAACACAATAAATAGCTCAACACTAATGAATCTCCAAAATGGTGAAATATAACAGCAGCAATTTAACAGCATGTCTCAGGGACTTTTTTAATGAAACGTAACTGACAACCATAAACATTCTGAGACTTTTTACACTTGAATAAGTCACATATACAACCACGTCACTTTTAAATATAATAAAATATATAATGATCGCTACACACTGTGCCTTTGGGTATCTTTTCATTTCATCAAATGCTTCATTTAGCGACAGTAAATGAGCTGCATTGTCTGAGATATTAGTTATTTGTCTTCTTTCCAGTCAAAGCTATCAGTCTTTGTTCTCACCAATCCATAAAGTCCTCCAGTTCACTCATGGTTATTATATCACGCGGCTGCAACCTGGAGTGGGCTGAACTATCATTTTCATACACTGAGCTTCCTGCAAGCTGGCTGTTTGTATCTGGGCATGAGCCATGTGTGTTGTAATCTGTGTTTATGTTATGTGTTTTGCCTGTATCATAGGCTGTGTCCATGTACGGCGTCTGATCTGAGTTCTGTCCCCTCTCATTCTCTTGATACCCATAGCCCTGGCTCTCCCTAATGGCCTCTGGGTCCTGGGTGACTGTGGCAGGGACTGACATTCCTGAGGATGACCTGTGGGGGGGCAAGGAGGAGACAGGCACAGGCTGGTAGCCTTGGGGATAACTCTTGTAGCCCTGGTAGAGCACATAGGGCTTGTCAGCTGGAGAGGCCTGGGGTTTTTGCTGTGGCTGGACTTGCAGCTGGGGTGGGTTGTGAATAAGCGGGCTGGGACTGCAGTCGAGAGCCACTCTGGGCCGACTGACGCACGTTCAGCTGGACATACTTTCCAGTCTCAGGGTCAAAGAAAGTCTTGGTTTTCACCTGAACAGGCATGTCCACTACAAAGTATTGACCTGACCCAGGGTCCTGCAGCACCTTACGCTGGGTCACTGGGAAGGACTGGGCATAGCTTGGCTCCACATGGTACTGCGTCACTGGGGCTGGATGGTTGGTATGGTGGAGAGTGGGAGAAGAAGGAACACTAGCAACTGTTTTGGGAGCAACAGGGAGAGAGGCAGTGGCATGAGGGGAGGCAACAGGGAGGGAGACCGGGGCTTTAGAATGAGGGGAGGCAACAGGGAGGGAGACCGGGGCAGTGGCATGTGGGGAGGCAACAGGGAGGGAGACCGGGGCAGTGGCATGTGGGGAGGCAACAGGGAGGGAGACCGGGGCTTAGAATGAGGGGAGGCAACAGGGAGGGAGACCGGGGCAGTGGCATGTGGGGAGGCAACAGGGAGGGAGACCGGGGCAGTGGCATGTGGGGAAGGCAACAGGGAGGGAGACCAAGGCACTGGCATGTGGGGAGGCAACTGGGAGGGAGACAGGGGTAGCGGCATGTGGGGAGGCATGGAAAGATCGGTAAGAGGATCGCAGCTCTGTGTGCGAGGAGGGCACACTAGACACTAATGCTGGGGCATGACTGAGGGAGATGGGAGGGCAGAAATGAGGAGAAGCCAGGACATGGCGGTTGGAGGAGCGTAGCTCAGTGGGGGAGGAAGGAATACTGGAGACAGCACGGACTGGTTTCTCCGCTGGAATAGGGGTGTCTGCCTCAGTTTTAGGCAACGCCTTCTGTATCCTCCGAGTGGTCAGCCTTTTTGCCCTGCGTAGGGCTTTCTCACTCTTTGGGGCCACGGTTGGAGGCTTTCCCAAAGAACGGGTCACATCACTGCTGAAACTACAGGCTGACTCTGGCCTATCATAGTCATATAACCCCCTTAGGTCTGCCAGGTCTGCTGCGCTGGTGGCAAAACTTTCCACATCTTCTGACATATTGCTGATGATGGAGCGGGAGTCATCTTCATCCAGAGCTATGCTCCTCCTGGAGTAGGCCTTGTGTTCTGGGAGAGGGGCCGAGTACTCCTGTAATGAAGACCCTGGCTGAATACTCGATGATTCTTTGACAGTAGGAAGTCTGTTCAACCCGCTGGCTGTGTCAGGATGGATAGGAGTTCCAGCACTGCGCCTCACTCTATTCTGCTCCTCCTCCCCTCTCTCTGACCTCCTCCAGGTCTCCAGAGGAGAGCCCACCCTGAACTCTTTTCCAAAGCTCTTATGGAAGCGTGGTTTGACTGACTTGGTCAAAGAGGAGCCTCTGATGGAGTTATCCTTAACCCTGAACATGCTGGGCTTGGCTCCCACAGCAGGAGAGGAAGTGTTGGAGCGGGGGAGAGACAGGGCTGGAGATGGAGAGGCATGTGGCCTACTGTAGGATCCTGAGTCCTCAGTCGAGTCCACTCTTCTTTGGGGGGGTAGAGGGGAGCGTAGATGTCTATCTCTGGGTCTCCGCTCTGACTCTGTTGAAGTGATGGCATAGTACTGCAGAGCATCCATCCTCTGTGCTGTGCTTCTCTGTTCCTCCCTCTGAGAAGCTCTCTCTTCCTCTCTCTGAGCAGCAAACTTTTCTTCTTCTTCTCTCTGTTTAGCCATGTTCTCCTCCTCTCTTTGAGCTAGCATCCTTTCCCGTGCTACTCTCTTCTCCTCCTCTTTCTGTGCTGCTTGACGCTCCTTGTCAAGCTGTCTAATTCTCTCCTCCTCAATTTCTTTGGCTCGCTGTTCTCTTTGTTTGGCTCTCTTTTCCTCTTTTTCAGCAGCTCTCCTCTCCTCCTCTCTCTGCGCTGCCATCTGTTCTTCTTCTCTCTGTCGTTCTCTCTTCTCCTCCTCAATCTGAGTGGCTCTCCTCTCCTCCTCAATTTGTTTAATCCTTCTCTCTGCTGCGATTTGAGCAGCACTCTCCTCCTCTCTCCGTTTTGCTTTCCTTTCCTCCTCAATATGAGCAAGTCTTTTTTCCTCCTCCCTCTGTTTGGCTCTCCTTTTCTCCTCAATCTGGGCGGCTCTTCTCTCCTCTTCTTCTCGAGCAGCTCTTCTCTCCTCTTCTTCTTGAGCAGCTCTCTGTTCCTCTCTCAGTTTTGCTCTCCTCTCCTCCTCTTTTCGAGCAGCTCTCTCTGCCTCTGCCTGTTTTGCTCTTCTTTCTTCTTCTGCCTGTTTTGCTCTTCTTTCTTCCTCTGCCTGTTTTGCTCTTTTTTCTTCTTCTGCCTGTTTTGCTCTTCTTTCTTCCTCTGCCTGTTTTGCTCTTTTTTCTTCTTCTGCCTGTTTTGCTCTTCTTTCTTCTTCTGCCTGTTTTGCTCTTCTTTCTTCCTCTGCTCTCCTCTCCACCTCTCTCAGTTTTTCCCGCCTCTCCTCAATCTTCACAGCAATGGCTTCTCTCTCTCTTGCCCTCCTCTCCTCTTCTCTCTGAGCGGCTCTCCTCTCTTCCTCAACCAGAGCAGCTCTCCTCTCCTCCTTTATCTGTTTTATTCTCATTTCTTCGGCTCTCTGTTTTGCTCTTTTCTCCTCTTCTTTCCAAGCAGCTCGCTCTTCCTCTAACTGTTTTGCTCTTCTTTCTTCCTCAGCTTTCCACTCTGCCTCTTTCTGTTTTGCTTTGCTTTCTTCTTCACACTGAGTTGCTGTCCTTTCTTGTCCCTGTTTTTCTATCCTCTCCTCCTCAATTTTAGCAGGTCTCTCATTGTCTTTTTGATTTTCTATCCTCTCATCTTTTCTTTGAACCTCCATGTTGCAAATTTGCCCCAAAGTAGGCTGTGGATGAGAACTTTTATCCATGTCTGGTATTCTGTCTGATGTAGGGGGAAATAATTGAGGTCGTTCAACTTGAACGGAGTTGTCAAGTTGATCTAGGTGTCGTGGCAGAGAGGCGTTTCTTGTCTTTTTGTTGATGGAGGAAATTGAGGTTGGTGGTGGCATGGGAGGATTGTGTGGCTGATAAATGCTTTGGTCTCCCTCTTGGTTGAGCCTTTGGGTATCAGCTACAACCACTTCTTGTTCTCCTCTTCCTGGGTTCTTAAGGGGTGCTGGTGTTGGCTTGCTGCTCTGTTTGAGATCTTGTGTACTTATTCTTCCAGTGTCTGTGACGCCCTCATACGTTTGGACATCTGGAAGCATTTTTTCTTGTCTCTCTTTCTCTCCCAGTTTGAACATCCCTGTCCTTTTCTGTTCTTTCTCCATAGTTGAGAATACTAAGGCTTTGGGCTCTTTGTTCACTTTGGTGCTGGGCTCTGTCTCTTTTGCCAAGGTTTTCTCTTTCACAGAAAGGTCTTGTGTCTCAGTAGTGAACACCGGACGTCTACTATGACGAGTCTGTATTAGTGGAAAGAATCCTTCTTTTTTGCTGGGAGGAAGTTCCTGCATTGTGTTTGGCCTTTCCTCTGCAGCAATCACTTTTAATCTGGCATAGTCTGCAAGGGCTGATATATCAGGTATAGTGGAGACCTTCTCTTTTGGTTTAGGCTTCACGTCAGGTTTGTAGTCATTTTCTTTAACGCCATTATGCCTTGTTGGATATACATTCTTAGCACTCCGTCTTTCCTTTGCTGATAAATTGGATTGATTCTCTGTTTGATGTTTTCTGGAGTGAATCGCTTGACCTACCTCCATCTTTTCACTTCTATTGCTCTGTCTCTCTGTGGGACCATCACTCTGCTTTGAAACCTTCCTATCGTCCATTTCCATCGCCACATTTCTATCACTTGCTGGACTTGATTCCACTGTTCTGTTTTTAGTTTCATTCAATACAAAGATTTCATTTTTAACACTTTTTGGTTCGCATTCTAAGAGTGGTTCCTTGCTGAGTGAGGCCTTCTCTGGAAATAAACCTGCAATTTCTCCACCATCAGCTGTTCCCAGTGAACCTAATTCTCTTGCATGCCCTGTCAAACTCTGGTGAAGTTGTTTTTCCTTTCTCTGTGAAACTGCATCTGACATATCTCCAATATTCGCACTATTATTATTATGGTCATTGTTTGTCTCTATTACCCCTTGCAACTGAAAGTAGTCTTCCTCCATTGGCTGTCTCTTCGTTTCATCTGTTGTGGCCCCAACTCTCTTTACTTTTTCAGAGTTTCCATTTTCAACTTGTGTATTCTCACTGGTTGCAGTTATGTTCTTGTGTTGATCACTGACTCTCAATGAATGGGCCCCCTGTCTCACACCATTTGATATATATTGTGCTTCTAAACTGCCTTTTATTGGTTTTAAATCCTTGCTTGCTGGTGTTGGGAGTTTGTCTCTGTCCTCATCTTTTGAGGTGATCATTTTTCCATCAGGACTTGGTAATGCCACTTGTTTATTTTCACTGACAGCACTCACACTGTTTGGGGGAACTTTAATGGTGGGGTGTTTTCTTGTCACTTCCTGGTTGTCTTTCTCAATTACTGACACAACTCGGATGGCAATACCGTCTATATGCACATTTTCCTCTCCTTGACTATTCTCTGTACCATGTGTGCCTGTATTCTGCTTTCCCAAAGACAAATATCTGTTCTCATTTCCAGTTACACTGTTTTTGTTCACCTCTGATGGTTCTGAATCGTGCCTCTTTTCCACCAGTAGAGATGCACTCTCTCCATCTATGTTCCTGCTTTTGGATGAATTGATGCCATACTTTGTCATATCTTCTTTCAGTGATGGTTGGACATCATGCTTTATTAAACTTTCAATTTCACCTCTGTTGGAATTTTCCTGGTAATTGATCTCTGTGTTCATTGCTTCGGCCACAAACTTCTCCTTTAAATCTTGTGTTTGTGTTCTACGTGGTTCGCTCTCTTCAACGTTAACTTCTAATTCATCTTGAACATTGCTCTTTGCTGAGTTCTCATTTAGGTTCTTATTTGTGTAGTCTTTAGCCTTTCTTGTTATAATCCCCTGTTTGAAAAGGAGGGGTTGGGTTTCAGCCAACACTTTATTTTTAGCAGGTTCAGTGACTTCTTTATCAGCCAGGGGATCTTGGAGTCGTGTTTCCCTTGGGGATCTTTCTCTTACTGAAGAGCTTTCCTCCTGGGAAATAGTCGTTCTCTCCTGTGTCTTGTATTTTAGAGGTTTTATATTTGAGGTTTCTTGCATATCTTTCAGATGATTATTCATACTAACTTTAGTTTCACCATTCCTTGCTGTAGGTTGTGTTTCCTGAAGAACCTTTTCCTTTACTACGCCAACAGAAACATCTTTTGAAGATTCATTTCCTTTGCTTAGTTCAAGTCCTGAGCTGGGATGATATTTAATGTTAGCACTTGGCTCAGAATTAGTGTGCTCTTTCTCTTTCGCTGGAGTTTCTTCTTGGACTCTTTTATCCACCTGACCATTGTTCATTGATGGCTTTCTTTCTCTTACAGTTACCATTATTCCCATGATCTGCAAGCTGTCATCAACCACAGTGGTCTCACTCTCACCAAAGACAAGTTTTAGTGAAGGTGTTGAATCTGCTTCACTTTTAGTCTCGTCCTTGTCTGGTGTTCGAGGTTCAGGTTTTGAGCTTTCTACCTTATTCACATTGACCACTAAAGCTTCAAGTTTGACCAGAGCTTTAGCCTGTGATGGATCCACTTTCTTCTCATTGGGGAGGTCAGTATTTATTTCAGTTGTGCTTTTAAGTCCCTCATTCTGTTTCCCAGAGTTTTCTTCATGATTTACCTCCTGTTTTCCTAGGCTGTTAAGAGCCTGCTCTTTATTTTGTGTTGGAGATTTGATTCCAGTTTGTGTCGCTTTCTTCAGTCTTTGTTTCGACCCTTCATCTATGCTCTTGGCATTACTTTCAGTCCGTTGTAGTTCAATGGGTGGTTGTATCACAATGTTATTGCTCTTTAGTGGTTGTTGGGGGACTTGAGTAAGCGTGAGTAACTGTTCTCGTAACTGACTGGTGGTTGTTGAAGACTTTACTGGTACTGTAGCAGAGCTGGGAGGTGAAACAGACTTGGCTGGTTCCTTCTTCATCCCCGAAGGCCCCATCTGCTGTTTTGGTGTAATATTATTGGAGAGTGTACTTTCATGTCTTCTAGAGACTTCCTGTGATGGTGGCTTCTGTTCTACATTGTTACCTGCTAATTGCTTAGTGGGAATTTTGGGTATAAATCCATCTCGTATAGCAAAGCCCTTTTCTTTAATTGCTGAAATCTCCTTTTCAGCATGAGCCTTTATTTTGGAAGTCAGTATCTCCTGCTTGGTCTGAGCTCTCTCTTTGGAAGACAATAGTCTGGGAGGTGTAGGATGTGTGTCTTTACTTGGAACTACACTATGCTCGCTTGGCTTGGGTTTTCTTTCAAGAGGGAGGGATCTAGCAAAGTCAGAATCTCTTTGCAGTGAAACATTGATGTTATGTTTCAGAGGGTCTAATTTTTCAGACTTTTCATTCATAACCCTGTCATCCTTTATTTTATCAATAACTGTTTCACTATTTGTTCTTTTGTTTCCATGTGTATGTAAATCATTTACCCTGGATAATTTGAATTCTTTGGAGGACTCACTATAAACATATTGGTTTTCTCTGACCCAATCATATTTAATGCTCAATTCTCTCTCCATATCTCCTGTTTTAGCTGTGGCACCTTGCCTTACAGGGTTGTCTTCCTCCTTTGATTTCTTGTTATTCATTGCCTCTTCAACGTCATCCTTTGAGGAAACATTGCCGGCACTGGACATTTTGCTTCTATTGGTTGAAACTGTATTGCTAAAACCATATTTCTCTCTGACATGCTCATAATCATTAATAGACCCTCTATCAGTTTGACCTCTGCCATTCTTGCTGACAATTGTGTCCTCAATCTGTTGATGCTTTTGTGTTGCCTGATCATGTTCTTTGTACTCTTCATTTTTAGTGAGTTTAATCTTTACAGGAACATCTT
Source organism: Hoplostethus atlanticus (assembly GCA_034670405.1). Taxonomy (NCBI): domain Eukaryota; kingdom Metazoa; phylum Chordata; class Actinopteri; order Trachichthyiformes; family Trachichthyidae; genus Hoplostethus; species Hoplostethus atlanticus. The sequence continues at coordinate 2,763,181 of JAXDDX010000050.1, forward strand.
TACTTGTAATGTTAACCTCCTTTGTTAGAGCTGCATTTCTGACTTTCTCTTTTTGCTCTCCTCTCATTATCTCCTTTATTCTGGCCAATTCTGCTTTAGCCTTGGCTAATTCTGTTTTAACTTGCTCAACTTTATCTGGCTCATGTTTGACTTGCTCCATCTCTGCTAGTTTTGCTTTTTTAGCTGACTCTTCTTTCATTCTCTCTATTTTAGCTAGCTGCGCTTTGGTCTGTTCTGCTTTAGCTATCTCTGCTTTAGCTTGTTCTGCGTTGACCTGTCCTGCTTGAATTAGCTCAGCTCTGCTTTTCTCTTCTATAGCTTCCTCAACTTTAACGTGGTCTGCTTTGACCTTTCCCGTTCTAACCAGCTTTGCTTTTTCTTGTTCTGCTTTGGCCTGTTGTCCTTTGATCTGCTTTACTTTAGCTTGCTCTAGTTTAGCTTGCTCTGCTTTTTTATGCTCTATTTCAGCTTGTTCTGCTTTGATCTTTTCTGCTCTGATTTGTTCTGCTTGTATCCTCTCTGCTTCAGCTTGTTCTGCTCTTACCCGCTTGACGTTAGCTTGTTCTGCTTTGATCCTTTCTCTTCTGGCTTGTTCATCTATAGCTTGCTCTACTCTGGCCCGCTCAGCCATTGCTACTTCAGATTTGATTTGGTCTTCTTTTATCCTCTCTACTTCTTCAGCTTGTTCTGCTCTGACCTGCTCACCCTGCTCTTGTTTGCTGTGTCTGCTCTACCTTTCCCTGTCTTATGTTTTTCTGCTTGCTCTTCCTTTATCTTCTGTACTCTGGTTTGTTCTGCGTTTGTCTGTTCTTCTCTGGCCTTCTCTGCCTGGTCTCGTCTCTGCTCTTCTCTAGCCTGTTCTGGTTTAAAGTGCTTTGTTTTGGCCTCAGCCTTCTCCCAGACTGCTTCTGTCTGGTTTGCTCTGTCCTGTTCTGCATTGACGTCCTCTGTACCGGTCTGCCCTGATACAATTAACTCTGTTCTAGCCGACTCTGCTTTGGTCTGTACCACTTGAGCCCACTCTGCATGCTGTGCTTTAGCCATCTCTGCTTTCATCTGTTCTTCTCTGGTCTGCTCAGCATTGACGTCAATATATTGTCTATCCTTCACCTGATTTGCCGTTGTAGGGGGAGATGATTTGTCAGGGCTAGATGATGAATTTGTCTGCGTATTGTGGTCATACGGTTGTTTAGCCTCTTTTTGTTGGAATCTCAACACTTCATCCTGCTTGAGTAATGGCACATATTGTTTTCTCTGAGCAGTTTCTTGTGTGCAAATGGTGTTTTTATCTTCATTAGAATACGTTGTCTGCTGTTTTCTGTATTCTTGCTCTCCACTTCCATGTGTATGATAACTCTGTGTCAGATAATTCTCTTTCATTTTATGTTCCTCGTTGTGCCCATAGTAGTTTTGATGTTTGTATTTATCCTTTAATACTCCGGGTTGCTGTTTTTCATTGGCTGGAGTGTCTTGGACTACAAAATCATCAAGTGGAGCATATTGCTGCAGTTGGTTTGGAAGGTTAGGATTGACCAATGTGTGATAAGGACTGTGGAGCATAGCCTTTTGTGGCTGAGAAGAGGTTCCTTCAGCCAAACTCTCACTCAACTTTGTGTTCTCTTGTTCTTTATTTACATTCTGCTTGTTTTCTCCTCCACATTTGTCTCTTGGTGAATGTGATTCATCCTTTATCATAGCTACTCTTTGGAAAGACTGTGCATGTTGGTCTTTCTCTGTCAAAGCAGATATATCTCCTTTCCATGGAGAGGTAGCTGCTTTCAGACCCGGCATCTCTGTGTCTTGGCTGCTTGCGTTACTGACAGAAACCTGCTGTTGCCACCTGTCCTGGGAGGATACATCACTGCAACCATATTTGTTCTCTTTGACTTGCTCATATCTATCCACTTTTGTCAATCCCCTCACTGTTGATTCACTGAACATTTGCTCAGTATTTGTCTTACTTATTTGATATTCTCTGTTTTGACTGATATAGTCAGGATTTAATCTGGACGTGTCTGTAGTTGAATAGGATGGTTTAGGGCTCAGATTAGTTTTAGGGCGGGGCGAAGTAACCATGGACAGTGAATTAGGGACACCTGATTTATTGGAGTTTGCCTGCCTGTATACATCACCTGCCAGGATTTCCATTTTATCAATCTCGCCTTGCTTACAGGGAGTAAATGATGATAAGTCTTCATGGAGATTCTGTCCATTAACCAGCTTATTGTTAGTGTAATTTTCCTGCATGAGGCTACTGAACCCAACATGATGAACCATCTCCCCTTGCATCTGAGCTGTCAAATAATCACTAGAAGTGTATTCTGAATGTTGGCCTGTATGTGCAGTTGTAGGTTGGGATGTTAATGCCATAAGTGGCAGTCCAGGGCTATGATGTTCTTGTAAAAGCTGATGTGATGTGGCATCTGTCATGCTGGATTCCTGTACAATCACCTGGGGAATTTGGATGTCTCGGTCTGGGAAATCAGGAATATCTATCACAGTGTCTTTGGGCACATTTCCATCCTGGTTATAGGGCTGTTTGTTTTTGTCCATTATCTCCATGCCTTTAAATTTGGTAGGACTGTAGGTGCTTTTCACTCTCTTTCTGTTGTCTTTGAGGTTGAAGAGGAGGCTCGTGGCCCTGGATTTGTAGCTGGACATCCTAACATCAGGCGTGGCTCCCCTGCTCTCAGCCCGTACAGGGGGGTGTTCCACAGTTGGGGGTGAAACCGCATACTGCTGGACCTCTGATGTCTCTGTTTCTTGATGTGTGTGGATTACTGGTGTCAGCAACTGACTGATGTTGAAGGGAGTTGTGCTGGTGTTACTGCTGACAACATTTTGCGCCACTGTTACTGCAGTATTGTTGTTGCCAAAGGGAATGAAACTATCCTTACTGTATAGTACTCCCTGTTGATTTGCTGTCATCTCCGTTTTAATGTATTGCTCCGATGTCATCGTTGTGAGCTTTTTCTGGAGGTCGCCGATAGAGCTGAAAGTTTCTTGGACACGTCGAGACATCTCAATGGTAGGTGAGACAGTTGATGGGCGTTGTGATGGGAGCCTGTTAGTTCCCAGGCCCTGTGTCCGTTTCCAGTGGGGATAATGTCCAGCCAACTCTGACTCGCAGCGCTTCTCGAGGGCAGAGGCTTTTGTTGAGGTGAAGCTTGGAGGAGGGTGTGGAGCCATAGGTGCAAGGACTTTCCTCTGAGGTCTAACCCCCCTCTCCTCAAACATGGAGGGACCCTGTGGTTGGGCCTCTAACGTTAGCTCCTTGTACATAGGTGTCTCATACCATTTAGGGAACTGTGAACGGGGCATAAACCCTGAGCCATGTTGGAAGGGAAACCTGTTATGGTCCCTCCACACCTTGAAGGGGCTAAACTCACTGTGTATAAAGAAGTTCGGGTTAGAGTTGACCTGTGTGGACATGCTGTGTTTACTATGGGAAGATCTCATAAAAGAAGATGCAGAATTCATGTGAGCCACCGTAGTAGCTACTTCAGAGGAGTAGAAGCTGTTATCTTGGGATGGGAAGGGACTAGTTGAGGGGAAAGGACCACTGTTAAAGTTTTGGTGGTATGCTGTAGAGAATTCAGAAAGTTCCCTCTCGATGCTCATCAGAGCTGATTTGTCCCAGGTTGTCTCATTATTCCACTCCCCGAGTTTACCATCCACCCCACCTCCATCTCTGTAGCCCTCAGAGTTAAAAGCCTTGATAAGAGAGGAGACTCTGGAGCGGCTCCTGCGTTGCTGTGAACTAAACTCTGTGGCTCCATTACTAAGGAAGGAGAGATGTTCTTCCCTCAAAGATTTCTCTTGCTGTGGCATTTCCATGAAGGAGTGCTGGAATGTGGCAGAAACCCTCCCTCCTGTCCTCCCCTCCCCATAGACCCCCCACTGTGGATCCCCCCGGGTCTCAGGCCCATACATTCCTTTATGGATCCAGTCCTGTCCGTACTGCTGCACCCTGAGACTGAAGCTCTCAAGAGCAGCTCTCTTAAGGTCCTCCCTCTCTCTGTTCTCTTTGTCCCTGTCCTGGTCATTCTGGCTAAAGGCCTGCTGCCTCTCTCTCTGGGTGGAGGGGGATGAGCAGCAGAGGTCTGAGTCATTATAAACAGCATCATCTCCAATGCAGAGACTCCTGAAAGCTCGGTCGGTCAAATTGCTGACCTCACGATCTGTCTCATCCAGAAAGGACCCACCGCTGGAGGTGTCGCTGAAGCCGCCGTCGCTGTGCTTTCGATGCCCGCCGCTCCTTCGGCCTGAGTGACGCTTCTCCACTGAAGTCATGATGCAGGCTCACTCACGCAGAGCTCTGGCTTCTGCTCGGTTGCTCAGTCATTCATGCAAACTCACACACAGATCTCAAAATTACAAACACTCTCTGCCAGCGAAGCTTTCAGTTCCCAGAGATTGGGACCCCCAGTCGGGATGTTTGACAGCAGGTAGCTCCTAAGACATTGTGCTTTTGAGTTGTCCTCTGTCCAAAAAATTCCTAGAATTTTTTACTTTCCTGTAGGAGAAGAGAAAGAACAATTAGTCATCATCATGCAGGCATTTAGGAAAAAACATTTGTCACTAATCAAAGTAATTTGATGGTCGTTTTCACATTTTTATAGTCATTTAGCCTTAATATGGAAAAGAAGTTCAAGATAATCCTAATCTTAAATTTGGCATCCAAATGTATATATTTATCTTTTTACAAATTGCTACCCTAAAGGGTGATTTCTAATGTTTTTCATTTTATTGATTGTTGGCCTTTAAGAATATTTTTTCTGTCAAGTAAGCAGCAATGTACTGTATGTGGATCTGAAAACAGCCTTGTAAATCCTCCCACTCAATCACAGTGACCTTCAGGGACATGTGGTAAATACAAGTATCCTGTTGCTGGGCACAGTAAAGACAGACGGAACAGAGGACGCTTCCCATACAAACTCAGATGATCTCACACACACACACACACACACACACTCACATACACAAATACCACATGCTTGTAATACTGAGCAGAAAGGATTCGTACATCCAGTCATCATTGGTAAATTGTCATTGTATATAATTTTGATATATTAAAAAATTGAGATTGACATCAGTTTAATAACATTCAAAGGTTTGGATGACTTTAAACTTTAAAAACTTTAAAAAACTTTAAAAAATCCAGTGAAAAAGTGAAAAGCACCTTATTTAAAATGTATTCAGAGTAAAGTTACTGAGTTTCTTAAAAAACAGAATGTCTTTCCTATGTGATACAAAAATTATGAGTTTCTGGTGCAATGCTTATAGAGAGCCTACAAAATTTCTGTAACAGATGCGATTTAAAATGTAGTGAAGAATAATATTTAAGGTAAAATTATTGATTTAAAATACTCAAAAAAGTACAAAAAAAGCTATTCAATTACAGTCACAACACTTATTTTATTGTGTCACTTCCACCCTTAGGAGAGAGCTTGCCTATCTCCCAGTTGTATCTACTCAGAGAACCAGAGAACCAACCATAGATATTTCCTACAGTTTAAAGGTTTGCACGTTGAGAGGCAACATAAGGCAACGTCATGGGTATGTTCTGGTTAAATTTACTGCAGCTGCCAGGCAGCCTTCACCTTGCCCAGAATATCTAGTGGTCCATTAATACCTCCTGACCTGGGAGCCATCCATCTCATACGTATCTACAGAACATCAGTTACAGACACAACACTGTTGTACTACCAGGTTACATCAACAACAGACCAAACTAGTGTAAGAATGAAAGGATGTTAAATAAACTCAAGTCATTCAACACCTTTCTCCTTCCACAAAAAACAACTGACTTTTATCATCTTCTGTTGGATTTACACAGACAATCTAATTTTTAACTCTATGTGACTCACTGTATAGCTGGTCCTTTCAATACACGGTAAGCATGGAAAAATAGAAATAAAATATCAAATAGAAATCCATAGAAATCTGACTTTTTTTTTTTTATTTCTGTGCAGCCTTTGCATCTCCAAGGAAATATCCACATACTCCATGTTAGTACACAGAGTCTTCCAGTACAACATCAAGTTTACATGTTGCAGTCCAAATCATGCACAGATACGGTAACTGTCCATAATTTGAGGCCTTTTTTTTCTGTGCCAATAATCTTATATGTCAATCTGTCAGGGTGATTTATCTTCATCTGTGCATGCAGCAGGTTTATTTTTGTCCAATGAAGGGCCTCCAACTCTAAAACCTGACACCGGAGGTCCTCGTTTCAGAGGACTCTCTGGTCCAACGGTAGACTGGACAGCAGTAAAGCCATCATTATTAACAACAGAAAGGATGTGACTAAATGTTTATAAATGTCTGTTACTGTCAGTGGAATAAAATACTGTACAATACCTGTGATACGTGAATGTGTAAGATCCTTTGGAGAGTACTGTAGTGAATTTTGTTACATAACTGCATGGAAAGTGCACCCTACAAAATAAAACATGAGGAAAACAAGAATGTATGCAAGTAAGTATGGTCAAGTATGTCCATTGTTTTTTTACTTCCTTTTTGAGGCTTGAAATTCTTTTTTTTTTTTTTTTTTTTTTAAATTCTACATCTTCCTTAATGAACAAGAATGTATTTAGAGTGAACTCCTGACCTGTCTTACCTTCCAGTTTTATATTCCATAGTCAATGTTGTTGTTTTTTTGGTAAATCCTCAAAAAGCTCTCTCTCCCCAGAAAGGCCTTGTCAAGCCTGCTCCCTCCCAGTCAGTGCACACAACCCTTCTGGCAGCTCTGTCTCTTCCCATTGACAAGAATCCAAAGCAGAAACCTCTATATGGTCCACACTCAGGCCTTTTGAGCATCCGACTAGAGGCACTGGGACTCAGGGCAGGAGACCAGACAGAAATAGAGGAGTTGTCCCAGAGAGAGTGTCCACCATTGGGGACAGAATGAGGGCTTGAGCTAGCATGGGGATCTGCGAGGTCCTTTGGTGTCGAGTGTCAGATGGATGAAACAAACAGCCTCTCAACTATTTATAAATCTGGACAGCTAACTGTTGACCATTAGCAGCTAAAGCTAACTGTCAGCACCCATGAAAATGTTGCAACTGGCTGAAAGAGCTTGTCCGATCTAAACCAAGGCAAAAAAAAAAAAGATTTCCTCTCGATCTGATATCATGGGGGGTGAGGGGAAGGTCTAGGTTGGGTGCCCCTCAGGGAGACATAAATAACTTATTGCCTCACACTGAAGTGCCACACTCTTCGTTAAACAGAACTGACAAGCTCTACAGAGTGTCAACAAGAGGCTATTAGTCACCCCCTACCTCCCCACCCCACCCCCACCATCACCACCATAGATTAGACTTTTTTGCACCACTTGCTCAATCACGTCTTTCCATAAGCCACACCACATCTTTCTATCTAATTCCATATATCTGTGTTGTTCATTTCAACATGGCTCTTCCACTGTCCAGTTAGACTTGGGGAGAGAGGAACTGGAGGTCTGATCTCCCTGGCTACAACCTCACTTACCCCGCAACAGAAAAGGCCATGAGGCAGAGGAAGGGGAGGGATCATACCTCCCCTTTCACCTCCCCCCTACAGCCCACTGCTATAATAGGAGATTGCTGTAGCAGATACTTTCCTGGGATTCTTGGCGGGCGCAGGGCTGGCCTGGCTGGGTGATGGACACACACACATGGACTCTAATGGTGACGCATGCCTACACATGGGCCCACACACACACACACACACACACACACACACACACACACACACACACACACACACACACACACACGCACACACACATACACACTTGGATTTATGTACAAGTCACTAAAAAATGGGAAAGGCTGAGATCGCCCCCTTCTAACTGCACTTTTTCCTCCCTTATGGCCAACCTCCTCTATGACCAAGCTCCACCTTCCACCACATGCCCTTTCCATCCACCACTTTCTCTCCATACTAGGGTCTCATCAACCAGTGTCATCCCGCTCTAGATTTCTTGCATTTACATGAGAGCTTAATTTCACACATTTCAAACATCCTCACCCAGAATTAGCAACTCCAATATCATCCCGTTTTGCTACTTATTAAAGGCCTTCGATACAGTGAGTTTGTTTAAAAAAACACCCTGTTTTGACCATATTTTACTAAAAGACTCCATCAAAAATGATTCAGTTATTATATATTATATATATTATATATTATATATTATGATATATTATTATATATATATATGTTTACCCCAAAACAACTCTGATATAATATGATGCTTGATTCTCCTAGTGAGGTTTAAACGAAGTGCTCTTGGGGTAGGTGCTGCACAAGTTTCTTGCTCTCCAAGACCCTCTAGTGGACGCACTAGGTACAGACGCTCACTTCCACTTGGCTGTGGAGAGACCTTATGCCTTGTGATGCTGTTGCGTAAGGTATTGCAGACACCACACTTTGTGACATCCCAACAGTTTTGTACAGTGATATTTTACCACAAAAATTTTGCATCACCATAGTTGTATTGTACTGTGAACCTATTCAGGACTGTAAGCATTGATCACCCAGGCTGAGGATGCTCTTTCCTATGCTGAGTAAGGAGGAGCAAAGCTGTGGTTATGTGGCAGACAGCAGACGAGCGCATTAGTTGCTGCATTAAGATATGCTTCGTTTGTATTATCTCCATTCAGAGATGAGCTTAATTGATTCTAATTGATTGGGTTATTGATCACCTCTGATGCAGGAATTAAAAGCAGTGATGACAGTGGGTGTTTCGGCCCTTCACTGACCCTGACTGGCCCTGAATGCACTCTTGTTCATATCTGACTTAAGAAGAACAGCAAGCACCACATCCGGCACCCAGGGTCCAGGAAAAGCTCTCTATGTGCATATCTGTCTTGCTTGAGCATACTGTAACTGGTGTCTGTTTTTGTGGGCATGCATTGTGTGTGTGTGTGTGCGTGCGTGTGCATACATGCGTGTGTGTACGTGCTACGCCTCCCTGTTTCAGGACATATTTCCCCACATCCCTGCAAAATATTTCATTACTGCAACAAAAGAAGCCCATTAACTGCACTGTAAGAACAGAGTTCAACTGCTGTCCCCCGTATTCACCATGTTTGTCTGCTTTTCTGGCCGCTCTCCAGCTAATTTGATATAACAATGCTCCACAAAACCGCCTCAGGACTTTTTTTAGGTGACAGAAAATTATCAATGATGCCACATGCACAGCTGAATGTCAACACCAACTTGACTTGTTTATGAAATATTAAAGCAGTGAATTAGGGGCACCATGCAGAACTTAATGATGATCGGAGTCATTATAACTTCAGCATCCTTTGTTTTGGCTAATGATTCAATTCCAAAACTACTGTATTCAATTTTGGAGACATTGAATGTGTTTTCTATATCTTTTGTATGAGTTGGCTGGATTCCGTTGCCCATATTGGTATATTTATGGAAAAAGGAGCTGATTTGTATAAGGATATTGTGTTATCGTTAGCTGCCATGTCATGGGGCTTAACATCTTTGCTCTGGAGCTCTCTCATGACTTAAAGCAAAATCATTATATTAGCAGATGATGTTTTTGGTAATATGTTGTGGGGAGTAGATACAGTAGGCCTACCATATTTATTCTACAAAATAAATGAATGAATGAAAACAGCCCAGAGTAGGTGCTATGTTGAGCTTACATTTTAAAACTTTATTTTTACTAACTTTTGAAAATGCTCATTTATTTGTATGGATGGTTCATAGTATTGGCATGTAAAAGAAGCACATGGACATCTTAAAAACATATGAATAGGAGGGTGACTCAGTCAGTAAAAGTCTCACTTTATTAGTATATTTGTGGAGTATTTACAGCATGCACAACATGTTGGCGTGAGAGAGAGAGAGAGAGAGAGAGAGGTTGTGAGTGCTCAGTACTCTGTGTACCACCAGGCACGACTTCTGACATTATCTCCCTCCTCTGTGTCACCAGGGTGTCGCCTCATCAATTATTGAACCAGTACTTCGTGGTAATACATAATTTCTTATCAATTATTCACGATAATGTGTGTGTAGTTTACTTAATTGTGTTATTGACTATCAAAAGTAATTTCCTGAAAATCCTCAAGGACGCAAATTGAATCAGCCCGACTACTGGTTGTGTGCTCTGCGGTTAAGTATTCTCAATCTGATCAGCTGATCCTTTATTCAAGAGTCATTCTAGTGAGGATATTCAGGAGTGAATGAATGAATAAATAAATGTAGCTATTACTTGTGATAAACTGCTGTATGAAGAGCCCTGAGGTGATGAAAGATGATATATTTTAAATGTAAATTCAACATCAATAAATAGCATGCATCATGTTTAATGGGGTTTATTAAAGAAGTGAGAGAAACAGAGAGAGAGAGAGAGAGAGAGAGAGCGATCCTAAAAGTAAATAAATAATAAGAGTCACGATTGCTCTCCTCTCCCGGCTTTAAGGGAAGCTGATAAATAATGTATCAGAACAGATGGCTGGAGCGAGAGGCAACAGGAGAGGAACATGAGCGACTACATCTTTAATTGTTTTAAAGAACATGTCACAACAGGACTAGAGTGTTCCCTGTCTGCTAGCGCTGCAGATGTGCTAACAGAGTGAAAGGGACACCACTGCTCAGTCACTGCATCTGCTTCAGCCTGCCTGGGGATCACAGATGAACACACTGTATTCTGGCACATGTACACATTTACATTGAAAATGGCTGATTAATATTAAAGTGCACTTTCACTGTCAAATAAAAAGAGTGAAAAATGAGACGATTGTTTGAGAGCCCATTAGTGACCTGATGGCATGAACACTATTGCCAAACTCCTGTGAAATCCTGAATCTCCATCAGTACAACACTCACGGTTTACATGCATTAACATTCACAATGTGAACCTCCGTCCTCTTTAGGAGAAAGAGATAAATTGTGTCAGGATTACTTTAATTCACATTATCAAATAGGTGCGAAGTCTTTGTTTCACACACATAGTATCGACCCATCAAATAGTGTCCAACAGTGCATGAAGAAATATATAGTTCCAAAACCACACTTGTGCTTTTAAGGGGACAACACAGCCCCAGATATTCAGCGTTTCTCACAAATAATATTATATTACAGTCAAATAAATATTTAATGGTTGCATCCATACATTATATCAGCAACAATGCTTCTTTCCAGGCTGTTTCTGGAGTCAGTCAATAGTTGTGCTTAGTTGCTTAGGACCAGAGTAGGGTAGAGTAGTAATAACAGGCACGATCACACAGAATTAGAGTATCAGTACATCCACTGGCCATATGTCCGCCTCACTTCTTCTCCAGTGGTTCTTTGGAGCAGTGAGGGTGTTTGTCAGGACTATTGCCTAGCACCGGGGACCTTGGTGGCGGGGCTGGGACTGGAGCTGTCTCCTCCTCTTCCCACAGATCCGGGGACCTCGATGGCAGGACCCACTGTAGGCCTTCCCACCCCAGCCGCGGTCACTCCGACTCCGGACAGGACTCCTACTCCAGCCCCGGGCCCAGGCGCTGCCCCTAGCAGGTTGGCAGACTGCAGCACAGCCTCTGAGTGCTCGCGGGCCTTCATACGCAGGGCGGCCACGCTGGCTGTGCGGTTACCCTGACAACCGTACGGCGGCAGGAAGGACAAGCCCATGGGGTCAGGAACACAGCAGGAGCACAAACCACTTCCTGAAACACAAATCAAGAGCTACAGAACTCTGCATTCCAGGGACTGGTGTCAAGACTAATGAAAACATGATTTTCATCATCATCATCATCATCACTAAGAATCACCACTGAGAATCATAACCATTTTTACCTTTGAGTGTGGCGACCTGTGATAGGGCCTGGGCATAGGTGGCAGAGTTGAGGAGGGTGCCTGGTATACAGGATGGGAAGAACGGACCCCCGGGACCCACTGTCCGATTGATACTGAAACAAGAGAGAAGAGAGACATCTCATCCTCCAATCACATTAATATACCTAAATAATTTTCTTTATGTACCTGTCATACCATTTCTAGAAAATAAAAGGACTGCTTCTATCGATGGCTTTGCAGCTGACATTGGCTGTTGGCTATTGTCACTATATTTATTTTATTTTACTCTTATTTAACCAGATACATTTGTTGAGGACACAAAATCTACAGCAATGATCTGGGAGATTAGTATCAGATGAATGTGGTGGTTATGCACACACACACGCACAGGTAGGGAACACGCCTCATATTTACTTCTATCTTCCATCTCCCAGACCCACCAATCCGGCAGAAACAGAAGGCAGGGAGCACTGCTTTGGGTAATTAGTGTAGAATGGACAGGTGCTCATGTAGGTAAAAGCTGAGTCAAAATAAAACAATGCATGGGAAGTCTTTGTAAATATCCATTAAGATCCAATCAAAACCAATGGTTCCCAGCAAAAGAATTGTCCACAGCAGTCATTGTCTCATTGCAAAAAATGTAAATCCCTTTATTTCACATGATGAGAAGATTAAAAACGCTGAACGAGCGTATTGGCCTTCATCAGGGAATAATGCACAGCACAGAACAATGGCATACATAGGAGACATTATAGGTCGAGGCCACCAATCCACGGTTTTGGACCAGCAGCCTTCCAGTCACAAGCCCCTCTAACCATTAAGCTACTACTGCACAACAGCAACAGCAATCGTCTGGGGATCTTTCCTCACCTCTGCTGCATTTCCAGTGGCTCTTTCTGTTTTCTGCTCTGGTCCACTGGGGATTGAGAGTTGATGCTGCGAGATGGAGGAGTGCCCTCACTCATCTGTTCTTTCCCTCCGTCAGGGTCTGTGCTGCCTCGCTCTGTCTTTCTCCACTTGGCTCTGCGATTCTGAAACCAAACCTGCATTTGAAAAAAAAAAAAAGGAAACGAGGGCCAGAGGTGGGGGAGAGAGGTGGAGGAGGAAACAAAGAAGAGGACAAAAAGGCAGAAGAAGAAAATAAGTACAATTTGACAATTGTTACATTTGACAATTCTAATTAGAATTGAAAGCACTTATGCCATGTTGATTTAAACAGGATGCCTTCTGTGTAGCAAATTCAATTCTTCTCTTTACTGAATGCACCTTTATATGCATGCCATTCTGTTATTTCTCTATTTAAACTTTTACCTTTATCTCGCATGATTTTTCCTTGATTTATTATATTTATAAGAATAATAACCTGTGCATATCCCTTTGAGCACGTGCACTATTAAATAAGTGCAACCTTTAAACATACAAACGGACTTATATGTAACTGTCTAATCTTTGCACGTTAATAACAATCCCGTCAAAAATAAAATAAAAAAGCTCTGTTTGGTCTGACGTTTTGAACGTGTCAAACCGGCGGGCTGCCCCAGTAACTTCCCACAGCGACGCGACTTATCCAAAAACTTCACCATGCGTACAGCTGAGAACATACAGCCAAGTTCTTGTATCTTAATTGAATGAAGGTCATTGCCTATAACAACATTTAATTGAGCAATTTTTCATTATCATATTTTAATGACTTCCCACTGACAGTTGTGCTGCCCGAGAGAGAGGGAGCTATGATGAAGTCGTTTATTTCCCTATTTAGTGATTGTTTGACAACATCAGATTCGATTAGGACTCGGTTCTCGCAGGCATTAATCATGATGTGTGAATGGAGGTTGGAGTCGGTCTGCATGTGCTCAGCATCCATCCTATTGTACGGGAGGTATAAATGATGTCAACAGCCAAACAAAACACATGCATTCATTCGGCATAAAGAAAGGACAACAGTTTAGTGGCAGGACAACAATACAACCAATGGACTTATCTCACCCCTGCACCTTCCAGCTAGAAGTCGCGCCCCCCCCACGGTCTCTGAATGGGCTATAATTGCTCCATTAATCTCAATTTGCGGCGTGCTCTTAATGCGGGGGGAGGCCCATTGACACTTTACAAAATGGGGAGCAACAACACTACAACAGAAAGGAAATTTATTTTCTAATAATAATGTAAGTTTAATATCCCTGCATACAGCGGTGGATTCATGTTCAGATTTAATAATAGGAATGTGGTAATCGGATTAGGAGAGGAATAATTTGTTTACAATCCCTAATTTACAGCGCTGGATTCCATTATCAACCCCGCCATTGGGTTTAAGCGATAGTAAGATGACCCTGGGGAACAAAAGGCAAACTATTATATTTCCCACAATTAGATCTGCGCGCACAACAAAACCCAAAAGCAAATCTGGAATGCAGGAAATTACATACAGGACATATAACTTAATTACATCTGGCCAGGTTTATAACCACGCATATGTGCAGGGTAGGAGCAGAATATAAATTGCCAGATTTAAAGTATAAGCGTGTGTGTGTTTTCGTTGTGTGTGTGTGTGTGTGTGTGTGTGTGTGTGTGTGTGTGAGAGAGAGAGAGAGAGAGAGAGAGAGAGAGAGAGAGAGACAGAGAGAGAGAAAAAAGAGAGAGAGAGTGTGTGTGTAAGAGAGAGAGTTTTAAAGGCTATACTTTTATACCTTGCCCTCTTTAAAGCACATCATTTTCTGTCTGCGTTACGGGAAAGCATCTGCATGGATGATGTATCCCTACCTTTGAGACGCGGACAAATTAGTGAAGAACATTATCGCTGGTTAATTATGAATGACCGATTAATCAAGCTAATCTAATATTCACCATTATGTTGATGTTATTAAAGTGCATCGCCGGGATGACAGAGTGGCTTAATTTACCCTCTCTTGGTCAAACGTGCCCAGGACACACCGCGCGGCAGCTTTGCCCTACCTGCACCCTGGCCTCGGTCAGGTTGATCTTCATGGCCAGCTCCTCCCGGGTGAACACATCAGGGTAGTGGGTCTGGGAGAAAACAGCCTCCAAAGCCTCCAGCTGGGGGGGGGGGGGGACATGCACTTTTAAATAAGTTTCTTTTTTTTGTTTGTTTGTTTATTTATGTTTATCTGTTTATCGTTCTTTGTTCTCCGTTCTTTCTTTCTTTCTTTCCATTTTTTATATTAACAATACTAGGCCCACTGTGTTTCAAAATGGAAAACACTCCATACAACTCCGCTACATCTGGCCAGGCTATAACACTACTGGGAAAAAAATCAGACCATTTTTGAGCCTAACAAACATGAACAAATTGGTTTATGGCTTCATGCCTAATAAGGACAATTTAACGAAACTGTTTGGCCTATATGGCTATGGTTGCATTTAGATGAATTGATCCTCATCAGAAAGTGTATTATAATAAACTACTGGAATATTGTTTTGTAGAGGCGCCCTATATAAATCTATTAAGAATATAATCATATGTTGGCGTTTCCTTTAGGCTGTTTCCTTCCAATGTGAGCATATAGCCATTATTATACTATACTACAGGAATATGGAAAGCACAACTGCCCACCACAGCCTCATAATTTGGGAAACTTTATAGTTTGAGTCATCTTTATAAGGTGTTTATGACTAAGATATGCGCCTGTTTTCGCTTGGGTATATCTCCAATTATTTCTAAGTTGTTCCAGACATTTGCGGTGGACTATATTTACCTGTTGCAAGGTGAATGTTGTTCTGTTTCTGCGCTGTTTTCTACGTAGAAATCCATCATCAAAATCAGCCGGGGCGTGGTTGGCAAACCCGCTTGAATTCACTGAAAAGTTAATTAAAGACAAGTCTCTTCATAACAAGGAAGCTTTAAAATGTCATGCTTCTATTGAAATAAATTGAGTATGAAAAGGGAGAAATGTAAACTCAGTGTTTAAAATTAAAAAAAAATGAGAATAACAATAAATATAGGCCAAATAGGATATGGCAGAAGTAGACCTGTTCTTTTGAGAGAGGCAGTGCAATCCGTTGTATTTCGATTAGATGCATGAAACATTGATGTCTCATGTGTCTGAGGGGAACCATGACCGTCTAAGAGCCATGACACCCAACATCTGTGCCCGGGACAAAACACCCTCCTCTGCCCCCGGGCCAAACCACCAGCACTAAAACACCCACCATAATCACATGCAATGTAGTCGAGGGTAAATCAGTCTAAACTCATTTTATCCACCTTTTTATTTACGGAATAGAGTTTTCCCACCGTTTAAGTCTCATATAAATCTTTATGAGGTACATTCATAGTTAGTAGTATCAAACTGATATAAGTTACAGGGTTGTTTTTAGAGGAAAATGCATAAATTAACACTTTCCTGAAAATATAATTGATTTTTGTTTCTATTGGTGGTTGTTTGCCTGATGGTGAGAGTTTACCCACCTTTTTATTCAACAATATATCACTGCATACAATAAACAAATAGGCTTGCAATTAGGCCTGTGTCATTCTCATTGTCAAATAAGGATATATAAAACATCTGTTCAGGCCTATCGTCCGACCTCCAACAACAACCATAACAACAAAACGACAACCACACACACACACAAGTAGCCTAAACACAGCAAAAACTTTAGGCTTCTACAGACACATGCTTTGGAAATCACTTTCAGCTATAAATAACACGTTCCCCCGGTCCACATGCGGTAGAAATCAAATGAAAACGAGGTTGAAGAAATTGCTTTTGGGAAAGGATTTCATAATTAGGATACTTACATGTGTTGGAGCGACAGCACTCGCCGTCCAGCTGAGGCGGACAGTGGAAGTAAAACATATTGAGCGTCTCGGCGCTGCTCGTCTGAATCTGAAAAGAGACAAAAGTTTCAACCCGAGTCCTTGAATAGGCTACAGCAGCTATAGTACAGCCAATCAAGGATCAGGTTGTATATCATCGAAAATAAACATCAAATCATCCCAAGAAGAGATCACGCAGTGGATTTCAGAAGATTCAAAGATGATGTGAAAATCCCTCTTGTGAGAGCATCCTACCTGCAGTGAGGATGCTGCGAGTTCCTGCTCTGGACAGAAGTGGCTGGTGTACTTCCACTGACTGTCTGGGAGTGTCCAGATCTCTCCCTCCCTCCCTCTCTCTCTCTCTCTCTCTTTCTCTCTCTCTCACACACTCTCTCTGGGAGTGTCCAGATGTCTCTATAACTGTATAACTGTCTACAGAGTGTTAAGGCTTTCAGCTCGTGTCGCAGAATCTCACGCCTAATTGGTCCTAATCGGATTATCACGGCTTTGTCTCTCTCACCCCCAACCCCTGGTGTGTGTGTGTGTGTGAGTGACTGAGCGAGTGAGAGAGAGAGAGAGAGAGAGAGAGAGAGAGAGAGAGAGAAAGAGAGAGATGCCCCGGGTGGCAAACGGCAGCTCTGCTGTAGTGCCAAAAAAAATTCATCACAAGTGATTGTTATTCCAGAGTCAAGCCTATTCCCTAACCATAAACATGCACACATATCCGGTGCACTTTTTTATTTGGTTCTTTCATATATTAAAAAAAAAAGAGGATGACTACTTTTGGGTTTTAGATTGACTGTCGGGTGGGTTAATTGCTCGTCAGGGTGTGTTAGGGGGTCCACTTTACAAGGGGTTGCGTGTGTAGAACACTCACAAGGCCAAATTTTTGATTTTGTTCACAGCAAGGGGTCCTGCGATTTATTTCGCTTCCTCAGATAAATGATCTGCTGCGGGACCCTTTCAATTAGTTTTAAAGCGCATCTGGGACGGCAGAGCGCAGACGCCATGCGTCTCTGAGGTGGAGGCAAAATGAGGCTTCGAGAAGCAGCTGAAATTTAGAAGAGGAGAGCGGGATTGGACTAAACCACATAAAGTGCAGAAAATCCCTTCTAATGGCGCGTAATTGGTTCTGTAATATCATTACAGGCGGATAATGGCCAGTTACAGGGCCCCGCGCTATTAAGGGTTTCCCTGGCGTGCAGCGTTTATGTTATTAAAGGGGGAATATAATGATATTTTAGTTATTAAATGCGCGTAATTAATTTATGCACCACTGAAAATAAAGTTGTTATTATGACCTCGGCGAGGTGCGTAGAGAAAATTGAAATCAAATAACGGTTGATAACTTTATCCTAATATTTGGTCTAGACAACTCTGACAAGAGTGTCTCCATCTGCTTCCTGTCAGTCCCTCTCTTCTCCTACCGTTATGATTAAACAACCAAATGAATACTGCAACTATGTTCGTTGGTTTGGATTCATTTTACAAGTAGGCCATAACTAGGTTTTGTACTTTGGGTTCATTTGAGTTTGAAAAAACGGACCACATTTCAGCACCTTGGCCAGCACCACTGCGCGCTCCTTCCGTGCTATTCCAGACGGAAACAAAACCAAGTAATAAAATCTCCTTGAGTAGAACGACGGGAGGTTTTAAAATACTAGAAGCACCTAAATAAGAAAATTGATCCATTAATTGGGCAAAGAGGTCTATAGCAAGGCAACGACTGATCGGGCGTAATAGTTAACCTGCATTTATGGGCTGATCAACCATGTCCAAACACACTACATTTAACAATACACACGAATGCTCTGGGAAAAAGCATGAGCAAAAATTGGACCGAAATAATAATAGTCAAAAGTCTCAACTTCAATAGTTAACTTTCTAATGTGTTGAAGCTATTGGTCTTAAGTATGTGTTAAATATTTATAAATACACAAACGGGTAAAAACGACAAGAAATCAGAAATCGTTTATTACCTCCAATATATACAATGGCATCCTATTTATTATTCTCTATAAAACCTGCAAACTAAACACCTCTTCAATTTGCCCTAGTTTTCTCAAAGTAGTGGAGGTAGATCATTTTCCTTGGGAGTATTCATTTCCTCCATAATCTATATTTTATGCATGCTTAAAGGAAAAACAACCATTACAAATTTCACCAAATCTATGGTGGATTTGAGAACATTTACAAAATGACACAGTTCCCCCGTAAATTTTCTTCTGTAGATAACCATATTACTTCTGCACTATCGTAACAAAATCCATCAGTGAGGCAGTTTGAAGTTTGCATGCAAATAACACATAGCTCCTGAGTAAAACATTACTCAAAGCAATACACATCTTTCAGACCAATACAAAACAAGTGAATTCAAGTACATCCAGGTATAAACAACAATTAACAAAAAAAACCAAACAAATGCAATTGCAATAGTGCTGCTGAAATAAATTAGATATCCCAGGATTAGGGTTGTCCCCTACTAAAGTCTTCGCTAACCAATAATCATGATTTCATCAAGTAATCATACAGCCCATTTAATCGACAAATCTGTAAAATGGCTTTTTGTACAATATGGTCCTTCAGCAAATGACTGCAATCACATGACATAATAACGTTTTAAAGGAATAGCTCACAACAACAAAAAAAAAGACAAACAACTAATTGACTAAAATATATTTGTTGGCTAGGACCCTATTGACTGATTAGTTGACTAAGCTATAATATGAAGGTCTTTGCCCAGTCTGGACTGCAGGTATCTCTCAGGGCCTCCCATCTTTCTGCTTCAGTCTCTCCTCCACTCAGCGGTAGCTCTCTTTCAGTCGCCATATGCCCTCCTGTCCAGAGGTCCTATGGAAGTCACAGATGCTCCTGAGCAGCTCTCTGAAGACAGGGGCCTGTTGCTGGGTCAGTCTAGGTGTGAAGTATTCCAGCACTTCCTGGGTGCTGGCCTGTCCGTCCACATGGGCCTGGAAGGCTACAAAATTACGCAGGTCCACCAGCAGCTCGTCATGCTCAGTGGGGGGCGCTGGGGGGCTGCTAGTTCTTGCGGCTCCACCCCCATCCTCTTCCTCTGCTTCTTCCCTTTGGCTGGAGGGCAAGCTGACGTGGTTGCGAGTTCTCATGTCAGCCAGCAGAGAGGAGGAGGAGAGTGGGGCGGAGTCTCCTTCTTCTATCCCCTCCCCGCTAAAATGAGCCCCTGAACCCGGCTTCTTGGAAACAGACTTCTTTATAATGGCAGCATCCTAAACAAAGAAACAGAGGTGGATTGCATGATTTTACACAGTTGGGTGTTGCTGTCACTACACTTAATACTTTTCATCATAAAATTACTCTTACCTTGCACTTGTTTGAAGAAGGGGCAGATGGAGCAGAAGGTGCAGACAGGAGAGGATTCTTCTTTTGCCCAAACCGTTTCCTGGGAGAGCAAGAGAGTGAAGAGCAGAGATACGTTTGCATTAGACCAGATTAGTAAAACTCATGGGCCTCTTGCAACAACCCCAGAGAGCGTGAGTGGGCGTGTACCTTGCAGGTGGTGGAGGGGGTCTGTTGAAGGGCAGCCTGCACCGCTGGCGGGACACCTTGAGGGCTTTCAGGGCCTCTTTAGCCACCCTGTTGGCTTCTGCCTCCACCAGGACAAAGTCGGGGTTGGAGGCCTCAATGATGGTATCATGCTGCATCACACTGTGGATACCTGGAAAAGACCAAGGAGGGGCAGTGACAGGGAAAGAGTTAACTGGAAATCGTTTTGTGTTACTGACTGAATAATAAAGGTCTGACTGTGGGTGGTGTTTGTGAACGAAGACACACCGGATTTCTTAAAGAGCTTTGCCAATACATAGTCATCACTTTTCTTCTGGTCCTCTTTCTCTTTGTTCTCTTCGCTCTCCTCTTTCTTATGGGTCCTCCTCTTCACCAAGTGAGAGATACGGTGGCCCTCGAACCGAGCATCCCGGGAGTGTTTGTGTTTCTTGTGTTTCTTTTGTCTGCGTCCATCGGAGTCCGCTGGGTCGCAGTGCTTCCTCTTCTCCCTGCGTTTCTGAGGGCTAGTCAGAGCAGCGTCTCCGTGTCGGTGTGAGCTGGGTGAGTCGGGGTGTGTGACTGTTTGCTTGGCTTCCTCCCAGTCTCGGTGTTTCTCTCCCGAGTGCTGTTTAGCTGCTGAAATATTTGGCTCCACATCGACCCCATTTTGATTGGTGCTTTGACTGTCTGTCAGGACATTTGGTTTACCATGAGAGGTGTTACTGCACAGAGAGGCGCTGCCATCTCTTAACATACTGTTAGTTGAGGAATGACTGTCGCCTGCACAAGCGTCATTCTGGTTGGCTGGGGACTGTTTACGTGTGTGGTTGAAATTGTTTGGCCTGTGTGATGACTTTGGCCTCTCTGGTTTCTTGGGAATGTGGATATCAGAGCCTGTACCTGTAAGGGTCAAAACAAAGCAGTTGAAACATGTTAATTCAGGAGTAATCAAACAGTAGCATTGCACAGATGAAACATTCAGATTATTAATTGTTAGTTAACCATAGTTTAAAAAAAAAATTCAAAGATTATCAAATTATTGGACTAAAAGCTAGTCATACAACAGAAGAATCAGCAGACCTGCAAATATGGCACTAGTCTCCGTTCCCTGAGTCCCATCAGGGTTGGATAGAGTGAAGAGCTCGTAAATGTCATTAGTTTTGAAGAACCGTCTTTGTTTGGGGTCCTTCAGAACACGGTTGGTCAGAAACTGTTTGAAGATTTGCCTGAACGATAAAATATAAAATGATAGATTATACGTTTGTGGGTAAGCATTTCCTCAGCAGGCAACCCCGACCTACTCTCACCCGAGAGCAGTATGGCTGCTGGATGAGGATATTAGGTCATATCATTACAAAGAACAAAGATCTATTACGATATCGAAAGAGACTGATATCCAACCATTAACAAATCACGCTGACTGTAGTTAACCTCACTATTGTACGTATCAAAATAGAATCCCGGCACTTGCCTTTTTGGAGGCACTTTACAGCCCAAACCTGAACAGAGCAACAGTTTAGAAATCCTAGACTGGCCATTTAATAATGCAGCAAAGCTTTTCAATTACTGAGTACTGAGATAGTGCACATAGTAATACGGCAGTTATGTGAGTAATTAGCCATGTCGTTACAGAAGAATATCCATGACTGTGTGAAGTCAACGAGAAAGAACACCAAAACAAGACTGTGTGTGATTAAAGCAACTGCACAATCACATGTGAAGTATGAAGTTTTAAATTCTTTGTGATCATATATCAAGTGTGAAGAAGTGCTTACAGCAAAACACAACTTTTTAATTTAAAAAAAACAAACAAAAAAACAGCTTTGTCAGTGCATCCATTTGACCTGTGGTAGATTTTCTCCTCGATGGTCCCAGCAGTCAGCAGCCTGTAGATGGTGACTTGCTGCGTCTGACCGATTCTCCATGCTCGCTCCCGTGCCTATGCACAACACAGAGCATAAAATAAATGATTAGGGTGGATCATTTTAAAGCACACAGTACAGTAAGTAAACAAGCGATGTAAAGAGTAAGTAAAAAGCAGGAAAATACTGATATCAAACTGGTAATGAATAATTTTGTTTAAAAAAAAAACCCAAAAAAAACCCAAAAAAATCATGTCCACAGTAAATGTTTTCTTTGAACTATTTTATGTGTGTGTGTGTGTGTGTGTGTGTGTCTCCAACCTGTGTGTCGGTGCTGGGGTTCCAGTCTGGGTCGTAGATGATGACTCTGTTGGCTCCAGTGAGATTGACTCCCAGACCTCCAACTCTAGTGGTCAACAGGAAGATAAAAATGGACCTGTCCTGTAAAAACAAGAGATAATTGTATTAAACTCATTCAAATGTCTGTTGTTAATGAAACTAACAATTTTCTATTCATGAGGCTTATCGATGGAGATATGATATGAAATTCACAAATTAGTACCTCAAAATTTAAGACATTATTCTCCTGTCCTCTGATTTAAAACTGCATTTAGGGAGAATCAAGTAGCCAAACCTAAACTAACTTCCAGCACAGGCATCTTTGCTTGGATTTCAGCTACATTTCTGATACTGTGATAATATTATTGTAGATCCAGTATAACGAGATGCTCATCTCAAGAATTGAGTTAATGTATATTATTGGATCTACGATGATTATTATCAAAGTTTACGTCTGGCTATTTAATTCTCCCGAAATTGGGATTTAGGAGAACAATGTTAACAACATTCAATTTAAAAATGCTGATTTGTAGATTTCACTATCATTTCCAGATTGCACACTATGGTGTTTTCTTATGAAGATTCATTGAAATTGTAAGACTGCTTAAAAATATTTTACTACAAAGAAAATAAGGTAAAAACAGGGTGAACAACAGATTGTCATCAATTAGTGTTTTCACCCCAGGGTGAGCAGGTTTCCACTGAAGTATTTTCCCTCAGGAGAGGATTTCCAGGGGAAACACTCAGCGCCATTAGAGATGACTAATCCTTACCTCGTTGTAGCGTGCGATGAGGGGCTGTCGGGAGGCTATGGCCGTAGTACCGTCCATTTTCACATATGAGTAGTTATTCTCCCTTACAAACACCTCCAAGATCTCCAACATCTGGGAGGGAGGGAAGGAGAGAGAGAGAGAGAGACAGAGAGAGGAACTGAGGTTTGGATTATCTCTAACAGGATTAGAGCAGATTAATATTACATGGACAGAGATACCGACAGGGAAGGTCTCAGGTTCCCTCTGAGGTATAATCTCATTGGTATTGACTACAACAGCTGGGGCCTCTCTCACATACACTCCCTCTCTGTCTCACACACACAAACACACACACGTTTTACAGACACACGGGTCGGTTCTAGGTAGACAATAACGCAATGAAGAGACAATCCACTGGCTATGACAACTCGGGATGTTAAATGTAGTCAAGAAACAGCATATCTTGCCTATGCAAACATCCATCTACACGCATGGATACTCCAGATTCTGACTAAGCATCTACAAAAATAATTGTCTATTATTTTAGAAACGCAATCGATAGGTGAATCAGAAAGCGACAGCAATGTTTTCCTAACCTGTCTGGACTGAGTGAAGAGCAGGACTCTGTGGCCCTGTTTGAACCAGAGGCGCAGCAGTGACTCCACCACCATCAGCTTGCCTGAGCGTTTCCAGAAGCCAAAGTGTTCCTCCTCAGTCAATTGGTCCTCTGGGATGCCCCTCAGGATCCGCGGGCCGCCCGAGAACAAGTCCGGGTGGTTACACATCTTACGCAGTGCTATCAAACCTGAAAATACCTAAACAACACAAAACACAGGCTCTAACAGATTGTCTCCCACACACACACACACACACACACACACACACACACACACACACACACACTCCTGGTGACTAACACCCTACTGCCTAACTTTAGAGACTGGTATTAAAGGTTGGTACAGATTTTACGGCATATTACAGCATTGCACCTTTAAACAAATAAATGCATTTACTTTAGTCTATAAGAATGAGTTAAATAATTTATCTACGGACAATAAAGGTTGTGTTTCTTGATGAAGGCCCAACGGTCACTGCATTAGTAATGCTGGTTAATGGGCCGAGAGTGACCACTGAGTATGTCTGTGAAAGTGAGTGTGTGCGCACGCGTGTGTGTGTGTGTAATCTGCTGTGGTCACCCCTGGCTCTCTGACCATGTCCATTTGGGTCGGTGGTGATGAATGGCTGGTAAGAGAGTCTCTCTCTCCAGGGTAGGTCTGGCTAATGTGAGAAGACCAACTCTACAAGCTCCTTAAAGAGACTGTCATAAAGAATACTAGGCTCAAGCTATTAAGAGTATAATAACATTTACGCAGTTTAAAAAAAGCTAATTACGCCACTTCAAGGTGTTGATCTCTGAAGTGTACAGGAGAGAGCAGTGAATTAAAAAAAAAAAAAAGAAAAAAGCAAATGAATGTCTGTGAATGAGTAATGAATAAGACATGTCTTGTTCCTGGAAGTCTTCTCCCTGACTGCCAGTTTTGTCCTCCTTTTCTTTGTTACGAGGCGCGGGGAATAAGTACATGAACGCAGTGGACGCTGTTCTACCTTTACCTCTCGTGAAGGTTACCTGCATGTCGCCATTTAGGATCTGGTAGACCTCTTTGGAATCCAGGAAGCTCTGATACACCTGCCGCTGCTCCTCTGTCAACCTGCAAAACAGAACCTATAGACACACACACACACACAGTCACATACAGGGCAGTGTAAGAGTGTGTAATGAGCAGTGAACATCCGCTTTAAAACCCCTTGATGAAGTGGAGTGTGCGGGTAGAGAAATGAGAGGGAAGCAATGTGTTTTTAGGAGCCACTGCTGTCCCGAGGGACTGGCTTAATGAGCTGAAGTGGACTGGGGAGTCAACCAGCGTCAGCCACAAGGGCAGACCAGAGACCGACCACCTTAATGAATACCTGCTCCTTTTACTTTACTAGGACTTTATTATCTGGCTTCACCTGACAAGGGGCGATGCACATTCATCAACTTCTCCTTAGATGTGGCACGTACAGTCACATCCAATCAAACAAACACCTCCCCAGTTAAGAGATGCAGGCAAGAGAGTCTGTTCAATAGTTAGACAGAACGGGGTCAAATGTCCTCAGATGTCACGAATACCTGTTCATTTTTGTCAGGTAAGGAGAGGTTGGCCTTGACATCCGCTTTCATCCGTCTGAGCAAGTAAGGGTTTATGGTATCCCTCAGCACACAGGCGCACTTATACGCCGTCTGGACCTGAAAATGTACAAGATACAGTTAAACACTAACGTTTACAGAAACATCCCAGTAGGAACAAATTGATTTTCAGACAAAAAGGAACATACAATTCAGAGTCTCGAACAATCACTTTGACTCTCACACCTGTCAGTGTGCATGTATCCTGGGGCACGATTGTCGTTTAGCCCCTCTTACCCCCTTCTCTCATCACCTCCCTCTGTCCCTTTCAGCAGAATGAGCCATTAAACATTGATCAGAGTGCTGTTGGTCTCAAGGGACGGAGCCCTCCTCTTTCATCAGTACTGCTGGCCTGCTCCATTTGAAACGGAGGGGGTGCTCAACACTCACCCCATGCTAGCAGCCCCCCCTGCAAATGGTCTGCTACACCTCATCCATGGGGCAGGGCTAAAGGCCAGTTAGCCTTTTAAACATTAACTCACTGGGGTCCACAGAGGGATCAAAGAAACCCTTGGCAAAGCTGGAGGGGACAATAACACGCTGGGATATAGGGCTCACCGGAGCTCAGAGCGGAAGAGAAGGACAAGATCTAGTGATCTCTGCCTAAGCTGCTGAGTGGATTCATATAGGGGTGTAAACTAATGCTTCAGTAATGGATCCCACATCCACCCACCCCCACGCACATAGAGTTTTTACATACATATAGACACACATACACAAGAACATCAGCTGAGCTTTGCTGCTGTGAGAATTTCAAGAAGAAGATAAGGCAGTAGAGCTCAGCCCGCTCTGACCATTTAATAACATCAATAATTAGTAAAGGTTTTTATTATCGACAGCGGAAGAAGCATCAATAGCCATCTTAAATAATTAAATCCATACAGTCAGTGGATTATTAACGATTGGACACTAATGACAAAGGGCTACAATTTAGCTCACTGGCTCTCCACTTTAGCCTCTCCCGCTCTCACACACTGGGGATGTACTGCAGTCCCTATAAATGTATCTACATTACTGCACTTGATTGCTCTGTTGTTCCACCATCTCTCTCTTTCTATCTTTCCTCCATCAACCTCTTCATTATCATTTACAGGGAACTCATGGCAAAAGCTTTAGCATGTGTGTGACTAGTTTCCCTTGTTCTTTATTCAGTCTGTGTGCGTACATGTACATGTGGCGTTTGTGTGTGTTCCAATACCTGTACAGGTGAGGCATTGCTATAGCCTCCCATGGTGATAGGCACAGAGAACTGCTCCATGAAGACAGGAAGAGTGCCCAGCTTGCCGGGGAAGACAAAGTCAAACAGAGACCACAGCTCCTTCAAGTTGTTCTGCATGGGAGAGCCTGACAGGATGAACCTGTGGGGAGTACGGAACTGGAGAGAGGGAAAGAGAAGATATGACTGATATTCTTCAAATATGATGTCCTAGTATGTGTGAACATTTGTAATGACTAGTGTGTGTGTGTGTGTGTGTGTGTGTGTGTGTGTGCCCCCCCAAACTTGTGTTTGGAAAAGAAGGAACTCAAACTTTTCTTTTGGGGATACACTTCAAACTTTTCTCAGTTTAAATGAATTCACAAACAATAGTCTTTACTGCTGGCTGGAGCTTTCTGGTGTTGTGGTTGGAGGTTTGTGTTGTGTGTGTGTGTGTGTGTGTGTGTGTGTGTGTGTGTGTGTGCGTGTGCGTGTGCGTACCTGTTTGCTGGCAGTGGTAACTCCAGAGTTTGGGTTCCTAATCTTGTGGCCCTCGTCCAGTATAACATAGTGCCAGTCATAGCGCTGCAGGGAGTCCTGCATGATCCTCACTGCTGAATACGAGGTGATCAGGATACCGTGACACGCCACTATCTCTGGAATCAGCTTCTCCTGTACACAAAAAAAAAAAACACACAAACCTCTGTCAGTGCTATTCATGAACATCTCTTGTGGCTATCAATTAAAGAGTGTGTATGCATAGCATCTTCATCTGTGCGGGTCAAGGAGAGAGTGGGGGGGGTTAGGAGCCGACACTGCATAAACAGACCTCTGGTGCCCCCCAGAGGAAAAAAATACACTGTAGAGAACATCTAGCTCAATACATGATATATCATCCAGCACCACACACACACACACATGCGCCTACCTTGTTGCTGGTGAAGGATCCTGTTTCGTGTAGAACAGCGACTCTGAATGGAGGCCACCAGGTGTGGAACTCCTTCACCCACTGGTGCATGACCGTAGCCGGGCACACGATGACTGTAGGACCCAGACCCACATACCTACAACCAAACACACACAGCAGAGAGATGTTTAAAGCCAAAGCTATAGTGGTAATGTTCTCTCGAACCTACGATTATGCTGGGCAACAGCGGAACTGAGGGCTCGTAGCGTTTTGGATAGCCTCAGCAATTCAGTAGTAAATTACAGTCATCATTTAGGCTATATGCCAAATTTGAGAAAATCATTTTACAATAACTAAGTGAATGAAAATATGCTTGGTGTGCATGTATGATGTGTGACGCATTTGAGGGTGAGGGAGATAGAGGGAGGTGTACGGGTATTATAATGCACCCGAATGATCTTTCTACAAAGACTAGGTCCATTGATGCCTCCCTCTGCCTTACAAATGAGAGAGGCGGAGCAAAAGGACATGCTCAACTCCTCTGTGAAAATTTACAAGATCTCTACCTTACACAGAAACACACACACACACACAGACACTAATGGGCTGGTATGAACCTCTGCTTGGTGGAAGCTATTGATACTGGGCCATAATTGAGTTTGCAAGCAATCAATTTGTGGGCGTCTGCAGTAGACAGAGTATTGACCATCAGGGAGGCTCCACCCACTGAACGCATGAGTGTCATTCTGTGCATTAAAACCGGATTATCGCCGCCACTGTGTCATGTTTATCAGTGTTTGATTTGTAGCCCCGCACCCACACCCCTCAATTTCATGAGGCTGTCTGAGATCCCTTTTAAGTGGCCATGAAGAGTCTCACACACACACACACACACACACACACGCACACACACGCACTCTTTTCTCTGATGTCTGCAGTAAGAAAGTGAGGAGTCTGATAATTGAAACATGTTTAATAATTCAGACAAAAACTCTCAAGCAGAAATCCCCCTGATCAAATATTCATACTACACAGACACACAGTCTCTGTCCACAGCTTGTGTGTGTGTGTGTGTATGGGCTTCTGTAGGTATATATGTGTGTGTACCTGTAGTTGGACCCTCTGGTCCTCAGTTTGCTGTAGCTCAGTCCAGCCAGAAAGCTGATGACCTCGATGGTTTTACCCAATCCCATCTCATCTCCCAGGATGCCGCCTGCCTGCTGACAGTGGAGTTCCCACATCCACCGCACACCTGTCTGCTGGTACCTGACCAGACGAAACACACACACACACACACACACACACACACACACAAAACTTAGAGAACAAGCAGATCCAAGTACACACATGCGGCAGGGTGGCCTATTGATTCAACTGCACCCCGGGTTCAAGCCCCCTTGTAGGTAAACATCCCCTCTACTAAGTGTCACTGAGCAAATCACTGAATCACTACCAGCTCCATGGGCGCTGTTCTGCTGCTGAGCCTGTGCTCGCAAGCAAAAAAATAATAATTTCCCTGTCGGATTATTATTATTACATCCTCACAAAAAAAAACACTTCCTAATCACAAAGCTTACGGTGTTTTGCTGAATTAATCATTAAACTTATCAGTATCATCTCAGGACAAAGGGTGTTAAGAGCAGAGGGTGTGACGTACAATAGGGCACCAGAGAAACATAAACATCATAATAAATGCTTCATAGCGATGAGTCATTTGCAATCACTTCCTTAGTTGAATGAGAATACAATGATTAAAATAGGCCATTTGTCAGAGACCCTATATGTGATTCTCAATACAACAGGTTCCACGTACTTGAAGAGTTTCTTCCAGAGGAAACCAGGCACTTTGAATCCCTCATCAAACTCTGCATCGCTGTCATCCGTCTCCTCCTCGCCTCTTTCTCTCTTCTCCTCCCTTTCTCGAAGACGCTGCCTCCTCCATCTCCTGTTAAAGGAATGTGTATAGTCAGGGTCAACTTACAGCACACACAGAGGGTAATAACAGCGGGTTTCTGGATGTTATTCCCAAGATGTCAGAGGATTCAATCAATATTTGTGAATATGGACAACTCTCTCTGAGCTAGAATACATAGAACGAAGACGATTTGCTTAATCTCTAGACCAGAGAACCAAGACTCAACGACACTGCCAAGAGTGGGAGGCTGACATTGGGAATTCGTTGAGTTGTTACACCCAAATTTTTGTTTCATTTCAGTAAAAAGCTCTTATTCAAAAAATAAACCCTGCAGAAAAGTATAAAAATAATTTATTGCTAGCAATGTCACTGGTCCACAAAGTGCTGCTTGACATTACAGATCAAAGTGTAGACTCTCTTGTTTCGTAGTCTTGGGATAGACTTCAAAAGGGAGCGAGATATTTCAGGTGAATTCCATTTTACATTGGATTAGATATTCTACTTCCACCTCTTCTGGCCAGTGGTTTATTTTAAGACTCGCCTACACAGGTGTATGGGATGCATGTTTTGAGTTGTGGGTATTCCCTGTGAGCAGTGGAACATCTACAGCAAAAAGGGAAATGTAAAGGAGAGCAGTTTTAATAGAACAGGAGAGAGGGCAGTTAGAGGCACAGTCGTCGTGCAGCAAATGAAGATTGATACAGACAATTAGTAGTGCGAGTTCCCCAGAAAGGTGTAGGGTGGAGAGGATAAGAATCCATCTTCATTTGGGCCTGGTCCTGTCACCCTGCCACGAAACTGGTCCTTTAGCTGGGCCTGGGAGACCACATTCTCTAATTAAGTCAAGACTAAGCATTGGTTCAGTTAATTACACTTTTCTTCCCTCACTCCAATCCCCCACCCACCACCCAACTACAAATACCTCCCCCCACTAATAATATCATTCCTCATATAAGCTAACCTCACCATCCATGCCGTGTCAATGCTGTTGAATTGACATTCCATCACTGTAGTGTGGAAAAAGGACACATGCCAACACAATTTATTTGGCAGCTATAAATATGAAATCTCATTAGGGCTGCTCTTCCATTAATTTGAGCATTAGAGTGAGTGAGTGTATAAAACCATGTGCAGGAGGATAATTAGGCCAGTGTGAGAGCAGAGAGAGAAGAGGAGCAGGGAACGAATTTGCTTAGTCAAGAAACAGCTGCCAATCTCATCTGGGATTAACTCTGCTCCGGCACTATGGAGCCAGCAGAAACCAACTGGTTCCCCTAACTAAAGGGAATAACAATAACACAGTTGCCTCACTGTGATTACAAATGTGCTCAATAGTTAAAGGCCCAATCTGGTGTTTGTTGAGCGTGTCATTTATGGGCACGGATGTCTATATTCCTCAAAGAGTAAGATTTGCTGATGAAAAATGTGCTTTTGCTTTTTTCACACCCAACCATAACTCTAAACACACATCTGCTCCACTCCAGTGTTTATAAATGAAGCAAATGTGAACAACGTAAAAGAAGCAAATGTGAACAATTTTGTTGTGTTAGTTATATGTTAGTTAAATCTATCCAAAAGTGTTTCCAGGAACTATACAAGTGATGTTGTTTATAGCAGTAAGTAAAAGTATCACACCTTATTCTCTGTTTGTAGAACTGCACATCTCCATCATCTTTGCATTTTCTCTCTTTTCCCTTCTTCCTATTATCCTCCTCATCTTCTGAACTGTCAGGACAGTACTCCTCCTCACTCTCTTCCCTTTTCTTCCCCTTCTTCCTTCCTCTTCCCTCAGTCTTTCTCTTGTAGGGCTTCAACCCATACTCGTCATCATCGCCCTCCTCCCCAAATCCCTCCTCCATGGCTTCTCTTTCCTCTCGGTCAGGATCTATGCCCTCGTCACTGGGCAGATACTCTGACCCCTCGCTATCAGTCTCCTCTCCCTCAGCGTGATGCTTTCTCCTGGGCTTAGGGAGCTGGGGCTCAGCCTTGGGCCGAGCCTTAGGGTGGGCTCTCAGAGCAACTCTCTGGAGCTTACGCATGTGCTTCTGCAGCTTTGTATCCCTGGAGGAGGCAACTCCATTGGTTTTCTTCTTGTCCTCCTTGCCGGGAATGAGCCCAGAGCTCTTCTTCCTCTTTAGAGGAGGGGGCCTCTTCCTGTCTGTAGCTAACTTGGCCTGGTCAGTCAAATACTGGTCGAAGGCCGAGTTCTCAGCTAGCATCACTTTTCGAGGCTCCTTCTTTTTCTCCTTCTGAGGGATCCGCGTTCCAAAGGGAGTCATGTGACCTGTCCGGATAAGCTCCTCCCATTCTGTCTCCTGAGCCGGCATGAGCATGCTGCCCAGTGTGGACGGCCCAGCTTCTAGTAGAACACACACACACACACACACACAACATGCAGGGTTAGACACAGGGCCGTCATGTACCGGGTCTTTGGTTGCACAGTTACAGCGACAGCAACTGCAACTACACTCGCAAGTTCACTCAACCCACCCACCCACCCACTCACCTTCCTCCTCATCTTCCTCTGCCAGTAGCTCAGCCTCAACTCTCAGGGTGTCCTCTCCTCCCAGTACAGCCTGTAGTCTCCTCTGTTTAGCTCTGATCTTCTTCAGCTGCTTCTCCTACAGAGATTAAAAGGGGCATTCATTCTCAACATTGCCATCATCATCATGGATGGTTTACTGTTTATTCCTCTATGGGACTTTTGTCTTGTTGGGATCCTATGTCATAGTCTTAATGGCACCTCATATTCTAGTTAATTTAAGGATAAAGTTCAAAAGGAATTCTCAATACAACAATATCAAGTAAATTGCTATCACTTTAATGCAAGAATGTTTTTTCTTTTACCTTATTCTCTTTCTGTCGTTTGACAGACTCAATCTTCCGACTGATGTCTTTGCTGGAGGCAGCATAGGGAGACAGCTGCTCTATAATCTTGTTGATATGTTTTAGAGCTGCTGAAACAGACCTGAAACACATTCAGTGAAACAGTGTTATAGTTAGCAGTGCCCTTAAGATTTAGTTTTTCTGTGAAGTGTCTTGTGAAAAACACTGTAAAGCAAGGCAAGTTGCTGTGTTCTGTGTTTGTTTACAGTTTATTTGTCATCTCTATCTTTTCACCTACTTGATAAACTTCAAGTCATCAATATAACAATTTGTGAATTTGAAATAACTTGCTGACATTCATTAAGCAATGGGAGGGTTTTATATGTACATTACAAGTCTAGTGAGTGGTCAAAAATGCAAGCAGTTACAGTTCAGGGTCATGCTGATTCTACCAAAAATGTCAAAGTCCTGGAGGAACTGAATAATCATCACATAGATAGATAGATACTTTATTGATCCCCGGGGGGAAATTCTGGAGTTACAGCAGCATAACAGTATCAACAAGAAACAGAATGTACAAAATACACAGGCAGGGTACAAAATATAAAGGCCTAAATGCTAAATACTAAAAAACTATGTTACGAGGTAGAACCAGGATGTACAGCAGAAGTGCAGGAATGAATGGGAATGGATAAAGTGGATAAAGTGCAGGGCAGTGGCAATGAATGAATGTGAAAGAGAATGAATAAAGTGCAGGGTGCTAGGTGATAAGTGGTGAGGTCCTCAGTTGAGCTGTACATTTTGCACTATCAGTGCATTATGGGCCTATCTGTCTTCAGAGCAGATGGAAAAAAAGAAATCACACTAATTTCACTATACACTCTTATTCCATTAAATTCACATGTTAGTAATTTTACTGATCCAGAGTGACCCTTCCTGCTCACTTACAATTCAGTGTCTTCCACAAGGACACTTCGACAGAGCACATGGCTGTTGCTGACAAGGAACTCGCCCCCCACCCCCCACATCTCCCTTACCTGACATCATCTAGCACAGACTGGTACTCCTTCTCAGCCTCTGCCTTGGCAGCAGCCTGGCTAGCCTCCTGGATGGCCTGGTCCACTTGCTGCAGGACACCCTGCTCCAGAACATCCTGGTCATACACAGCCACCCCCAGGCCCTGCAGTTCATCTGCTCCAGAGCTGGCAGATGCTGCTTGGATACGCTGCCGGTTGATCTGCAGCAACGCTCCAGGCCTCTTGCCACCTGTACATATAGGAGAATATATATGATGCAGGCTTGAAATGACCAGGTATTATTGTTTTTCTTTGTCCTCTTTGTCAAAACACTTTGCGAGTCAATGTGAGAGTTTAAAACCATAAATGATCTACATCTCTACTCTCTCCATACAGGAAGTAGTTGTGGCCTCATTGTTGTTTAGCTTACCACTATCACCCTCCCCAGGTCCAGTGTTGTCAGGATAGGCTGCCGCAGCCTCAGAGCCCTGGCTGTTGTCAGGAATGGAGCAGACCGCTGAGCCTCTGTTGGCCCCATCCTCCTCTGTCCCTCCCGGGGTGAGGGCAGCACTGGCCGGGCTGGAGAGGGAAGAGGGCACCTGGTCCTCTCTACCATCTACTGGCATGGTGGAGCAACTGCACACCGGCAGCGTCAGTCAATCAGCTGTCAAAATATAACAGACAATATGCCTATTAGTGGTCTGGGAATTAGTGAGCTGTGGCTAACCAGTCAGAGCCATGTCTCTGCTGAGCCTTTATGCCTTTAGATAAAATGTACTTATTTTTACCAATCTTCGCTAACGTTACCTAACCCTGCAAGCACAGTGCTCTAGTTAGCTAACTCGATTAACGTTAACTAACGACCGGTAATGTAACTAATAATGTAACTAATAATGTAACTAATGCTTATTAATGTTTTCGAAAGCGTGTAAGCGGTGGAAAACATCCCATACTCCCCATTGTCACCAAAGAAAACATTAAAAGTAATGGTTTGGTTATAGCGTTC
This sequence comes from Hoplostethus atlanticus, assembly GCA_034670405.1. Classification (NCBI taxonomy): domain Eukaryota; kingdom Metazoa; phylum Chordata; class Actinopteri; order Trachichthyiformes; family Trachichthyidae; genus Hoplostethus; species Hoplostethus atlanticus. Next base: position 2,797,306 of record JAXDDX010000050.1, read on the forward strand.
AGGTCGAGGTAGTTTCAAAACATCAGAATTCACCCCAGCCGTCTATTGTTTACATGGCTAGGCTAGCCTGCTAAGCTAAGTGAGCTACACATCACCAGCTGTCCTGCATTAGCGACCAGTTACAGGGTCCAATGGAGCTACAAACGGAGGCAAGTACATCAAGCAGCGACCATATCATTAGTGGCATTTGTTTGTCAGTAAACCATACCGGAGTGTCGGAATGATCGGTAAAAATAATACTTACAAGACGTGCCGTTACACAACATCACTGACTTCATTCATAACATGTTGGCTGCCAGGCTGCTCTTTTTCCGGTGTAAACCAAAGAAGACATGCTCTACCCTGTTTAATGATTAACTTGTTAGACAGCGCCCTCTGGTGGTTCAGAGCTGCAGGGTCTCACAGCCCTCTAGATGGCGCCGTGTAGCCACATAAAATATTCTCAGGCATAGTTGCAGTACAGCCGTCCAAGCCTGTGATTGGACCTCCCAGTCAATTGAAAATCTGCTGGACCACATTTGGATTTGTAGGGTGATTTTTCCTCCTTCTGCCTGGCTTGTCGAATCTGCAGAATAGTTGTTCTGCATGGGAAAGCCTGACAGGATGAACCTGTGGGGAGTACGGAACTGGAGAGAGGGAAAGAGAAGATATGACTGATATTCTTCAAATATGATGTCCTAGTATGTGTTAACATTTGTAATGAGTAGTGTTGTGTGTGTGTGTGTGTGTGTGTGTGTGTGTGTGTGTGCTGTGTCCCCCAAACTTGTGTTTGGAAAACAAGGAACTTCTTTCTCAAACTTTTCTTTTGGGGATGCACTTCAAACTTTTCTCAGTTTAAATTAATTCACAACAATAGTCTTTACTGCTGGCTGGAGCTTTCTGGTGTTGTGGTTGGAGGTTTGCGTTTTTGTGTGTGTGTGTGTGTGTGTGTGTGTGTGTGGTGCAGTGCAGTGCAGGTAATTTCAACCTATCTATCTACCGGTCTACCTTTAACTTGTATTTATATTTGATTTATATTTGCATTTATATTATAGGTAGGTAATTAAATAGGTCATTCCAAAATTTGAGTTTCTCTGAGAGGCGTCAATCTCTGTGTCTTCTAGGTCGATTTTACAGAATGCTTGCATGGACATTGCAAATATGAGCAGTGCCAAATACTTGACTTGCATTTCCAAGGAAGTTTATTTCAGTGTCTTGAAAAAATAAATGAAGGACTTAATTAAAAAATCTTCCCCGCATTGTACTGATTTGTCTGTGAAAGGGCAGCAGTATTTCCAAACAGTGTTATTTGTTCAAATAGACAAATCTATATAGGGATACAGATATTGCATTCTGTCACCCTGAGATAACCTGTTGGCTTGGAAAGAAGATGAAGACACTGGTCTGTTTGCTTTATCAGTAAATGTGTGTCACCCTCAATGAAACCTCCAGAGTAATGATTTCAATAAAAATGCTTAAATAAAAGAAAAATGTGACGCAAAACAAGAATACTCTGCAGATGAAGTATGTTAGATGTGTGATTAGCAGAATACGTCTGATCAGACACAATGTTTTCTGTTTTAGGTTTTTACTCTGGGTAGCTGCCATATAGGAGATAAGGAGGCAATGTAACTCAAATAAACCAAAATAAATCAAGCTGATGATTAATCGCCTGTGGTGAGAAATACAGTCATACTGTTGGCTCACTGTTGTGCAAGGGTGACCTGGGGTCTCTCTGTCTCTCTCCTCCACCTCCTCTTCTCGTAAATGAGTAACCGTAAATGCTGAGTAGATATTCCCATGCAAGAGGAGGAGATAATACATGAGAATAACCACAAATTCAGAGTGTTATTGTGAGTAGGGTATGCAGAGTTAGAAAGAGCTACTAATAGGAATCTCGTTGTGGTTCAGTGGGTGAATTACGAGCTGTGTTAAGAAGGCCGCTGCCAAGCCGACACCCCCACCTGTTCCACCCAGTTACACACACACACACACACACTCACCTCCGCCACATGGGAAACACACCTTCCACTCCCTAACACTAAGTCATCTACCTGTCCTCTCTACCTCACACTCAGCCTCATAGCTCACCCAGAGCAGCAGCCTTCATCGAATGATCATAGGTGAGAAGCGGGAGGAAAGGGAGGGCTGAAGGGATATCTGAGGGAGGGTCTCTGTGTATAATAGCTGTGTTGTCTGTACATTATAACGTAAGGGAGGCTGGCCAATAGACCACACCAAGCCCACAGGATTTACAAGGTGGCAAAGTTGTCCATCTTCTACTTTATGTGTGTGTGCATTCATGTGTGAAGCATGTGGATGTGTGATGAATCCAGCCTCTTTGTATGCAAGTGCCAGTAGATTTATTGAGTGTAGGGGGTAGAGCGCAAATCCTACTGGGCACAGTGGTGTAGCGTTAACACTGCCGGGGCGTACTCCACTCGGCCCTGACAGTAGAATAACAAGCCAAATTAGATTTAAGGAGAGAACATTAGAGGATATAAGTGGACATGATCGCCTCTCAGAGGGTCTTTCAGTAGAGTTATGGTTCCACAACATATCCAGTTGTTCTGAGCGTAAGGGGCAGAGGAACAAGCCGCTGTAGCTACACTTCCATAGGTGATAGTGTGGAGTGTGGTGTATGAAGGTGGCTTTCCGCCATTGAACCAGTACCTGCAACACCTACCTGGAGTATCTGCGCTACACTTAACATACATTCATGTGTTGATGCATGAGAGGAAATGTCTGATAACTTTTCCTGACCCTATTAAAGAAAAAATCCACCCACGGACACATGAGACACACTGTTGCTAAGCTAACACGGAATCCCTCCCCCTCTGATAGCTTCCTATTTTCTCGGAATGATTTCATGTCCTTTTTTAGTCAGAAAATCACGCTGATTAGAGATGAGATCACCAGTACACTCTCTACTGGCGGTGCCGTCTCACCCCTGAAAAGTCCACTTGGTGTTCCCTGGGCTGAATGTCTTTTCTCACAGTTTGATTTAGTTTCCTTAGACTCTCTCACCAAGCTATAACTCTGTCTTCGAAACCCACGACCTGCATGCTTGACCCTCTACCTGCTAAACTGCTTAAAGAAGTATTCCCTATCTAGGACCCTCCATTCTCTATATGATCAATCAGTCGCTCTCCACTGGCACGGTGCCCTCCGCCTTTAAAACGGCGATTGTTAGACATAGCACTTATTGACGAACTTACCGAGTACTTAACTATTGCATAATTGGTATCTCTCCATACGACCATAGATCATTAACAAATTTTTGTGGTAAAAAATAACCCTACCCTTCCATCTGAGCTTGCACATTAACGAATCACTAAATGTAAAGCGTTTGTTACTATGCTTCGCAATTTGCAAATCGACCTATGACTAACTGAGGCAGCCTGAAATTTTAGTCATGCGTATTGTATATCCTCATGAATCGATTATTTGACCATAGCCCTTTCTTGGGGTCTTACCTACTTGGAACGCATCTTAAAAAACTACTACAACTGGTCCCAAATGCTGACCTGCACACGAATTCCTGCACCAAAACATAGAATATTCGCACCAATATAACATCAAACCATCCTGCACCTCATTAACACCATCAAGGCATTGACCAAACTATCAGGCACAGGTGTGACTTTTAGTAGATGCACTTTGTTACTTACATATTAATTCATTAAACTTGGGATCGGCCCCATGCCGTCACTAATAGTTTTATCACTCGATTTGCAAAATTGACTATTAAACCATTTATACAACCGCCAGATCGTAGCCCTTTTCTCGGGCTTACTACTGGCACTAAAAAAACTAAACTGCAGGAATCTGCTGCCGTTCTGACCTGGTCGCCTAAACTCCCATCGCTCATTACACTGCTACCAATTCAAGGCAGGTTATTAGAAAATCTTACATGGTGCACAACGAGATTAAACCTTATACTACTCTTTCAGACCGCTGGGACTGTCTATCCTACTTCAGGTAACAGAGTCTTAGCTCCCTATCTCTAGCGCTGCCTCATAGAGGCAGCTCTATCGAAGTCTTACGTCAAGCTAAAAACCCATTTATTCTCTCTGTCATTTGACCAGCCTTGAGGGAGTGGCTCAGTCTCTTCTCAGAGTAAGGCTAGACCAGTTAGCTCATCCTAGATCAGGGTCCTGCCGATGGATACTAGCATCCTGCCTACATGTCCTATTCTCCTGGTCTACCTGCTCCTGTCCACTGACGCTGGTCATGTTTGTCTGTGTGAGTGAGAGTGTGTGTATGGGTGTGTGTGGGTGAGTCTCCTATCTGTTCCAGGCCGCAGCCCGGCAGAGTTGGCGTCTGGTTGGTCCACCCCCCCCCCCCCCCCCCCCCCTCCTAGGACGATGCTGACTGAGCGGACGTTGCGTTCTCCTATCTGGGCAGTGTTGGCGCCTGCATGGTCCCCTAGTCCTATGATGACACTGACTGAGTTGCAGTTGCTGTGATGCCGCCCCATCAGATCTGGATGTCCCACCAAAATAAACTTTCATATATTGTGTATACGCTGCTTGCCCAAACTCGGCATCTATTGCACGCCCAACCGTCCTGGTAGGGGGATCCCTCTCTGAGTAGCCCCTCCCAAGGTTTCTCCCAATTTTCCCAGTGAGGGTTTGTGGGAGTTTTTCCTTGTCCTCTGTGAGGGTCTAAGGCTGGGGGATGTCGTGTACTAACCATTTATTATTTTCACATGTTGGGCACTGTGAAGCCCTTAGAGACTGTAACGGTGATTAAGGGCTATACAAATAAATGTGATTTGATTTGATTTGATTTGATGAGTTATTACCTCTGCCAAGGAGGTTATGTTTTTGCCCCAGGTAGTTAGTTTGCTTCTCTCTGAGTGCCTTCTAGTTGTGTGATGAGTGTTGTAATGTACTTTTGTGGTGTATCTTTTTCCTCTCAACTTGCCTCATCTACTTCAGTTAGTGGTTTCCTACGTTTCTCAGAATGACTTTTGACAAACCCCAGAGAACTAGTTGCATTCAGCTGTGGGTGATGCTTGTAGGTGGAGAGAGCGATAGTGATAGCAAGAGAGCGAGAGTTTATATCGTGGAGACATGACTTGGTATCTATTTCTCTTCTACGATGGATTTCTCCCTTTATGATTGTTGAACGTAATATCGTAATACGTAATACGTAATAATATCTCAAACGAATCCTTGCTCTTTGTTTCTGAGACTGAAACCAAAACCTGACGTTTACCATTCATCAAACTCCATTGTAGCTGCACTGGAAATGTCTTGATGTGAAATCACGTCTACATTTGGTCAGTTATACACGGGCATAATAAAGGATGTTTTAGGATGGATTTTTCCTTTGAGCTTACATGACTAAGCTATGAAACATTCTGAGTTTGTGATCCTTCTGTGCCCTGATTGGTTGTTGTTCTGCTACAATGGATTGTGATTGACTCAACATTGATCTAAATGTGATTCAGCTGTACTTGATTTTACCTCGCTGATGATGGCTTTTCTCGCTGAAGTGCGTTACTGTCTCGAGGCGTGTGCCCTAATAAATCACCTATGAAATGCAAGTGTTGTGTTGTGGGTTTTTTTCCTTCAAATTTTGCATGTGCTACATCACTCTTTTTGGTGTAGTCATATTGGATTTGATGTTTTTTGGCTCAACACGCCTTGTACAAGAATTCCATTGTTGAAGCATACTTTTTCCCCCCTCACACATGCTCAAGGGTTTTTGACAATTCTGTTGTTGAGCCTGTGGTTGGGCTATTTTTCAAGGCAGGCATTTACACATGCAAAAGCTGTTATATCTTCTAACATGTAAACACATGAACAAGTACAAAATAAATCTAGGGTTAGGGTTAGCATTACACCTACACTAAATGTGTCTAACGCCTGTTTCTCCGTTGTAAGTCAATGTGAATTCTTGGCATAAAATAGGTGTGATCTTATAGAGGTCTGGTCTGATACTAGGTAGGTGTTAAAGGTAATGGATCTAGGATATTGTCCGTCATGGAACTTCATAAGCTATACACACACACACACACACACGCACACATGTATGCAAGCATGTATGACACAGAGAGGACACTGTATATCACATCTTGTGCACACACACCTGCCATTAAATCATTTGCATCCTAGCAGAGTGCGGTGATGTCTTCATTTTTGTAGTTGTCACATTTCCGGTTGGGTTGAATGAAGTGTACAAGGTCTAACATAGAAGAGATGAGAGCAATCATGTTCTGTTTAGCCACAGACTGGTTGATAAATCAACGAGTAATGCCTCATCATGTCTTTATTAATGTATATTCAAACCCATACTATACTCAGGCAGCACTAATGCCTCACATATGTTCCCCTGTCCCAGTTAGTACACGTCTGTGTGTGTGTCTGATAGTAATTACAAGGGTGGGCTAGGTTCTCATCGGAGTGCATCAGACCACCGCCGGGCTGCAGGAGATGTCCAATACATCTGCGAGTGATTTAGTTGAACAGCAGGTGTGTGTGCATATGTATTTCTTAGTGCACATGCTCACCTGTCAGCTGGGCACTACTGTGCTCCTATAAATGTCCTGATGAAATTCAGTCTGGGCGTTGAACTATCCCATTTATTGAGCTGAAGCACAGGTTCAGTGTGGTTCCCAGTGTCTGTAGGGACACATTCAGCATATATGTTGGCTCTGACCAGGCCTGTTCATACATTCACATCTGTCTGATTCTCCCAGCCCAGGTCATGTCGACACGTCACAGGGTGTTCACGCAGAGAAGTGTATACAGCAGACCTCAAACACAGCTGGACCAACCACACCAGAGAGAATCAGGACTAGGCCTGCGTGGTACACTGACAGGTCAAATGAAACCGCCAGAACCGCAATGTGGACTCCATGGACCGCGTGTGCATGTGCGTGCCCATGCTTTCATGTGTGTGTGTTGTGTTTGGTTGTGTGCGCGTATTGTTTGCATGTCTGTGTGTGCGTGTCTCCGGTGATAAATACAGTCTCTTCTCAGACGTGGCTTGCAGGACCCCAGCTAGTGATAGCTGCAGACCACAACAGTGGGATCAGGAATATTTTGGTGATACCCAGTGGCAGCGGTGCCCTTACACAGAGCACTGGCTGAAATATGAGCTACCACAGCTGGAAAGACTTCAGTGGAGCAGATGTAGAGATGGCTAGATTGGTGTTCCTGCAGGATGTGAGACAGTAATAACAACAGTGACTTTACACTCTAAATTGAGGCTTATTTGACTTTACAGGGGATCCATTTTGCATCAGAAAAAAATTGATTAAGATGCACTGAACGCAAAGATCAATAATCTTTGAAAAACATAAAAACTATCTTTTGTAATGTGCCTGTTTTTCCACGTTGGTTTGTTGAAGCAGAAATACCTTGTTGGCAATAAACTTCCTCTGTGAGGTCTTAAAGACAGGGAGCAGATAGGGAGGCTCCACATGGGAGGAGATGAATCAACAACTAGTAAAAAGTAAACTTCCTACGACAGGAAAACTTCCAGTCTGGTAGGTTTTGTCTGTTTCCCGAGTGGTTAGAGCTGAGTTATGACCCCTGTGGTACCTCACAGGCAGGAGAGAGGTGGGCTCTGACAACCTTTATCTCCAGAGAGTTGCTGTGGCCTTTTTGTGCAACTCCAGAAGTCAAAACAGTATCTCAACCGATTCAATGTTTGTTTGTGCGTATGCATGTATGTGTGCGTGAATGTGTGTATGTGTATGTGTGTACGCGAGTGCGTGCATGTGAGTGTGTGTGAGTCCCAGTCAAAGTGATGTATGGCTCCCAGGGGTCCACCTGTTTTATGCTGCACTGCCATATGATGTGTGTCTGTGGACAGAGTGGAGTTACCATCATCACCCCCCCCCTCCATCCACCGCTCATACCACTTTTCTTCTCCAGACCTCTTGTTCTAACATAACATTTGATGGCTTTACTTTCATAATATATTGGAACACAAAAGAGTCTTTCTCCAACCACACAATGAAGATAAATGAATATTGACAAATGCCATTATCCATAAATATACCCTATATGTGTTGATCTATAATATACAACCATTCACTGTCACATCTACAATGTTTCCAAATGTCAAATACAATTATACTCAAATTCCCCGACTTTTATTTGGCTGTAAGTTTTGATTTTCTGTGGCTTTCGATGCTAACCGTCTGAGTCAGATTCCTCACATTACCCTGTAGTACTAGATTAGGTTTGGTACTACTTCACCCACAAGGCACACAGCTATAGAAAACATTAGAACAGCTCTATTGTTTATATGTTTGTTCTCTGTCTAATCAGAACCATGTGTCCCATCATGGAGAATGTGCACTGAACACACACCACTGTAACTAGGGGACCTCTGCACACCACAGCCCTTGCCCACTGCGCCATTAGCTTTATGGGCATAATAACATCTCTCCAGTAAACCCTTGTGATAGACTGCAGCACATCAGTGATCGCGATGTGCTGAATCAGGGACCACACGGCAGTACAGTCATCATCATAGTGCATAGAGATGTAGAGGTGTAGTGTGATAGGCTTCTGTGTGCCTGGCTCATCTAAGGCAGTGGTTCTCAATCCTGATCCTCGGGACTCACTGCTGGTTTTCTATCCTACCAGCTAGTTAATTCAATTCACCTAGTGACCCAGGTGTAAAATGCTCAGATTAGATGGCTAGAATGAAACCCATCCGGACTCTGACTCCTGAGGACCGGGATTGAAAGCCACAGTGCAGGGAGGTGAACTTTCAGTTACCTTTATTCAGTGTTATGGATTTGTGAAATCTGGGAGCACTGCGCTTATTTCAGCAACATTTTATTGCTTTCAAAGTTTGATTTTGAGTTTGAGTTTGATTTTTCACTACCCTGAATCGGAGTTGGGACAAGCAGATCATGCCAAGAGGAAGAATTTTGGGACTGTAACAAGCTGGATGACAAGAGTTGGGTCAAGTCCAAAGTTCAACGCTCTCCCTTCCTCCCAGCGTATTGAGACATACTAGGTGTTCTGGGAACAGGAAGGAACTCATCTTTTCTTGCCAACTGTACACTTATATCCAGTATTGAGACCCTGGAGTGTTTAATGGTGGTGTCAAGCACAGTTGGTAAAAAGGATCCTCCCGATGACATAAATCATGTTCAGCATGAGAAATGTGCTTTGAACTCAACGGCTGAATTCAATATTTAATAACAGAGTTTTTTTAAGCAAACCCCCTCCAAGAATAGTTGTCTTATAATACAATTAGGGAACTCTCACACAGTTTAATGCACAATAGAGCATATTGTTGCTGTTGGGTGAAAAATGTTTCTCCAAAATATCAACATAACACAGCCTTGTTATTTAGCTTGTCAACAATGCATTTTTAGAATAGAATAGAATTTTCCCAACCAGTAGAGGACCATGTCATCCCTCAATTCAAGTGAAAACATGAATGTCAGCAGTATTGGAGTTAGGTTTTCATGTAACAGCAGCAGAATATTATTATATATAGTAAGATTTTTTAGAAATATCCTTCCTGAGGTTATCACTGAGACAGAAAGACTGACAGGCTGACTGACTGACGATGAGAATGTCTGATGTCATGTCAGTATCTGTTCATCTTAATAGTGACTGGTATTGTCATTGCATAGTCCTGGTCTAAGATGGTCTGTGTGCCTGTGTCTGCCAGTGTGTCTGCAAAGAAAAGTGAACTAAGATCAGACATTGATAAGAGGCAGAATGCTTTTTGTCTCTCTGGGCGTTGGACTCAAGGGAGCCCTTTGTCCATCATTCCCTCCCTCTGCCACTCCCTTTGCATGCCTTGTATGACAACCAACTGATTTACACCAGGCCTAAGGAGTTAGCGTAGGGACGATAGGCTGCTTGGGCAGCTCTCACTCTGTCAAGGCTTTGAGTGGTTGATTTACACCAGGGTAGGATCAGAGGGTGTTGAGCCCGAGGTTGGACCCAGGCCCCCATCTGTCCTGTGAGTCGTAAATTAGCCTTAGCTTTGTTAGCCACACACTCCACTCCTGCTGACCTTCTGCCACACTTACCCTTTATCCCCACGGACCTGGCCCCTGTCCTCACTCAGTATGATTAGAAGCACACCCCATGCCATGCAGCCGGACGCAAACGGAGCCGTGGCGCATATAGCAGTGGCTGCATTAAGGACAAAAACAGGAAGGCGTAACTGGCTGCCTGTCTGTCCCCAATGGACTGAACAGGAGAGAAACTACATCATTCTGCAAACGTACGGCATGCTGTCAGTTATTGTGGTGTGGATGTGGACAACAGAGCAAGTTTATTCAGAAGCTTTCAGAATGATCAGGTATTTATTTGAGATGTTTCTACTTTTACCTTGGTCAATTACACTTATGTTTCATACCCGGGTAACCCCTTTCTAACTAGCTGCTGGGGAGGTTCTGATGAGAAAAATTGACCAAATATGGGAAATATAATGCACACACAAGATTATTCAATCTCTTTAATGGACCAAATCAAATACATTGCCGTCTCTCGAGAGTCAATTTGTAATCCATGGCCTCAGAAGTATTTCCAGCTGCACCAAGACATCATGTGTGGGAGGCACTGCACATTCTTGTAAAACAACCCAATGATACCGAAACCTATCTGCAGAATATCAAATCCCATTCTTTCAGTTCAATGATGACTTGCCTGTTTTGATAATGAGTATTCTCTATCAGTTTCATATAGCTGCAGCCCCCTCTCTGCTGTCTGGTTTCTAGACGTTCAACAGAGACTTGGCTAATAGAGTCTACATCAGGACCTTATTATAAATGGCTTGTGTGTCCCATCAAAATAAAAAGTACATTGAATTAGCTGGGTAAGCACAAACACTACCGGGATATCCAGGTCTGAGTGGGACTGGGGTCGTGACCATTGTCTGGCCCTGTTTCAAGCAACTAAACACCTTTTGTCAGGAGGACACAGGACACATTCTAGCATAGCAGATTTATATACACCAAAGACAAATCCAGATGAATGAGGAGTGTGGCTGGGAAAGTCAAAGGCTGAGTCTGGAATAGATAGAGTGCCATGTCTGGGAGCCAAGAGTCTATCAGCCGCTATGCAACCCGATCTAATATCAGCTCAGGGCCAGAACCTAAAGGAGTTGTGTCAGTGAAGAAAAATACACGCTCTCTGGATATTACAGGCCATCGGGGAACATTAACGAGAGAAAGGGAATTTCTAAAACTGTAAAGTACCTGGGTTATTTTCTCCATGTGTTATTGTCTTCTCTCTGTGCCCTCCCGTCAACCACATCCTCTGTACTGTCAGTTCACACTTGAATACAAACAAGGGATGAAACCACGGAAAATATTGTTCCCTACCTCTGCCAACCATGTCCCCTACCTCCTCCTACCCACAACCATCCTTCCTTCCTGACTCTCCAAGCGCAGGTCTCTTGACTTCCTGTATCAAGTGATTGTCACATTGGATTTAAAGGAAGCAGACAGAGCCGCCTCAGTTATAAACGAGAGCAGTTAGGTGTTGATGCACAGACAGGTGCTACTTACCTTTAGGGGTTGTCAGCAGCATTCAGGAGCACATTTAGACCTATGTGCTTTATAGATACATCTACATTCTTGTGTTATTCATTGATTATGTTGTAAGTTGTCACTTCAATGAAGGAAGGTCTAACACCTTTTTTATAGAGTTTGTATAGTGATGTGTGCCTCTCTCTTCTTCTGTTCTGCTGCATAACTGTAATTTCCCCTCGGGGACAATAAAGAGCCATCTTGATCTTGATCTTGAACTTGAACTTGATCTTGATCTTGATCTTGACCAAAGCTGTTTCACCATTAATTATAAGCAGCATCCTCACTTATGCCCCAAGGCCGCTAGTTCACTGTTCTGTAATAACTCTAGTAAACATAACTATTTTCCCTCTATCAAGATTAATGATGTTTTTTAGATGTTTTCTGTATTTAGTTAAGGTCTCCATGGTATCTTTAATTATGGTCTTGTAGGGCACTGAACTTCCTCATGTCAGACCTCATGACTCCATTACCCATCCACCATTTGCCTGTAGTCTATGTTTAGTAACAAGTGCTTAAGGTCATACAGTATTTATTGTCACTCTTTCAGCACAGGTTATTGTGTTTCCTGTGACTCTCCGCCTTACTTGATATTATCCTGAGGGGAAGTAGTGATCCTGGTTGATGTAGGTCCTGTTACATGTTCAGGACATGCAGGGGAACTCCAAGCTGAGGACAGCAGTACAGGGTAATGGGGTAAAAACAAGAAAGGCGGTCTAAACAAATCCACTTCCAGTCCTGTAACTTGTAGCTACGAATGATGGACTTCTCTGCACTCTTTGCCTTAAATGTGTTTGTTCATACCAGTTAAGAATACATGAAGCAATAACTGCATATGAGCATTAGTCCAGACTGCAGTTTGCCCCTAGTTCATTTTGTTATAGGCTTTCCAAGTATGGATAACTGCTGGCTATCAGATGTCAACATCTGTCTTCTTATACCCACAAAACTGTGTGTTTTGCAGTTGTTTCCTGTAGTTGGTACGTTCCCACTCGTAACAAACCTCGCTGCAGTTCACTTGGAAGAGGATCAAGACCCGCATTTTCACGAGGTCTCAGTCTCGGTTATTTGGTACCACCTGAGTTTGAATGGCATTGTTCCCACCTATGCAAACGAACTGAAGTGAAAGAGTAAACGCTCCAGAGTTTGATTAAACCGATTAAACATGCTTGGTCTGAACACGCCCGTACAGTACAAGGCAGCTCCGGTGGTCACAGTGTTAATGCTGACTGAAAAAAATGCAACAATGAGGGTGACATTGAGAGCAGGAAATGTTTTGGGCTTCTCTCGTTCAGCAAGGTCAGCATAACTCATATCAAAGAAATGGTCTAACGTCATTTAAATGCTCCCCTGGCAGCGAGGCGATAGCAGGTGGTCTAAAATGAGAGGGCAGAAGACTCAGTAGGAAACACAGAGGAACAAGCTCATCGGACAAATGAGTGAGTGACTTCTGGACTGGTAATATGGTAATACACTTTAAAATGTGACTTTGGCTATCGATAGTAATCATCCTTAAGCCCCAAAGGCTTCTAAGTGTTTTTATACAAACTATGATGTATCGATTAGAAAGGCTGGTAACACTTTACAATAACCACCATTAATGAATACTGAATTAATCATCAGTCAATATATATTATTATGATTAAGTAACAACTAATTGATGATTAGTTTACTTCCTATATTTGTTAACTAATTAGTAATTTACTAAATTATATAGTGTACATTATTTAATCATTAATTAATGACATGTTAATAGATCAAATAACCATTTATAAGTTGTATCAAAACTGTTAAGAAATTATCTCAATGGTTAAATCCTTAAATGATTAACAATAATTTGTACAATCTAAATAAGTATAATGTTGTCCCCATTAATGAATCTGCACTTCATGTTTACATTACTGAATGGTTAATAAGTGGTTTATAAGACATAAATGAACATTATTTATAGACCCTCACTATAAAGTTGCAACTGATGTTTACAATGCTTAATAGTGGGTTAACATGCAGTTCTTAAACAAATGATTCATTATTTTGTCCCTTATTATAAACATGCATTTGATTACCTCTCAATATGGCAAAAGCCTAGTTAGTAACTAATCATCATTTAATTGTTAGTTAACCATTAATTAAGCCTGATCTAAGTCTATTGATTCATTAAAACAATTCTTTAGTAAGTTTTACGATCACTTGAAGCAGAAATGGGGGAAGTTGGGATGGACACACTTTTGTCAAATAATTAATAACGTAGGCTTGGCACGATCGGCCAACAACAGTTGAGAAGTGGCTTGGACATTGTGAAATGAAAAATATCTGTCTACCATGATCTCCCAGAAATATCAAACATGCTGATCCCTCCCATGTGTAAGGCACCAGTTGTGGTTATATGGTCATTACAGCATTAGCTGACACAAAAGAACAATAACAACTTGTCCAATATTATCAATTCCTGAAGGAGTTTTTCCATTTGTTTTTTTGATGATGCTATGTTGTACATTCAGCAAGCCTATTGATTTTCTTCAGCCCAGCTGATGGAAACACATCTAATTCCCTTTTTATTTTTGGTGACATTTCCAAAGTTTGGATAGAAAAATAGATTCATAGTTATATCCATCAGTTAAGACTCTGTCCTACTCACTGTCCCGTAGCAGATCCAGGGGCGCTATGTAACTGTGTGAGGTCTCACCTGCTCATCAGCTCTGATGCTTCGTTTCACATGGAGATGTGTTTGACTGACAATTACTAGTGAAAAGCAGCTAATTTAAAGTCTCCCGGAGGATCCTTCAGTCCTTCTACTCTGGAGCTGTAGAGAGCATCCTGACAGGAAGCATCACTGCCTGGTTTGGCAACAGCTCCGCTCAGGACAGGAAGGCTCTGCAGAGAGTAGTGCGTTCGGCTGAACGCACTATTGGAACTACACTCCCCACACTGCAGGACTTGTACACCAGGAGGTGCAGAACCAGAGCCTGCAGGATCATGAAGGATCCTCACCACCCCAACAACGGACTGTTTCAGCTGCTGCGGTCAGGCAAGCGCCTCCGTAGTCACGCTGCCAAAACAGAGAGACTGAGACGGAGTTTCTTTCCTCAGGCCATCAGGACTGTGAACTCTGACCTCACCAGGGCCCCCACCAAGACACACACACTGCCCCTCTTATGCACACACACACACTTAGGTAAAGACTACACATAATTTATAATTTATATTATATTATACATACAATTTCCCTTTTTTACTATATTTTTATAAAGTGCTCTTATTGTAAATATTGTGTTTTTTATATAGAGCTCTTAAAAACTGTGACATTGTAAATATTGTGTTGGTTTATTGTAAATAGTGTGAACCTGTTATTTTGCACATTTCTGCTGAGCATTGTCACTTTGCATTTCACTGCACACCTCGTGTGTGTATGTGACAATTAAACTTCTTGAATCTTGAATCTTGATTTAACATAGATAACATTTGTTGTTTAGATGTAAAATATTTTCTGTAAAACTGACAATTATTTGGCCCCTAGAGAGATGAAACACAGATGTTGGTTACGGTATGTAAGCTTTTCTGATCTGTTCTAATGTATCCATCTCATTTTGTTAGTCCGATAATAACAAAAAAGCTGAGGTAGTTCTCTGTGAATGTTGGCACAGTGTTCTCTCGGTTGTTTCAGAGAACTGGCGCACAGTGTGGATAATGTAGCCCAAAGCACAACAATTCTTGCTCTGACCACCTCCCTCCTTCAAGGGAAGCACTGCCACTCTTATAACACGGAATAAAAAACGTAAATGCTGTTCAATTGAGCTTTTGTTTTAAAGAACAAACGTTTATGCTGATGTAGTGACATGTCAAAAAAGTTGGCAATTCAAGAGATTCGCCTACGATTGCAACAAACTCTGGGATACACCTTAAGACACCGGCTGTGTGTATATAAAGCACCCATATGGAAAACATCAGAGCCACCTGGTAAGTTTGAATAGAGTGCACATTCTGGACTACAGGCTACTACGTGGTTCTCAGGGAAAAATACAGTGACATTTTTCCACACGCAATGAAATTTATGCATCCTAACTATAGATAAGGATGATACATGTAACTTTGTTGGCCGAAAATCTCCTCCAAGTAATGCCTTTCACTGTCTTGCATAGTAAGTCATTTCTAATAGGGCATAAAACACTAAGGATCATCATTATCTATGAGGAGGAGGAATTTTCACACTCTCCATAGGAAAACACCAAACTCCTCTTGCCCTTCTCCTCTCCCAGGTATTCAGACGTCCCGTGGTGACGTTGTTGACTCAGCTGGGGTCAGTCAAGTGCTGCTGTTAGAGAGGACCTCTCATTTGTCCTACCGTTATCCAGAAACAGCCCCTAAAACCTCTTAAGCCGCTCTTTATTATCCCTAACACTTACCAAAGACCACTCTCTGCCTTCCTTTTCTTGCTCTCTTTCCCCCTTCCTCTGCCTCTCCCTCAGGCTCCCGGTGCCTCTCCGTCTCTGTTTCTCTCCCTCGCTATTTCTCTCTCTCTCTTATTCAGTCTCTCTCTTGTTTAAATGCATGAGTGTCCATGTTTTCAGAGCCCCTGGGTGTGAGGTTATAGGTCAATGGGGCTCAGGGCTCCCGTATGGGCTATCCCCCCTGAAGGGTTTGGGTTCCAGGGACGACGTCTAAACATCCCCTCTTTTGCCAGGCAGTACATATCAGCCTGGAGGTCCAAGAAGTGTGTGTGTGTGTGTGTGTGTGTGTGTGTGTGTGTGTGTGTGTGTGTGTGTGTATCATGCATGTGAGTAACATACACCATTAGGCATACTGCTGCAGGCATAATTCTGCAATATAGCTGTTAGTAACATGACACCACAATTTTTCCAATATTCACCTTTTATTAATTAAATATCGGCTATTGTCCAGTCATGTCGTTCACTGCTGATAAGATGGAGGTTCCTCCCTGAGCACAGCTACATGAATTATGTTTTTGTGAATTATTTTTTAATTTAAAGACCTAATGTTTCCCCTACCATTGAATAGGTGTGGTAGAACACCTTTCTTCAAGGAGCTGATAACCCATATAAAAGAATTTCAGTAGTCAGGGTTTAAATGCAGAGTTACGTGGTCTGCATGCGGTTTGAGGCTTTTCCATACTGCCAAGAATAAAATTCTTGGGATAACACTGAATACTTTTCAATCAAAATTGAAAGATTTTGGCACAAAATCCGGCTATCAGCGACCTCAGTCTTCAAATATTGGTACTGGCCTTCAAAAACCTGTATCGGCCGTGACCAACAGTGGCTGGATAGTTAGAAGTGTTTGCCCAGTCAATGTGATCACTGTTCATATTTGTTGTACTGGAGCTACACATTGTGGCTGATTGCCATCCACAAGTGGCGTTTTGCTGTATGAGTAGATCAGTAGTACAACGCTGCTTGACAAATTCAAGTGATGCCTTCGGACTTAAACAGCAGTGACTGATAACATCCTCTGTCAATGCGAAAGACAAATACACAGCCCTTCCAACCCCCTGTGGTTGCATTTGAAAACAGATCCCCTCTCCCTCCCAGAGCTATAATAACAAACTCTCTGCTTTAACAGATATTGTGCTTCCCCAGAGAGCTCATCCCGCTCAGAGCAAGTGACCACAGCATTTTACCATCCGTTGGCTAGTGAATATGAACATATGGCCTGTTAATGCCTTTATAATAGGTAACAGCATGTTAAGCTTTGAAGTTATACAGGTCATTATCAGAGCAATGATGTATGTTCCAGAGATCTACATGTGTGTATGCATGCATGCGATGTGTGTATGTGTGTGTGTGTGTGTGTGTGTGTGTGCGTGTGTGTGTGTGAGAGAGAGTGTGGGTTTTATGCATGTACTGTATGTGTCTATGTTTCTGCTGTTCATTTTCCAAGAACAGCAGAAACCTAAACAGGGTTGGATCCCATCCTTTGGGGGTCAGTCTCTAAGGAGCAATCTTTCATTGGCAATTCCTTTTAAGTTAGTCTATTTGTTCTTTTTTCATGCTGAGTCCAGTGTTAGTTACCTCTCTTCAAAAATATCTCATTCTTTCCTTTTCACCAGTGGGACTAACCCTCAGTGGTAGCAGGTTAGATTGGTGTTCAGTAGCTGGTGCATCATTGTGGCTCGCCAGACCGGACTGGGAAATGCTTCCAGATCTCAGGGTCTGTGGTTGTCTGTAGAGAGAGAAGCTACTCGACAAGCACAATATTGTACAGAATACCACAGCTTTCTCCCAAGACCTTGTTCTCAATTTCGTTTAACGTTGTCATATATTTATTCACAATAACGTTCATCTTCACCAAACCTTCTGTTTTCATTTTCACAAAGGCTTAGATTTCCCATGTACTGTGATTCAGAAAGATTCCTTGCTGCTGAAGATGAAGGTCAAGGCGAAATATGTTTCACAATCTAATCCTCACCAACAGAAGACACAACAGGAATTTGGATGGAGGAGCATCACCGTCCAATTTTTACAGTGAGGCAATCATCATTAATTTTGCTTGATATAATCCTAATATGTATGTGGATGAGTTAGCACTATCTTGTTTGTTGGCATTTCCTTCAGACAAAAAAAAGGCAGTGGTGCATTTTTATCTCTGGGTCAACAGCCAAGAGCTTAGCATGAGAGCATGAGAACGTTGATGACTTTCATTGAGCAATGTGGGAAATGCCATGCTTTACTTAACACAAAGTGCTGGGAAACAATCCAGAATGAGTCTTAGATAGAGAAATGTCAGACTAAACATTGTATTTGCTTTCTCAGGAACACACTGAAATGTACTTCTGTTAGTAAAAAGGCACAAGACAGTGTCATACATATGATCCAACTTTTGAGATGTGTGTCCCCAATGAAATATCTTGATGTTTAAGTAAACTGCTGTACAGTTGTACTGCTCACTGTTTCTGTTTCTACACCTTTGAATTTGGTTTCACATTCATAAACACATTATATGCTGGGAGCCAAAGTAATGACTTTCTTAGAAATAGCACTGAGAGCAATTTTCTGGTCCGTCCCAGGAGTCAGCCAGCCAGGATAACATGGATGTGACCTTAAGCATTTTCTGGACCCCACTGTAATTACTGAATGGGACTGCAATAACTGCTCCACTCTCTGGAGTGGAATTAACAGGACCGGGAAGGTGTGAGATGCTCTTTCACCCCATAGGAAATTACACACAATGCAGCCACTTGTCTTCTTTCCTCCTCCTCTCGCACACGCTCTCTCTTTCTTTCTCTCTATGTCTCTCTCTATCACACAAACACAAACATGCATACATAAACACACACACACACACACACACACTAATGCTCACTCACTGACTGTAATAAGAGGTGTTTGAGATTAACCAATGGTGTTGCTGGATTCTTCCTTCCTTCTGTCATTCTACTTATATCTCCAACTCTCCTCTCTGTTACTGGGCTTATTCCTCCCCTTCTCCCATTTTTTACTCTCTCTCTCTCTCTTATTCCTTCTCTCTCCCTCTAAGTCTTCTAGAACTTCTTCAAAATGACTCGTTGGCTGAGTCATTTTCTCTGGAAAGAAAGCTCTCCTCTTGCTCTCCTCCTCCACATCCCACATCGTTCTCGGTTCTTCACCTTTAAATCATTACCTGAGTGCTCATGCCTCCTCCTTTACTGCTGATACTGACATATTTTCATCATCCTTTAACCTTAAAGCAGAGATATTTTACTTTAACAATCCCATTTTTTCTTTTCTGTATGGAGGATAAGCGTGTGAATAGTGTGATCAGCTTCTTTGTACAACACAGTTCACTGTCAGCAACTCATCTTCAGGACCAGCTATGCCTGACCAATTCACAGAGACAATTTACTCACAAGACAGAGATGAGGACTGAGACTATGCTATGGAACGGCTGTTAAAGATCTTAACACATAAAAAGCTTTTGTCTTGCAGTTTCGTTGCTTTGTTAGGTTTTGACAAAAATGAACCATAGCTTTCACTTTTGCTTCAACATAAATTGTGTTTGAAATTTCTTGTGTTACGTGTTGACAACAGTCATTTTCCCATTAACTTTTGAAGATTGGATGAAAGTAATAAAAACTTGCAGGCGGTCTATAGCTCAAATAAGCAATTGCCTTTTGCAATTGTATATTTAACTATCCATCAAAAGCTTATGGAGAAATGAATGCCAAAGCAATGCTCCTCACGGGCAAAATGATACTCCAAAAGCTAAGAGAAAACAGAGAGATTGGCTGCAACTGTGAAAATTACAGACCCTCAGAAGGTGGGCGGGGCCTCGTGTGCATGCATGCGGGTGTGTGCATGTCAGGAAAGAAGGAGGTTGTTTAAGTTGACATGGTTTTTTCACTAAGTGGCCTCGAGAAGCCTGCAGTAAGTGTGTAGGAGATGGAGATGCCTGCTATCTTGGTGGTACTTTGACAGAAACTGGGAACATCTGGAAATGCAGACCATTTAACAAGAACACTGGCTTCATTCTGGCATAAAAAAAAGGAGAGGAGTGTTTGCAGATTTACCTTGAATTGATGAATTAACAGATGTTCATTTTGTTGTTGTATTTAACACAGGGCTCTGCATTAGATTACACCGTCATCTTCTCAACCACAATCACACAACTTAAAGGGGGAGGAATGTATTCTGTGACCAGTCAGTGGGTTCATCTATCATGAGTAGAGCCCCTCATGTATTGTGAGAATTAAACGTTTCTCCAGAGTAGCTTCAGCTGTCTTGACTGTTGTGCCAGATCTAGTCCTCTGCTTTTACTTTACTGTGCTGTTCTTGCTACTGAGTCTTTGAATTAGGCCATGCAGTATAGGTTCTCATCACTTGAAAGACCAGACACTGTGGCTTCTCCAGCTGTGGCTTGGAAGGGAAGACACAGGAAGGAGAGGACAGCACAGCGCAGTTCAAGTGCATGTGACAGTCTGAGTTTGAGACAACACTGTATCACAATGCAACCTCTTGTTGCAGGTGCAGAGACAATTTTACCAGCTACACACATTCAGGGTGTTCAAGTTTCAAGCTTGGGAGACTGAGGGATCTGCATGTGTGTGTGTGTGTGTGTCTGGGTGGAGGGGAGGGGGGATGATAGTGACATAAATGAAGCAGCAACAAGGTGCCAACATCTATCATGGTTATGTGATGCTAGCATTAAAATAGCACATACACTGCCCTGTGTCCTCTGTTAAAGCTGAACCATTTTTGTGATTCTTAATTGTTCCCCTTGGGGACATTTCTCTTTTTGCTCAACCCCTCAAGGAGGTCAGAGGTCAGGGCCAGCTACAGAACAACAGGCCTGAAGCTGACAGGGATTCGGTGTCTTCTGCAGGGCGGATGCTTGCCCGACACGGGGGCTTGGTTAAAGGACTCCTTACTCATTACGCTACCCCACTGCCCTTCAGGAGATTAAGCCATTTATTGATGGGAGTATTCTGCAAGGTCAATCTGTTTCAAATTTCTGTGTCTTCTATATTCCTCATACTCATAACTCTATGAGTTTTTTGTCTTCTACAATCATCTATTTTAAGACTACACTATTAATGTGTTTAACTATTTATGGCTTCACTTTTGCTCTTCATCTTTTTCAACATACTTCAGATTTGATATAGCTAAGCACTTGGAGCGCTGACATTAATCCGAACCATGTGTTAGGCAGAGACACAAACAGACCAGAAAGTAACCTTCAGACTAATATCAGCTCTTATGTATGGCAGGCCAAACAGTTGCTCTGTAAAGCCATTAGTATTATAATTGTATTTATCCAATGCTAATATACCTATAATATATATATCTATAATATATGATATGATATATCTATAATATATCAGCATAATAATAATACAAATACCAGTTTTCCGGCTCTCCGTAGGTCAAGTTTATGGAGCTGTTAACAAATATCCTGTTTCAGCAGTAAAATATCACATATGACACTGTTATGGCCTTTGAATTATTTTTCAATATACTGTTTTCACATATTGTATATTTGTGGTCTAGAGTCTCAATGTGTGCCAATGTAAATAGACTGTTTTTTGAGGAGGCAGTGTTATACTGTACATTCATGATCACTCAACCAAGTTGAACGTTATTATCTGTGAAAAACTCCGTCATGATTTGTGTGCTTCCATAGAAAGGCCAAAGGCAGAAAAACAGTCCCTTAGCATGGACGCCAGATCTTTCAGCCAACTTCTTATTTGTCCTGTGGAGCAGTGTTGTAATACTCAAGTTCAAGGCTCATACTCATAACTAAACTTGGACTTAAGTTCCATGACCTGATACAACTTGGACTTGTCAGCAATACACCTACGCTTGAACACAGACTTGAACTTAGTCTCAGTTATGGTGTGCTGCTATAAACAGGCAGTAGCCATACATTGTGTTTCTTGTGTATTGGGGACAGAAATAAACAGCCAACTTGAGATCTCCTTTATGTATCTTACAATTCATAACAGATTGATAGAGAATTCCTTTCAGTCTGAGTATTAGAAAGCCTTTGTTCTGAATATGCTTGTGTTTCTTTGATGTGTTCTATGTAAACTACAACAGACAACTGGTTTGTCTGTGAGGTTACGTTCTCCTGAATATAACAGAAGATCTGATTCCAGGAAGGCCTACTTAAGTCAACCAGATGGATGAATACAAATGTACCAGGCAGACTGCAAGGTGGATGGTCTTTCATATTCCTCTGTGTTTATGGTTTTATCATGGCTTTATTCACTTCCTTGGTTTAGTTGGCTTTCCTTAGACATGTGTCTATGGCACTGCAGGGCAGGTTGTGAAAGACCAGAGGGATCTTTGCGATGTGAACTGTTTGGTTTGGCCTCCTCGCCGCTGCTCCTCAGGCCAAATGTGTACAGAATTTATTGAGTTGGCTCAGCTTTGGATAAGCTCTGGCAAGGTCCAGGATGTGAATGAAACTGGAAGTAATGTTCTTACTATCAACTTAGGCCATTAATGATTTTTTTAGAATTGGGATATGATGTGGCATCAGCTCAATTGTAGACTGACTTTTCACTTTCACTTTGAGACATGTTAAAGTGTTTATACTGATGTGCACCCAAATGTTACGATGATGCTGATTGCGGTTGTCAAATGACATCAAGCAGTTCTCACACTTACTGACAAATCTGATAATAATTATTGGTGTGATATTTTATGAGGTGGAATTACCTGCATAGTGATTCATGCTATGGTAGGTGTGACTCTCCCTCCTTTTCACATTAAAGGTGCACTTTATTGTTGTCTGGTGAGAGAAAATACTTTGTTTAGAGTTTATATGTGTTTACCATCCACCATCAGGTGATGCCTTTGGGAAACCAATGATCCAGTGTTGTATTATTTACAGCTCAAAATGGTGTAGATTAAATAATATAGAAATCAATACCTGACGCGTCAGTGAGGGATTCTGTTGGGAAAATGTAGTTCTTTAAAAATACGTAGAAGAGCAAATCGGCTATATACGATTTAAAATCAGGTCAAGGCATCGCAAACAACTATCTAATGAAACAAAGACAATCCTGAAATATTTCTGCGGGATCAATTACATCCAAAATAGCATTCAGATGTATTGTGGGTGAATTGACCCTTTAAGCCAGTTGTGTCTTTAGAGCACCTAATTTTTTGAGGATGATCAAAGATGATGAATGATATTCAGCATCAGACCTCCCTGTTTGTCGCATCTGGACAGCGTGCTTAAGTACTGAGTCACGCTGCAGCCCAACAGTAGGGTCTCTCATGGCGGCCGGCCTCATGGGAAAGAACCTCAGTGGTGTTTGGGCTGCAGCGTGTACAGTATGTCGGTTTCATCTCCAGATAATAGCGTAATCATTTCTTTCTTCTTTTGGTTAGTCACAGCCTTCGTGGCATTCTCTCTCAGTCTTTGGGTGTCGTGTGGCACTCTACATATGGGAAGACATGCACAACACCATTCATAGAGGCACCATGTATAGATCAACCAATCAGGACTTGGGTGATGATCCTGAAAGGAATGCAGAAGAAGGGAGAAGGGGTGCTTCGCTGGGCCCCACAGACCGAGCCCTCCTACTGTCCCCCGAGTCCCTCCAACTCAAAGCTCAGTCATTGGATCCTTTGTGTCTCATCTATACCTAAGATCCAAAATTCACTCTTTCATTAAATGGAGGCTCTGAATCACATTAAAGGAATTTGGACCGTAGTCGGTGTCATTGTGTGGAGACGAGGCCTCATGTCCACTCAATAATCCTCTCATCCAAACATCTGTGTGGAGATGGATGGCGTTGGGTCTTATAACCTCGGCTATATTAACACATGAAAGGTAGAGAGACTGCAGGAGGGCTATTTTAACCATTCCCAGAGGCCCCTCTATTAGCCTCCCATTCATTCTCAAACAGACACACACATGCCGCTGTTATTACACACTCCACGATGGTCACTTTCAACATCCATCGCAATAACAAACTCTTCAGAGACATTCGGTTGAGTCATTTTGTCATAATTGTGATTAATGTCCTGGTGGGTCACTGGCAGTGTTAAGGCAATTAGCAACACTCAGTGGCCCCCTACACACAATCAGCAAGTCATTTACAAATCATTACAAGGGATTTTTCAGAACAAGAGTGTGTGTTGCAGTAATGTGCAACAGGTCATCTGATATGAGAACAGATATGACTGCTAATGTTTCCCTTGGGGATTGTGGTTTTGGTGCACACGCTGCCCCAGGGCAGTGGCCTGGTCTGGGACAGGGGGTAAATAACAACGGTCACATCCAGGGGGACTGGGAGGTGAGCTTTGGATGAGAGAGATCAGTAGCCCTGGATACACTCACTTCCCAGACATACAGGCAGACACACAAACACACAGATCCACCCTCCAAAGTATTATAGGGGTTTGTTGACGAGACGCAAGAGAACATTATGAGAGACCCAGTGTTTGTTTACAGTAAATGTACTGTAGACAATTGAGATGATATATTACTTCATGAGTCCCATTAATAGGCCTCTCTCTCTTAGACCCAACTCTGTGTCAAACACTAGTGAGAAGAAAAGGGCGCCCTAGCAGATCAGCAGGCTAAGGTTCATAGCATGTTCTTGCAATATTGCTGGGTTTAAATCTTTAATCTAACCTCAACATATGTCACACGTCATCCTCCTCTCTTTCTTGCCGCTCCCCACTATATCATCTTACAAAGCAGGGTGCCTTAGTGATAAAGGAAACCACCCTTCAGCTGGAAGCCCGAAGATCAATCCCACATGACAGCAGGCATCCACCCTGCGTGCCATTGAGCAAAACACTGAATCCCTACCAGCTCCAGTGGCACTGACCTGCAGTTGACCCTGTGCTCTGACCTATCTAAAGCGGAAATGGCAACTTTCCCCAATAGAGATCAATAGAGTATCACAAAAAGGAAATTCCTTGAAATATTTAAAAAAAAGAGCAAAATAAAAGATTTACGTTTAACACATGATTTACGTTTAACATGTCTGTGTCATTTAGAGTGTTAATCCCAGCAGATTACACAGTTGTACTGCCATAAACACTTTATTCAGTCCACGCTGACTAACAGCTTTTTAGGCCCCGCTGAAAGGCTGGTAGAGATGGCCAGGATGCAAACGTGACTATGATGGCCAGATAGTAATATCTCTTATTATTAGAGTCTGACTTGGAATTACAGAAACACGATATCCAGGGAGTCAGCAGCAGCCACGCACATTCACAATCATTTTCATGAACATTTTTGCCTTTTGCTTATGTGTGGGAATTGCAACTATAGGGAATGTGGAGGGACTATAGGGAAGACAGTATCATCCAAAAAGCATGTAAACCAGCTTCCTTTTTTTCATGTGCATTGGAGCAACCCAAGCAAATGTGATCAGACTGCACCACCGAATCCAGAAGCAGGCAGAAACCCATTCTGCAAGTGCAAATGATTCACACAGTTTAAGATTACAAGTGGTTGGTAATTGGTTTAGCAATAGTTTTCAATCGCCTCCTAGAGATTATTGTGTCACAGTACTTCACTCCTCCATGGTCTCACCGCAGCGATGAGGGTGTGTCTGTGCTCTGACTGCTGAATAAGCATCAGAGGGCAATTTTCCTGATCCTGTGACATTCTGGTGGTGACAAACTGTAAGGGCTGTTAAAGTGCTGTGTTCAGCTGCCAGCGCTGCTAGAGGTATGGAGCCAATGGTTTATGGTCTCGGAGCAGAGTGATGAGGTGACATCACACACGCGCGCGCACACACACACACACATAAAGTTGAGTTGGGGGCTCACCTAAGTTAACTTTACCACCTTGTAGGTTTTATTAAAAACTGATCTGACCAGGGAGAGAAATGTTCACTGGGGCTTTCTTTGACCGTCTTTCTATGACCTCCATGACACTCTGTCATACACAGACACCTACAAAGACTTTATATTTTCATACTCGACTTTTCATGATGAATAACCACTCAGAGCGGTCCCATTGGTTCAATAGCTCCACATCTGGGAACCTTTAGAGCTAACAGTGGAGGGAACATGTACGTCAAATGAGCAAGTCCTTTATTACTGTGTCATTCCTCGCATTTCAGATGACAAATCTCTATTCCTCTGTCAAGGTGTCAGTTCTTTTGTCTGGCAGTGTGGCTGAACTCAAAACCCCAATGGTGTTTTGAAGGCAATGCTGAATATGAATTTCATATGGCGTCTCCTGTGTTGCACATTCCATCGCCATTGAGCAAGCTCAACATCGTGCTGGTTGCATATCCTATAGCAGCTGAGTGGCCTGCAGATGTCCCCCTTCTTGGAATGGAATATTCTTAAACAGAGGAAAATACTTTTACTTCATTGTAATCTAAATTGGTTAAAATTCTGTAAATTGTAATCTATGAGTTTTGTTCCAAAGCAGTTGTATCTTGATTGGTTGATCTTTAAGGGATTTCTATCTCCAGCGGTACAGCAGTGAGTCAGTGCTGTGCAGATCTGCCTGCTTGTGTCTCAGGCGGTGAACATCTGAAGCACAGTGATGTCTGCAGTGTGTTTAGCTAGGCCAAGTGCCCACCTATCCTCAAGCACCCGCATGACACTGAAGATCACTTACGCAATCTGCCATTTTTTTATTGTTTTGTTCTGTTCCACTTCAGTGAACTTCATGTGCAAATGATAAGTTGCACAAGTATTAATTCCCTCACTTTAACACGCCATCTCATTTATGTGTGTGTGGTCTTTGTGGCCTATCTTTTAGTGGAGACTTGTGATGAGTTGAAGCATCTTTATATTGTATTGTATGCTGTAACTGTTTCTGAAACACAACATATTTTGTAGCTGTGCAAACAATATTTCCTGTTTTAGTCTGGAGTGAGACATATCTTCCAATATTTTACATTTCCCATTTATAGGGAAATGTGCACATAAACATATAAAGCTATGCAACCTAAACATTTTACATCCCTTTTTACTAGATCTTAAGCTTCCTGGCACCAGCCACACCACCTGCATAGTTTAACTTGTTGGCAGTAGTCCCATGAACATACTGAGTTATGGACTATTACAAACAACTGCTTTGCATTAGAGGAGATATCATATTTATATATGTGCCTGTGCAACCCACATTCCTCTCCTTCCGTTCAGCAAAAGAGAATCAGAGTGATGGAGGATACATATTGTAAGTGGAGAATCTGCATAGATGAAGGATATCAGTAGGCTACTTGTCTTAAAATGTTTAATCAAAATATACTGGGTGAACAATTTTTTAAAAGGTCTAACTTGGAATACAAACAGTTAATATAGAAAGGTATGAGGACCGGAAAATACATCATTCTGTAGGAGTGATAATACATCACATGATACAAGCTGCCTAACAGAATAATGTTCACATTATTGGGGAAGAAAAATTAAACCTGTGGATTACAGCAATAATGTTTAGGTGTAACACTATCAGTCCATTCAGCTACTGTTTCTGGTTCCTTTCCATTCCATATTGTGGCGCCAGAGCTAAATCAATGTCTTTATCTCTACCAAGAGTGCTGCTCTCTCTGCTTTTATCATCTCTGAATGGGACTTCAAAGCTGATCCGTCCGTCATTCATAGCCCGTTATCTCTCCCTGTTGTTCCATTCAGCGGTCACATATACTACTGTGGTCCACCTCACATACGCCCTTAGAGGAAAGTTAAAAGTTCATCCCTTTTAGCTCTAATGTTTTCCTAATGGCCACTTGTTGAGTTAATGGGTAAATAACAAGCAGGATCATTGTCCTTGCTTTTCATTTGCCCTTGTGAGTAAAGCTAAACACATGTTCTCACATCAAAGCTTCAGATTGTCCCTCTGGGCCACTAGTAAAGTAACGCTATGGTAGCTGTATGCTGGCGCTGAAACAGTCTCCTTTACATGTATAGGATACTGGACGCAATGCTGGAAAAGCATTTCTAAGATTTTGTCTAAGATTCCCTGTGATTCTGTGGCCTGCCTTATCTGTATAATTTGTGTGTGTGTGTGTGTGTGTATTTCTGATGAAAAAGATGGAAGATATAGGAAAATGTCCATGAAAATAGTGACCATAACATTAAGAAGAATACCTTTTACTGATTGACTGTATAACATTTTTACATTAAAATGTTCAATGGATGAATGGCTCATTTGTGATAATACAGTTACTTCATATAAATGTTTGGATTTAATATAATATATGGATGCATAAAAGAGTACAAAAATAAAATATTTGCATAACATACATTTTACATATGACAAGGAGGCTCATAATGAACAGGTGACATATCCCATGCTTAAAAAGTCACAGATGCAGCTAGACATTTCATTGATGATGGAAAAGAACAGAATGAAAAGAATGATATTAAAAAAAAAATTAAAAATTAAAATGTAATGGAAATAATTTCATGACCAGACTTAATGAG
Source organism: Hoplostethus atlanticus (assembly GCA_034670405.1). Taxonomy (NCBI): domain Eukaryota; kingdom Metazoa; phylum Chordata; class Actinopteri; order Trachichthyiformes; family Trachichthyidae; genus Hoplostethus; species Hoplostethus atlanticus. Next base: position 2,825,662 of record JAXDDX010000050.1, read on the forward strand.
CAACAGACTACGAGACTATTTCTATAAATTTGTTGTTGACAAATTAATACATTGGATATAAAGTGCATTGTTATCTGTACGACAGTGGTAGGTAGTCAGGCCCATGTACTACTACTACTACTACACTACTATTACTACTACTTCTAATACTACTACTTCTACTGCTGCTGCTGCTGCTGCTAGTATTACCATTGCCTCTCAAATGAACATAGTACTTTAACTACTGATGTGGTAACGGAGTTGTTGTCCTAAGCACAGCCTTCTATGAAATGGACATTCATAGTGGGTGTTCAGTTGGCATCGGGTGGATTCACTTGTTACATGCTGAATACACGGTGTCATAGTTTTGACACCGTTTGGTTAAACCACTAGTTGTGATTGTTGAACGGTTTATGAGTCCGGTAAAAAACACTGTCTACTTATTGGGCGTCAATTAACACTGCTCAGGGTCCAGATGTTCGGCAAGTCTCAGAGAACAAAGAAGCGGAGATGTTGGGTAACGGGAGGTCCGACAATCACAGCCACAGAACAGTGAAATTCAGGAATTCAGGAAATACTCTAGCTTTTTGGCATTATGATTTCCATGACAAAAGCAGTCTAATTGCCATTTTTACTAGGATCTTGGTCTTGGGTAGCTGGCACCCACTGAAATTCCACAGGGGCAATTAACTCCAAACTTTAAATAAAACTAGCCAAACTATGTGGCTCTGCACATTATTGAGTTTTCAAAAACAAAGGATACATTGTCGCTCCTTATTGTGTAAAGTTTAGAAAAGAGACAATGAGGATAAGGAGATGCCATGTTATACATCAGTTATAATAATCCATATTCTCTTGGCTCAGCTGACCACTAATAGTCTCCTGCTCAACAATTTCACAGAACCCTGCTTCTTTCGCCCAGTAAAGCTGGACGATAGTGGGGTGGGGTGGTGAATGCCGTTTCCCTCTCACTAACCTACATCTCTCCCCCTTATGCACTCTGACCCTGGGTTTGTCCAAATCCTAATTCCTAATTCCTAAATGACAGAGAAGCCAGCGGGACGAGAAAAGCTCCAAAAATAGCTCTTTACTGTCTAAGTCCAATAACAAAAAACGTATGTACATCATAGTTAGAAAAACATATACTCACACAGATATAATTGCACTTTGCGCTAACAACTGGAGTATCTATATAAGTGGTGAGAGTGGTGATGGTGAAGACGGTGACTGAGCTTGTGGATTGGTGGCCTTGGTGGCGAGACGTTGGTCGGTTCCATGCTGAGGGCCGCAGCATGGCAGGCAGGATAAGTGCTGTACTACATACCAGATGATCAAACACATTACACATGTTACATGTCTGCGGTGATGGTCCAAATCTTCGGCGATGGCTCAGGAGGATCTCTGCAGGCTTTCTAGTTGGCTTGTTTGGATCTCTTCATCCTGGAAGACAGAAGCACAGTTTGATTTGAGTTTTAGCGGGGAAAAACAGCCCTGAAGACTGCCATAGCATAGTACACATTTGGCTAGGACTATTCCTACTACAAAGGTGGTTGCTGGCTGCTACATAGACGGGACATCCCTGAGCGCAGTTTGTCAGCACCAAGAAGAGCGCAGACATCACCAAGGAAAACTCTTGACTTAAATGAGAAACAGCAAATGTGTATCCTGTACATAGTTCAAGCACTTGGCTGTTGACTCTTAGCAGTAAACACCATTTTAAAAATTTATGAGTATTTGTTCAGCTATGACTGGACACCAGTTAGATTGAGAGGAGGTAGAATTTGTTTGCCAAAACCCCCGGCGAAGGCAGCTGCTGCAATGTTACAGAGCCAAAACCCTTGCCTCCTAATCTTGAACTGCACTTTATGGCCTATTCAAGATAATTCATCTTTAGCTAGTTAATCTGTCCGCTCGTAGCCACAAGTCAGCTGGTCATTAGAGACTATTTTTTTGTCAATTGTTGGTCGATTTAGTTGTTCTTTCCAAGAGGATTTCCTGGGAAATTTTGAATGCATCGCTGGCAGCATAACAACACTCAAAAATACTTTTTTTTGATAAACCATAGATCAAAAGAGGTAATTTGCAGAACAACTGATGCAGAGTGATGTATACTCTGCAGCACCGTAATCATTGACAGTAGAATAGTAAACAGCTCTGTAGGCTAAATCTTTAACCACAAATCAATTAGTACAAAATAATTATAGTCTTAACCCCCAGGCAAACAAGCTGCATAAAGAGTCACTTAGACATGTGTACATTTCCACACGTAGTGAATACTTGTGTCCCTCCCCCTCGCATTGAAATTGGAAAAACATTACAGTAGGTCCATTCCAATGTGAATGGCCATCATCTACTTTCTACCTGGGCAGTTTTGTTATGCAGAGGACTGCTTCACGCCTTTACCTCTGCAAGACAAGGGCTCTACATTCATCTCTGAGACAGAGAGTCTGGCTGTGGGTGGACCAGTCAGTGAGTATTGAGTGTGGACATGTCTGAGCCTGGCACTAGATTGTGTTCATGAGATGTGAACATCCTCACCATCTCACAACTCGCTGTGTGCATTGTTGTATAAAGGTTGGTAGGGTTAATCTTGATCAGTACAGAACTCATCATCGGCTCCAATGAAAACATTGTTAAATTATCACATAGTCTCTACTCCCACGTAGTCATGCACCGGCATGTTCCAGATTAGGGCTCCAAATGAAATTGGGCAATTAGGAGCTGTCACTCTCACAATAGGCTACTGATAGGTGAAATACAAGTGCTCAAATGCGCATTTGCGCTGTTGCATGGCAGACAACCAATAGCAGGCAAACAACCAATAACAGGCAGATAACCAATAGCAGGCACCTGAACCTTGTATGACGCAACCACACATTATCCATGACCACAACTGATGATTTGTAGCCACTTACTTGTTGATAGCGTTCTTCAGGTATTGCTGCAGCCATCGGATCTCTGGGTTAACACACACCTCTTTGTTGGTCTTCAGCTTGGCACTGATCAGAAATGGGAAGGAAAAAGACTTGAGTATATACCATAGATAGACCTTAGTTAAAGTTAAAAAGAGACTACATTAGTGACATTAGGTATGTGAGTTAGAGAGCACACACTCTTAACACAGCAGTTTGCTTAACAATTATAGTTTGTGGTCTTGTTTCAATGTGACAAACATTTCCCCAGCATGAGATACTGTCACAGATATTTAAACAGTTGAAGAATACTATTCACATGCAGTTCTTGGGTTTTTACTGTAGTTTGGCATGTGACTCAATGTTTAAACATCCTATTAATGTACAGTAAAAGTACACTTAGTTAAAAGTTAGTATACTGAGGTTGACGCGTCCATCCTTTGACATATGGCTATTGGCTACTTTCTAAACCCAGAATAACCATGTGGCTATTTACAGAATGGGTCAAGAGTGGATCATATGTCTCCATCTGGGAGATCATGCCTCCTTCAGTTCATGTGCCCTATTCTTGAATAACTGAACAGATTTTGGATGGTGTGTGTGTCTTTATATAAGACCTGTCAATCTCTTTTTATCCTTTCTAGATGTAATTCTCCCTGAAGTTTTCCTGACTGTTTTATCAAAGTGTATCGATCTTGGGTTGTTGCTCATTTCCGTCTGTAAATTTTCTCCTCACAAGCCACGACACTGAATAATACCAGACTATAAGTTTATAAGCTCAGAATGAGGGGGAACACTGCGTGACAAGCAAATGAGAAGCAAACCAAATGACTTAAACCCACAATTATTGCTTTCCTGTTGGAGACAAAACCGCATCCAATTTCCATCCCCCTTTCACATTCACTCTCTCATACACAAATAGAGCACACTTCCTGTGGATGCGTCAGTGGGCCTGTGTTAAAAACCTGTGTGTGTTTGTGGGTGTGTGTGTGTCTGTCTAAGAGAAGAAAGTGAGAGAGGAGTGTGTGTACACATGCATGCACAGCTCCTTTCTCTGGCCCGTCATCGCCGGGAGATTGATGGTGAGAAATGTCCAACGAGGAGGAAACCTGTCTTCTATACTCCTTTAAAGAACCAGTGTGTGTGTGTGTGTGTGTGTGTGTGTGAGTGTGTGTGTGTGTGTGTCAGCCAGCATGTAGAAACAGTACTCACATCACTTGGAAGGGGCAGTTGGGTGTGTGTATGAACTTGAGCTCTCGGATGATACTTCGGGGGAGGCTACTGACTGTAGAGCGGCAATAGCATCTCTCCACCAGACTGATGGGCTTGGCTGAGGAGGGAAGAACAGAAGAACATTACTATACACAACCCACCAGATCCAGCAAAGCATGTTGGAGCCCAAATGTCAAATACATTGATAAAACATAAAAATAGATTAGATGAAACTTTAAAGATCACCCTGGGGCAATTGGGTTGTTGCATCAGCTACAGAATAGGACATCCTTAAGAATAAGACAATATAGATAACTGATGATAATACAAGTTATTACACAAACCGAACATCCTGAAATATAATTGAGCAAGCGTTGGCTATAAATCAGGATACAGTGTCTTCCTTGACAGATTTACAGGTTAAAGCAGATGTGGACATGTGCTGCTATTTCAATTATGGGAGGAATCAAATCAAACAAATCTAAAGAAATGTGTGGAAATATGCACTGTAGCTATTCGCATCAGATACAGATGAACCTTTAAAACCCAGCTGGTAACCAACATTTAATCTTTTTTTTTTTTAATCATTTCTATTAGATAGTATTTTCTTTAGCGCTGCGTTAGTCACTGCATGCACCATGGGAATATTTGTCCCGAATAAGCTTATATATAATATATCGGGAATTCTCGACCCACAACGGCTCAGATGTTACTGTGTATTGTCTGGTTCTTTTACCTCATACTTATAGATGCGCTTACATTCCCTTGCAACCTCAGATCCTTAAATTACAGTAAATATATAAGTTTTTTAAAGGTCGTAAACCAAAATGACATGAATCAGTTTTCCCCTTTGAAAACCCTAAAGGTCTTGAAATAATGCATAAAATCAGGAAGTGTTCATTCCTCATTTTACAATATACATTGATGCAGAATAATGAAGATTTGGATGCACAGAATAGTTTCATTTTATGTTTCCTGTCAATAAATACTGGGATGCAGGGCGCACACTGGATCAACGCACTTTCTAACGCCATTGATAGGGGATTTTACTGGTGACAAGACAGATGGTGAAGTGCCGCTATGGATTAAAACTCTATGCTAATTATTTTACACCTGATCTATTGATATTACCATGATAAAGAGCGCGACACCATGAGGTCACGTGACTGATGTCGCCGCATAGGCTAGCTAGGGCTTTGTCTTAGTACCTAATTTGTGCGTAATTAAGTGAAAACAAAGACCAGGACAAATACACACATTAATCAGTGATCCGACAGGGGTTTGCTGAAGGCCAGAGCCACATGGGCAACCTGCGTCTGTTTGTCCTTTACGCACGGCGGTGAACGCTTTTCACCACTCCGGAATAAGCTCAAAAATAAATAAAATGAAATAACCCTAACCCTTCATTTGATCAAAACGAGGGGGCGCAATCATGATGCATACAATTTTCATTTCCAAGAGTTATGGCCGTTGGAAATTATTTGAATAGTAGATTTTGTAGATACAATTTACAATAAGCCACCTCACCTAAAGTACGCAGAATTACAGTTAGTATAATTCTATTTTCCTTTATTTCTTTTAAGAAATTGAAGGATAATCAGGTGGGGAATAGATAAATGGGTAATAGGTAGACATTGATTTTAGCATCCTTCTCCATTCATGCATTTTATTTAATCTTTATTTAGCTTTAGAAATGCATACAAAAACTGACCTAGAATACTTTTTGAAAATCTATAGGACCCATCCTAACAGATCAGCTGCAACTATGAAATTAAAAAAACAACATTACATCTTCCACAACCTGCAAACATGCGTGTCTGCAAGTTTCACATCGATGGCAGCTCAAAACTCAAAATGACCCAAGCAAAACACGAAAGCAGTCTACCAGAAAATAATAATAAATTAATTTATAAGTCATACCTTGTGATGGAGGCGCATACATCGCCACTGTGAGCACAGCCACGACTGCCAGCAACTTCACGTCCATTCTGCGTTATTACCACCGTGCCTTGATCCTGCTCGGAGTAAAGTCCAGAGGACGCTATGACAGACAGGAGTGCGGTGGAGTGTTTAAATTAAGCACCACTGTCAAGCAAGACCGAATAAAAAATACCTATTCCGGTTAGGATTTTCAAAATAAAACCCACACCAGAATCGGAATCAGAAACCATGCCAAGTATGGTTGCATATAGGAATTTGCAAGGAATTGTGAACATGTTGCGACGTTTTTGAGTGAAACAGAGCATCAAAGTAAAACTAAATCAAGACATTAAAATACAATTGATATTTGTTCCCTAAAATGTCCGGAGCACCCCAATGGTTAATTATACTGTTTTTTCCATTGTGATATAGTTTACGCTCTTATTTTGACGGGAGATATTTTAGCTTCCGGTCTTAATCTGGTGCTCTCTGGCGTGTTTGACGCAGGCAGCTAAATTACGCATGGCGCACACCAGAAAGGCAGTAAACCGCAGCCCCTCCGAGACCCCCTCAGAGGGAGAAAGTAGGAGTGACTGCAGTGTGATTAATGACCCCACCCTCTGCTCTTGCTTACTTTATCAGGCGTTTTCACCTGAAACTAAACTAGTGGGGGAATAATCAGTGCTGTTCCTCAGCTATAGCTTTGGTGCAGTATGCAGTATTTTGTGGTTTTGGCATTGGTAACAAACTTTAAAATGATTTTATGGGACGTTTTTTTGCAACTGTTGCTATTACTTTAGGGTATAAGAAGATATGGGCCCACCAGGCACACACATTAGATATGCATTCTCCTCTGCTTTATATGGTCGCTTGAGCTTTTTTCTTAAGCTATGAAAAAGGAACAGGATACATTTTTGTGCATGTGTTTATTTTTAGTCATGGTTTTTCTTCTCTGAGACTGCATTGCCCCAAATTAATGTAAAGATAAAAGTGGAATTAGAAAGGAATCACATGATCATGAAGAGTTATATTACATCTGTGGCTCTCATAAATAGACACGAGAGATACAGTAACAACGTACAATCACAACATACACCTCCCAACTTGTGTTTGGAAAAGAGTGGAGCTCTTCTCAGTTGAAGTGAATCTCTAAACAATTGCCTTTATACCGCTGGCTGGAACTTTCCAGTCTTGTGGTTGCTGTGTGTCCGCATGTGTGTGTGTGTGTGCGCACGTATGTGTGTGCACATGCGCGTCCCCACTGTTGTGTTTGGGGGTTGGGGGTATTATTAGTGTGTTTAACGGGATGCAGATGTGAAGTCCGTCTCCAGACATTTGGCTTTTATCCTCCAGAGCAAACACTCCATTCATGTGTATGTGTGTGTCTGTGTGTGTGCGTGTGTGAGAGTGCATGTGTGCATGTCAGGAGTCTCTTCTTAACAAAGAGGAGATGTGAGATGTGAAGGTGAGTCCTGTCTTCATCTCACTGTATTGCTTGTCTGAAAAGGCTTTCGCAGATTTGTTAAAGTAAACAAAGTTGCAGTGTGCAATGCTACTATCCCAGGGCTGAAATCCCTGCACTTTCTAGAGAGAATAACAAAAGTTTGTGTTTATTTGGACTTAGTGTGTGTTTTCATAATTTTTTTGTGAATCATATAGAGTAACATGAATGATGTCCATAAGTGGTTAGTTTTATGGTTTATGTTTTCTATAACTGAGTTTTTATTCAGTGCAAACTGATCCTGTCATCACACCGTCCAGGGAAAGCAAACCACCTGCTGACAACACGGTTTAATATGAAAACGAGTGAGGAATAGGAATGGTGGAATATGGAGAGATACTGTGTTAGCCGCGTGGTCTATTTATGCCAAAGTATGTAGGTTATGACAGCAATCTGTCTCAATATGTTATTGTATGAAGAAAATAATGATTAGAAACTGCCTCCATAGAGTTGTTTTCCAAGCCCTTTATTATGCTAACCTATTTGGAAATGTGTATGTGTTTACATTTTTGTGTCTGTCTGTGTGTACACTATGTTTCATATGGTCCAGCGTATCTGTGGTGTGGTTGGATCTCAAATAGCTCGGAGCCAGTCGCTATGGATGATGCCATGGAGACAGACGAGACAGGAAAAAGACAGGGAGAATCAGCTGACAGCTGAATGGACAAAGACAACCATCAGACATATTGACTTCTCTCACAGGCCACGAAAGTGAAGTGTGTGTTTGTGTGTGTACGTGTGTGTGTGTGCATGTGTGAGAGAGGTCGAACAAGCAAAGAGAGAGGGAGCAAAGTATATGAGTCAGGCTCTCTCAGCTTGGAGTGAAAGGCGACTTCAGAGGGGTTCAGATCAAAGCAACCCGATCGCAACAGCCCATCAAACTGGTCAGTCTCATGTGTGATGCTTGGCATGTCATTACTATACTTGTTTTACATTTACTTCTCTAATACGTTACTACACACACACACGCAAACACTCACACACACACACACACACACACACACACACACACACACACACTTGTGCATGCTTGACAACAGAACAACCGTGTGCAGTTAGGTTTTCTCAAGTATAAACACAAATGGGATTCATTTCTTACAAACTCACACACAACTGAACACCATGAAACTTTTAAGTTATAAATGAATGACAACCTGTGACATGTTATGAGAGAAAAGTCACAGCAGCATATCCAAATATTTCAACATTCTGCCCTAAACAACGAGATTTAGTTTCTTCTGTTGAGGTGAATGGACTGCTGTAGGGTTATGTAAGAAGATTTGGCAGCACATCGTCTTGCCCCATTGTTTCATTCTTTGTTGCTTTAACAAGTTTGTGGTCTACCTCTTCCCAAAATATAACAGTCAGTTTTTTGCCCAATGCCAGGAATGGTTTACAAAAAGGGCTCAACAAGAGACCTGTGTCTTCTTTGGAACAGAAAGGGCAAACAAGTGTTGATAAACAAATAACACACACTTCCACAGACTGTTCCTGGGTCAGTCTGTGTTTGATTCATACAATGTGGTTTATGTGACAGAGGATAGGATGTCTTTTCAGTTATTGTTGCTCTGTGATCTGCAATCAGTTTTCCATTTGAGTTCACACAGCAGCAGCATTCCTCAGGGTGTAGGTTGACGATACAACCAATAATAATTACAATATAAAACACAATGCTGTGCAAATGTTCCTTCATATATATGTCTGGCTTTAATATATGGATGCATCAATAAAAAAAATAAATGTAAGAAATATGTGCATAATATTCATTGTGTGTGTGTGCGATGTTATTTGTCAGCGTGGTTATGGATTTGATTTGGGCACAGGTTGCACACATACTGAACATATGTGTTACCTGTTATGTCTGACAACCACTAACGTCTGTGCATTGTCCAGTGTATTTCCCTGAAGAGACAAGTGGCCTGTTACAGGTTGGTGTTGTGCTCTGTATCCCATTTGTCTGTCTGTCTGTCTTGGGAGGTCTCACTCCAGGGGTCCATCTCCTCCTCTCGGTGTGAGAGATTTGTTACTGTACCCTCAAAGACCATCGTAAGCCCTTCCTTGACTGTGTGTGTAAATCACACGTTGGGCATGGCAGGTGTCTTCAAGAATTACTGCACTTACTAACTTTGATCAAATCTCTCTCTCTCTCTCGCTCTCTCTCTCTCTCTCTCTCTCTCTCTCTCTCTCTCTCACACACACACACACAGTTCATTTCTCTCACTTCCCAAATCGTAAATTTTCGGACGGATCACACAAGCCGATGGGAAACATTACATTTTCTAACTCACACACATATCTCAGCCATAATAAAACTTTTATAGTGCACCCTATTGCCTAAAGGTTTTCTTTTCAAAATATTTAAAGAAATTCACATTACATGCCGCAGTAGAACAACACCGCGCTCCAAATGAATACACATGCAGTTGGTGATGAGGCGGAAAACGGGAATCTGTCACATGCCAACAGATTGCTAAACATTCCTTGAGTGCTATTCATCTTAAAAGAGAGACCATGTGACCCAGGGGGCAGGAGTATGGATGGGTGAGCGCATTATGGTGGAATGACCAGTTTCCATAGATCAGGTTTGGTTTGGGAACGTTCAGGCAACTGGCCTCAGTGGGGGCTCTGCCAGTGCTCCATTGTGGCTCTGTGGGGCTGAGGGCCTGCTGGCTGTGCCTTTGTCTGTCTTCCCCTATATCCTCCAGAGAGTCACGAGCCCTGTGCCTTCACACCACCATATGGACCACCTCAATGCACCGTCAACAAAGTCTTTAGCCACAGACGCTGAATCAAAGGAGAGACACTCGGCTGAACAATAACTTTCTAATCATCGGTAGGTTTCAAGATCCTCCCAATACGACAGGGCAATCTAATTTCCTGTTAAGCTCACCATATCACTCCCTCCACTACAGGCCTCATTTTAAAATTATGCAGCAATTAAAGTGAATCTCTGTTCTGTTGGTTTTATGGCTTCAGCTGTGTGGTGAGAGTTTAGGCCACCGATGGATTGAGCCACAGCTGGTGTTGAGGTGGGCTGGTTATCTCCGCTCAGAGAGAAGTATGCTGGTGAAGCCACAGAGCTCTACACCTGGTGTTGGCCAGCCACGGGAACCAAAACTCTTCAGCTGCTGCTCTGATGTTGCCCAGGAGGAGCCATGGAGTCCAGAAAGACATGAAAGTTACTGCTGAATTGGCTTTTTGTGGTCAACATTGATGATATACTGCTATGTGTTGTCATTTTTTGTGAATCGAAGGAATGCTATAACAATATATCTTGATTTGTTCCCAGGTGCTCGTCGATCTCTGGGGCAGGATTGTCAATGGGTCAAAAAGTCACTCTCACAAAATCTGAAAAATTATAAATCATTAAATAGAAGAACAGGGCATAAATTTCCAGTAAATGGTTCTGAATTTGGAGAATCGTGAATATTGGTTGAGTTACTGTTAGCAACTTTAAATGCATGGTCCTGGAAATTGTACATAATATTGTAGTCATACATAAACACATACACACAAAAGCTTAAACATACACACAAACACACAAACACACACACAATACATAAACATTTTCTCAGAAGCATAAACTACTGCAGGCTGAGAGGACAAGTTTATTTTGTCACAGAATCTGAAACCCTCAACACAAACAATATGCCTTAGGCTTGAGTCCTAACCACATGTTTAATCCTTGACAAAGGCATTGACACACCGTCCTTTTTCCCATTTATCCTTCTGTTTTTTCTTACCTCTTTGGCACTGACATTAGTCAAGGCATCCTTAACAGTTGTTCTTTCAGGTTATACCCTAAGTCCATACCTCTGATAAAAGCCTTAAAGACACATGGATTCTGTTTATATTTCATTATTCATTCTTCTCTGTCACCCAACACAAATGATTTCCACCACTGTTCCTGTCTCTGTCATCAGGCTGATGTATGACCAGTTGATGCTGAAGCAGGTGGGTGTGAGAAAGTGTCAGAGACAGCTGAAGTACAGTCAGAGATAGTAGTAGCATGTCCACGCAATGGCTCCCCCTAGTTCAGTTCAATACAGAGTGAACAGCAACCTTCATTGCTGATGAATAGAAATACCATTTCTTTTACATTCTTATGTCTTAGTTCACGATGCAACCTGGAGCCGCTCCATAGTAAATGAATGGGAGGCTTTGTTTGTTTGAGCTTTTACACCCAATTAAGGTTTAATTTTATTGTGGTACTAAAGTCCCACACTATAAAATGTACCCAAAGCACTTCAGTGCTCTCACAACCATCTTTTCCATAATTTACAATTCATTCTCCACAGAGATATACAGAAAAAAATCTTGGCTCTTATTTCTAGCAAAAAGGAACAGCACTAAATATTCAGTAATACAACAATAATACTACAATGAACTGTCCCGGGCCGTGAAAATATTTGAATGCTGAAATTCGGTATTCCGATAACTGATATGAGGCCATCAACAACTAACCTTACTCTCAGACTCCCAGAGAGATGTGTTTACATTTTGGAATTCATATCAAAACCTAATCAAATACTAATGAGAGGAGTACAAAAAAATGAGACATGCTGAAGAAAGAAAACAGAATTTGGCTTACGTCTGTTGGAAATCCTGCCAAATTTACAGGGTGGCCAGACTGAACAAAAAAAATATGAGCTAAATGTGTGCAATCATTTTCTACTTTGGGGATGCCATCCAGTGTCTCGTGGTCACATGAATATAACAGTTATGACACTTATATCATATTTTCATCTGCGTTAAATCATCATGGAATTATGGCAAACAAGCAGTTTAGCCGTGTCTCCCCCTTCGGCTGTGCCACCATCCCCCTGGGACAACCCCTATAGTCTTTCTATTCTCAGTCCTCCGCTGAGCCGTAACTCCACAGCTGCTGTCTCTTTACTGCTTCTCCATGCCCGGGTCACTACATAAAAACACTTAAAGAGCTTTTAAAGAGAGAGCAAGGACTACAGCTGTCAATCAAAATTTGACAGAGCAGCTTAACACAACTGTGGCTGTGTACTGTGTGCACACTTTGTAGCTTAGCAAGCTTTAGTAGGCAGCCATGTATCCTTGGGCACTGATATATAGCTGTAATCAAAGGCCTATTAATCAAAATGAGTAAATGGTACCAGCAGAGAAGCGAAGACAGAGTATCTTGTCCTCTTTCATATGAACAAATAAAAGATATTGTTACATGCTATTCATCCTATGAGGCTCCTTTGAAGAAGTTCCCCTGCTGGGAAACTGAAAGTGATTTTTCATAGAGGCGTAAGTGAACATGAAGGGGAGTCTCTGTACAGATCCACTTGCATGTGCATGGACACACAGACGCACACACGCATACACACACACAGACACACACACAAAAACAAACACACATGCGCGCGCACACACACACACAGTAGGTAGTTTGTTAAGACATAGAATGGCTTGCATGCTGATCAGAGAAAGCCAGCCAAACAAAACAAATTGTAGGATGCAAACCGAGTTACGCAGTTATAAATGGTTTCCCTGAAAGCTGTGTGTGTGTGTGTGTGTGTGTGTGTGTGTGTGTGTATGTGTGTGTGTGTGTGTGTGATTATGTGGATGTATGTATTTGGAGAGCGGGTGGTGGGTGGGGAGAGGCGGGGGAGGTGGGGTTGTTGGCCTGGAGATGTTTGCCTCTGTTCTTAATGAGCCGTGTGATCCATGAGGTCTCCTCTGCTCTGGCTATCAGTACAGCGTAAGTCATCACTGACTCACCAGCGTTCTCTACGGAGTGAAGTGGATGACAAAATTATGAGAAAGGAGAGAAAGGGAAAAAGGGGAGGGAACAGGAAGGAGGGTAACTGACAGGTAAGGAAAGGCGGGAGAGGAAAGGTACAGATGAGGTAGAGGAAAGACGGAGAGGTGAGGGAGAGCAATGAGTGTCCAGAGGTCTGTTTCCAGAGCTGGCTTTGATTAGTGACTATAACCGCGCTCTGTTCCTCATTAACTCTGGGGTCACTCACCACTGTGTGTGTGTGTGTGTGTGTGTGTGTCCTCTCACCCTGTTTCTGGGGGGTTTCGGAGGGTTTCGGAGGCCTGTCCTGCTCTTACCTCATCTTCTATATTTCCATCTCAACTATGATCTCCGTAATTCGTCAACAGCCTCTGATCTTACTGGAGTTTCCTCTCTGGGATTCACGCTGCTGAGACACTTTTACTGGTGTGAAATATGTGAATGAGAATAAAGTGATACTGAGAAGTAAAATGACCTGCCATCAAACCTATTGGTGTCTTCACTCTTGAGGTGGTGGGAAGGAGGAAGAGACGAGCTCTGTGTCTCCTCTATAGAAGCCTCTCTATGGAAAGTGATTAGTGCCGGCAGAGATTGTATTTGAATTGCATACATTTTATTTTGTCCTGCTAATTCTGAACCCCTGAATTCAACAAATAAAGTCAATTTGTTCAAAAGGTTAATTTATAAGCGTAATTCGAAATTGAATATGATTATTATTGAATCTAACTTTTAAATGTAATTTCAAATTCAGTTTTTTTCCCCCTCTATTCTGATCCGGGGATTTAGGAAAAGCAAACAAGTACTAGTTTTCAGTAGCCACAGCGGACAGTTCTGGACATACATTTTCTGATGTGGTTTCTGGTCTTTTTGAGCACATTTTTGATTGAAAGGCTACCTAGTGAGAACCAGCACGCTCTCCGACACTGTTGGTTTGAATCATACTTGCTTGCTTTTCCTAAATCCCTGGATGTGTCTCAGAGAGCTCAATCTGAATTGCGAAAACAGTTCAATATCAATCATTACTGGCACTAATCTCTTTCCACATCTTTCCTGCTGGTTTAAGCTTGAATTGTGCAAGATTGTTTTGATTAGGGTGCTATACATTGAGTAGAGTAACCGCTTTGAACTGAACTGGAATAATCAGAAAAAAGAATCTATTCCTCCAAAGGCTTTGCGATGACTCTCAGTGTTTCACATCATATTTAGTCAGCAGTTTGTCCAAATTGTGCTGCACAGAGTTAGTGATAAGGGAGTGAAATTAGCTGGGTAGTTTCCCAGAAACTGATACTCCATAGAAAGACGATACTCAAGCCTCACTCCCGCCAAACCTCCAATACCCTCCTACACACACACACACAAACATGCATACTTACATGCAGTCCAATTACGGGTGGTCTTTGAAGTGGCCACGTCAAGCAGTGAAAAAGTGGTCTTTTCAACGTCCCACACACATGGCCTGGCCGTGAGCGAGGCTGATCAACCTTTTTACTTTGGAGGTCATAAACCCATAGCACACTACACACACACACACAAGGACATACACACACACACACACACACACACAGATACACACAAGTACACACATGCATTCTCAGCACACCTGCCTCAGTTGACACAGCAAGGAGTCAATGATCCGCTCTTTGGCAGGTGTTGCCCAATACTGTCATGAAGAGCAACAGAACAACCATTAAAATTTCATTAGAAGCTAAATTTGTTTCCGCCGTAACAGAAACAGTTAAATGTATTACTCGATTAAATGCATACTTTGAGAATCCAACACCACTCTTGAATGGAAACAGAATTTAATAGCTCTAAAGTGACGCTGAAATAAGATCCGCTCATCCTATACTTCAAAGGACAAACTGACAGATGAAGAATAGCCAAATGTCTGCTTCTAACTCTCCAAACCCACAGTGGGCTGATTCCATCTCTTGTTTTTGGTTCTGACTGAGTGCTCTAATTCCTTTGTTTTTTCCCCTCTCTTTGCCAGACTACAGTGACAGGCTTTTCAGAGCTTTTCAGGGCAGAGGAAGCAGAACCAATAGAGTAGGGTTTACAGGGTTTAGCACCTCATTCACAAGTTTCCCCTTTTTTTTTCTCCTTCTCTTTTCTCAGCACCTCTCCTCTCCTCTCCTCTCCTCTCCTCTCCTCTCCTCTCCTCTCCTCTCCCCAACAGCAACATCACCTTCACACTGTCACGCCCTTATGTCTACAAATGATTGTAGGATGGGTAAGCTCATCCTGTAAAAAGGTGCATGCATTGTGTGTGTGTGTGTGTGTGTGTATCCTTGTATTTCTATCTATTATGAGAACCATGTGTTATATGTCCTCACAAGGATATAAAGAGGAGGAAAATGCTTCATAGTGAGGAGGAGCTATTTCAGGCTTACAACCTGGTTTAGGGTTAAAGTTAAATTTAAGTTGTAAACGTAGTGGTGAGTGTTGAGGTCAAGGTTAAGGTTAGGGGATGAATGTGGTCAAGTGAAGGTCCTCACAAGTATACAAA
Organism: Hoplostethus atlanticus; assembly: GCA_034670405.1. Classification (NCBI taxonomy): domain Eukaryota; kingdom Metazoa; phylum Chordata; class Actinopteri; order Trachichthyiformes; family Trachichthyidae; genus Hoplostethus; species Hoplostethus atlanticus. The sequence goes on from JAXDDX010000050.1 coordinate 2,841,450, forward strand.
CTATACTTTAACTATAATATAAACTATACTAATGTGTGTGTGTGTGTGTGCACATGCGTGTGTGTTTGTGTAAAGGGCATGGAGATTCCAAGAAGTCTTGTCTCCGGACCCCAACAAGACTCTGTTAACCCCAGACTCCCCGCACAAAAGCAGCTTTGTGGCAGGGGGCTGTGTGTGCAGTGAAAGGGCTCGGGAGGTGAATGTAAAATAAGGCTCTCTCTTTTCTCTCTTTTTGCAACCGAGTCTTTCACGGCCTTGCTTTACAAATGCATGGATGCTGTTAATAGGGAATCAGGACCATTCAGGAGACGTATAATGGTTAAGTAGCTGTGATAATGTGCTGTTCAGATGTTGGCTGGCCGTTGAAATCTCAGATGGCTTTGACTGGAACTGTATGTCTGTGAGTGGGTATGTATGGCTGCTATTCAGCTGCTATGGCTTTCACTTGGATCCCATTAAATACAGCATGGAGAATTAACTTAGAGAGGCCAAGCCATGTAACAAACCTTGCATCCGTCCCCCCCTTTCTCTCTCTCTCTCTCTCTCTCTCTCTCTCTCTCTCTCTCATTCTGTCTCTCCCCCTCTCTCTCTCTCTGCTTATGGTCACAACACTCAACAACAGGGAAATGGGCAGCAGAAAATCTGTAAAGGGTTAGAGACCATTTCTGCATTTATTATGTGATGATGGTAGAGAACCGGAGAACCACTGGTGCATGTGTTCTGCATTACACATCACACACACACACACACACACACACATCACACGCACACACACACACACACACACACACACAGGTATAGGTTGCACATGGCTACATGGTCATTCCAATAAGGTTTCTGTGTAAATCTTAACTGGCCTGTAATAGTGTGGGCTAGTGATGATGGTGAAGGGTTTCTACGAGGATCCCCGGGGTGAACATACACACATTTAAAGCGCCTGTCTTCCAGACCTCCCCAACAATCACAGCAGGCCTCCATATGCCGTATTTTGCCATGCTGAGCAGCAAAAGCAGCGCTACGATGCATAGCTGGTGAAATACTGGTGACAAGGAACATAGTTCAAAGCCTGTACTCGCTATGTTAACACCTGGCATGGATCATTTATGAGGATGTAGGTTAGAATTTAGTGGCCCATATAAAACCAGTGTGGCTCAGTCACACACCTGATGCTCGGATCACAAAGACCCTCTGTGCTAATCTCCCTCCCTGATGCCCTTTTTCCTTTCCATATTTCACCGTCCCTGTAACTCCCTTTTAAATTCTCGCTCTTCCTCTCCTCACTCTGATTCTCTGTGTGTGTTATCAGGTGTGGTGTGTTAGCATGTCTGTGTCGTGGTGTGGCTTTGATAAGAGATGCCTTGTTCCCAGGCCTGAGTAGCGTAGTGCCCAATGACGCTGTGCTGGCTGCCTGCTGTCAGTCTGCCCCGACCAGACCTCAGGGGGGTCTGGGAAATGTCTGCGCGCCAAGCTGGAGTTGAGCCGCTATCTAGAACCACATAAGACCTGATAACAGGAGGGAACGGGGGGAAGCGTGGCAAAGGAAGAGGGGGTAGAAAAGGCTTTCATTCCCCCACATTTTAACACATATACTAGCTGTAAAAAGCTTAGTTGGAGATAAGAGGAAGTGATTTTGCATTATAGAGCAGGGCTGACTTTGTGACCCTCTGTGTGACTGGTAATGAGAGGATATAGAGAAACCAGGCGGCCATACAGTCTGCTGTGGGCTTTAAAACAGAGGAACAGACCGCGGCATAACAGAACTATATGGGCTCGCTGTTGCTGACTAAAGTCTTTGATGATTACATGTGTCAACTAATGATCCGTCGGGATTTACGACCATGCCGATATTAAAAGTTACAGCGTGGAAATTGTATATTTTCTTTAAGACTTTTATTTACAATGTAACATCAAGAAAGTGATTATCACACAGTCCCCAGGACATTTAGTAAAGAAGAGTAGTAATCTTTCCAGAGAAAAGTTTTTTAGACATAAAAGCTGCATTACATTATCGGCATCTCTCTCATCTCATTCCAATATAAGCATAAATTTTATTCTTATTATATGTAAAAGCAACACAGCTACTTCTGGAAGAGATTAGAGAGCCTCCGTTCTACTGGTTCCATTTCTGTGGTCAAGGCTGTACTCGGCAGTTTCTATTGTTCTGCTATATGAGGTGTCCTCTCTACGTATTTCATTTCTAAGTTTTGAACTCTATCTGCATTTGCTTGTCTGTCGGAATCTGCCACAGGGCCCTTGTATAAAATGAAAGCTATACTCCCTATGGGTAAATCGCTCATATTTGTGCAGCTGGCACGAGTTGCATGGACAAGATTTAGAAATATTTGGACAACTAAACAATGTTAATTTGAAACCTATTAACATTCTACTTTGGTTCAGGTTGAGGAAGACATTTTCAACGCTTAACAAGCACAGAGAGCGGCATTTGTTTTCTGTTGAGGAGACTTGCCTTTCGATTTCATCCGTGAAATCACGATCACCATGCGAGACCCTACTGCATGCTTTGCAGGAAAAAAATGTGGGTTGAAAAACAGTTATTGAACGTCAGTTTGTTCTCTGCATTCAAATATTTGTCCACATGTCAAGCTGTGAGTGTTTAAGTGTCTGAGACAGTTTTGTTATCTTGCTGTGTTATTGTGGCAGAAGTAATTATTTTTTCCTTTAATTGAATCTGTCTGGGGCTTAATGGACTGATCCTGATGGATTAGCCTGGTTTCCTGTTCTCTCTCTCTCTCTCTCTCTCTCTCTCTCTCTCTCTCTTTTCCATCTATCTCCACACAAATACACTTCCAAGCACTCTGCTCAAGCAGTTCCGACTTGTACTTGCCATTTTATTCAGCCTTAATCCAACGTGTCCTTCAAGATAAACTGCATCTAATATAGCTTTCATACATGTGTAATTCCTCGCAGCAGTACAGGGCTACTGGGAACACACACCGGCCTTGATCTGAGAAGAAATGACCATGGCTTAGGGGTTGCTAGAGGTTAAATGGGCTTTCTAGCAGGACTGAAGCTTGGTCCCCTGATGTATGATTTATGGACACTTCCTGTGAGAAAAGTCTCCACAACTTTGTACCGCAAGTGTAAGTTTACAGCAGTTGCTCATATCACCTGGAGCCTTTTGTGTTTCTGGAGTGCGGTGTGTGGTGCTGCTCCATTATCTAGACTGCCAAAAAAACATCCTTCAAATTGTTTTTTTGTAAATGCTTACAGAAAAGCTGCACTCAGAGGGAAATGTCATAAGAAAGGGGATCAGTGACGGTAGATACAAGTAGCAAATAGTAGGAGTAGTATGGCAGATCACACTCATACAATTACTCACCAGTACACATATTATAAAATGTCTGTCAGGTTAAGAAAGTGACAATGTAACTTACAGTATAGCTATTTTTTTCCAATGATAAATCTGTCTCAGCTCGCTTATTTTTCAAAATGTAATGATTGATTTCGCTGAGGATTTACTTGAAGTGAAAGTGAAAGTGAAGTTTCTTTTATCAGACATTTTTAAATTGTTAATTTTTAATCATTTGTTATACGGGGTTGGGTCAAAAAAATGTATTTTTAAAATTTTGTGTAATGTTCTGTGTGTGTGTCCTTGTGCATGTGTGTGTGTGTGTGTGTGTGTGCATTCATGCGTACATATTTATTTGTGTGTGTGTGCCTGTGTGCTGTATGTATACGTCTTTGTGTCAGTGAAAGATGTTCAGAGTGGGTTTATCTGTCTGGTGTGTGTTAAAACTGTGGTCAGGGTTGTTTCATAGGGTCCTCAGGGAAACATCTAAAGCACAGACTTAATTTGTGAAGCAACTCTGCTCTTTTTCACCTAAGAGAGGATTGTTCGCCTCTTTGGGTCTGTGGATTATGTCAAGTGTGGCTGAAGGGCTACGTCAAGCGGTACGGGTGGGTGTATATAAATGCAACCTGGATACAAACAGTCCTATAGCCCATGATTAAGCCAATACCAGATTAAAGATAAAGGTACAGTATTTTTAAGATGCAAACATCCTGTCCCGTGCCTGATGCCTTGTAATGTGTTTCAGTCAAACGTTCCTTTCCAAGGAGCCTGTGTGCTCATGGGGGTACCATGCCATACACAAAATGACCTTGACATACACTGTTGCAGAAACTAAACATCCACTCCCCCAGAAACCCATTTACTACTCTCATTAACCAATTTTGTTTTTGTTCAGCATAAAACGCAAACATTCAAACCATTAACGAGGGCAGTCATTTTTAATGACGGTGCCCGAAAACAGCTAGTTCAATCATTTCCATTCATGCTCCACATCATTTCTCCGTGTTTTTTTTTACAGAATTACATTCTAAGTTTTGCTCCGATGTAAAATAGTGGAAACCATTATCGTAATTGGGATACAACGCACTAGTGTAGGAATGTCAGAAAGGTCATGTTAGAACCCCCAATTTTCTGATCATCAATAGCAGGCTTTTGATGCATGGACCAATTAACACAAGTGTTTTTACAAGAGAAAGCATGACCTCTACATCAGTTAGCACACCAGATCTGGCACGTGTGTGAGGGGAGGAGGGGGTGCCTGGCCATGTATGTGTATAGATGATAGTGAAATGGTGTGTTTGTATATGTGAGGTAAGAGAACGTGTCACTAGTTTACCATGTTTTTGTCTTTATTTGCCATGTGTTTTTGTTCCAACACTGCCCATCTGTATTTTCACGCTGGTGTGGCTTTATTTTATTTAGCTATGCTGTAGTATCTGTAATATTATCCGTATCAGTTATGGTGTGTAATACATTACTCCAACTGAAAAAACAGACTTTTTGTTGCTGTCAGTGTTTCCACAGTGATACTATTTCCATACGGCGTAACATTTGTTGAAGAGGGACGATGTTGAGTCGAGGTGAGGAGGTTTGTGACTCTCCTGTTGTGATCTCACATCTTGGGATCCAGCAATTGTTCTTCACAGATGTGTGCGGTCAGTAGGGGCCAGTAGTGTGAGAGGCCAGGAACATGTGGACATATCACAGTGCGACCCCCCCATTAAAGAAAGTGACTGTGAAATCTATACAAGGTGCAGTGGCGTGGAGATTAAATGATCTGCTGCTCCTGGGGTTACAGGAACTACATTTGGTGTTTATAAGAAGAAGAGTTAAAGGATTTTCATGTTACAAGCACACATTGTGATTTCATTACATTTCGTGCAAAGTTCAACTAATGTTTCTGTTTCATTTGTGATTCACACACATTTACACACTGCTGCCAATTGCTGTCTCATGACCTGCAGCATTTCTCTACTGCTGCGGTAAATGCAGAGATAGTATCATCATTTCGACAACATGAGGACTGCGGGTTACCTGCTGTCCTGTCTTCTGCACTTGGAGGCAGTTGAAACGTGCGCTGCAGGTAGAATTGAATAGACTTAGCTCTATTATACTTTCGGTATGTTTATTGCTCTTGGCTTTTAGTCAAGGTGACGTGCACTGGAGCAGATGCAAGGGCTGACAGCTCTGCTAAATCTTACACTGCCCCCCTACCCCACCCCAACCCCCCCGCAAGGAGCAGGTTGGGGAGAGGACAAACAATAAAGTCATCAGGTGTTTCTGATGAAACATGTGGAGACATAATAATGAAAAATAGTCTGCTGATTTCTGGGAATGAGGTGAATTCCAAGAAGTGATTTGTTTGAATATGGAGCCATTACAGTAAATGTTAACTCTTTGAACAAGAGTTACCATTTCCAATACTGAAATGTCATCTTGAGGGTAGTGTGTCATTGGTTCATATTATAGTTGAACAAATAATTTTAATTTTATATTTGAAGTTGAAAGCACTTGAAGTTGAAAGCAACTGTCAGTTGAAGTGAAAGGACAGAGGATGATTAGCCAGCATAATCAGCACATATACTGCAGATAACCTCAGTGATAAGGGTTGAGTACACGCAGCAGATCAAAGTCATATTCACTTACTTTATAACTTCCCAGGCTAGCAGTGACACAGCTCTACTTTAAGATCTTGTGCATGTAAGCAATCAATAACAATGACTCAACTTGAATTCCCAGGATAGACTGAAACACTTTAAGTCAATTGTGCCAATGTTATAACTGTAATGGTATCATGTTCCCTTATATTTATGTACCCTCTGCAGGGGCGGCATGTTAAACTCCGGCTTTTGTTGCTGTGTCCCGTAAGTATAAACACACAGTTCATGCATGACTTATTACTGTGGTGAGTTTCTCCATTAAGACAAATAGCCCCAGTTGAAAAGGGACTCGGGGGGATGTCTCACCTCATCGTCACCATTTCCTCTCTCTGCTAATAACCTAAAAATGAGAGCTTTGCTTTCTCACACTTTGCCAACACTCTGCCATATTAAATCCCGCTGACCTGCTAAACTCTCCCTTAACCTCCCACCCTTCACTAAAGTGGATCCTTTCCTCTTCCTTATTTCCTCCTACTCTCTTTCACTCCACCCTTTGCCATCCCATCATCTCTCCCACTTCTGCCCTTCTTCTACAGCTCTTTCCCTTTCCCCACTCCTCCATCCTATTTTAGAGTCGTCTGAATGGTGTCCCGCTCCGTGAACTCTTGTTGTCATAGCAACTGGACCTAGTGAGGGTGACGCATGATGTAAGGGTCACAAGGAGACCGTTGAGCGTTGAGGACACTCCATGTATGTCCACATACAACGTCGAAGCCGGTGCACCAGGGGCTGCCTTGGGTTCAAGCACGGCCATGACCCTGCTGATCAAGCGCTTCTGTGTGGCCAAACCAGGGTCGTGGGTTCAGAGGAGAGGAGTGAAAGGTTAGGTAGGATTGACAGGAGCCCAGCATGCAAGCAACAGATCGATCGCCCTACAGAGGAAAACACGTCACCCTGACACTGGTCATGCTGTCATCCATCTTCTCTCACTTGCCACCCACTCCCTTCTCTCTCTGCGTTCATTCAACACTTTCAGCTCAATGGCTTAATCATGTGTGTTTCTGCATTCTCATTTATTTGGTTTAGTGGAATCAGATCTTTGTAATGGATGAATGGTAGGAAAAGATATGACACTCTGTAGATTTAACTGACACTTTTATATCCACTTCCTTTCTGTTATTTGGATCATACAGCTTAAAGTAGCTGTCATCCTGTCACTTTCAGAGGCGAACTGTTGTCACTCATATCGTGTTAGCACAGCTTTACTTTGGACCCACTGAGAGCAATCAGAGAAAGTTCCCCCGGTGTGTCCTGTCAGACATGCACACACACACACACACACACACACACACACACACACACACACACACTGGACATGGTTGTTATTACCATAGAGATCCTTTATTCCTCTCTCATTAAACCAACACGTTTGCAAATGCCAGAATAAACTCTTTCTGATTTTCTGTCATCAAACCTGTCTCTTCTTGTAATACCTCAGAGCATTAGGAGATGTACATGTGTTATTCAGCAATTTACATTCATGGTTGGGGAATTAAAGCATAGGCCAACTTTCAGTCCACTGCAGGGTTTTACAGTCGAACTACGACCCAGCTGCCTGATACGTAGTCACTGTTTTCAAAATGATCTAATAATCAAGTTAACATATCCAGGTTTGACTCCACTCTCACTGCCTCTTTAGCACGGCTCTCTGGACATTACTTAGAGTCTATAGAAACTCAACCTATTTCCCTGACACGTATCCATGTGTGCATGTGTGTTTGTCACATGCACATGATGCAGAATTTGTGTGCATGCGTGTCCGTATGTGTGTGTGCTAGCAGCTGCAGTATTCGTCCTGGCAGGCTGTCCTTGATGGAGGCCTCCTCTCCCTGGTATCATTGGGCAACCAGCTGCGGTTAGCGAAACTCCACTGCATGGAAACACTTAACCAGGCTGCAGGATAGCCCTCACCCTGACCACCACACACACTAATAAAACAGAGCCATATGTAAAGGATTGAGATGATGATGATTGACTCTTTTGATATTCACTATGAGGGCAGTGGGCATGACTAATGGTATGGTGTTTATAATGTGGCATATAATAGGACTTGATTCCACTCTCTTAACCTGGATCTTGAACTCAATCATCCAATTTATTAGTTGAGATTCCACAGAACCAGTAAAGTCCGTTGTGGGATTATGGATTATGCTGTTGGTTGGAGGACTACACATAGGATTTCAGGGATTTTATCATATTTTTTCATTAGCGTCTCACAAACGTGAATGGGAAGAACGCAGAATCCAGGCTGACACTAGACAGTTTTTTCCTGTCATAACCTCTGTCCAGTCAAATCCAAGTTGACCAATCAAATCAGCAGCTACAATCTTCTCTCAATCTTGTCTGGATTCCAATGGCCCAATACCAATGGAAACACAAGATTTATTGCTGGTTAATTCACACACACATTCTCTCACACATACAGTGGATGAGTGTTTTATGTGGTTACAGTGTGGTTTCACAAGTCGACTTGCTCCAGCATTACAATGGTAAAGAGGCTAGTGCCAATTCTGCAGGAAACATTAAAAAATTTCCAGCAGCAATGTCAGCCGTCCCGTTAGCTTATTGTTGTTGAGTTAAAAAAAATATGGAGTAGTGTTAGGAATTAGGTAAAGGCCTAAGATACAGCATAGGTACAGGGTAGTGCAGGCAGGTTTTGATATATTTGGTGTTGAGAGCGGGTGTGGAGGGGGGTGGTTCTGGGACGCCAGAAACCACTGGAGGTGTTACGAGCCAAAATCAACGAAAACATCTGTAATGGGAGGTTCCCAGTGACAGACCTGCACTTACACACACAACCCTGTAGCATTCAGATTGGACTGGTGCTGCCTGATGTCCTCTATAGTCACCGTTTATGGGTTAGCGCATCATTCTGACATTGTGCTTCATATGAATGCTCACCCTGGATTATGGCACTAAGGACTGCAACATCAAATCCTGTGTATTGGTAAATGCCCTAAAGGCGGCTTGGCAAATGATTGACGTGATAGGCCTCTTAAAAACCTTCCTTTCAAGGGAATATTATGTAAGTAATGTTCAAATGAGTTTAACATTCCCCCACTATAAAAAAAAAACTTTTAACCAGCACATAAAAACGTCATTGCAATACTTCAAGATGATCTTCGATGCTGCAAATACAAGTGGACAGATGGTGTTGGGTTTCTCATAACCATACACACCCCGCCTACACAACCAGTTTGGATTTATTGGGTTTTTCCTCTCTTCTAAGTCAATTTAGGATATATATTGATTCTTTTAAGAGACAGATTTATAGTGTGTTTGCTTAGGATAGCACCTCCCTATATTTGCAATTAATTTACCATATTTGGTAGTGATATATGTGAACTAAAATGGCATTTATTCTCTATTGAGCTACTCCCAAATGGAAAATATCCAGGACTTTCCATTGAATTCCAAAAAGACCCACAGTGTGTTTTGTGAGGTTAGCTCCAGCCATCCCTCTAGATACATACACTGCACTATGATATATAGCAGTGTTTCCTCAGAAAGGAAAAACCTCCCCTCCTCCTTGCATGTCCACTGTCATGATGCTCTTCCAAGCTATTGTACTCTTCGGTCTGTTGGGGATCAATGACTTCATCTTCCTCTCTTCTCTTCTCTCTCTCTCTTCTCTTCTCTTCTGTGGTACCTCTCCTTTCTCTGAAAGAGGGCCTCTGTCTCTGCGGATTACCTCACATAATCTTTACAGCCATTCCAGATTACCATAAAAGCTTTTCTCCTTCTTCTTCTTCTTCTTCTTCTTCTTCTTCTTCTTCTATGACTAAGGTTTGGATGGCATTAAAGAAATGTAGGACTATATATGATGGATCCATTTTACTGAAATCCTGAACTATCTTAGATATTATCATGTGGGGGGTGATACTGTATAGCTATGTGTTTTGAGGGAAGGATATTGTGGTTTTTGTGTACGTCTCTCAGAATCTTTTATTATATTTTTCACTTTAGGTTCACTTCCTTCTGCAGCATTTTATTGAATTCCTGAGGAAGGCATGAGCAGCAAAGCCAACATGGGCCTGACAGACCATATGGGATATTCCACTGCTGCCACCAGCCCAGAGGGAACAATGGGATCAGGGCTTGTACTGCAACCCCTTGGCTACAGGGCAAGTACTCCATCTTTAAAGCTTTTGTACTCTAACCACAGAGTATCAGACCAATGGGACAGACATAATGTTTCATATAGAAAAATGTAGAGAAAATAACATTAAATCCCTTCAAGACCAAAGACTCGCTAACAGTTCTCTTCTCTATTCACTATCAGTGTGTGAATCAAATTGTGTGTGTGACTGTCTGTGCTGTACATATGTGTGTGTGTGTGTGTGTGTGTGTGTGTGTGTGTGTGTGTACATGTGTATGTGTTTATGTGCACACTCCAAAGTGATTACCCCTCTCACTACATGCAGCACTCCCTTACCCTCCCTCTGGAAGACAGTGTGTAAGGACAGCCCCAGTCCTGTTACTACTCAAGATAATAGCCCAGTATAAACACATTGCAGTACTAGTCTGACAGGGAACCTCGCATCACCTTCCCATTTGCCTAAAATAAATTCTCTACTCATCTGGAATACTGCCCTGATGGTATTTGTCAGTATCAACAGAAGTGAGTTGTTTCTGCTGATTATGCCTGTGAGCTGGTGAGAAGAAGAAGAGGACACAGGAAAGGACACAGGGAACCAAAAAGCTATCCTAACTAACCGTACCACATCAGGTTGTGGTCCACAGCTTGGAGGGAAATGTGGAAACACTCTTTGAGTATTAGCTCATCATAATATGGTGTCAGTTGAAGTGAAAGGACAGAGGATGATTAGCCAGCATAATCAGCACATATACTGCAGATAACCTCAGTGATAAGGGTTGAGTACACGCAGCAGATCAAAGTCATATTCACTTACTTTATAACTTCCCAGGCTAGCAGTGACACAGCTCTACTTTAATTAAAACCTGAAACACAGATGTGGCCGGTTAACATTATTTTTGGACGAGAAAATTGGAATGGTTTGGAATCATTAATTGATTAATTGTGTATCAGTGAAGTCGGACTCCATTTAACACAATTGCCAAGCCAAACAACTGACATTAATGTCTCTCAACGCGCTCGAATGCACACACACACACACACACACACACACACACACACACATGCATCTTGTTTGACACATGCACACCGGACATTTCCTTGTTTTCCTCGGGACAACTTCATCCAGCTCATTTGCATCCTGTGTGAACAAGACTTAACACTCCTCAGCCAAGTCACGCTCTGTCAATCAGAGTTAAGTATACGTGAACACGTCTATTTGATTGGATACTGATACCCTATAGAAAGTGTCAGTAAACACACTGCCTATATCTGGCCTTTCTAACCTCTATTCATTATGTCTACTTGCCTCAGGTCTGGTCCAGGTTATGGCTACAGAGGCTCAGAGTCGGCATAGCAGAAGTACGATTTTATCACTTTAGACTGATTTGGTTCTTTGTACACTATAATTCTGCCTTGACACTGTGGGGGGTCTGAAACACTCTGAAATGCATATGCCGCACCTCATAATGATGTGTATACCCTGTGTAGACTATGAGATACTCAACAGGCAGATATTACATAGTTTGTCCTCTCTGTCCTCAACCTCATGATCCAGAACCTTTTTTACAACACCTTTCCATGTCTGTACTCCTTCATCTCTTTCTCTCTCCAACGTTACATTATTGTAACAAGGATCAAAGAAAAAGATACAAGCATTTTTTTTGTCTGGTCAGTGTCAACATGTAAACACCTCCCTTGGTTTATATTAATGTGTCTATTGGCATATGAATATACATTGACCTTAGTGCTGCAATGTAGTAAAACCTCACAACCACTAGGTGGCTCTCTGCATTTGTGCATCAAACACCCTTGGCCCCACCATGGTATAGTTAATTAACTGTTGAAGAATGCATGTGAGGTGTAATATTCACCATGTATGCAATTCTACTTATATTTTTATAAGAAAGATTCATCGTGTTCAGTTGAAATTACTTCAGCCTTTGGGGGAGCGTACACAGCCCCCCTGTGGCCTTAGATAAAACAGCCTGTAGAAGGTGATTATAGAGAGAATGTCTGAGCTAGGCGATGGAGCAGGGTAATAAAGCTGGTGGTGTAATTAAGATTAGAGCTGTTTTCGCTGGTTCTGACAAGTACCAGACGCCCACGGCGGACTGAGAGACGCTGGATGGGGAGGAAGGGAGCAAGCAAGCAAGAGAGGGAGACATGGCTAGTCTCCAGCCTCATGCCCATGGGCACAGTGGAGTGAGGGGGAGTGTGAGAACGGTGTGAAGCGATGATGATGATGAGGAGGGTGAGGAGGTGTAATACAGGAATGATTACGGGGTGAGAGGAAGCGTGAGCAAGCAAGTGAAAGTCTCAGAAGAGGGTGAGAGGGCATAGGGCAGGCTGGGTAAATCTGAGCGCTGAGAGGAGCTGTGGACGTGTCACAACCTCAGTCTGGAGCTGTATAAGCCAAATGAAAACATGGAGCTGTATTTATACTGTAACACTAGATTTACAGTCTCACTGGATGGCAATCAGTCACAATTACTTAAACCACTCCACCTGTGGCATATCCTGACGACTGCTACAAAACATACGTGCGTAGATGTCAACTGGAATAGTCCCCTCCAAACTCACAGTGGCCTATTATCATAAATGATGTATTTCAGCAGGCCAGATCGTGCTGGGAGGAGGGCTGGTTTTATTCCCTCATCGTGACGGCTAACCATCCCAAACAAACATAAACACACAGCTCACTGTGGCCATGGTGGCAGTCCTCTGCTAACACTAACTCATGTATGGTTTATGTTTGTAGTCTAAATATACACATTTAATTAAAGAGTTACTCTCTTTTCTTTATTGATTAAAACAAACGAGTGGGTGGTCAAATTTCTTTACTTTTTCTTCATTCAGCATTCTTTCCCCACTCTTGCCTATGGAAATACCAACCTTGGAGCAACAGTATGACAGGTGAGATGTCACTTGTGTCATGGCATCACCTTTAACGTGGTATGTAGTATTGGTATGTTAGTATGGTTAGTAGCCTCAGAAATGTCCCTGCTAACAATTGTATGAGTTGAATAATGGAAAACACTACATAAGAGAAACACATTTAAGGTCTAATTTCTTTCTTTCTGTATGTTTCCAATATCAGTTCTGTCTCTTCTCTCCATAAGGTTTCATTCTTTTTTTTAGCAGTAGACCACATCATCAAATATAGGTTCATATCTTTCATGTCTACTATTGGCTAACAACTTTTATCGCATCATGGTTCACATTCACTCAGTTCAGTTATACACATGTAGTACACATGCCACAGATAACCTGCATGCTAAGCTGGAAACAAGTGGAGCTGGAGTGAAAAAACAAAAGTGTCTTTGTGAGAGTGTCTAAGGAGATTTACATAGCTTACTTTGGCCCCCAACAGGAGTCAGTGTGTGTATGTGAGCTCTGTGACTCTTTCCGCTCGTTCCGATAGGCTACTGCTGTTCCCGAACAGGCTTACACTACAGCCAAACCCGCCTCAACCGATTATGTGTGCGCGCGCGTTGATGCTTTCGTGCATGTGGGGAAAAAAGGGTCTTTGTTGGTACTTGTGGCATTTTATCCCTCTTCACTGCATTTGTAGACTCGCTTCTTTGTCTTTACCGAATCCATGCTGCATTAAAGTTAATTGGATGATAAATGGAACATTGCCACACATATTTCCTGCCCCCATCAAATGCTCAAACAATTTGTGTTTATTGATGCAAGATGTATGTTGTCAACTCTCTCGTCCCAGCTGACCCAGTGACCACTGTCTTAAAAAGGAGGAAGTTGGATGTGTGGATAAAAATGGTTCTAATTATCTGATCAATTTGAATTACTAGTACTAGTACGCATAATGGATGGAGAAAACAAAGTAGTGGAGAGAAAAGGATGTTTTTTGAGTGGGAGAAAAGGTTATTACCTTCTGAAGGTCATTGATCCCCCTCTGCAGTTCAAGGATGCCGCTTGATACACACAAATTATCGCTAATTCAGGACGTGCATGTGTGTGTGTGTGTGTGTGTGTGTGTGTGTGTGTGTGTGTGTGTGTGTGTGTTTGCTGTTCACAATCTTACATATTCATTCTCTACAGGGCAGATAATTTTTAACCAAGTCTAATGGTGTGTGATCTGACAGTTATTTCCCCAACGACCCTGAGCTGAACAGTTTCACCTTGGGTTTCAGGGTGGAATGTTAAACCAGTTGAAGGTGGTATTGTTATTGTGTGTGTGTGTGTGTGTGTGTGTGTGTGTGTGTGTGTGTGCGTGTGTGTGTTAGGCTGATTATAGCAGTTACTGGAGCAACGGGGGCACTGAGTCACCAACCATTCAAAGGTAAACTCGTCCAGTCTCAGAGGCTCCACAACATGGCACTCTATGCATTATGCCACTCTGGCTTTTTACCCACTTCCATCCAACTGGCTTTTGTTCAACTATGCGTCTGTGTGTCACCAAGAACCCTGTGAGGTCAATTTAGAGGTAGGAGAAGTGAGAGGAATATAATTTAAAAGAGGGAAAGGCGTATTTGCGGCCATGGGGAACTCAGAGAGAGTATGGTGGATAGTAGTGGAATGCGCCTGCAGGATCCTTGGTGTCTCTACAGCAACAGGTAAGATTGAAATAGAAAACAAAACAAAGAAAACAACATTAATTAACAACATTAATTTGGTTAGGTGTTGATGATAGTTCCTGACTGCAGATCATCACTGGAATAAGTTAGCCAATTAAAGACAACATAATAATCACATAATGTAGGAATTTAAATATATATATGTTTAATTTATTTTATTATTATTATTATTATTATTATTATTATTATTGTTGTTGTTGTTGTTGTTGTTGTTGTTGTTGTTGTTGTTATCATTGTTATCATTGTTATCATTATTATCATTATTATTATTATTTTTTTTTTTTTTTAATGTGCTTTGTGGTTCTGGGTCCCACTGCAAAGCAACTTGCTCTATCTGTTAATTCCTCACCCTCAAATCAGATATATTTGTGTTTGGTCAGCTGTGGTCTTGACCTCCTCTCAAAAAGAACACTAAACTATCTCTTGGCTAATATTTACTGTACATAAAAGCGCTCTTAATCATATCTAACCCTGCTCTCTTTGTCCCAGTTCCTCTGTTTTACTGCCCCCAGAGGAACCAGAGAGTCAGACAGGGGGGAGAATGCATGCAGCTCCCCCAGCCCCACTAAATCATGATGGGGGAAATAACTGTCTGGTTGCTGCTTCCCTCAAAAGATATGGACCCCCCCTCCACTTAAATTCAAACAGATGCAGACGCTGAACATTTACTGGGCGACATGTGCCTAACCTCTCACCAAACTGAAGTCTCTGTATCCTGCTGGGTTATTGGTTCATTTGATCACAAGCTGTTACACATTCACACCCTCATGCAGCTTTCTATGTATAGTTTGTATAGTGCGTGTGTCTGTATGTGTGTGTGTGTGTGTGCATATGTGCATGTTTGTGTGCATTTATGTGTTTCTGTGTCTTTGTCTGTGTGCCTGTTGCATAAACACGTCTGCATGTCTGTGTGTGTTCTATAGACACAGACATACATGCGGTGTGTCCATACATGTTAATATCCAGCAGGTCTATAAGCAGCGTTAATTCTTCTCACACTCTATAAACTCCCAGAAACCATTTAGCCACATTCCCCTGATTGAGCTCCAATCCCTCTGGTGCAGATTGTATCTCTGCATTTCTGGTAAATAGACCCGAGCAACTGCTTCCACATGTTAGTGGAACCCTTTCTTAACCATGCTCGCGTCTTTCTTACCTACAGGAAAAAAGGCTTGTTTTAAAACTTCCATCCCGCCTTTCATCTCTCTTCGCATCAAGACAGTAGCATTCAATTCATGCATCGTTCAGTGTGGTTTTCTGTCAGCGCTCCCAGTCAGGGGTCTCCACAGTTGAACTAGGTGAATTGTGACAGTAGTTGCTGTAATTTGTTTTGAGGAGGTCTTGTGTAATAGTAAAGTAATGTGATTTATGTGCTTGTTTTTTACTTTATTGATCCCCATAGGGAAATTCTGTTTTCGTTCCCCCCTCCACAAGAGTGCAGGGTCAACCACTGAACTGCACCCTTGGAGCTGGTAGGGATTCAGTGCCTTGCTCAAGGACACTTCAGCATTGCGGATGCTTACCGACACGGGGGCTTGAATCCATGACCCCTGGCTCCCTGCTGCCCCTTATGTTATACTATGCCCTCTATAGTATGGTTTGACTTAGTGAAAGAGAAACTGTTCTGCATCATTCCTCACTTATAAGCTTGATCACAGATAAGACGGAGGACTACGACATCTGGCGACCACTTCTTTTTAGGATTTCATGATTGTGGCTCACTGTCAGATCTGTGGTGCGTTAAGTGTCCGCTATCATGAAGTTGCCTTCCAGTTTTCATTCGTGGCGAGAAAATCGTGAACTTAGTCTGACACCTGGTGGTCAGAGTCTGCACAATTTGGTCCTTAGCAGTAAAATAAAATGTAACCCTATTGTCTTCTTTTCAGTGTTGTGTGCTGTGGGAGTGGAGACACTGCAGCAGGGTGAATTCCACAGCCTAGCTATCTACCTACTGTAAGTGCTCTCATCATCCTCATTCACTCTGATAAACCATGGCTACTATCTCAGAAGATTGGGCATAGGCTATGCTCACATAGCCTAGATGTAAAATATGTATTTATATTCACCAAAGTACTCCTGATTCTGGCCCACATGGCCCTGAATCTGACTGGTGATATTCCAGAGGTACAGATTACAAACGGACCACCTGGATTTTAATATAGGAAAGAATGTGTGGCCCAAGGGCTGTGAGAATACACTTACGGTACAGTGCCCTACCTAGCTGGACCTGCTACAACACTGACTATATAGACACATTGAAAGGCAGTTAGGATAGGATGAGGTGGCAGAGGGCAAAACGGAGGCCAGTCCTTCTGTCCTACTTGTTATCTGTGGTTCACAGCCAAATTCCCACAGAGCCACAGGAAAGCATCTCCCCAAGGGGAATAGAAATGCATGACTGTTTATTTAATCTCCACATGCACATGTACACGCGGTCAGTGTAGCTAGGATGGGGGGAGCATGCTTATGGTTCACAAGAATAGATGATTATCAAATGATTTAAAAAGTGCAATCGTCACAATCAGTACACTATTCTCTGTGGACACTAAATATAGGAGATGTGTATGTTTCTGTGTATTCTGAGGCCGCACTAATTCTATGGGCCTAAATTTATATCTCCTAACTAGAGTGTCATCTGTTGGTATAATGATGTTCGAGCTGTCCTATTTCCTGGATGCCCTCCTCTTCATGTGTCTTCCGTGAGTACACAACACACCTTTCTACTTTCTATTTTCTGCATAGATGTTCTGCTGCAGATACACATGGGTTGATGGGTCTAAGCAGACAACGTGTCCTAGTGGGGAGCACTCTCATCCCTTGCTTGCAGAGCCCCATCCAAACACTGAAACTCACACTGGATAATGGCACCAAAAATATATATTTATGCCTATTTATAATCCCAGTGCAATATTCCCTAGACCTGTATTTGTAGTGTGTATTTCTCACTATTATTATTAGTAGTAGTAGTAGTAGTAGTTGTAGTAGTCTGTTTTTTACATTCTAATTTTTGTTTTTTATATACTATGTATACTTGTACTTTACTTTTTTATATACTACCTCATCTAGAGACCAATTCCATAATTTGTTTTGTTTGTGTTGTTTTATGTTTAATGTACTTGTAAATATAAAAATGATACAATAAAACTGATTCTGAATTGTGAATTTTGACTGCATTTTTGAACCAGGTGTGAATGGATATAACTTGTGAAAAAAATAGTGTATGTGCTAAGTCGATTTTCACTGAATTAATAGTGGATATAAATAAAGCATATAAAGCAAATCTAAACAGTTATTTTCTATTTTGTTAACCTATCATTTGCCAAATCAACTTTCACATATTTAGCTGTCTTCACTGTCAATAAACTATAAAATGCTAAGAATGTGACTTTTTAGTGCTAACAGGCATCAAGAGATATTGGTAGAGTTGCTAGTAAAGTTGTCTGCTTCTGTGTATCTAGGAAATAGTCTCTAGTTTCAGCCTCAATCCTCTTCTTCTTCCTCTCTCTACAGCTGTCCTCCAGACTGGCTGGTATTTGTGTTGTGGGGGAAGATGGCTCGCCTTGGAGGCTTCCAGAAGTTCCTCTACTACTCCATCATGTCCGTGGTCTGCTTCTTGCACCCTGTGTTGGTGTGGCACGCTGTTATCCCAGGTACAATGACTCTGCCAGGTACAAACTGCAGCAAACACCGATAAACACAGCAACAGATGCATTGTTTCAATTCAGTTGTAAAAGTATCATAGGAATTCTTCTGGTTGCAGGGACTATGCTTCTAGTGACAGCCTTCTTCAACTTCATACTAAGTAAGAAAGCCAAGGCCGAGTCTCCCAAACGACCTGAAGAGGGCTACAATGACCAAAGCCTGACCACAGTATGTGTGACTGAGAGAGGAGGCTCAGAGAGCACCTTCTCCCTCTTCCACATGGTGACAGGCAGGAGAGGGGCAGGCCTGGCCTTCGCAACCAGAGACAGCTGCCTGGGTCGGGGTGAGAGAGGAGAGAGCATCCAGGCCATGCTGGAGCTGGAGCAGACAGCAGCACCAAAAGAAACAGAGACAGAGAAGAGGAGATGGAAAGAGAGCAGACGGGGGTGTTTCACAGGTAGAGGGGGTCCTGTGGAGAGAGAGATGGAGGAGCTGGAGAGGTACTGTGAGCCAGAGACCACCTCAGACACTGCACCTATGATTACTGACTGACTGTCCCTCTGAGGCTCCTGACAGATAGCACACCATGGACAGCACGCCTAATGCATTCATATCAACTAACACAGACTCAACTAGCTGGTGCCCCATTGTTACTGAATGTTAGCCTCTGTCTGGAAATAACATTGGGACATTTCTGGCCAGCCAAATAAGGATTTTCAGCACTTTTGAATTTGCATTCATCTGGTATCAGGTTTTCATTTTCATGGTGGATCAACGTATTGATTAATAGGAAAGCTTTACTGAACAAATGCTTCCCAGGTGTTGATATTTTTTTTACTTGAGAAAGATCAATCTAGTCATGCAAAAGAAAAATCGATGTTTAAGGATATGTTTAACTGCATCTCATGCTTCGAATGTATCATTTCAAAGAAATTAAACCGTTTCTACCTACGTGTGCATGTGTGCCTTTTTGTGTGATGGCCTGTTTTGCGAAGGCCAGCATTGATTGAAGAGCAGACATTAATACCAGGCAATCCAATCCGCTTATAGCAGCATGCATTATTCATAAGGAAATAAACAAGGTCAATCATTTCTTTTTGGAACGTCAGAGAAAATATCTGCCGTACAGAGAGTCTTTGCATATCTAAGCACACGCTGCAGCTTGTGCAGGTGCATGCGTTTGTGACGTCCGTGCCTCTTGGTTGTGTGTTTGCCATGTGTTGAAATGGCTGTTAGTGGTGACCATGGCGACAGAGCTCTGGGAGGAGCACTCCAGTCGTCGTGGTGATGAGAAAAACAACATCAGATCACCCACTGTAGTGCCACTATAGGCCTATATTGCCCCAAAACCAATAACGTTATCAACATAACGCAGTAGAACAAACATAATTAGAAGTAATTATGCATCCCTGTTGTGTTGAGCACAACAGGGATGCATTAATAACGTGTCAGACAAGATGCCTTGATAGTATTAATAAGGTGAATGAATGAGAACGAGCACAGGAAACCAATGCACACTAATAGGGCGATGCACAAAAAACCTGTAATTGGTATATTTGTGAAACAATAAATGATAATTGAAACGCCGCTTCATTTGTTTTGTTCTTTGTTTTCATCACGCTGCAAAGGATACATCTCTCCGTACAGACGTTCCTCTTTTGTTCAGGTCATAAATCAATACTGCTTCTTCTGTCTTATACACCCAAACACACACTCACACACATGTGCACAAACCCACACACACACACACACACACACACTCACACACACACACTGTATTTCCCAGTCCTATGTGCACTGAACTGTAGGTATAATATTCTATGTAGCCTTAAGAGGCAATCTCTCTCCAGCATCAAAGCTATGGAGAAAATCAATAGGGGCAGAGAACCCCCATTCATCAGACAGCACCTAACTGAGCTCTGGTGCCAGACAGCAGACACAAAATACACACACACACACACACACACACACAAACACACACACACACACACACACACACACACACATATGTATGAATATATACATATATATATATATATATGTTGGGTTATTGGGTTGTTATTCTACATATTTGACGTAATACGTGTCTGGCACATGATCATACATTTATTGAGCCTTTTGAAAATGATTCAATGTTTGTTACGCTGTGTGACAAAGCCATGACATGTGAATCAAGTCAGGAGGGATGATATGTTCTGGTGCTTTATGGGGAGAACAGGGGCTCTTTGTCCAGAGTTTGCTGAGGGGCAGCTAGTTGGCCCATAACCCGGGGCTGTATTGTCCTCTCCTCAATGAACCTGGTCAATGACAAACTGACTGACCCAATAAGGAGGGGAGGGCAGAGGAGAGGAGAGGAGAGGAGAGGAGACAAGCTCAATTTTCCAGTCTGCTTCCAGAAATGTTCAACAACTTGGGATATTCTTTGTCATAACCACATCCTCTTGAATGAACTGTTTTCGGCAGAGGAAGTTATTCAGCTGTTGGAACAACTTACTTCCTCTCTATATGTTAAATCATGAACCCTGCTTGGTGGAAAACAGCGAGAGAGAGCGACTTCCTTAAGTTCTGTTACCACCCTACAGTAGTTTCCTAGATGGCATATCCAGGCTCAAAAACAGGATGGGAGAAATAAATCTTAATAGGTCACGGTGGCTTCCTCCTTTCCATATCTCCCCCACTACTGAGATGGAAAAAAAACAGGATAGGTAATTTTGTGATGGCTGTCTTTTGGGAATTTGACTTTCTTATCATTGCATATGGGAGAGCAGATAAGGAAAATATGCTGATGGCTGCCTGTGTTTCTTTCACACAATTTGTTGGAATAGGTCTATCATATAAAGTGTTTTAAAGTATACAAAAAGGCCATAGATGTATTTGTACATGTAGATGGCATTCATTCAAAACATTTCTTAGTGGCCAAAATAGATTTTGAGTGAATGTCATCTACGTGTAAAAATACATTTTAGCCCAGTTTTAAATCTATTTTTAAACATATTCTGTAGTCAGGTATGGTTTTCTGAATGGATTTGTAAGATTTGTTATGCAATGAAGACCACAATGATGCTTAATGGTGCTTAATACTATGTTGCTGTGAGTACTGTGAGGCAAATCCACTGATGGCACAGCACACTGTGGTACCTTGATGAAAGCGAGGTATGCAACCCTGACTCTGCATGACCCGCCCACAGCCAACACTGATTGGCTGTGGCTTATCAGCGTGTCCTTTTGTTGGCTAATTCCGCTGCCACTTAATCTTGCAGTTTTCAGAATACCGCAGGGTCAAGGAGGTATGAAGCCTGATAAACGATAAGTGGAGTACAAGCACTGGTGAATATAAGGGCTTTGACACAAGAGAGGAGGACGCACTCGGCTATGGTAAGATCTCTCCCTGATCCCAAAGGGAATCATTTTAATTGTAGGATCATTTCTACCAAGCGACCAGGAGACGTTAGGCACTTGTGCTGTTTAGGTTATTATAACTCCGACCGCGCGCTTCAGAAAAGCCTGAAACAAAATTGTGTCCTGAAGTTGGATGCAGGCTATTCATAGGAAGAATAGGCTTTCATTCAATTGTATGCATTTAGGAAATAATAGTGGACTTAAAAACCTTCTTTGCATCAGCTCTCCTCTGTTGTGATGTACCTCCATTAATAATTACACTTCTATTAATAGGTGTAGCAGCCTACAGCTTTTAGTCATTTGCTGGTAAATGATGCGTATGTTTTTCTCTAGTCAGTGTTTGGCTCTGAGTTTAGACAGTCAATTCGTGGAAAGGTTTGGACACATTGTTTGGAGCTCTCCTGGATGCTTTACGCATGGGAATGGATTGGTAACGGGGCGCAGCTGCCTGTGTGTAGGTGCGATAATTGGATCAGAATCTCGCGATGATCAGATCAATTAGCAGCCCTGCAATGAAGGTTTCTTTGTCCACCGAGGGAGCTTCACGCGATGTCAGAGACACTGCGGAAGAGAAGAGAAGACAAGAGAAGAGAAGAGAAGAGAAGAGAAGAGAAGAGAAGAGAAGAGAAGAGAGAAGAGAGAAGCTGCTAATTGATCTGAAGGATTATGTATATTTACTCAACAATATCTGAGCATCACCCACACTTATGGCCCCTATTCTTCTTTGTACAGGCGTAGGCATTATGTGTACCTCCTGTGCAGCCATGTGCAGTGGTTGAATAATTCATAATAATGGTGACAGACTGGAATCCTTTAACTTATGGAATATTTATACACCCGTTATTATGTATCAATATGTATGAGAGATAGACTGACCATCATGGATCCTGGATTATTCATCTACTTTGTCAGCAGTTTGCCTGGATGAAGGAGGATGGGCAAGAGTCTGACACTGGTTCTTTATGAACACTGAATGTATTTATTTTAAAGACAGAGAGATTAGTTTGTGGTCAAGCAGAAGAAAAAAGGGGGAGGGATATAGGTGCTAGTAAATTACCTGAGAAAAAAACATACAAAATAGCCAATATTTGTGTATTTTCTGAGTAAATGATGTGTCATTGAAGTCCACTTACTCATACATCCATAGCCTATAACCCGCTGGAGTTTATCAATCCTGAGAGGAGATTAGTCCCAGATAGCTAGCCCTCCCACTGTGTGAGGTCAGGCCAGGGAATGCAGGTGCTCTATGCAGCTTGTTGATGCTGAACATGTCGTCACACAGCACAGTTAAAGTGGTAATTTGCAATATTTTCATTTTGACAACATCCTTGGTGCTCAGCGCTCAGTGCTGTGGTGTTTCTGCTCTACACTTCCTAGAAATCACTTGTCAATCAAACTGTGTTCAGTACTGTGATGTCTTCTTCCTTGGATTTTCTTTTGATCAAGTTTGAGTTTCTGTAGGTGGCGCCCTTTTCTTTGTCTATTCAGCCATGGTGGCTATCGCTTGCTCATGCCAACTACCCAGTTCTTCTACTGTATATTCCAAACAAACCGTTGTTGCTACTGCAGGAAACACGTAATGCATCACTTCCTGTGCATGGAGGATTTTCCCTGGGAGCGGAAGACCTACCCGATACCAGGTGTTTACAACAGCTTTTATGCCGGGCAGTCTTTTTGGTTCATTTCAAGCCAGTACCTCTCGATATGAACTTTTGAGTTTTTCCTTAGATTGGTCTTCATAACTTCCGGGCAATGTGCTGTGTGCCTTTATGTATTAACTGTTATTAAGTACTGTACAGTACAGTACCATTTGTGAGGGAGTCATCACATGGCATATCCTTTTTAATTTCATTTATTATGTTATCATTACATTTTTAAATGGTGAACTGTTGTTATCACTGTTGTGTTATATCAATCAGTGATAGAGAGTAGCAAAATGGAAAATAATTGATATCAAAGTGTCACAGATACTTTAAAGAATTAACCTGACTGTGTGTACTCTGTTGAGTCTCTCCCTTCTCTATCACGTATGATCTTTTTTTAATTGAAAAAGTGTCTCTTGCAGTTGCTATTTGTGTTTAAACCTGAGTTATGGTGCCATGCTCTGCAGAGCTGGAGGAAATCGAACGTACTTCATGGATTAGTCACCAGATGGCAGCATCATGCCAACGTTGATAAAGCAACAGTAATATTCAGATGTAAGTTACCAATGTTTGGAGTAAACAATATATTATAGTAAGAAAGTATACAAGAGAGTATACAAGTATACACTTGAGGAATTTATTTTTCTTTCTTTTAATAATCTGCTCATTTTCAATGTTAATCTTGGGTAAAAATCCCTCTCTAATCCCCCACCACCATACAGAGGAATAATGTTTGTGTTTAAAGGTTCCTGCCACTTGTTACTGTAGTCAGTGTTAATGAGTTATACCCCAAATTAAGTCCCCTAAATTCCCCTGACTGGACTTTGCTAAGAGGGGCAGTCCACTTTCACTTTTCATTTTACATTTCACCACCATGGTGGGGGGGTTCCCCCATTTGTTTATGTTTTACTTTATTAAAACAGAATTTACAGCAGTTCTGTGCAATCTATGTGTAATAAGATTGTAAAAATAAAACATAATTGATGTATACCGCCTTTATGCCTGTGAAAAAGTGAAAAAAATTGAAATTTGACAGCCTGAAATTTGTTCGCCCTCTGCCTAGTCCCAGAGGTCAAATCTGAAATGCCTCCACGTCTGAAAATAAACTTCATGGTTTATAGAAACACTGGAGAAAGTTTCATGCTTTAGTCATAAAATGCACAATACCTTCCATATACGAGCTTATCTGCTCCACTATGAAAGGAGCTCAAGTAGGACTGGAAAGGAAGGCAGGTTGGCGCAAGACCTGGGTTATCAATTTCCCATTGCCCACACAGATTGCCCACACAGATACAGAGAACAAGGTGTGTGTGTGTGTGTGTGTGTGTGTGTGTGTGTGTGTGTGTGTGTGTGAGTGAGTCTGTTTCCAGTGGTCCATCCTGGTCACATGATTTACAGGAAAGCTCAAGAAGTGTTGTGAACGTGTGTCTTAAAACGACTCGTTTGTTTTCCACGGTTCATTCCATGTTCACCTTGCTGTTTCAAAGTAGCTTGTGTAACCGTGCAAGTGGCAAATACAAATATTACAAGTTGTGACAAGTACCATGATGAAATTACTGGCGTGGTGATTTAAAAAAACAAACACTGCGTGGTCATGGATATTTTATGCTGAAGGATTATTATACCTTCAGATTAGAGAACAACACACAGTTAAGTCCTATTATAGTTTTAAGATGTTTGTGTCGATGTTTTCAGTGAGACATGTTAACTTTGAGCCTGCCGCTGATTAATTTCCTGTAGTTTATTAACTAAAGCTGAGGTTCTGCTGTGAGTGACCTCTCATATCCTGGAGTATATTTCTGGACTCATATGGCCTTTCCCGTCCTTCAATTTTAAAGAGAATCAAGTGATTTGAAAAATAAAGTTATGAATAAATCACACAAATAGCCATACCATTGTTTTGATGTATGTATTATAAAATAGCAATATACCAAATTTGTCCAAATAAAAAAAAAAATAAACAAGGACGTCACTTCAGTTAGCTTCAGTTAGCTTTCCCAGCTTTCCCAGCTGTGTAAACATATTCTGTTTCCCACCATGTAAACAGAATATTGACCATTTAACAGTGTTTAAAAGCTGACTGTTACTGTATATTAACACTTGACATCCTCCAGGGCTTAGTTTTGATCATCGTCTCAGTCATTTGCAGCAGACCTGCAGAGAAAGTCTTATTCATGGCCCAGACCACAGTGTTTGAGAGCGTAATGCCCAAGCTATGTCATGTCTAGATAAAGAGAACAGGCTAGCATGCTGCTCTGTCCCACAGTCACTGGTAGTGTGATTATCAGTCTAGTGTTAAGGGTCCACAATGGGGCAGGAACCAGGATATGTTGACTCCTCTCCATGCAGTAGTGTTTCATTGTTCTTCTGGCTGTTCGACTAGGAGGAGATTGAGGATTTCGCCCTCCTGTTGTGACCCCTGTTCCTCTGTCGAGACTGCTGGCCTCTCTCCTCCTCTTCAAGCACAGCCTCACGTCACGACCCAAGTTAGTGGCCCTAAAAACACATACAGAAGCACAAAATTGAGCCTAGAAGTAGGGGTGCAAATGGATCCTACTGTACTTATAGTCAGATGACATCTTATCTCTAGTATCAGATTGTGTATCAGTTGAACAGAAACCTCTTAGTTGGTCAGTGGTGATAATACATTTTATGAAAAATATGACCATGAAATCTGTGGTGCATGTTTTCATAGCTGAAGATTTCAAATACAATACACGGGCATGGATTGATGGCTGCAGAAATGAGTCACAAGCCTTTCTGATAGGCTCATGGCCAAAGAACAACTTAGGTAAATATTGTTATCTGGTGTATATCCGGTACAAAAGTGAGTTAGTGGGACTCAGTCTTTTCAGTAGCTAGCAGCAGAGGTTCATACATGACTATCCATTAAGAGAGCATTCTCTACTGTGATTGCGGCTACAACGGGGATGCAACAGATACAAGGTGCAGCAGTATTATCACTTTTAACGTTTTTTAACAGTTACCAGTGTGAACTGTCTGAAAAGGTTTCCCCAAACATGCGTGCAGGAAAGATTGCTATCTAGCTGCCTGGGAACATTGCAGCCAATAAGACATAGCTAGCCATGACCAAGACGGTTGAAACTCTTATTTGACTAATCAGATTGCTTGGCTGAAATGGTCCATCCTGTTACACACTGTATAGTAAGAATATGTCTGTGTGTAACTGCAGTATAACTCTCTTATTGAGAAGATGTATTGATCATGTCTCTCACCTATTCCAGCAGCGCTTCAGCAGTTTCCCCACCGGTGCCTCTGGATTCAGACACACTGCCTCATTGTTCTTCTTCAGTGTCACTCTGAAATACACATGTAAATACACACATTTAGTCACACACCACTCAATGTGCGTGTGTGTGTGTGTGTGTGTGTGTGTGTGTGTGTC
Source organism: Hoplostethus atlanticus (assembly GCA_034670405.1). Classification (NCBI taxonomy): domain Eukaryota; kingdom Metazoa; phylum Chordata; class Actinopteri; order Trachichthyiformes; family Trachichthyidae; genus Hoplostethus; species Hoplostethus atlanticus. Next base: position 2,868,210 of record JAXDDX010000050.1, read on the forward strand.
AGATATAGTACTCACATGACTGTGTCTCTGTCACAGTTGGGGCCTTTGGGGACGACTGCGAGGTCTTTCAGTTGCCCTCTGACACCATTCTGTGTCTCTGGACACAAACACCTTCCTGGGATGAAGGTGCCGCCTGACTCTTTCACTGCACACAGATAAAGTAGCAGGATTACAGGCTAATTCAATACAGTGCAAGGAGATAACTGGAGGATTTCAGCCTAATGCCCACCTTAATCAAAATTTTACTCCCATCAAAAGTAGGTAGATAGATAGATAGATAGATAGATAGATAGATAGATAGATAGATAGATAGATACATAGATAGATACATACATAGATTTTTACCTGTGATCAGCACACAGCAGAAGCTCAGGAAAGCGATCTGACAGACTGACTGAAGATAAAGCTTCATAGTGGAAACAAGTCGGGACGCTGAGCCCTGATGCACATGTTGCTGTTTTATATCCCATGACCCTCCCACACACACAGAGCTGGGCTTTCCAAACTAGCAGGAAATTCCCTAAGTCACTCTCCCTCTTAAGTGTCAGGATGCAGCCAACTTAGCTGTCAGGGACAACTATTCCTCTGGGCTTGTCACAAAAGACTTGAAACCTTGAAGGACACAGTGATTAATATGTTTCTCTTTTCACCGTGCACTGGTTTTATCACATGAACGTGTTGCAAAATTTGACATTCATTTTTGCAGAATTTTAATTTTGTAATTTTCATTAGAAATGATACTGCAGAGATAACTGATGTATATATGTGTTATTATTATGACAGTAATAGTTTTAGTTTAGTAGTGGTGTATTATTGCCATTCCGGCCTTTGTCAAGCTTTGTCCTAACATGCCACTTTGATCAGTTCCCTGGCTCTGTATCAACAAGGTCATGTGATTTCTGTCAAGTCTTAGCCCTGCTTTTAAAGCGGGAGCCACTGGGTTTCATTAAAAGCCTTTCCAGCTCCAAAGAAAATGAAACTTGACCACATCGTGATGACATGATCTTTTATATATTTTCAGGAATTACTTGGGATGATTCATGTGTGAATGTTGCCCCTTGTTATAGATATGTGATACGCTAATTTCAACATGATGTTCATATTAACGTGTGTCTCATTCCCCAGCTCTGCTCTCATCAGAATGGGTGAGGGTCAGCAGAAGAAAAAAGGGGGAGGGATATAGGTGCTAGTAAATTACCTGAGAAAAAAACATACAAAATAGCCAATATTTGTGTATTTTCTGAGTAAATGATGTGTCATTGAAGTCCACTTACTCATACATCCATAGCCTATAACCCGCTGGAGTTTATCAATCCTGAGAGGAGATTAGTCCCAGATAGCTAGCCCTCCCACTGTGTGAGGTCAGGCCAGGGAATGCAGGTGCTCTATGCAGCTTGTTGATGCTGAACATGTCGTCACACAGCACAGTTAAAGTGGTAATTTGCAATATTTTCATTTTGACAACATCCTTGGTGCTCAGCGCTCAGTGCTGTGGTGTTTCTGCTCTACACTTCCTAGAAATCACTTGTCAATCAAACTGTGTTCAGTACTGTGATGTCTTCTTCCTTGGATTTTCTTTTGATCAAGTTTGAGTTTCTGTAGGTGGCGCCCTTTTCTTTGTCTATTCAGCCATGGTGGCTATCGCTTGCTCATGCCAACTACCCAGTTCTTCTACTGTATATTCCAAACAAACCGTTGTTGCTACTGCAGGAAACACGTAATGCATCACTTCCTGTGCATGGAGGATTTTCCCTGGGAGCGGAAGACCTACCCGATACCAGGTGTTTACAACAGCTTTTATGCCGGGCAGTCTTTTTGGTTCATTTCGAGCCAGTACCTCTCGAAATGAACTTTTGAGTTTTTCCTTAGATTGGTCTTCATAACTTCCGGGCAATGTGCTGTGTGCCTTTATGTATTAACTGTTATTAAGTACTGTGCACCATTTGTGAGGGAGTCAACACATGGCATATCCTTTTTAATTTCATTTATTATGTTATCATTACATTTTTAAATGGTGAACTGTTGTTATCACTGTTGTGTTATATCAATCAGTGATAGAGAGTAGCAAAATGGAAAATAATTTATATCAAAGTGTCACAGATACTTTAAAGGATTAACCTGACTGTGTGTACTCTGTTGAGTCTCTCCCTTCTCTATCACGTATGATCTTTTTTTAATTGAAAAAGTGTCTCTTGCAGTTGCTATTTGTGTTTAAACCTGAGTTATGGTGCCATGCTCTGCAGAGCTGGAGGAAATCGAACGTACTTCATGGATTAGTCACCAGATGGCAGCATCATGCCAACGTTGATAAAGCAACAGTAATATTCAGATGTAAGTTACCAATGTTTGGAGTAAACAATATATTATAGTAAGAAAGTATACAAGAGAGTATACAAGTATACACTTGAGGAATTTATTTTTCTTTCTTTTAATAATCTGCTCATTTTCAATGTTAATCTTGGGTAAAAATCCCTCTCTAATCCCCCACCACCATACAGAGGAATAATGTTTGTGTTTAAAGGTTCCTGCCACTTGTTACTGTAGTCAGTGTTAATGAGTTATACCCCAAATAAAGTCCCCTAAATTCCCCTGACTGGACTTTGCTAAGAGGGGCAGTCCACTTTCACTTTTCATTTTACATTTCACCACCATGGTGGGGGGGTTCCCCCATTTGTTTATGTTTTACTTTATTAAAACAGAATTTACAGCAGTTCTGTGCAATCTATGTGTAATAAGATTGTAAAAATAAAACATAATTGATGTATACCGCCTTTATGCCTGTGAAAAAGTGAAAAAAATTGAAATTTGACAGCCTGAAATTTGTTCGCCCTCTGCCTAGTCCCAGAGGTCAAATCTGAAATGCCTCCACGTCTGAAAATAAACTTCATGGTTTATAGAAACACTGGAGAAAGTTTCATGCTTTAGTCATAAAATGCACAATACCTTCCATATACAAGCTTATCTGCTCCACTATGAAAGGAGCTCAAGTAGGACTGGAAAGGAAGGCAGGTTGGCGCAAGACCTGGGTTATCAATTTCCCATTGCCCACACAGATTGCCCACACAGATACAGAGAACAAGCTGTGTGTGTGTGTGTGTGTGTGTGTGTGTGTGTGTGTGTGTGTATGTGTGTGTGTGTGAGTGAGTCTGTTTCCAGTGGTCCATCCTGGTCACATGATTTACAGGAAAGCTCAAGAAGTGTTGTGAACGTGTGTCTTAAAACGACTCGTTTGTTTTCCACGGTTCATTCCATGTTCACCTTGCTGTTTCAAAGTAGCTTGTGTAACCGTGCAAGTGGCAAATACAAATATTACAAGTTGTGACAAGTACCATGATGAAATTACTGGCGTTGTGATTTAAAAAAACAAACACTGCGTGGTCATGGATATTTTATGCTGAAGGATTATTATACCTTCAGATTAGAGAACAACACACAGTTAAGTCCTATTATAGTTTTAAGATGTTTGTGTCGATGTTTTCAGTGAGACATGTTAACTTTGAGCCTGCCGCTGATTCATTTCCTGTAGTTTATTAACTAAAGCTGAGGTTCTGCTGTGAGTGACCTCTCATATCCTGGAGTATATTTCTGGACTCATATGGCCTTTCCCGTCCTTCAATTTTAAAGAGAATCAAGTGATTTGAAAAATAAAGTTATGAATAAATCACACAAATAGCCATACCATTGTTTTGATGTATATATTATAAAATAGCAATATACCAAATTTGTCCAAATAAAAAAATAAATAAACAAGGACGTCACTTCAGTTAGCTTTCCCAGCTGTGCACAGAACACCATGTAAACAGAATATTGACCATTTAACAGTGTTTAAAAGCTGACTGTTACTGTATATTAACACTTGACAGCCTCCAGGGCTTAGTTTTGATCATCGTCTCAGTCATTTGCAGCAGACCTGCAGAGAAAGTCTTATTCATGGCCCAGACCACAGTGTTTGAGAGCGTAATGCCCAAGCTATGTCATGTCTAGATAAAGAGAACAGGCTAGCATGCTGCTCTGTCCCACAGTCACTGGTAGTGTGATTATCAGTCTAGTGTTAAGGGTCCACAATGGGGCAGGAACCAGGATATGTTGACTCCTCTCCATGCAGTAGTGTTTCATTGTTCTTCTGGCTGTTCGACTAGGAGGAGATTGAGGATTTCGCCCTCCTGTTGTGACCCCTGTTCCTCTGTCGAGACTGCTGGCCTCTCCTCCTCTTCAAGCACAGCCTCACGTCACGACCCAAGTTAGTGGCCCTAAAAACACATACAGAAGCACAAAATTGAGCCTAGAAGTAGGGGTGCAAATGGATCCTACTGTACTTATAGTCAGATGACATCTTATCTCTAGTATCAGATTGTGTATCAGTTGAACAGAAACCTCTTAGTTGGTCAGTGGTGATAATACATTTTATGAAAAATATGACCATGAAATCTGTGGTGCATGTTTTCATAGCTGAGGATTTCAAATACAATACACGGGCATGGATTGATGGCTGCAGAAATGAGTCACAAGCCTTTCTGATAGGCTCATGGCCAAAGAACAACTTAGGTTACTATTGTTATCTGGTGTATATCCGGTACAAAAGTGAGTTAGTGGGACTCAGTCTTTTCAGTAGCTAGCAGCAGAGGTTCATACATGACTATCCATTAAGAGAGCATTCTCTACTGTGATTGCGGCTACAACGGGGATGCAACAGATACAAGGTGCAGCAGTATTATCACTTTTAACGTTTTTTAACAGTTACCAGTGTGAACTGTCTGAAAAGGTTTCCCCAAACATGCGTGCAGGAAAGATTGCTATCTAGCTGCCTGGGAACATTGCAGCCAATAAGACATAGCTAGCCATGACCAAGACGGTTGAAACTCTTATTTGACTAATCAGATTGCTTGGCTGAAATGGTCCATCCTGTTACACACTGTATAGTAAGAATATGTCTGTGTGTAACTGTAGTATAACTCTCTTATTGAGAAGATGTATTGATCATGTCTCTCACCTATTCCAGCAGCGCTTCAGCAGTTTCCCCACCGGTGCCTCTGGATTCAGACACACTGCCTCATTGTTCTTCTTCAGTGTCACTCTGAAATACACATGTAAATACACACATTTAGTCACACACCACTCAATGTGCGTGTGTGTGTGTGTGTGTGTGTGTGTGTGTGTGTGTGTCAGATATAGTACTCACATGACTGTGTCTCTGTCACAGTTGGGGCCTTTGGGGACGACTGCGAGGTCTTTCAGTTGCCCTCTGACACCATTCTGTGTCTCTGGACACAAACACCTTCCTGGGATGAAGGTGCCGCCTGACTCTTTCACTGCACACAGATAAAGTAGCAGGATTACAGGCTAATTCAATACAGTGCAAGGAGATAACTGGAGGATTTCAGCCTAATGCCCACCTTAATCAAAATTTTACTCCCATCAAAAGTAGATAGATAGATAGATAGATAGATAGATAGATAGATAGATAGATAGATAGATAGATAGATACATAGATAGATAGATACATAGATAGATACATAGATACATAGATACATAGATACATAGATAGATACATAGATTTTTACCTGTGATCAGCACACAGCAGAAGCTCAGGAAAGCGATCTGACAGACTGACTGAAGATAAAGCTTCATAGTGGAAACAAGTCGGGACACTGAGCCCTGATCCACATGTGGCTGGCTGTTTTATATCCCATGCCCCTCCCACACACACAGAGCTGGGCTTTCCAAACTAGCAGGAAATTCCCAAAGTCACTCTCCCTCTCAAGTGTCAGGATGCAGCCAACATTCCTCTGGGCTTGTCACAAAAGACTTGAAACCTTGAAGGACACAGTGATTAATATGTTTCTCTTTTCACCGTGCACTGGTTTTAGCACATGAACGTGTTGCAAAATTTGACATTCATTTTTGCAGAATTTTAATTTTGTAATTTTCATTAGAAATGATACTGCAGAGATAACTGATGTATATATGTGTTATTATTATGACAGTAATAGTTTTAGTTTAGTAGTGGTGTATTATTGCCATTCCGGCCTTTGTCAAGCTTTGTCCTAACATGCCACTTTGATCAGTTCCCTGGCTCTGTATCAACAAGGTCATGTGATTTCCCCTAAATCTTAGCCCTGCTTTTAAAGCGGGAGCCACTGGGTTTCATTACAAGCCTTTCCAGCTCCAAAGAAAATTAAACTTGACCACATCGTGATGACATGATCTTTTATATATTTTCAGGAATTACTTGGGATGATTCATGTGTGATTTTGCCCCTTGTTATAGATATGTGATACGCTAATTTCAACATGATGTTCATATTAACGTGTGTCTCATTCCCCAGCTCTGCTCTCATCAGAATGGGTGAGGGTCAGACCTACGTGAAGCTCAATGAAGAGAAGCTCATACCAAAGTAAATCCTTTTGTATTTACTCTGTCTGTCTCTACGGTGTAGTTGGATTACTGAGCTCAGTCACTGCACAATAATTGTGTACAATGAAGCACGTAATGTATTGCATGTCATGAGTGCTTGCACTGAGTTAGCATCTATGTATGTGAGCTAATAAATCCTTGTTGGTCTTGTGTTGATATTTAGGTCTGACATCTTGTCAGTGCTTAGGACCTATAACTGTTACCATGAAGGGAAAAACTTCCAGCTGAGAACCCGCGAGGTAAGACGAGCTCACCAGGAGGTTGCCAGCGTGATTCTGGTGCAGGTGGAGGTGGGGGGGGTCAAGAGAAAGTAAATGACAATGACTGAGGTACTCCAACACAACCTTGGCATTGTGCGTGGGTGTGCTGGATTACCGGATTAGCGGTGTTGTAAATGGTTCACACGCGTGACTAAATTGGAACCAGTTAAACCAGCACTTTCATCGTCAGGTAGAAAGTGTCATAAAACCTATAGCAAACAGACTTCACATGTCATGGTAGTTTTAAGCAAAGAGCTGAGGATCCTGGTTGTTTTCCCAACTTGTCAAATGGCCATAAGTACGAGTAAACCACAAAAAGCCCCTTTTCCCTCAAGTTGGAAAAATGAAACGAAAAGAGAGGGAGAGTTGCACATTTCAGTCATATACACTAACTGCTGAGCAAAGTGTTTTGCTGCTGTGGTACACATGCCTGATGCTGTAAAGCTGTATGCAGGAGTGAAGTTATTTGTTTGATAATTATTCTATGGGTTTTATGGCTGGGAGTTCCCCCTTAAGACTGTGTGGTCACCAGGATGGAGGGTCCTTGTTGGTGTGTGTGTGTGTGTGTGTGTGTGTGTGTGTGTGTGTGGGGGGGGATTTTCCAGGAATGAGACAATCTGGTGAGACTGGCCAGAGGGACAAGGGGGACAGACCATGAACCATCTATCCACACACACACACACACAAAACCAAAGGCATCAGGACAATGACCTAATGTTGTAGCCAAAAATAAGGATACATTAGAGATAATGGGCTTTTGTAAGAAGACCAATTATATCAGATGAAATGACATAAAATATATCTGCACATAGGGCCACGTAGTAGTAATAATAATAATAATAATAATAATAACAATAATAATAATAATAATAATAATAACAACAACAATAATAATAATAATAATTACTTTCATTTAAGAGTGCTTTTCATGGTACCCAAGGCATTTAACAATGGAAAAGAGAAGAACTAGATAAGTTGAGAAAAATAACAACTAGGCTAACAGGTAGGAAGACAATAAACAAACAAAGGACAAAAAGGCAAAAAAGGACAGGGCCTTCAGCAGCTGGGTCCAAAGGCCTGGCTGGAGAGGAAGGTCTTCAGCTGCTGTTTAAACACTTCAGTGGATCCAGCATTGCGGATCTCCACAGGGAGTGAGGTCCAGAGGGTGGGGGCAGTCACGCTGAAGGCTCTGTCCCCGAGAGTCCGCAACCTGATGTGGGGGGTGGTGAGCAGTCCCGTGTCAGAGGAACAGAGATTTCAGGAAGGGGTGTAGGTATGGAGAAGGTCCTAAAGGTACCGGGGAGCAAGGGTGTGAAGGGACTTGTAGGTGAGGAGCAGGATTTTAAAGGTGATGCGGTACTTGACTTGACTTGACGTAGAGCAGAGTGACTCCAAACATTATTATTGTGTTTTGGTGTGAAAGTTTCTACTAGCCTCACTTGATACCTTGCACCTGAATTTAGGATTTTAACGGCTGCATCTTTTACAGTGCCTCTGTTCCCTATGTAACACTGTATTTAGTCAATTCATGCAGTTCAATCAGAAGAAGTAGCACTGCTTGAATTGCTACTTTAACTAAACAAGTTTAACTGAACAAAACACAGTCACTTTGACTTGCTCTAATGATTCATGCATGACATGTTATACCGACATTATTTGAAATCATGGTTTAACCTCATGAACCAGATGGAATGAGTCCATAGATTAGTCGATGTTGACTCACCAGACGTTTTGTGGATTTGAGGGGCCAAACATTAGTCAGCGGGATCGTACTCCGGTTGGAAGCTGGCCTAAGACAGAAGCTTGGAATCTCCTGATCTCAACTTTAGAGGCTGGATGGTGAATTTGTGAATGAGGGTTTTTCCTAATAAGGTTTTCTTGGGAGTTTTTCCCTCACTGAGGGTCTATGGTTGGTGGTGTTGGCTAGGCTAGACTATAGGTTAGATAGGTTAGCTAGGCTTGTTTTGTCTTTTTAACGTGCCATTTTGTGTCTCTGTGTTTAATTGTTTTTGCTTACTGTAATTGTATCATTTTGTTCATTTGACTATTGATAAGTTAAATCTAGGTAGGCTTTGTTCTCTGTAAAGTCCTTTGAGACATGCTTTGTGATAAATAACCTTGACTTGACAAGAGAGTAAAACTGGTCTTAGATTTGCTCCATCTTTCCCAGGCAGAGGGACAACATGCTGCTGTTAGCTGATTCCATTATTATCCAGATTCAGACCAAACAGGTTCTGTGTGAAGGAGCAGGAGGAAGAGGAAGGCACCAGGGTTTATAAATGTTGTTTTCAGCTCATGTAGCCAGGTGATGTGTGTTAGTTATGTAATGAGGACACATGTCTTTCGGTTTGACTCAGGTGTTAAGCATCTTCCACACAATAAGAATTAGGAATTTGTTTGGAGAAAGCCTGGTACAAGCTCTAACATGTACATATGTCCACCCATGAGTGTTACTCATGTTGTGAGTAACACTCCTATCTTGTGAGTAACACTCCACCATCCTCAAGCTGTGAGGATGGTGGCAAAGCTCTTGAAAAAGTGCCTCAGTAGAGTGTTACTGACAATAATGTGATACTTTATTTATCCATGTAAGGAAGAACAGCCTCCCTGGAGCTGGTAGGGATTCGCTGTTGTGCTCGAGGTAACTTCAGCAGGGTGGATGCTTGCTGACACAGGAGCATGATCCCAGGTCCGTGGTTGATCTCTCTAAATGGGCACCCTGCCACCTCAGATGTGGTCATTGATTATCATGTGATAATGTGATTAATGATACACCAGATTTCAATCGAATCCCAGTTGGCCTTGGACTGAGTTAAACGTTTACGTGGGTATATGTCTTGACTTTGCTAGTCTGTCTGTGCATGCAGCTCCCTCTGGTGGTTGTTTTAGGGAATTGCATTTTCAGAAGGCTTGTGCTGCAGTACCACTGACTACCACCAGAGAGCGGTGGAGTGCTGTATCTTGTCTGGAGCTGAAACTCCTGCTGAGGACTAGTGAAGGCACAAAACGAGTCATTCTTTCAGGTGTCATAAAATTCTATTTTTGTGGCTCAAAAAATGTTAGCTACTCAAAACACATCTCTAGAGTAACTGGTCTAAAGAAACATAACCATTTTCATAATTGTTTTATTAGAACAAGATGCATTTTCACATAAAATAAAATTCATCAATGTAAACATGGAGACCTGAATCCTCAGTGCATAGAAATAAATATATCCTCAGCTCTCTGAGAGCCTCACTATGGTCTTCTGTTGGTTCAAAGTACAACCACATGGTATTTTGTAGTCCTCTGATTTGTTACCACATTCACAAACAGAGTGGGTAAATCCCCCCTTGTGTGTTTATGAGGCGCTCCACCTAAGTGCCTACAGAGTGTCATCTACTTTTTCCCTCAGACATGTCGCTCCTCAAGTCCTTATCTGTGTCTGTCCAAAGAGCCAGTCCACAGGGTCTCTGCCCCTGCAGTCCCGCTCTCTGCCCATCCTCAGAGACAACTCCTCTGTGGTATTTAGGCTTAGGGTGGAGGGTCTGGAAGTCCTTAGGGTGCGGGGAGAGACACGAGGCAGTGAAGCTGAGAGCTTTATTGGTGTCTTGGAGAAATGGCGTGGCCTGGGGGACCTCTGGAGCCTGACAGGGCCACAGCTAAGGGCCTCCACAGGACAGGCAAGAGCCTGGATACTGGTCATGTAGTCCTCTAGAGACTGGGAGCCCTGGCTAGACCGGGAGGATGAGGGATGGACGGGGACACCCTGTGAAGCTGAGTCTTCTAGCGTCTCAGTGATGGTGGGTAAGAGAGCCAGGGAAAGCAACAACCGTCTGCGCTTCATACTGTAGGGAGAGAGGACAACCAAAAGAGTTAGAGAGGAACCACTACCATGACCAGACTGATATGGCTCTCTAAAAGGTTTCAATTGGAGGTGGTATCATCCAATAAACAAAACCATTAACTCATAAACAATTAACTAATACACAAACGCAAATATTTAAGATGTCAAATCTTGTCAAATCTATTTCTAGTGTTGAACTGAACGAAATCTGCAGTGTTACTGCTCCTTTAAATGTAACTCCTAAAACTGCTGAATTGTAAACCCTGAAGGCCACAGGTAATTACATACGGTTAGTTTTTGTCTAAGAGGTATACAGATAAGAAGCGCTCTCACCTTTTGATGCTTGAGTTGTCGGTCCGAGAGGCAGTGTGAAGCAGAGAGTCCGCTGAGTGAGTGTGAATGGGACCAGTGCAAGTAGCCAGGCTTTAAATACAGGCACACTGCAGTACAGAGATAAGCCCACCCCGAGGCTACTAAATATAGCCCTGCTGACCATGTTCCATTCTGTGTGTGTGTGTGTGTGTGTGTGTGTGTGTGTGTGTGCAGGAAACTCAGGAGTGGTGGGTTAGCAAGGTTCAGTGGTGCAGCTGCTCCGAATGTTTATATTCCACGAAACAATGAAGCCCTGGGAGCAATCACATAGACATTGTCTCACCCCACCCCCCCTCCCCCTCCAGTCTTCAACAAGAACAGAATGTTTTCATCCACAGGAATATATTTCTAGAAGCGATGTGTGTGTTTCTTACTGGAAAACATTCTTTTGATCCCTTGGTTGTACATTGACATAACCATTATACTGGAAAAATAATAAATAAATAACCATAAATAATTCACGCAGAATAAACCGTCTTCATATTGATTATTAACAGGCTATGAAGATAAACGGCAAGGCAATTAGCAGCCCGTGCATCTTAAATTAGTTTAAATCCATAAACTGTTCGTGTCTCGTGCACATCACATGGCTTTTCCCCTACACACTCATCAGCAGGTGAGAAATGAGCTTTTAAGCAGAGCGAGTTAATCATGTCACCTGCTAACGTGCTGACTGTGTGAGTGTGTGTGTGTCCTCAGATAGCATACACAGCAAGATGGAACCACATTGGATCTACTAGAGCATCTGCTGATAACATAACAGTCTATGTCTCTCAGTTGTATCTGAGGTTAACAGATGTTGCCGCAGCCCAGAGTTACAATATGCACTCTGAAATAACCAACATGGTCTGAGGTGACGGACTCTCTTAGCTCAGACCTCACTATTCAAGCCAACAAGCTTAGGTCCTTGAATTTCTTTTGTTTACATTTAGAAAATGGATTTCTTTTTAGGTGACTCACAGACTGACATTGTCCATCTTGACTTTTTTTACTTTTACTTTACCACATAGTTTCCAGTGCTTCTTCTAAATTTAGAGTCTCACTTTGAGAAATAGGCACGCCTCTCTGCGTGTACGTGACCTGAAGCAGCCATGGCTCTGCTTCATCACACGTAACTAGGCTAGATTTCTCCATGATGAGGGTGTTCGCCCTGTAGCTGTGAGCGACTGGTCCTGCACGTACACCTGACACTGAGCCACTATGGACTATGGCGGGCTGCCAGCAGGATATCCCTTCTGACCTGCAGGACTGATGATTATTGTTATACGTGTGTGTGTGTGTGTGTGTGTGTGTGTGTGTGTGTGTGTGTGTGTGTGTGTGTGAGAGAGTGTGTGGGGGATTTTCCAGGAATGAGACAATCTGGTGAGACTGGCCAGAGGGACAAGGGGGACAGACCATGGCCCATCTATCCACACACACACACACAAAACCAAAGGCATCAGGACAATGACCTAATGTTGTAGCCAAAAATAAGGATACATTATGTGTGTGTGTGTGTCTAGGAGGACGGAGAGCTCACCCTCGAGGGGCTGCTGAATATCTACTGGGGTCTACGTCGGCCAATCAGACTCCAGATGCATGATGACAATGAAAGGTTCCGTTACTCTGCCACAGGACTCAACCGGTATAAACCCCAGATAACACATGTACAGATGCCTTCATGTGCTGCACAAACAAACACCATTATGGATACAGCCCCTGCCCCCCGACAGCCCCTAGATCAGAGAATCAGAGAGAGAGAGGAATAATAACGATCATTATATACCAATACCTCTAACCTCGTTATGCTGTCATTTTTAGGTATTATGAAACTATTACTACCCAAGTAATAGATGATGGTAACTTGATATATTTATATTTTGATGATTTTTCTGTTGCTGTCAATCTCGATTATAATAATAATTATTATTATTATATTATTATTTTTTTTTTTTCAACTTCCTTTGGCAAACACCAGTCAAATGGAAAGGGGTTTTAAATAATGTTACACATCTTTCTCACTTCTTCACCTCTATTGTATCTCATATGAATAAGATGAATCATTACAGTAGCTTTAGGAAGCCTTAGTATAACAAGTGACTAATAAGATCTTCACATATAGAGATGTAAGCTAGCACAAAGACATGATAGTAAAGCTCCAGTTCTCAAGTCTAAGACCTTTCAATACCTAATCTTATTCAAAATATTTGAAAATAATTTGGCTGTACTGCATACTTTATCTTATTTTATGTGTGTTAGCAGATTGAGAACAAAATGCTGCAGTCTAACCACTGTGTTTGTACAGGAATGAGAGATCTGCTGTTGCAAAGCAGGTAGCCACGGAGTCTAACAATAATTCACTGGGCAGAGAGACTGAACCAACTAGTGAGTAGTACACGTGCACCCATATGCGCACGTGTTGGATTATATTAGATTACCCCCCCCCCCACACACACACACACACACACACACACACACCCCTCCCACACACGCACACTGAAACAGATTATAGCTTCAGGTGTGCTGCACTCAACACTTCCAATGGAAAGGTTGATTCACCTGTCGAGTACAGCTCATCATGAGATGCCAACATTCAAAACGACATGGGTTTAACCGATATATTGGCCTTCTATTAAATATCGGATATCATCCAGTCATGTCCTCCACTGCTGATATCATAGAGGTTCCTGCCTGACCACAGCTACATAAAAACAGTCTATAAAACCTTGCGATAATATACAGAATTTTTTTGTGTAATTGTTAAGTAAGGTTTTGGTATAAATTTGATTTGATCATTTAAAGGCCTAGTGTATCCCAGGGTTTCCCCAACCGTTGAATAGGTGCAATGGTGTCTATTCATGACAATTTAAATGCTGTTTCAAAGGCTATTGCCAAGAGTACAATTCTGGGAGAAACCCTGAGTCATTGAGGGCATTGAAATAGTAAGATTTAAAGATACTGAATATTGGCAGAAAATATCGGCTACTGGCAATTTCAGTCTAAAAATGATGTATGAGTATTGTCCTTCAAAAACCCATATCGGTTGAACCCTATAACTTCTCCTTTACCATAAGATAGTGTCACAGAGTCACAGAACAGATTGGGAAAAAGACCAAAAAATTACTATGTTCACTTCCTCCACTCAAGCAAAATAACACCTCTTATTTGGGTCCCACCATTAAAACGTATGAGGAAAACCAATCCTGTTTTTGAAACTAGGCAAATGTCATGTAACTCCCTATTCCTCAGTGAATGCTATTTAACTGCTGACAAACTCCATGATCACATGCATCTGTGGGCACATGAAGAGAGGTGTGTTTGCGTTTACGTGCATCCCTGAGGTGGAGACATGGGCAGTCAGGAGGAGGAGGAGGAGGCTCCTCAGCTGCTGAGGACCAGGAGTGACGCTTCCTTCATGGGAGTGCAAAGGAGGTCAAAGACGCATAGTGCCAGGGACTTGCAGCGCCTCCGCACACACAGGTTCTCCATCAACGGACACTTCTACAATCACAAGGTAACACACCCACACTCACATTATAGTATCCCATTGTGGACACTCCACCAGGTGCAGAGAGGCGGTGGTTTCCTGTGCGGGTGTGTCTGTCCTAGCGCTGAGTGGTTCACAATAGTGTACTGCATACTCATCACTCCTACTGTTTCATAAGTGTGCTCAAAAATGCAGGGTTCTCCATCAATTTCTCCAGAATGTGTGCACCGTGTTTATTGCCAGGATATGTACACGTATATGTACACACACACACACACACACACTAAGCTGTGATTGAACTTCCAGCTTCCAGTTGCAGGCCCCACATGTTTCCTTTCTGTTTGGAATTTCCTGTTCTGAACAGTCAAGGTGTGTCAGCGCGACAAGTTCAGGAATCACTATTGTGCAAAGTTCCTCTGAATAGTAGTGTCCTTTCCAAGGGAATTTTGGGTTATGGATTTCTATACGCTTCTATACTCTTGTTTCCAGACATCTGTGTTTACTCCAGCCTACGGTTCAGTCACTAACGTGCGGGTAAACAGCTCTATGACAACTGTACAAGTCCTCAACCTGCTGCTGCACAAGTTCAGAGTAAGCAAAAAGAAACAGATTTACAGGCCAAGTGGTGTTTCAGTAATGCTTTGTCAAACTTAAAAACCCAAAATATAATCAGTATTTGTGTCTTTTTAAGGTGGAGAATAAATCTGATGAGTTTGTTCTTTATATGGTGCATGAGTCTGGTGGTAAGTCTTAACTTCCAATGTGGTTTATGTCACTAGTCACTGTTTTTTGTATGTGTGTGTGTGCGTGATCAGTTGGTTTCTTTATCTTTGATCCTGTAGAGAGGACCAGACTGAGGGATGGTGAGTACCCACTGGTGGCCCGTGTACTCTGTGGACCCTGTGAGAAAATATCCAAGATCTTCATCATGGAGACAGACCTGGGAGAGGAAGTCACATACGACGTGAGTCTGGGCCTCCTGCCACCACTCTCTCGCCATCTTCGTGTCTTGTTCACAATAAGTGACCTCCAATTTTTTTATTGTACTCCCCAAAATAGACGCACAATGATACAATGGCCCAATGACAGGCACTTGGGTAGATTTTAGCAAGCTGAGGAAAGATATCCTGTTTTAGGGCTGATGTAACAAAGGACTGAAATTACTGTATGCTGTTTCTGCACTGAGTTTGTGATATTAAAACAGTATTGTTGCTGGAGAAAGTATTCTTCTGGGTCATCTGGGTGTGGAGTCACTCTCATGGATCAACAAAAGGAGAATCTCACTATATTAACTCACTAATAATAGATAAAATAAGGTTGGGAAGTTATTTCTTTTGTTGAAGGGAGAGTGGGCAGCCACTCACGATCAGTATTTTGATGTTGAATGGGACATAGTAGGGTAGACGCAGCTCTTGAAGCACTCGACTATCTCTGGTTGCAGGTATCATATAATCAATACCAATGGTGGCTTTCTCATGATGATCCTTCTCTCCCCAGGTGGCCCAATACATAAAGTTTGAGATTCCTGTTTTAGACAGCTTTGTGGAGAAGCTTAAAGAGGAAGAGGAACGCGAGGTATCTAAGCTGACCAAAAAGTAAGTCAGAAGTAAGTCTCTCTACTCTGCACACTGGGTTGTAGTCATTCATTATGTGAAGCTATTATCTGTGTCTCAAACAGTGCTCAGTGCACTGCCTGTCTGGGGAGAGTGGTGTTGTTAAACATTCATCATTCGCTCTATGCCAGGTTGCATAATCCTTTAACTCATATGCCTGAGATTCCAAACCTTTAACCCTGACAGTGTGTGTGTGTGTGTGTGAGAGAGAGAGAGAGAGAGAGAGAGAGTGAGAGAGAGAGAGAGATTAAATATTGTCTTTTCTCACCTCTGCAGGTACAGTGCCCTGAGGTCCATGATTCTGCATCAACTTGAGGGCATAGCTCACACCAGTGTATGAGTGCTCCTGCATGCATGTAGTGTGTTTGTGTGTGTGCGTGTGTGTGTGTGAGAGAGAGAGAGAGAGAGAGAGATGGGGCGGGTGAAGAACCAGTGGGACAGCATAACCATGCTGAGTGTTGATTGTTTGACTAGGGAAACATTTCCATGTACAGTAGAGAATTATGAGGTAAAGAAAGTAAAAGCTGCAATAGAACCATATCATACACCAATGTGCTTCTACTTTTACAGTTATATATCTTTACAATTTGTATGTTCTGTTTCGTTGATGTTATTGTTATGAAGTGTTATCATTGCTTTGATATCAATTATATTGATATATTTACATTTTGTATGGAAGTTCTTACATAACAGGTTGTACTCTGCCAATATTTAAGATGTTTTTGGTAAAGTTTTTTGGATGATTTTATGTATGAAATTTTAGCCTAGCCTTTATAAATGTTTTAGGATGGATGCTTTTTATGTAATAAATAAATTTTAGCCTTTATAAATGCTGTTGAATCTCTGCTGACAGAAAACACAATATACAGCTAATGTTGTTTCCACAAAGAAACCAGCAGTCTTTATTATTTCCTGCACTTCCACAGAAACTGGGGCACAGATTAGCATTGTTCTTCTAAGTGACCCTCTTTGCCAGCTAGTTCCCATGAGCTCTATGTGTGTGTGTGTGTGTGTGTGTGTACATGCACAAGTTTATCGACCCATCAAGATAACACAATGGAGCTATCCTGAGAGGTGGGCTGCTCCTTTTTCCCACACTTTTGTAACAGTAATAGTCAAGGCTGCTGTTATACTAAGCAATGTGTGGTAGATCAGCCTTGGCTCTAAATATCAATCTAGAATCATTTAGCCAATTCAACCAACATAGCATAATAGCAACATAACATAGCTAAGCGCCTCTCTCGCTTTCTTTGTCTTTCATATGCACTTACTGGCTTCCTCTAATAGCATAGTAATTAGCAGTGGCTCCCAAACTGGGTCTCCCACTGTCCTCAGTAAAATAAGCATTAGTTTAATTTCACTGTTATTTAATTTACTGCAAGTTAGCCTTCAGTGGGAATATCATTGCTGGGTCCACTTTTATCTCCTCAAATAAAGTAGAGACAGCAGAAATGTCAGATGGGGTTCCTGGGACAAAATCTTTATCAGATGGGAGTTGGTTGGGGTCCTTGACAATTAAAGGTTTGGGAACCCCTAAGCTACGACACTAGCTGTAACTCTCTCTCATACTGATTGTACATTTATATAACAGCGACATCTCGAGGCAGTTTGGCTATATAGCCGTGGCAATACTAACGGAAAGGTTACTTCCGGTTTAGCGTGTTTCCTTAAAAATAAGAGTGCACCGTTTGACTCTTTAGAATAAAATGTAGTTAGCTATTTTCTGAGTATATACATATACAGGTGCTCCTGTTTTGCACATACGTAGTAAGGTTAGTTGTGCTAGCTGGTGCTCACACCGTCTGCATACTTTGGATACAACAGATCTCGCATGAAGTTAATGCAATTTATCTAAGTATAGTACCCTACACCACTAAATTATGACTTAACTATTGACTTGTGATTTACAATTTACCTCTTGGTTTCAACAAAGATTCTGGTTTTAACTAGCTAGCTTTGCTGCCTCGCCTGTGCTGTTGGTGTATGGCGTTACTCTTGCTTCACCACCTGGTTATCTGCCAAGATCCGACGTCACCAGTCGTTATAAACATGTTTTACATAACAGTTTTACAGCTTTACGCGTGCGCGTGATGAATTCCCCGGATGTATATTGTTTTTCCTTCAAAATAAATTAATACATTTGTCGCAAAATAAGTATTATGAAGGTGCACATCAACAAAATAGTGAAATGTAGCTGAAACTATAGTTGAAAAATAAACATAATTTATTGTAATGTAATGCGTGGTATTTCATTTTATGGTATTTCAAGACGGGTTTATTTTGAAAAAGTTGACCGGAAAACGTGTTTCTAGTCTAACTGGCTTTAAACGGTTGGAGCCTGAGATCGTGTTGGTAGCGGTGTGTCTGGCGTGGTTTTGTATGCAACTTTCTATCTGTGCGGGACAGACATGGCTTTGCGACAGTATCTGGACTCTCAAATAGTTATAATAGGATGCGGGATATCAGGCGTTGCAGCGGCGCAGAGACTTGTTAAACGGGGATTTTGCAATGTGCGGATTCTCGAAGCGACGGCAAGAAGTGGTGGACGGATAAAAACAGGCAGAATGGGTGAGCGGCGAAAGCAGAAGCAGACATTGAAAGTTTCCTCTGAGATGTTAACTGTCTCTGGGAGATATCTATATTACGTGTTAGGAATTTATCCAATGCACAAGGCAAGTAAACAAGCAACAACCTCTTTGGATAAACTAAACTTAAACTTGTATAGGACAATAATTTACTAAAATTGATCTATGAGGACATGAGAGAACATGTCTTATCTGAGGTATTAACGGATTTTCCTTCAGGCCCTCTCAAACGATTTTACCTATCATAAAACTACCAGACTACATTACACATCAAGAGTCTTTATTTTCTCTGCAACTGCACCACACAATGCTTATTCTTCTTCCTCTGCAGGTAATAACATCATTGAAATAGGGGCAAACTGGATCCACGGTCCATCTGAGGAGAACCCAGTGTTCTGCCTGGCCCGTCAGTATGGCCTCCTGGATCCAGCAGCTCTCTCCCCAGAGAACCAGGCCATGGACATCGAAGGACATCCTCCCTGGGTCCCCAACTGGTTCAGCAGTTCAGGTCACCAGATGTAGAAACACATATAGCATGTCAACATCCTGTTTTTATATGTCACATAGCCTAGTTTATGCCTTGAAGTGTTATTCATTAGTGTAGTGCAGTAATTGATGTGGTACAACTTGTTAGGCCGGAACATATTTTCCTGATTGGTATGCGGTTTGTGCAGGTCAGAAGCTGAATGCGGAGAACATGTATCCTGCTGTGGAGATGTTTGCTGAGCTGTTGGATGAAAGTGCAAAGTTTCAGAGTCAAGGACGAGAACCCTGGGCCAGTGTGGGAGATTTTATACGTGCAGTGGTACATTTCACTCCATGTCTCAATGATTAAAAGATGTTCTCTGGTACTGTGCTTGCCAAGATCTAAGAAGTTCTTGATGATAAACTGCATCTTGCAAGTTTAGCATCAGTTTGTTTGATAGCTTGTGTGTACATGTACAGGCACGACAGCGAGCAGCAGAGCGGTGGAAAGACCAGGATCCGTCCATTCGGGCCTTGCGACTGTGTCTGATCAGTAACATGTTGAAGGTGGAGTGCTGTGTCAATGGAACACACACCATGGACCATGTGGGGCTGGGGGGCTTTGGCCTGTACAAGACTCTACCTGGACTGGACTGCACATTTCCAGGGTTAGTACCCTCCTCCCACCTCCACACACACACACACACACACACACACACACACACACACACCAACAAATGGTATAGATTGGATTGAATAAGACATTATTTTCTAATAGTATTTTCTTTCACTTGCAGAGGCTACGAAGGCCTAGTCAAGAACTTGATGTCGGAGCTCCCCAGTGATCTAGTGACCTACAGACGAGCTGTGCGCTATATCCACTGGAGTGGCACAGAGAGGGGAGAAAACCCTGTGACTGTAGAGTGTGATGACGGAGAGAGGATCGCTGCTGACCATGTTATTCTCACGGTGCCTCTAGGTAGACTCAGATGCACACACATACATAAACACAGCGTCGGTGTGCTGTTTTTTCCATCTCAGTGTATGAAACGGTGAGATTGTTTATGAGCTCTTATGACACCTCCTTTCAAAATTCAATACCTTACCAATACCATGGTAAATCACTGATAAGAAAGAATTTCTTATTAAATCAAGCAAATCTTTTTTAAAAAGCATAAGCATAAACTAAACTAGTTCTATTCTGTTTTATTCTATTCTATTCTATTCTATTTTTTCAGGATACCTAAAGAAGCACCATTCAACCCTGTTTCATCCTCCTCTCCCCTTCCACAAGCAGTATTCTGTCCAGAGAATGGGTTTTGGAACGAACAACAAAATAATTGTGGAGTTTGATTCTCCGTGGTGGGATGATGACTGTGAGGTCATTTACCTGCTGTGGGAGGATGAGGTGTGTAGCCATGAACACACCTAGCATTAACAACTTTCAAGGCGTTTCAAGTGCATTTACACCTGGATTTTGTATGGTTTTGCTGAAAGCAGTCCTCACAATTACCACTTATCTTATATTTCTATTTTGAACATTTGGATCTCACAGGACAGGAAAAACACTCACTGCACACACACACACAAACACACACAAGCACACATGCATGTACTTTAACTGTCTCTGTTTTATATCTTACCTCTGTTCAGGACAATCTGGTGGACCAGGTCTCAGATATACAGAGGTCCTGGATAAAGAAGCTGTTTGGGTTCACTGTGTTCAAACCTACGGAAAGGTCAGAGAGACCATATAAGACTGTGATGCTTACCTACCACTTGCACATAACTCACTTGTTCCTGCTCTGTTTAGAGAAAAACAGCATACAAATGCAAAATCTCATGTATTAGCATGAGACTCCTCATCTTGTTTATGGTTCAACTCTAAGGTATGGCCATGTTCTCTGTGGCTGGATTGCTGGTCATGAGTCAGAGTATATGGAGACACTGCCTGAACAGGAAGTCACACACTCCGTCACACAGCTCATCCGCAGGTTCACAGGTGAGACTAAACCCCTTGCTTCTAAACTCCAGTCTGCATAAAAACCAATAAAGCAACAATACTGTTTCAATGAGAGAACATTACATCTTCAGTGAAGTCCTATTTTTTAATAATGTTTCTGAGCCTTGGTCATTACAGTATGAATAACTGTGTGTTTAGGGAACCCCACCATCACTCCAAGGAGAGTACTGCGCTCCCAGTGGTCCCAGGATCCCTGGACCTGTGGATCTTACACTTACCCAGGAAAAGGCTGTTCAGCACAAGACCTGGACAACTTGATGGAACCCCTGCCTACAAAGGGGGCACAGTCTCCGGTACACAGACGTGCATATTCACACACACACACACACACACACACACACACACACACACACAGTACACTACACTACACTACTTTACTAACTACTTTGTCTATTCCAGCCCTTGCAGGTGTTGTTTGCCGGAGAGGCTACTCATCCATGCTACTACTCCACCGTCCATGGAGCCCTTCTCTCTGGCTGGAGGGAAGCTGATAGGCTCATCTCTCACTACTCCTCCACCAATCCATCTGAACCACCCAGATCAAAGCTTTAAAAAGAGCAATGAACTCTTGTTATAAAGAGATTTTATGTTTTTTATCCATTGTGTGTTTGATTTTCACTGAGTCTATATCCATTCTAAGAATTAAATGTGATGACATGATGAAAGACCTCCAGATATTTTCTCAGTGACTAGAAATTGTTTTTCTTTTTTTCGATGATCTGAAATTACCAGTCCTGTTTACAAGTCATTAATTATACCACTATAAATATTGTTGATGCTGTTAATTTTGTGGTAATTTTGTAATAGTAATGTCTGAATGTTTTCAGATTGAATTTCTTACAGTTTCTTAATGATGTGAGACAATATACTTTATCACTATGCTATCAACTCTGGGGTTTCTACTATGCCAGTCTAATTATTTTAGGCTAGTTAATTGATTAATTGATAACATACACAATTATAAAGTGATTGATTAAACTGATTTAAATAAGGCAATTAATACAGTTGTTTATACATGATAAATGTTTCATCTGTCTGAATAATGAATAAATTACTGAATTTATAAATTCATTTGCAAAACGATTTTTAAAGTAATTTCAATTTACCTTTTTTAAAATTCCTTTTACTAATATATGTTTTCCTTGGGTCACATTTATTAGACCCGTGTGCCACGTTAATAATAATGGTAAAACCCACAGAGTAGTAATTTATTTAATTTAATGTAGGTCCACCCCCCCTCCAAATCTCTGAGCCACACGGCCCCACAGCCCCCACTGCTGCCCACCCCCCACCACCCCTATGGACAACCCAGTATCACCCCCTTCCCCCTCCCTACCTGGACTGGCTTTCATCACCAACTAGCTGAAGAGACTCCACTAAGGGCCCCACAGGGGACTGTCCTGTCCCCCTTCCTGTTCACCCTCTACACCTCTTTTTTAGACGTATCTAGCTAGCTAGCTATCTAGCTAGCTATCTAGCTATCTGTCTATCTATCTATGCATTGCACCTGACAGCGTTCACAAGAATGATTTAATTTTCCTCATTCAGGCCTAGACTTTTGTTTTTGTCTCATTGGATTATTACAGTCTCATGCTATTTTCACTAAATAGCGTATCAAAAAATACACAACTCTGACTAGGACATTTTACAGCGGAACTGAAACTGTTTGACACCAGATTAGAGTCGGCATGTAAACAGTGTAACACATAATAACATGGCTTGTGCAGAAGGAACATGTTAGGTCAATGTCGAAGTCTTTAGTCTTTTTAGTGTTTTTATAAATAACAACCATGAAACTGTACCAGACACTTCGCACGGCCGGGAGGTTTCGCACAGTTTTCGACTTTGGTGAACGCGAAGTCGCCCATTGGTTTCCCGGACATATGGCTAAAGGTGGGCTCAATAGTGTTATAGTTACTTCTTAGCTAGCTTTGTTTAAACATGAATACATTTTGCTTATACACAGAATATGTAAAACGTATAAGGTTTCGAGTAGAAGTACTTGTAAACTATAGAATTGTTTGATCTAAAAAAGTAAACAAGTTATTGCATTTTGAATTTTGTCCGTTTGCCACCCAGTCCCTAACCCAGTTGCTGTTGTTTTTTTTAAACCTTTCAACTCTATCTAAGTCTACGGAATTGGGATTTAGTGAGGCGAAAGTGCAGCTGAACGTGTGAATATCGAAAATCAATGAGTAAATGTAACGTTGCACAAAACATACTTTAATTGATGGTTACAATTCGTCGTAGAGCCAGTACAATCAGTGAGAGGTGTGAGGTGAGAGGAGTGAGCTAAAGGTCCTTAGGAGTGAATGAGGCTATAATAAATAATAATAACAGAGAAATCCACTTTTGCTTTGGCCTCCTCAACAGAGAGGTCCAAGCCCAGGGTCAGCTACAGAATAGCGCCCCCAGAGCTGGTAGGCATTCAATGGCTTGCTCAAGGACACATCAGCAGGGTAGTTGCCAACCCAGGTCTTCTAGGATAGTCTCCCTACTCACTCTGCTGCCCTGTTGCCCTGGTTACAGACAGTGTAGACAGTATATTTCAGGATGAACCCAGAACCCGGTCTTGCTGAGCTTTTACCTGTTCACGATTTTTGCTCCTCACTCCTACATAAAAAGAGAATGAGATAAAGGCACAAATCAGGGCTTGCTGCTTTACTAAACCACATCAAACCAGGCAGCCTATTGGTACCATGATTACTTACAATACTCTCATATCACTGTTTGCAGGACTCAAGCAGATGAGAGCCAGCCTCAAGAGTGTTGACTGCATTTTAGAAATCCATGATGCCAGAATATCCTTTTGCAATGCTGTAGGACTTCGCAGGACAAACCTAGTTTTGATTACAAATGTAACATAACATGTTAATTAAGCCAGTTTATGACTCTACCAATAAATACTGCAAGTCAGCTAAGTGAATCTGACAGCCCTGCAAGGTCACATCTGCAGAACCTTTGATAGTCAATCAATGTCTAAATGCCAAGATAAGCCTGCTATACTGCAAAGCTCGGGGGGGTGCATGAAACTTGATTTTGTTTTGAAAATTTTTCTTTGACATTAGCACATCCCCTTCTCTGGTAGAAACCCTCTATTTCAGGAGAGTCTAGATGTCAGACCCCACCTGCTCGTTCTCAATAAGATGGACCTGGCTGATCCGTCAAGCAAGCAGGTACTGTACACCAGCTACACTCTAGCAAGACATTTTGTTGGACCTTGCTCTGCTTATTGAGCATAGTGACCTGTTAGTAGCAACTATGACAGCATTTTGAATTACTGACATATAAAAACATCTTATCTACCCTGCAGAGAGTCCTGAGGCAGCTGGAGAAAGGTGGGGTGAGGAACATTCTCTTCACAGACTGTCTCAAGCAGAGAGATGACAACATCAAAAAGGTGAGAGCGATCTTCACAGATGGCATTTAAGAGATCTCAGAAATTGGTCCTCAGATGAGATTAAATGAAATTATGAACTTTAATGTGCTAATTCTCTTGTTGTCTTTGTTGTAGTTGGTGCCTATGGTGACAGAGCTGATTGAGAGCAAACCACGCTTTAATAGAGATGAGGTGTGCTTACCCCAGATCATTTTATCAGTTAATTCAGACTTTCACAAATAAAAACTACAAACACTAAACATACAGTGCCCAAGGTGGCAATTTTACAGGCATGGATTTGCTGAGTGAGGATTTCCACACCTGAGAAGTATGCCCTAGGTCTCAGATGATATGATATGATATAATGTTTTTCAAAACCTTATCAGATGGGATCATCTGATCCAGATACCAGAAGATCAAGATTACAGAAGTAATCTTGAAGCAGTTTTTAAATAAACCTCTGTCTCACAATCTGTTGGACAAGTAATGTTACAACATATTGTTAGGCCAAAAAGACATGAGTGAACTAACTTACCAGTGGCCAATTCCAGCCAGTTACCCGACTAAAGGCAAGTATGTGAAATTATACATATTTCAGAAGCTAAAAATGGAATTCCATATCAAAGAAGATATGTATCTGGATTTGTCCACGGGTATCTGGAATAGGCCACTGTTACTTTAGATGAAACTGTGCAAAAGACAGTTTGTATGTTACTTTTATTCACCTATCTCCACAAATATACAACGCATAATAATTGGCGAGAATCGCTAGCTTCATGCAGCTTTCTCTTTTATATTTTTGATAAATTTAGATAATTCTGTAGAAATGTGTTTTCAATTCAGTACATGACGATATTTTGGCCATTCTCTAACTATGTTATCTATCAATGAAACTTTCAGAATACAAATTATTGCCTGATGGTGATTGGGGTGCCAAACGTGGGGAAGTCATCTCTTATCAACTCATTAAGAAGAACAAATTTGAAAAAAGGTATCTTGTTTTGCTGTGATGCATATCAAAATCACATTAATTATTGATTCCCTCTCTGCTAAGTATATTATTCATAAACGGATTTCAGGCCGTGGGTCTAAGGTGGGTGGGGAGCCAGGTATAACCAAAGCAGTCCTGACCAGAATTCAGGTGCGTGTGGAATACATTTTTGTCTGTGTGTGTGTTTGGTGGTGTTTGTGTATGTGCATGTGTTTGCAGCTGTCTTTATGCGTTTTTGATGCTTGTCCTCAGGTGTGTGAAAGACCCATCATCCACCTGTTGGACACACCAGGAGTCCTACCTCCTAAGATCGAGAGTGTTGAAACCGGCATGAAACTGGCTTTATGTGGTGAGTGGAAATGTTTGAATTGTTTTGCAGCAAAGGGGAATGTTTTAGAAACACCTAAATAATTATAATTGTTCCCTTTTAAAGTTATTGAGTAACACCTAGTGCAAACGATCTATCTAATTTCTGTAATGTGTGAGGTTTTTACAGTGTGCTCATGAAATAAGTTTTTGTATTTCTCTTCTTAGGAACTATCCTGGACCATTTAGTGGGTGAAGACATTATTGCTGACTACCTACTCTATTCTCTAAACAGGCTTGAGAGGTTCAGGTGAGAATTTCCTCCCCTGCATAATGGCTGGCTGTACTTTTATATGGTCAATGTATTTATTTTGCTTTGTATGTGTGTAGTTATGTTGAGAAATATGACCTCGGGGAGCCTAGTGATGACATCCAGCATGTTCTCAAAGGCATTGCTGTAAAGCTAGGAAAGACTCAACGGGTCAAAGCCATCACTGGAGTGGGTAAGAAAGTGCTAATCCTACAGATAATCCTGCT
The DNA here is from genome assembly GCA_034670405.1 of Hoplostethus atlanticus. Classification (NCBI taxonomy): domain Eukaryota; kingdom Metazoa; phylum Chordata; class Actinopteri; order Trachichthyiformes; family Trachichthyidae; genus Hoplostethus; species Hoplostethus atlanticus. The sequence goes on from JAXDDX010000050.1 coordinate 2,894,447, forward strand.
ACATACAATATAAGTATCGGCCTAGCCATCAGTTAAATTGATTTAAAGACTATCGCCACTACATATTCTAACTAATACTAATGGGCTAATGTTTCAATTTAAAATCTGAAATTGTAGTAACTTTGTAAATGACTAATGTAGGTAGCAAGCAACCTGTAAAGCATTTTTTGCTGAGCTGGGCTCTTATGCTGTTTGTAGACCACCATAAGTCTCATTGCTTGCTGAGGCCCGCTGTTTACATTCAGAAGATGAGTAGAAAACAATGCTTTGCTTATTGTATATATGCTTATTATATGTGCACTTTCACTTCAGCTTGGCAGTGTGATGACTGCATCAATGTCTTATAAATGAATCTACTAATGGAATGCTTGGTCCTTGTCTCCCTCAGGTAACATAACCATCACAATCCCAAACTACACAGCAGCAGCGTATGATTTCATAAGAGCGTTCAGGAAAGGAGAGCTGGGACGGGTTATGCTGGACTGAACTGAGACATTTCTAACAAAGATGATGACCAAAAAGTATTTTGTTATTTTGCCAGTTTGTCCTCAAACTGGAAGCACTTACAAATATCATCCAAAAGCTGCAGACATTTAGGGAATGTATTCAGTCTCTGTCCCCATGCCATCGGCATTTTAGGGACATGTGGCAGTCTGTTCTGGTCATGACTGACAGGCACCAGAACGTTGTATCCTTTCTAAATAAAAGTCTTCAATTTGAGTCAGGTTCATTCTGTCTCAGTCAAACTCTTAGAATGGATGAAGCACATATCTGACATGGTGTAAACAAGAGATATTTATTGGCATAAAGACAGTGATAACAAAATCTGTATTTATTATGTACAGAATCTTGTTTTCAAAACAGTGTTGTATAGCATATTATAGAGTTAATAAACAGTCTGTTGCTCCTGAGTGTCTACTGCAGGTGAAAAGCTCCTCTGGGATGTTGGACTGACTCAGAGACCCTGTACAACCTTCAGAGACATGGATAACAATGAGAGCATCAGTTTGTTTTCTAATAACTCTGCCTCTGACACATAAACCTCCTTTGCTAAGCAGGTCTGGAAAATTAATTTGATTATTTCCTGGTCTTGGAAACGTTGTTTTTCTTTCCCAATACATATATGTTTACTCATTTTATGAAGTTGTAGATTCGCTTGACAGTTGACATGGAATATTTATTGTGGTGAAGAATCCTCTGCAGCTATGGCCACTCCAGCCCCTGTCACCACACATCATTCTGAACAGTGACCAAAATGTTCAAATCCAGTCTAGAAAATAAGTTCTGAGTTTTGAAATCGAAAGTATGTAGGAACCCTGACATTAGCTCTCAACATAATACTAGGCGGTGTAGGGTTTCATCTAAAAGCTACATGTGGCAAGGTATGCTTGCGTTTGATTACCACAGTGCTTATTTTCCTTTTTAAAAGGTAAAAATCCAAATGTGGATTAAACAAATTTACGTGTTAGCAGTTTTTATTTCACAGGCACAATAAGCTGGTGCCAACTTGGTGCTGGAGTCATATTAAAATGCATTCTACTCTGTTATCAAAAACTTCACGGATAGATAGTCAGCTGTACTTAAGTATTGGCATAAAATGTAGTGTGTATATGTAAACAATGACATGATAGTCTCTCTGGGCTTTCCCATTTAGGCTTAAGTCTTAAAATGCCCAACAACAAGTTATAATAATTCACATCAGTAGTAGTGAGCAGTGGTTTTGACAGTACGCTTATTATGAAAATATAGCTTTTTATAATATAATCTGACAGTACAACTAAGGTTGTACAGCCAGAGGATTGCCTATTGGATACAACATTAGGTAAGGAAACTAATTCTGATGATGCTTTTATTTGGCCTCCATTTCTATTCTACACACTAGATCTGATGATGGTTGAATCTTTGACAGATGAAATGTCACTATGAATGCTGTGCTGGCAATGTACATTTGTCAGTTGGTATATGGTATTACATGTGTGTACAAACCTACAATACAGTGAGGTGTTCAAGTGTTCGTGATCGTTTCATTCCACCATTGTGTTGCAGGTCCCTAGTCAGTCCTGCGCAATATATCCAAGGAGTCTAGTCCTAGATTAAACAGTAATATTCAAGAACTTCATTGGACATAATAAGTTAGGTACACATCTACAATATACCGTCCAATAAGTATCCGTATTTTGGGGAAAACGTTGCAATGATGATAGAAACCACCTGAGTGAGGGAGGATACATTTTGAGTTGATCCTGACATTTGGGCATCAAAGTAATTGGTCCTGTTGTAGTAATCCAAGTCTTCCTCTGAGCTGTCGGCCTTGCTGCGGCGGTAGGCAGAGGCGTACCATTTATCAGCCGATAACGCCACCGCCACCGCCGCGCCTGCCGCCGCTGCGCTTGCCACACGCACCGGAGACGAGCGGCCCACGGCCCTAAGGCGAGAGCGTGTCCCACCGTAGGTTCCTCCTCGGTAATTCCCCGCTGTTGAGCTACGGGAGGAGGTGCCTCTCGAGGACCCCCGGGATCCTCCACGACCGCCCTTGGACAGCGCGGGCTCCCACAAGAATGCGGAGAGGAGGAGACACGTCCAGCACGTTGCGACCACCTGGTTCATCACTGCCTGTGGAGGACACGAAGAAGACATAACAGGGCCAGACATCTGGAGCAATCATTGTGATGATCAGTACCTGTAGTACCTGTGGGGTGTGAACGTAGTACACCTAAATTCACTTGTTTATCTGTTTTATTCCACGTCGATTTAAGTGGGAAAACATAGTAGTAGCAGCCGAATGCTTTCAATGATCAGTATTCAGGTAATTCTGTCTGAACTGGTTTTTAGTGTGATGGAAAATCCCTCACTGCTCTATTGGGGAGAAAATGTATAACCTCAAGCGATGTGATCACGCCCTCTTCCGAGCATCATTATCAATTGCTTAGACTGAGGGGGAAATGTATCAGTGATTCATATTAGTTGTGTGTTTGGTGTTTTGTTTTTCAATATGGTCTCCATAAAGAGAAATGTAGGTTGCTGTTGTTGCAGATTGCTCGTCTATATCAAAGTAGGTCAGTTTAAAAATAAAGACCAAGCTCAACAGAGCACGCTGCTTTTGGCTTTCAGCCTCAACATATGACATAATAATAATGTAATAATGTTTGGATGATGATGAATAAAACACAGATGGTGTTTGTTATGAACATAATGAAATTGGCTATTATTGGATTTGGAGCAGATAGGCCATTGAGGGGATGTGAGCAACACAATCTCACTATCGTGTAAAAGTGATTTTCGTATTTTCGTTATTCAACACAATGCTATTTCTCAAAAGGTTTTGTCGAATGCATGTTCATTTTTCTGTATTCCCGTAATATGAGGCATCATACCATTGAAGATCAAATGCATTGTATGCTTTATATACATATATATGTATACACCCACTCCAGATGAACCGAGTATATCCTAAAGGTTTGTGCTTACCTTACAGCGCACCACCCAAATTGTGTCTCTTTTCGTGTATTTTTCCAATCTTCCTTGGTTGTTTTGGCATTCAGATAAAGGAACGATGAAATGGCCTGATCACGGACGACCAAGACTCGTTCACGCTCTTGTCCGTGTGAACGCGCGGCACGCCCACATATCTAATGAGGTGCTTTTGAAAAGTCTCTCTGGCGTACATACACATACATACTGGCACACACAAACATAATTGCCTGATTGCATATTGCTGTCTTCATGTAATGACAGAGGCTTCAATATGGTCTGTGTGATTCGCTCTCGGAGATTGTTATAAGTGTCAGAGTTTTATCAAAGGCGTTTTAAACCTGATTTGTAAATAAGTGTCATTATGAACTATTTCAAATGTATTAACTCTAATAAGTATAGTTTTATGGGTTTCCCCATTAGCTTTGTTTTGAAAGGTGCTTTTAAACAATAATATAACGTATTGTAGGTCTATTTATAGAAATACATTTATAAATTGTTATTATTAGGAAAGGAATATTTTGAAGTAGTTTTTCAATAACCTACCACATCGATACATGCAAACTGACTAATGATAATGATGATAATGATGACATTTTAGACGAATACCATGGGAAACGAGTAACATCCCATGTCTAAATACTTTAATACAAAAATAACCTACAAATTCCCCAGTGGTATAGTAATATCATTCAATATACCAAATTAGTAAGACTTTATTTAATTTAGTAAAGAGGGAGAATTGATTAATAGAGTCTAGGTAACCCGCGGGCTCACCCTCCGGATGCACTAGGTGGCGGTAATGTGGCTTTAACACTAGACACCAACGTCTGGAAACCCCAAAAAGAAGAAGCAAGTTCATTGACAACAACCTCGTCTTTGCTGCCATGGCCTTGTTCTGCAGAAGTGCTGCCCTGCTCTTTAAGCCCGCCAGAGCAGTCCCAGCCACCTTCTCTGCTGCACGCCAGTACAGTTCAGGTATGCGTTTCAATACATGTCTCAGGTTATTCAAATGCTATTGGTTTTATGTAGCGACATAACGTTACCCTGCCACAATGTCACGGAACCTGCGTCACTCGATGTGCGACGCATGGGAAGAACAGGGAGGCTTCAAAGTTCCTTGTTAAATGAGCCGTTTGTGAAGCATTAGCCACCAAAACGTTGGGGTGGTGTCTTACTTACTGTCTTACTTACCTATACTGTTTCACAGACCTGCTGCCAGTCAGCTCGCCTGGTTGACCTGGGTGGTGATCAAGTGCAACACACACCTGTACATGCTGTCAGTTTGAATTGCTGGCTACTATAACGATAGCATCTTTGTCGACACATCAAGCTAACTAAAGCCTACTTGCAAACTGCAGTAGTGTTTTGCAAACGCCAACCTTGGATCTGTATTATTTTGTAACAAGCTGTGGCCTTTGCTCCACAATGCGTATCAAGGGCTCATGGTCTCTCTAAGGCCTTGACATTAGGTTGCCAGTGTTGATCCTTCACACTTTCTTGAATGGTTAACCAGGACCTACCCTCGCCGTGCGCTGTCAATGTTTCTCTGTAGGATCATGAGGACAGCTCAGACCATTTTGTTGGTGCATCATTTGGTTAAAGAAGTACTTTGCTTACAGAAGTTACTGATATCACATCACAGTGACTTGTCCAGCCACAGACATAGGCCTGCCAGAATGCATACATATGCATGCCAGGGCCTTGAAACTCATTGTATACTGGCTAGGTCACTTGGTATTCTTAATGTCAATATAATGCTGTCTTTCTCAGTACCTTCCTCCTCCATGTGTCATTGTGGAGCCTGATGAGAAGTAGGATGCTCTATTCTGTCAAACCATCCAGAGGGGCTGATTTATCTGACTGTGTGTTGGGTTTTCTGTTCATCCAGGTGGTCAGTTTGAATATATTCTGGTGGAAAAGCGAGGGGAGAAGCAGAATGTTGGTTTCATCCAACTGAACCGGCCCAAGGCTCTCAACGCTCTGTGTGACGGGCTGATGCTTGAGGTGGGACGGGCGCTAGACGCCTTTGAAGCGGATGGAGATGTCGGCGCTATTGTCCTCACCGGCAGTGAAAGAGCCTTTGCAGGTGAAGGGATTGCATGTGTTTATGCATGCCTGTATTTGTCTTGTTCTCCTCTATGTGTTCCATAAGAGAGTTTATGGGCAGTGTTAAATATGTTGTTTACACCGACATATCAGTCGTAAACTCACAAGTGCTCCTATTAACTTAAAACTGTGTTTTTCAGCGGGGGCGGACATCAAAGAAATGCAGAATCGAACCTTCCAGGAGTGTTATGGTGGGAACTTCCTGGCTCACTGGAACAGAGTGTCCACAGTGAAGAAGCCTGTGATTGCAGCTGTAAATGGATTTGCTGTGAGTGTCTTTCATCAAGTCTAGTGACTATTTACGGGGCTGTTTACGGATTGGACTTTGGTTAGACAAAGCTTAGGAATGGAGTGAGACTATGACACACGGACAATGTCTTTTGAGTGAAAATCTCTCATTTGTTTTCTTGCACTTTTTCTCCACGTAACCTGCTATAGCTCGGTGGAGGCTGTGAATTGGCAATGATGTGTGACATCATCTATGCTGGAGAGAAGGCTCAGTTCGGGCAACCAGAGATCCTGCTGGGGACCATTCCTGGTAGAACTTCCTCCCATCTACTCTCCTTCCTGTTTCAATTTCATTGCCCTATTTGTTGATCAGTTTTATGCCTTTTGGAGAGACTGTTGCCGTGACATCCGTCTGTCTATGTGTCTATCTGTCTATCTGCAGGAGCGGGTGGCACTCAGCGGTTGACCCGTGCAGTAGGGAAATCCATGGCTATGGAGATGGTACTAACAGGAGATAAGATTAATGCTCAAGAAGCCAAGCAATCAGGTAACAGACACATAAAACTTTTCACAACATAGACATGCACTTGACTGGAGACAGGATCTGAGCATGGTAGGCCAAGCAGTTAGGGGGATGGGTAGGGTGGCAGAATGATTAGGGAGACCATCCTTCGATACAAGGACACAGGTTCAAGCCCATTTATAAAACAGGTAGGCTGAATCCAGGCCTCTGATTGGTCGATAGTTGTGGTATATATCCTATATACCACACTCTGGCAACAGCTTCTTTGGCATTCCATATTACTCCGCTGTAAATATAGGCCTAACAGGAAAAAACTAAATGGTAACATTCTATGCAGGTCAGAGATTAACTTTGGTTGTTGCTTGTTACTTAATTTTATAATAAAATATAAGATATGATGAAATGTAGTAACTGTTTTATAACAATTAATAAGTGTCAGCAAGTCTCTATCCTTACCAGCTCCAGAGATTCTGCTCTGTATCTGACCCTGCACCCTGACCTCCCTGTGGAAGGGAGCAAATGAAACAAGAATTTCCCTTTTGGGGGCCAACGTATACTATATCATTAATAGTATTGTTATTACCATTTAATTAGTGTAACTAATCTAACTGCATGATCAGCCTTGTAATGTGAGCTAAAAAATCAAGTTAAACATTTGTTTAAATTTATTTAAAGAATTGATTTATTATGCTTGGACCTTATTATGCCAGATTTTGTGTTTCTCAGGCCTGGTGAGTAAAATTTGTCCCGTGGACCAACTGGTGTCAGAAGCTGTTAAGTGTGGGGAGAAAATTGCTGCCAATTCCAAACTGGTCTCCGCTATGGCTAAGGAGGCTGTTAATGCAGGTGTGTTGATTTTATTTTGGCTAGCTGTTTGAACTTGAGCATCTTGAAGCCTACCTGCGACTTTTATTGAATGAGTTTGCAGTGTTTTCCTCTGACTTGTTGTTCTACGTATGGTTGCAGCCTATGAACTGACTTTGGCTGAGGGGAATCGTTTGGAGAAGCGGCTGTTCCACGCTACCTTCGCTACGGTGAGTAGAAGCGTGCATCTGAGATTGAATGACACTGACAGAGCAGTCAGAGAGTGACTGACCTGAACAGTCTGAGCTTGACCATCGTGTCGGTGTTTGTCCCTCTAGGAGGATCGTAAGGAAGGCATGACTGCATTTGTGGAGAAGAGAAAGGCCAATTTCCAAGACAAGTAGAGAAGAGCTGAGTGAGAACTGAGAGCCAAGAGAACCAAGTTCCTGATATCAGCGGGCCATTTCCTAACGTGAATTCAGTTGATATTATAACTTGGAAGCTGCAAAAATCCTGATACCAGTGGAAGATACAAGCCAAGGATTTGGCACTAAGTGAGTGCATAAGAGTGTCTTATCACAGCTAAGCCCTGTCTGCGTATGCACGGTATCAAAATGTGTCTGCATACAGTAGTGCTGTGTGTTTGTAAGTGAAATGTATTAGCTAACTTGATCACGGTGAATGGTAGAGGAATCAACCCTGGTGATTAATACTGACTTTGCCTATCATTTTCACTGTCAAGCCGGTACCTACATGTAGGTTACAAATTTTTCCTCTACATTTTTCAAATAAAGCTCTGTAATGGTTTGGAGTAACTGGGAAAAATAATTGCTCTTAATTTAAAGAATATGCCTCTGCTCCATGTTTGTTAACATACAGTTGATTGTTTGAGAAACTGTTCCTACCTCTTGGCTCTTAGATTAGGTGTTATGGTTTCAGTAAATCAGGCTATTATTCCTAATTGGTATTTTTCATGCATGGGGCTAACATTCACTTATTTGGAACCCAGTCAGTCATTAATGGTTTCAAATGTGACTTCTTACTGCCTTTGTTAACTTAGGAAATCTGGTGACGGCTGCTGATTAGATGAAAGGTTGAGCCTGTCAAATTCATTATCATTTACATACTGCAACAAATGGACCCAGCATGCACAGCCAAAGCCCTGAAAGCAAGCTCACACATGGAAGAAAACAGTTCATCAGTCAGTGTCCACCGCTAGATGGGGCTGGCGTGCTGCTCCACAGTCACTGGACATTCAGCCGCCTGTTGAACACACACTCCGGCTTGTGTGTGTTTTAAGAGGGAGGAAGACCAGAGCTTAATTTGCTGCAGCTGAATGTATGTAATTGATGGTTATAAGGTCATGCCATTAAAATACTATATAAAAATCATTAGGCCCATGGCCAAAGGATACTAAACTTTGAATTCTTAGCTTTTTCTTGTCTGTATTGTGGTTTTATAATAACATGGTTTTATACAGAATTTTAAACGGCTTTAAAATTGGAAAATTGTAATTATTATTTGCAATTATTTTCTCAAATGAAAATACCGGTAATATATTTCTCTAGTGTTTACACAATACAACCTAAACTTTTTTACGGCATCAAGATAAAGTTGGCGTAGCTACAACTCCTCTTAAGGCCTAGCATAATTTATAAACCTAATGTCTTTCAAATAATTATTTGTGGGAAATGATTACTGAATTATTATTATTATTATTATTATTATTGTCGCACTACAGCTTATGAAAGGTTTAAGATTCTATTAAAATGACGTCCCGGAAATTTAACCTATTTTTAACCTAATTTTTCAGCAATAATTTGGCCTGCTGGGCTCAACTGAAAAGGAAGACATTGAAAAATAAAAAATATTAAGCAGATTGTCTTATTAGCTTTAATTTTAGATATTTGAAATCGATAGCCTGTTGGCCTGATGTTAAGAGATGCATCATTTGGTCAAAAATATTAGGTAAAGCATAAAACCATAATAGTCAGGACCATTCGACTTCAAAAGTAAGGAAAACACCAGAACAAATTTGGTTAGTGTCTGCTTTCTTTTGCCTCTCCAATCATCTGAAGGCACCTTTCTTTCTCTGATCTCAGGGTTTCTTCACACGACGGCGCCCCATATCTTCACAAGGCCATGGCCTAATTGATTTTTATTTTCATTCAATATTCCCCTGGAGCTCGCTTTCTTGTCAGCCCCCTGGAACAAAACTTCTAAAAGGGGAGAAAAAAAATCGTCTCCTCACTCCGCGGGGAAGCACAAAGGTCTGCAGAGAAGGCCCGAAAAGAGGCTCCGCTTTGAGGCTACCGAAAGGTCAAAATAATAAATGTAGACTCAATTGAGGCTCTCCACACAGACAAAAGGGGCAAAACGTTACATTTTGGCAGCGCAGACCCTCATAGCGTGATAAACTCATTTAAAGAAGCCGAACTAAAGAGGGAGCAGCATGGGTCCGGAGAGGGAGAAAGGGGCTTTCAACCCGGCAGACAGGCCTGGCTCCTCCAAGGGCCTTTTCTTCTCTTCAGGCTCCATCCGTCTCACGCTCCTCTCCCCTCACGGAAAGTCACTATAATATTCCTATAGGGACTTATAGTGTCTGCGGTACTGTGTAGTGAGTTTACAGCGACCTTATCGTATTTTATGCAATATTTGTTTTTATCTTCAGTAGCCTACGATATCCCTATAAGGTCTGTAATGTGTATCCTAATATATATTATAGGATTACCAGGGCTATGGTTCTTTTTCCTCTCCCCTTCCATGAAGTTGCGCAGCTCCACACTAACTCACACAAAGCAAATCATTTTCCTCTGAATCAGGCTAAAACTTGATCGTATCGTAAGGATCCTATAAGGAATTTTAAAAGGTTACCACAGAAAAAAGTATAAACTATAGGTATATAATAGCCTTTATTACCTTAGGAGATAAGAAACATACCATAAGGCCACTATAACCTTACTATTGAGTGACGGATACTATGAGTCCCTGGGAATATTATAGTGATATTAGTGATTTTTCGTATACCTGGCATTCATTGGCAGCCGCATAAAGGCTGTGGTCAATTGAGCAGGTCTGCCAACCAGAGCTAAACTGCGATTTGAAGTGGGTCTTTTATATAAGAGCCTGTTAATGCAGATCTCCTGCTCTTACAGAACCAGGACTATGTGTGGCCGTGGAAAGGATTCTTCAGCATTTTTGCAGTTGAGCGTTTCTCTGGCTCAGATGAAACAAGCCGGGTGGAATGGTTTTCATCTGGCAAATATTTTCATTATCTCACATTCTTGGCACCGGTGGCCGTGTCGGAATAACACATTCACTGGTCTCTGCTTTGAATTATGCCCACCCGAGGGTGTCAGAAACAACACACGGAGTAATACAACGCGTCTGTAAGGTGACGGGTTAAGTTCCCTTCCTTCGGGTAGGAAACAGGGCAGTTGGGTTAATACAAGGACATTATTTTATAATAGCCTAGACATGCCACTATGCCATTCACTGTGTGATCGATGATAGCGTTTACCCTGGTGGATTTGCAACAGTGACAGGCATGCAGATTTTTGCAAAGAATTCACCACTCAGTCAAAAATAAAAAATATCAGTTGGTAGTTGAGGAATGTTTACAGCCTGCTCACCCAGGAATCACGCATGTTTGGTGCGCAGTTTTCAGCTATTCTGTCTTTATTTTCACTATAGATCCAACCCTGTCAACTGCTCACGCATTAAACACTAAAGCAAAATTTAGTGAAAAGTGAAACCGAGTAAAATGGTGGTCAGCAGCATGAGCCACCTGTTTTATGCGCCTGATCGTCCCTGCCCAATAAACTGCGCATTTATGCTTATAAGGCAAGCGATAGTCTATTGATGAAATAGATAACCATAAATCTATACTGTTGGATATGGAGGCCTGTTATGAGTCTAAATAATAAGTAATGTTGAACATTTATAATCTAGGCTGTTTGTGTTATATTGTCTTTGTGACTTAAATGACACTCTGTACTAGGCGGAATATTTATCTAGACATTAAGCTTGTATCATATAATTGTGGCTCCTATATCAAATAGTTGGGGTTAAATTATATTATTTCTTTGAGCGTGTGGTGACGCTCTGATTTGGGCACTGTTCTTCTGGAGCTAACCAATGAAAATACTCTCTCTGATCACATGACCCACGTCCTTTTCGACTACGCTCCCTCAAAGAGTAACTAGTAACTAGATAGTAACTAGTCGGCTAGCAGGATAGCGAGCGGATACACGCATCAATTAGTATTATAAAGTTATATTTCAAGAGCTTTCATACCCTTCACACCAGATAGCACCGTACCACGCATGCGTGGAACACGAGTGCCTGGTAAACATAACTTGTATATTGTCTCACCACGCTACCAGCAACTCATTACGACCTTAAACATTACACTTTTGGCAGAATGATATATTCCTCTCGCAGAAAGTGAACGTGAGACACTCTTATTGACTCCCCGTCGAAAGAGGCGGTCTAAGCCTGTCTGACGGGATTCAAGCGAAGACGGAAGTAGGCAGGAGGTAAATCTTCCTCGTCTCTGCAGCTGCCACTATGGTAGTCCTGAAAGGAATCCCTTCTATTTTATCTCCAGAACTGCTATATACCCTGGCTAAAATGGGCCATGGAGATGAAATGGGTATGTTATTTAATGGCTTCCGCGCAGACATTACAGCTACCTGGTCTGTGTGATATGTGACTCTGTTGGGCAACACCTGCAAAGTCAACACAGGGTAGAGAGCGATAGAGCAGGCATAATCCCACTTAATCACGACCCTCTTCAGGAAAAGGTGATGTTTTGAAAATGTTGGCAAGCTAAACGGAAGCTTACATAGAGAACCTTTAGATGCAATTAAAATCATTTATTTATTGTGTTTTTTCCCCAGTTCTTGCTGATGCAAATTTCCCAGCTTCTTCCATTTGTGCCTGCGGCCCGAAGGAGGTCAGAGCTGATGGTAGGTGCATCTATCTGTCTTGTCTGAGGAGAGAAGAGATTTGTCCTTTCATATAAGATTTCTTTGGTTCTGTAATATATTCATCAACCTTCTATGATCCTTCAATAGGTCTGGGAATCCCACATCTATTGGAGGCCATTTTGAAGCTGTTGCCCCTGGATACGTATGTTCCCACACCGGTAGGTCACTGATTAAACTGCTTAAACCACTGAGGGATTTCTGATTCCAGCGTTGGGTACCTCTTCCTGGTCTTGTCATTGTGATCAGGAAATGTCCTCAAATGTGTTTCTTCCATTGAACATGTAATGATGTGTTGCCACAGGCTGCAGTCATGGATCTCGTGGACAGTGACAAACAGAAATGTTTAGATGTCCCTGTATGGGACACCTACACACAACTTCTATTACAGGCTGGGGTTCAGGTAAAAAAAGCAAAACTCCCTCTCTCAGGTGAAATGAAGCACAACAAAGAAACTTTACTGATAAATCTGTAGTGTCTTGATTGCTGGCTAGTCGTGTGTTGATTTATGTTTGCATTTAGACTCCTCTTGAGAAGGTGGAAAGGTTTGCCTTCTATGAACGAGCCAAGAAAGCCTATGCTGTTGTGGCAACAGGGTGAGTATTTTCTCTGCCTTTATTTGAAGTAGATGCATGTTTGACTCTGTGTCTGCATGAGTACAAAATCAGGTTTTACTTTGTAAAAGTTAAACAAAAATGTAGAGGAAACCTCCTCAACATTTGATTTGTAGTTATGGAAGAAATCAGTTAGCCCTCTAATACAATCGCATACAGCACTAATGTTCTCTCTCTTACCTCTGTTTTACGAACAAGGAACTAGGAGAATTTGATATGGATTATTTGATGATGGTTTGCGTAATATACCTTCAGCAATGACAAATCTCTAAAATGTGTTTAGAAAAAGGTAGCTGATGTATTTGTCAGTCATGTCTTTGTGAGTGATAGTGACTATTCTCTGTCTGCATAGGGAAACGTCTCTCTATGGTAACCTGATATTGAAGAAGGGGGTCATTCCTGTTGAACTACTACAGTGACATGCACACATTTTTACTGTGAGATAATTATTTCTGAATAATATACAGTAGCTCAAAAAGTATTCATCCAGTCTTAATTCTTACATATTTGCACTTGGTAGGGAGTTTTATACACAGGCTTTAGATTTAGATAATACATTTCAGACAAAAAAGTCCTAAATAAAATATTCTGAAATTCCTTGCAGTACAAAAATGTGCTTATGCACTAGAAACTCCTCATGATCATCCATTCTTGTTAATGTCCTTTCTGATCAGCACTGTATCAATCATTCATCAATTATCATTATTTGATCTTTCCAGCATATATGGAGAAAAATGCAAACTATGTTGTATTCTTGTAAATGAATTATTTCTGGGTTACGATAATAAATTTCAATAGATGATACATATGAAGTCTTTGATGTGTGTGTGTGCGTGCGTGCGCGGCTTTGTCATCAAGAGACATCTGAGCAAGGAAAATTTTAGATATCTTTATTCTTATGAAGGGTTGGAGTGTTTAATAGAGTCATTAAGAAACTCTTTCACTGCATTAACCTGTTATAGGCTTTGTCTGCATTTGATTGTAAGTTTGATTGAGTTGTTTCTGGGGGCTCAGCGGTGGTAGAGATCATCCATGTCTTCCTCTGGTTGACTGTACTTCGTCTGAGAGGGCCAATCAGCAGGCATGGCTGCATCAGCATCAGCATGGTAAGGGACCGGCTGAAGCTGGTCTGCGTGGTACAAGTCATCCATGTCCTCCTCTGGCTCCAAGTGAACTCTGCCCTCGGTTTCACCCCTGACCTCACGCCCTAGTGGCTCCACGTGCACTGGTGAGTGCGGGTCATAATGATACAGGTCATCCATGTCCTCTTCTGGTTCGGTGTGTGCTCGGACCTCTGTGGCAACATCGACTTCAGCCACCAGTGGAGCGAGATATCTGTCGAGCTCCTCCTTCGCTCTGTGGTAGATTTGATCCTGGTCTAGTTCAGGCACCTGATAGCCCCAGGAGTCAGCTTCAATCAAGGGGACTGACTGGATGTCTACTGCAGGGAAGGTGTCTTGGTTCTGGGGCTGACCTTTGAGGAGATCAGCAATGGAAGGGTGGTGGAGATCATCCACGTCTTCTTCAGGCTTTAGGTACATTGAATTCTGTCCGGTGCCTGTCATACTCTTCCAGATGATCATGCTAGGGTCAATATCATAGTCCGTCACATCCATGTCCTGTGGAGGCTCCACTTGCAGCTCATCTTTGGACCTGAAATATCAGGTGTACACACATACCGTGACATTTCAGTCTGCATTTTCCCAGTCCATGTGAATAACAAAAGATCCATCATATACATTTAAACTGATGGAAATCATAACTTACATAATAGTGTCCTGGAGTGCTGCATCGTCAATTTTATTCTGATAAAAGAACCAAAATATTACTTGGACGCCCATCATATGTCAGTTAGTGACCACACAAACATGTATGTGTCATGTTATCTTCATTATGTGTAATATACCATATCATTATGCACCTCTAAGGTCTCAACAATATATTGGCAGCAACCAGGTGGGATGTGTACATACCAAGGGTTTATGTGGCTTTGCTGTGATGCCACAAATCAGAGCGATCAGAAAAAGCCTAAGAGTGAAGAGACTCAGGATTAATGTTCTGAAGTGTCACCAAATGTGATACACATTATTACATTATATACACATTATTACATTATACAGTAAATCCTGGCCAGGTCAAAGCATACAACATATATAAATATCATCCGGTTAATAGGAAGAGAACGCTTCTTACCTGAACATGGTGTCCCTGGGTGCTTTAGTCTCAATGTTTTGATGGGTCTCACTAACCGGTAAATGTTATTTCACTTCACCTGCTATGAGGAAAAAGAGATCAAAGTTCCACCAATAAAGGCTGCTCAGTTGTTTTGACCTTTGTTCCCTCTGGATACAGCAAAGTCTGTTCTCAGTCCTTTATTGGTGATCATTTGGCTGGCTTGTGCTGTTTAACTCCATAATAAAGTGGCTAGTAATTTGCAAATGAAACTACCTTCAGCAACATTTCACCCACTGTGTCTCTGCACTGACACTGCCTTTTCAATCATAATGTCTATGCAGCGTCTGTGTTATTTTGCTGTATACAACAATAAAGAATAATAAGTAATTCATGTCTAAGAGAAAAAAAAATGTAATCACACAATTACAACAATAAATACATATTCACGTGATTAACCTTATCAGCAATCATAAAGTGATCACATGGATCTAATATCCTTTGGCCTGAAAACTGGGGTGGAGATTTATCTTGAGGTAAAGCAATAACATTTCCAACAAACCTTTTTCTTTTATTGCAGTAGTGGGTCCTGCTTTGGAAGCAGGAAGTGAGTCATTTGTTGCAGGGGACACAATGGCATCATTTCTGATCTGTTCAATAAATGTAACAACTATAGTGTACTGTTGGTTAATTGCAATGATTTGGGGCTGGTAAATGTCATTTCAGTCATTCAGAAAAAGGGATTGTATTAAAATGTATAATGTATATTTTTAAGAGTCGTATCAAACACATGAGCCCCCAGCATGTGGCAACATATACTCCCCATGCTTGGCTTATTATCACAGGAACCCTCTCAGACATAGACAGACTCCCTCCTGGGCTGTAGGGCTGCAACGTCACCCATTTAGAGCGACTAATCAGTCTTTACATACAAGTACACTATGGGAGGCTATATTGGAGGCAGATGATAGGTCTGTGATCTTAGTGCCAGCCACAACACTTCCTAAAGCAAATGTGTAGGTGTCACTTCTAATCTATGTCCTTGCCAAGATCCTATTACACTGTTAAATTCACTATTTCAGAAGAATACAGTTTAAGTTCGATGTACAGGGAGAAGTTGTTTAAATGATAATTGACTGTTTTATGTTGAAATTGTCTCAGAGTAGAAATACACCTCAAGAATGTCATTTCATCTTAACTCATTGTTCCAGCATCCAGTGGTCTGTTATGGTTCCAGCACATGGAAGTATGACAGATAGAAAACCCTTGAACTTGAGTTTCTTCCCTCTTAGACCATTGCCATTGAACCTCACCTCTTTCACTATTACATACAACAGTAGGAGAGTCATTACAATAACATATGGGTTAATAATGTATCGATCTCATGACAGTAGGATGCAGCGTGCACACGCAGGCATGCACTGTATGTACAGTAGAACAGGAGCAGACAGACACACCACACACTTCCTGCCCTGTTCAAGGGATGGCTCCACTGCGTCTGCTGCTATCTGTGCTCTCTATCAGATCCATATGTGTCAGTACAAGGCCAGCGTTACCCCTCGTCTAGCCCCACTCCCAGGTCAGTGGATCGTCTACTATGCCTCTATCCCAACAAGCTCCCAGTCCCTGAGCAAACCCCTGTTATCTATGGGAGAGTCTGTGGAATAACAAGGAAATAACTACCACTTTAGCCCGCTGTTACTATTGCCATTGGACTCTAGGCTGACTTAATTTCGTAGCTGTTTCTTGATGATGAAGATAAAGACATTGTTAGATTTATGGAGAGGCCGGCAGACGCAAGCCATAATGGAAATGCTCTGTCGGTCTCCCAGAAACCACAACCCTGGGACAAGAGATGCAGGCACTCCAAGCCTTGAAAGTGAGGTTTGACGGATAAAGTGTGCTGAAGCCTCCACCAATCTCAGCCCTCCCCCCTCTGTCCTGTACACATCACTGAAACTGCTTTCATGTGAAGCCCAGAGGCCCAACAGCTACCCGCACAGACTAACCACAGGATTCTGCACCCCTGAACTGCTGATGGTCCCACAACCTTACAGGAAAACATGCTCCTCTGTGGTTTGACAAGCCTCTGGTTGGCAGAGTACTGCAGTTCAGCAACTGAGTGGCTTTCAGCTGGTCTGAATAGTGTTTCGGTCATTCCATTCAAAGATATATTGGATACAGGAATAAGGTGATGAAGTGTTGGAAAATGGAAATTATTGGGTAGTAGTTTTTTCAGAGCAACACTGGTAGGTTTGTATTATACTGGTGTAAATGCACACACACATGAATTATAAGGTTTCATTAGCATTGAGAGTTTTAAGACTTACAATTCTTTATATGAGATGTCAAAATTGAACAGTGAATGTCTGACATCTCATAGAGCAAAACTAATTTACTATTATTACTATTTTAAATTTTTTACCCTGCTCACATTAATATCTTCAAAAACGTACTTATAACTTATTTTGACTAAAATGTCAGATGAGTGATTGTAATGCCAAGATCACAGTTAATAATGCAATACCTGTTCCTGCAAAAGGTTTGACATTTAAAGAAAAGGTGGTTGTGTTAAAATTCCTATCCTTTAATATATTTCTTACAACGGGGTTATGCAGTCTCTCTTTGGGGCTTAGAAAGGAAACAGTTATACAGTATAAGTAAAAACATACCCTTCCAAAGGAAACACAAATAATCTTTAAAAGCAAACACACACATTCACCCTGAAGAGAGTAAAATCCCTAATATTGTTATTATGATGAGCTTTTAGGAGTTTCAATGTGCTAATAGATTGAAAAGAATACATAAAGGTATAGGTTGCTAGCCCTGAGGGCATAACATCAAGCCAACGTGTCACTGGAAATTTACTATGAGAGTTTATCTACCTCTCTTGGATGTTGGAAGTTTATTTAGTGTGATTATCAGGTCTGGAAGTATGAGAGGTGGTGGAATATTTCTTAATGAGATTCAAACCCCCTCAGATAAAACAAGCACAAGAGGTGGTTTCTGTTTTTTTTAATTTTGGCTGCGAGTGAGATGAGGATAATTTAATCTTTATATGTGGTGTGTACAGATTGTGCCGTGACACCTCTAGAAGCTATCAGAGGTTCGTTTAAGTCTGCCAAGTGCATGAGCAAATATGTTTTCCTCTTCCCATCTTACTACATATTTCTGCTTATATCCTGCCGTTGGTGAAGTGTGTGTGCTTGCGCGATGTGTGAACGCACATGTGTGCATGCATGTGAATGACAAGGTTTTTAGAAAGTGTAAAGGGAACCATAAAGAACAGAATGAATGGGAGTTGTCAGCAAGTAATGATTGTTGCCAATAAACTGACACAGACACACAGACACACACACACACACACACAAATCACATTGATGGCCATGTTATTGCACAAATGCACAGAGGGAGCCAAGAATAAATTGCCTGTCTGTAACTATTTAAATGCAGCATTAAGTCATGATTTATACCCATAATTCTGGGATTCGTGGAGAGAACATACTCCAAATGTTGCAGCTTGCAACATTTATGGGGGAAACCACCAAAATGAATATTTGACAAAATTCCCATATTAAAATGGACGCTCTTGGCTTCATTTGGCTTAAAGTGTCAGTTACACAGTGATTGTGTGTGTGTGGACGTGTATGCATGCGTGCGTGCATCACACATGTATATACGCACGTGCAATGTAGTCTGTGCTCTCTAGCAGATACTGCAGATTGATATGTTATTGCCACTGATGACAAGACTTTCTTAAAATTGTAACTTTAAGTACTGGATCTGAAGTCCTGGCTCTGCCCCAAAACCAATAAGGCAGTGAGGAATTCAGTCATCACGTTTCTACTTGACTTAATGTTGCATCTTTATCTGAGTTTTTTGCTGTTAAAGAAACAAATAGAAAACACAATATTCAACAGGCTACAATCAGCCAGAGACATCAGACTCCACACTAAACCTTAAAACGGTGTCACTGTTTGAACGATGTGTAGCCCTAAATGATGCGTATATTGGATGAAAACAGAAATGTCACTAATAGACACTAAAACATTCATCAGCACCAAAACATCATCATCACAATCATTGCTATCAGTAAATCCCATAAAGGTTGTTCAAAGGCAGAGGGCTGTATTTGAGGCTAACCACCTCTCTGTCTTTACTCACAGTCTCCCGTCATATCCCCTACGCTCACAACATTTAGGAAAGCTGGAGTTTTCTAAATAACTAAAATTAACTCAATGATCTACAATTAACTTAATTGATGCTTCACCAACACCCATTAAACACACATTAGACATCTCACAGTGGAGTTTAACCACATGAATTACAGGGCTGGTGGAAGGACCTCCATGGAAGAGTGGAGGCGAACATGAAATGTTGTTCTGATGATGGTCTGGTGAAAGGGGAAGCTGTCGGAGTTATGAAGCTGCCACAGAAAGATTTAGCTTGCCATCTGCTCAACAGTTGGTAACGACTCACTGTATGTTTGCGTACCATGCAGGCCTTTTCGTTTTCGACCTTTGCTGTTAACACTCTTGAGAAAAGTAGATTCTATTCTAAAAGTAGATCCTATTATTGTACACATGCACCCACACGCATTCACATACAATCCCTCTGCACACACCAATGAAATACACCATGTGAGGCAAGGCGCAACATGTCAGTAACACTTGCACAAAAGTTCCATTATGTTGGGAGGTGTGCCAGGTTGACATGAGGGGAGGTAAAGATGAGGGGACGGATGAGCCAGGCAGTCTGGGGCCCAGAGCCACCTGACTCACATGGCTCCACAGGTAATGGCTAAGATGGTCTCCAGCAACAATAGCACCGATGACAGCAGAGGGAGACGGGGAGAGTGGGAGAGATGGACCAGGAGCTGCACAGACACAGGAGACAGACAGAAATAGGAACTTTCCCTCCGTCTGTTATGTAACTGATAGACCAGCTCTCGGACTGTGAGGCTCTTTGTCTCTGTGAGAGGAGACAGAGAGGAACAGGAGAGACCCCGTGCTCAGAGGAATATGATTGACCTTTTTGTCCCGAGAAGTTAATCTGAGGGGCTGATCTGAGCAGCTGTGTGAGAGACGGCCATTAGCAATGTTAGCCGTTTGAGTTGATACGCTGCCATTAGTCTGCTTTGTCAGTGTATCAACCCAACTGACAAGGAGGGGAGGGAAAGGTAAGGAATACTCTTGGCAATATTTAGCAATGATTATTCACTTTCAGAGCGATTGCAGATTTTAATATGGCCATTAGAGTTTCAAGTTCAGTTACTCCCACTCACTGCTCTCACTCCTCTATCTTTCTCATACACAGACACACACACCCACACTCATACCTCTCTCAATCACACCCCTCATAAATTTAGTTAACATGTGGCAGCAGTTAAAGTAAGTTTAAAGCTATTTACTGTGTTTTGTACGCTTCTCATTAAACACATTTTCCACTTTTAGAGAACTAATGTTTTGGAAAACTCTGTTAAATGAAATTGCCATCATGCCAACACTTAGCACATGTGGCCCATTAAAAGGAGATCTGCCCTCCGCAGGATATCCTGGGAACTGCAGGGGCTCAACAAACGATACATGCATTCACAGACAGGGTTTTATTTTACTTCAAAGTTTGACTTTGAAGGATAAAGGCACCTATATAATATTTTCATAAAGATACCTCTTTTTTCCAGAGCCCCCTTACTTCTGAGAGTAGTAGTGGTTCATGTTGGAAGAGGAAAAGTGCCTCTGACCTGATAGAAAGAGACAGAAACAATTGTGCACAGCAGTGCTGCTGGGAGCACATGGTCAGCGCTCCTTCAGCCCCCTCCCCTCCTCTGCCCCCCCGCCCCGGCCACTGAATGCCTCTTCACTGGAGCCCACTGTGGTCCTGGCTGCCAGCTGGAGTACCCCTAACCTTTAACCTCTGACCCCTGGCACTGCAGAATTCATCACAGAAGCGTCAGCTCAGTGCACTTAGAGGGGACAATCACTGTTAGCATGAGGACAGGAGACTCTCATAGATACAGAATGAAGTGATAGCAAGCGTAGCAGTGAACAGGAGGATCTATACAGGTGCTGGAGATGTTGCATAGGAAAGGAGACTTGTGTACATGCATCCCGTGCAACTCTACAGAAATCCCAGGCCTCGGTTGGTGTGCTGCCTTCACTGACACCCCTTTCCTTAATTAGTAGCAAAGTAAACAATCAACACAACTGCATCCATAAATCTAAATCACAGAATTCCTTTCTATGTCTGTCACATTCTGAATTTGTGTGTGTGTGTGTGTTTGAGTTTGCGTGTCAGGGTCCTATCCATCCTGATGCTCCTGGGTTAAAGAGGGGATCCTGCTGTTTCCTGATGGAAAGCTGCCTGCTACAGAGAGATCCAGTTACAGGAGCTCCGCACTTTCATCCTTATGAAAGAAACATGTGCCCGCTCTGTGGAATCGTGTCGGCGGACAAACATCTTTATGCTTTCTGCTCTTAGTTTTTCCGACGACAGATGAGGATATTATACAGAGATATGATCAGTCGAGTCAACAGATCTCTGATTCTTATCCTTTTCAGGTTAATACTCCCTTTGATGATAAAACATAATAAGCCTAGTTTTTGATAAGTACAGATTAATAAGAGCCTGTTATTTGTATTTCAATGAATATATATCACTGCGGAAAAATATGTGCCTCTTGTTTGTGCATCTTCATATTTCAAATACCAATGGTTTCTGTGTTGCTCAGTGAATGGATAATTACAGACTCCCTGGTGACAAAGAATGTAGGCCCAGCGGCTTCAATTAAAATAATTACTTAATCTTTGGTCTTCATCATTTATCCACAACTAATTGGAACACTGCTCCTAGGGGCGTTCTCGTGTGCGGCCTTGGAATCATCGCTATGAATAATACTTTTATTCCCACTATAGAGGGATCATTTTGCCCTGACATTTTAACCCCGGTTTCTACCATAACTTCCGTCCCATGTTTCAACGGAAAATCTGTCAGAGGAGAATCACCTTTGAAAGAAACCTCTCATGAGATTCCCATCGTCAGCACACAAAAATCCCCTTCTTCATTCTAGCTACTAATATTCAAATTATGAGCAGAAAAGACATGGGTAACTCATTGATAATAACCAAGGGTCTGTTTCTACCCACAAACCCACGCTACTCTGTTCTGTTACAGAATGTTTTGTAAGCACTGGTTTACTGGGTTCCTCAAATGTAGTAATTTAGTAATGCAAGGCATTTAGTTTCAGTTACATCTGGATTACTTTACCTAAAAATATTGAAGAAAGTTATACAATATTCCAATATACAGACTGTAAGTGTAATATTGTTTGTGTAAGATTATTACCCTTTATTTTAAAATGTATAAGTGTATACTCTCACAAATCTCCTTTTTATCAACCTATTACCTCTTTTTATCAAGCTTTTATTTCTGACTTGAATAACTACGTACTCACTTCTGCTCCTTTCTCTACTTGATTACTGTCTTTTTGCCCATGTTTTTCTTCAGTAGATGTAAAGGATCACAGTTGCCCATTGCAATCAGATTAAAGGAATCCTGTAATCAGTTACACCTCAACCCTAGCTGATATAACAAGCTTCATATATGCCAGATTGCAAACTTAATTATTAGAAGTCATTCTATGTCAGACAAGGAAGCCTCAGTAGAGTGAGAGGATGTGAGTCAGGCCTCTACTGAGCCTTGAATTTGAAGATGATGACTGCCCCTACATATGTGCAGTAGCTCTGAGTCTCTGCCCACCAAGCAGCCAATGCACATCCATGACCTCTCCTCCCTTGACCTGATTGTCTCCACATTTTGCCCTGTGGACAGTCTGGCTTTTAAACCTTGTCAAACCATAATTACATGCCTGCAGAACATAGATAACCCCAGTAGTAGCAGAGAGAGACAGCATAAAAGGGAAAGGAGTTATCATCAGTAATACTTTACAATGATATAGACTCATGTCTCAGTTGAATCAACTGTAACAAGCATCAAGCATCAGCATCACGCAAGTATAGGTACTTGTACAGTGCAGAATGACAAAGGATAACGTGACAAAGTTTGTGAGCTGTACCAGAATGATGTTTTTATCTTAATATATAAGTATTTCCTTCAGCAGCAGTCAGTTTGGCATGAGAGAAATTTAGGTTCACGATTAGTTTCATCTGTTTGTCTTGGATCAGGTCTGAGTAATATCTCGTCTCTTCAGTCTTGGCCTCTCTAGCACTTAGCCTGAGATGTGATGATGTGGAGAAACTGATGCAACACAGGTCAAGCGGCTCAAACACAGTGTTCATTGAGTCACAGATCTAATTGTTAGAAGACATTCTATCTATACTGCCCTGCAAAGGCAAACAGCAGTAATTGCTTTTGGTGTGTTTTAAAGGTCAAAGGGTTTTGACCTCATATCGACAAAAAACCATGAATGCTATTGAATAATATAAAGTCCACTTCTGTATCAACAATATTTTTGTCAGGACAGGAGATAAACTCTTTTTTTCTCAGTTACACTACTCACACAGTTACTTCTCTTATAGGGCAATATATGTGTATTCCAGGAATTACTCACACAATATTGATGCTCAAATCAAGACAACACAAGATGAATCTCAATAAAGAAGGTTACTCTTACATATTTACATAGTCCCCTGAACTTCCCCCTGAGGAGAGACGTTTGCCAGAATAGGGATTTTAATAATGTCACTAAATCACTCCCAGCTGGCCTGACTGCAGGAAATGCTTCCTTCTAAAAACCTCAGAGCAAATAATACATGAAGCATGGCACATTCATGAGCATGTCTGTCCTCAGAACTCATTGAGGACTTGGAGCCAGAAGGCAGTAAGTACCCTGCAAACATTTTGATGTTGAGTAGATGTTGATACGACAGCCTGCACCAATGTTAAAAATATAGTGCCAAAATGCAAGTTCAGACGTCGTATCGTTTTGTGAAATCGGGCACTAACAGTTCCCAAAAGCTGTTGTAATATGAATCTTTATTGTGAAATAATAGCATGTTGTGTAAATGTGCTCGTTTTGATATTGATGTTGAAATTGGCCGCCTCCTGAACATTGCTGTCCATCAAATTGCTTGCTGGGTAGATTTTGGCAAACTTTACAGGAGAACTATAACTTAATATCTATAACAAAATAATTACAAATATAGATATTTAATGTTAAGAGTTGATTAAGCGTAAATGAAAAAAGTACACAAAGTTGTTATTCTAGAATCAAAATGTATTCAGTTTAGTTTCAGTAACACAATACACCAATATCTTCAGGATATTTCTCATACTCCAAGTATTACTATGGTAAGCAGATTCAAAGATTTTTATCAGTGAACGTCTTCATTGTCAGACAAAAGCAATATTAACCATGCTAGCTAACAATTTCTAAATATCACTGCCTTCCTGATTTTCTTTTATAAGAAACAGATCACAAGGCTGACAGTGATTCCCAATTTCCAATTCCTATTTGGTAATTAAGGGAATATTTTAAAGGGAAACCTAAATCCACTTCTAACCCCATAAAACATGTTGTCAATACACACATTTGTCACTGCATCTATGTACAATGACACATTTTAGTATGATATATATCAATAATTATGACAGGTAGTCAGTGTAATCTAATTTAGTTTAATCAGTATTCTATGGGTTAAACTATTCTAAACATATATATATAATAGGTATTCTACAAGTAAAAATGTGTGTATTGACAAAATAAAATAATAAAAAATAATAAAAAATTGAGAAATTATCTCATAATAACAATAAATTATCTCATAGTTATCATGGGAAAACCTGGCTACATTTTTAAGATTAATGCAATACGTTTGGGACAGTGTCTGCCATTTGACTATATAGCTACAACGTTTTGTATTTTCATTCATTCATTTTTTCCTTTACATTACTTGCTCATCACTCAAAAGGCCATTACGCCTTTCTGGCTCCAAGCCCTCATCCTGTTCATTTGTATGTCCATGATTTCATAGCATCTGCTAGCATCTGCTAAGCTCTCTCTGCTGCCATGAGAGCTTCTATTCACGACGTAACCTTTCAAAACTGGTCAACTAGCTTTAGAGGGAAAACCTGATTCCTGGCTTAAGCAAATGTAAGGAGCACCAGATCAGCTTAATGCTTGCAACAACTTCCAAAAGGTCAGCCCACAGTCAGCCACACAGTGACTCTGGGTCTGTGTGGGTATTTAGTGGGTCTAATAGTCATTTGAGCAGGCTTTGGTCTCGTGCTTGTGAAAGCAGTTTAGTAAAGAGGTAAACAGCCTGGGGCCAGCAATAACAAAGTGGAACTGATTAGAGAGGGAAGGGGAAAGAGGCAGAGAAAGAATGAAACAGAGGAAAAATAAGACAGGGACTGATAGCATCTTCTTACCCAACTTAATTAGATCAGACAGCTAAAGCCTCCATAATCTGTGTGTGTGTGTGTGTGTGTGTGTGTGTGTGTGTGTGTGTGTGTGTGTGTGTGTGTGTGTGTGCGTGTGCGTGCGTGTGTGTGTGTCCGTGTGCGTGTGCGTATGAACTATGAACGATAACACAGGATACCAATATTCTATAATAATATTCCTGTAATTTGGAGTCAGAGATACAAGTTTTCAAATAGTTTCTTCCTGCCCTTTGACATTTTGGGAAAGAGTAAAATGATTCAATGTCTTGTCGTTTTTGCTTCTACTGTAGCCTGATGAGGACATGCTGGAATGATTGACAAAGATAGAGGATAACCCACATTCCCATTGCCTCATTGCTCCTCTCTACCCCCTCTCTGCACACTTCCAAACCCTTTCTCCATCTCTCCTCCCCTCCCTCACCCCATCTCTCCGTTGCCAACTCTTGATATGTCAGTGAAAGCTGTTGCTAATAAAAGTTAAAAAGCAAAGTATGAATAGGAGGTGAGAGGGAGCAGAGGGAGCTGCATTCTTTCCTCCCTGCATGGGGAGGGCTTTGCCAGGGTGAGAGGGAGTTCCAGTAGTCTGGGGGGGGAGCAGGGGAGGGAGGAAAGAGGGGAGGTGTGGATAGGAGCTGAGTGTCACCACCGTCGCCCCAGGACACAGAAAAAAACACTTGGTTTTGTCAGGTTTCAAAGCCACAGCAATTACATCGGAGACACGGGATGACAGCACATCCCTGCATGGCAATGCTAAAAACAGAACGGGTAAAGAACCACACCTTCAAACCTTAGGAGGAACCCATCCTCTCCTCTCTTCTCTCATCACCTCTCCTCGACATGGCTATAAGCAACACTAAAGCAGCACCCCAATAGCTCATCTCCATCTTCTCTATGTCCAGAGAAGGCAGCCATTGTGTGCCCGTTCCTCTCTCCCCAAGTCAGTTTCCTATTGAGGGTGTGAAAGGGCCTTTGAGGGGCCCTGTTTTGGCTGTGCAGCTCACCTGCAGAGGGGAAACTATGGGTCCATTCTAAAGCCCAGCAGCTGCCAGGGCAGAGAGGCTGGCACCCAGTGGGAGAGAGAATAGCTGCCACAGAGCCTTTCAATATGAAGCCACTTAGTAACAGAAGGCATGTGCCAAGCCTGCAAAGCCAGAATGAAGAGTCACCCTTTGGTGTTCACTAAATATCAGGGAAGAGTTAGACTAGTCTCCTCTTCCCTCGCTTTCTCCCTTATCCCCTACCTCCTAATTCCTCTCTCATACCTCTCTCTCTCTCTCTGCACTCTGTTCTTTCTCTGACATCCCATTTATAGAGCAATAACCCTGAGGTAGAATAGGGCACGGATAAAGAATGGGTCGGAAAGCGTAGAAGGCTCTAGTGTTGCGGGACGGAGGTAAGCGGAGAATGAGGTAACAGTGAAGATTGGTAAATCAGGGTACAGTTAATTGACAGACGTCTGGTAGGGTCTTGGGGCAGAGCAGAGCAGTGAAGTAAGTTGACAAAAGGGTCACATGGGTAGCAGACTGAACTTTAACCCTATCAAACAGTTTCCTTCTCCGCATTACAGAATAAGCGCTGAACTCTTTCACATCTGATGCTATGATGCTGTCCATTCTCATCACAGGGCTGCTGTAAGGATCTCAGTGGCTGCAGGCCGGTGAGGAAGCCTACCACACAAAGCCCCTTTCTGTCAGCGGGCTAGCTCCCACACTGACGCTAATTTACGATGCCCTCACAGCAATTTCCACAGTCAGAGAAGTTCAATTGTGTTTTCCAGCTCATTAAGCATCAGCACAACAAAGCTTTCATCTTCTCCTCCATCCCTTCATCCCCCCTTCTCTCCATCCACCCATCTTCCTTCTTTTATCCCTCTGTCCACTACTCCGCATCCCTACGAACATCTAATCTAAAGAGATTAAGTGTTAAATGTAAATTTCCCCCCTTATTCTGACAAATATCTTTCCCTCTCCTGATATATAATTCTGCTTCTGTCTGGCTCTGTGGTTTGGTTTGTTTAAAACACGGCCCAAAATCTGAAGGGTCTCCTCAGACAGGCATAGGGAGAATTTAATGGTTGTTTATTCAGGGGCCTCTGCTCTCCCCTCCCATCCCTTTCAGAGCTTCATGGGAGGACGTGGAATATTGTCATCTCAGAATAATCAACTCAGCATATTTGTTCAGGCTGTCACTGTGCTGAGATCACAGTCACACACACCACATACAAACACAAAAGATGTCCTAGATATTTGTATGTTATTTGTATGCAGCATTTGCATTTACATTTTAGATGCATAAGACACTTTAAGGATGGCATTTGCCTGAAGGTGGGAATGTGACCACAACGTCACATTGGCTCAAATCCACAGATGGGCTGAAAAAATCCGGTTGGGGGAAATGAATGCAAAAGACTCTTACCACCGACAAGAGCTAACACCAAAATGCCCCTGAGCAAGGCATGTAACCACAAATTGTTCCAGTTCCAGCTTCTCCGTGTCCAACAATACAAGAGCCACCATTGATATACTGTACATAAGGGATATACTTATAGAATACATCTTTTAAAGTCAACTTGAGTCACAAACTCGGAGGAAATTTCCATCGGAGGAGATGTGGCCACAATCCCTTCTGAAAGACAGAGGAATACTGCTAGCGGCAAACAAGTCATCTTCTCATTCTGGAATCACAGGAACACAGAGAAACACCATGATTGTGTTTTGAACACAGGAAAAGCAGGTGCAACCTAGCTGTGGTCTGGTGTATGAAGATAAATTGAATATAAACTAAATTACAGTGTGAGTGGTTAATCCATTTTGGGCTTTTTTGGTACACCTCAAAGAAAGGACGGTCATTTAGGATACAGCGCATTCATAGAGATTTTACCAAAAGACACTAAAAAAGTTAAATTAATTAATTAAAATTAAATTAATTGACATTTATTTTTCTAATAGTCATTAGTCTTCTTTTGGACACATGAGATATTATTAAACATGATGTAGCAAGAAAGAAGCACAAAAGTTTGTCACAACTCTGTTGCAACTCAGATTTCAGAAAGGTTCATTTTAATGTTTGACCTAATTACCAAATGCTTGATGGAGACCTGTTTCAGCTTTCTGTTATGTTGCCCAGTACACCCACAAAAAGTGAATATCACCACAGTCCATGGCTGTGATGTGAATGACTGCGCAGCAAACTGTGCTCACTGCTGTCACATAATGTGCTGATTTTGTGGTCTGACCTCGTTCTGCATTTAGTTATGACACCGAGGGGGAAATTGATGTTGTGGCTAATTCATTGTAAATCTAGCCTCTGGGGGGAGGAAAGAGGGAGCAAAACAGATAAGGAACAGTATGAGAGGGCAAGAGCATATTATATAGCGTGGTAGCATTCTCCAGTCATTCACTTGACCACTAAATGGCTACACTCCAGTCATTATTGTTAAGCCATGTCGGTCCTCTCGGTCCCATTGTGAACCACTGGTATGCTGCTCTCAGTACACTGATAGTCTACTAGTTTACAGTTGAGCCTCTTTCAGACCGAATGACTGCATAGTGAGAGCTGTCCATGTATGTGTATATGCATGTGTATGCATGTATGTGTGTGTGTGTGTGTGTCTGTGTGTGTCAGGTTTCTCTACATTAGTCCTGCGATGTCCCCTGCTCTTCTATTGTCAGCACCCTCATACTAACACTGCCTACATCTGCTATCAGGGCTAGACAATAAAGAGCCTATGATAATTTTGCATTGCTAGCCTCTCTTATCGGGGCCATTCTCTAACATTATCATCATCATCATTACAGAGTGCAGGTCACCATCTGAGTTCCCCTGTGCTGTCAGCGCTGTCACTGAGCTCACCCTAACCCCTGGCTGGCTCAAGGTCCAGAGAGGGTGTCCAGTTCCCTTTGTCCCTCTCAAACCACAACAATACGGCAACAATATCTCTGTGTTCACCTGTTAGCACCCGGTGCTGCAGGCAAGACTCGCTGCCGAGTGCCCGCCAGCCAAACACTGTGCTCATCTCTGTCAGACGCCATGTGGAACGCGCCTCCCTGTCACCAAACCCAATATCCTACATACAAACACGCAGAGACATAATAACCCACTCGCTGCTTGCCTGTCAACGCTTTCCCCTGGCTGCCGAGTCATGCTAACATATAGAGGATAAATGAAAGCACTTAACCAATCAACAACCCATCAGGTAATTACAAAGCTTTAAGACATCCTCTGCCGTCCCCAGTATGTCCCCCTCAAAAAGAAACAAATGACATATCATCCTCACAAGGGACGATTATACCAGATAATCACTTTATGCTCAGCTCAATATGCGTACACATGTTAGAGGGTCATTCAGCCTCTAGCACTTGCATTTTGATTTTCAATTGTCCCAAATTGCTTGAAGCTGTGTCCTGTGGTGCCCCTGGTGGCTGTAGTGAGTAAGTGCTCCTCCCAATGAAACCTTGAAGGCTCCTGTCGTCAGCTTCAGCAGTGACTCCTGACATGTTTTACTCTGTGACACGCTGGGACAGAAATGTTCTCTGCACCGCAAGGGAGAATTCAAGTCTCGGTATGTGATATGGGGCGGCAGGTCATATCAGTGAGATCCTTCATAGTTGGGTTCAGCACGTTAGACTTGGGGCCACCTATTCTGAGTGGGCTGAGAGAGAATAACAGCTCGTATGATGTACCGCTGTAGTGCTGACGGTGAGACCGATGAAATCACTTAAATAATGACGGCTGACGTGCTGTTGCAATTCCCTGCAAGCTCCATCAGATAATGTGAAATGTCAGAGGCAAGAGCTGAGGCCTTCTACATCCTCTCTGCTCAACAGGAGCTTTGGCATGATTGGACCTGAGCAAAAATGCAGTGGGCCAAGTGCGCTTCTGGATGTATTGTTAATGAATAGAGTCAATAAATAGATTAAATAGTCCCTGAAAATCAGTTACCCCGCCACATCTCATGGGTCCTGTTGAGCCCCCCCTCCTGCTTGATTCTGCCATGTGAAATAATCAAAGATGCTTTTGTACGACTAACACTTAACCAACCCCTGGTCATGTGCCAGCAGGGCAGATGATGAGTGATACACAGAGATAATCATATACTGAATGTTCAATGACAGCAGAGCAACGATAGAGGTGCGATAGAGGTGTACGTTGGGACTGCAATGCAAATGTGATACTGTGTGCGTTAGTTGTGTATACCATTCAACCTCATTCTGACTATGAAGCTAAAGAGAACTCACACCGAATGCGATGTACTGTAAACGTCAGGATGGAAAGGTTTGAGATCTCACTTCCATTTCCATTTTGACATGCCCAATGTTGGCAGGTCCACTCAGACACAGGATTATGTTCTGTTATGCTTCACCAAGCAGGGCTCCCTTCCTTTTAAAGATGATACACTTTTACCACAAAGTTCCCCGCTGTGCGTTTCATAAATGTTTATCCCACACGACTCCAGCCCCCCTCCCCAAAGTTTGCTTAGGATAGCTGTAAGCCCTGCCAACTCTCATGAAAGAGAAAGATAAAAAATGAAATCTATAAAGCCTGCTTCGACATGTTTGCTTCGAAAGGAAAACTTTTTTGAAAACCACAATTACCTCCTTAAACAATCCTCCACTGCCAGCAGGGTTCAGAGAAGTGTGTATGTGGGAGGGGGGGGGTGCATATGCACACATGCGCACACACAGATTTGAGGATGAGGGAGGAATGAATGGGGGAGCACTTGACAGACAGAAATATATATATATATAGAGAGAGAGAGAGAGAGAGAGAGAGAGAGAGAGAGAGAGATGGGACTCAAACAATGAAAAGACTACTGGATAACATTCAACTCCCATGTTCCCTTGAACGAAAATACTCAAGTGTTGACTTTTCTGGCAAGTATATGCTACTCAAACGAGAAGCAGGAAACATCAATGATTCATTCATTATACAACAATGGGACAGAAACAAAACAACAGGAGCGTTCCTATATCCGTTTCCAAACACAGAGCACCAGAGAGTGGTGATATTCATAATAAGTAGAGGAGAGTGTAATGTTGTCGGTAACTAAATTACAGTCATTTAAAGTTTGTTTGGTTGCCCTATCTATCACTGTCACGGAGAGAGAGAGAGAGAGAGAGAGAGAGAGAGAGAGAGAGAGAGAGAGAGAGAGAGAGCAGACAGGCGCCAGTCGCGGCAGGATCAAAGTAGAAACTACCTCGAGGAAAGAAACTGTTAGCTCCACTTAACCAGTTGTCATGCTGCTGCGGGCCCAACAACAGTTCCCACACGGTTTTCCAAAAACTCTCACATCTCGGCTGTCATTGAAAATGATTAGACTTGCTAGGCGCTCCATATCAAGATGAATTTAGATAGACCTCTTCTATTATTTATTTGGGGTTTTACTGTCTCTCGCGCAGTGGGCACAATTGGATGCAATATGGCCAAAACACAACCATAGTTGAAACATGGTTAACCAATAAGTCACTGTGAGTCACTGTGAGTCACTGTAAATCACGGCCTCCAGTGGCTTATTGCTTTTATAAAATACGCCATATTTAAAACACAAAGTTCCAGGTTAATTTTTTTATCAGTAATAATTAAATGTTATTATTCCGCTAAAAGAAGTAGTTTTTGAACTGTAACCGGCTGCTAAGCGACATATAATTACCGGTATGCGTGGTGACTTTCGATTAGCGCATTAATATTTAAATACGCGGTTGTGCGGTCCCAGGTGCTCGTTTACCGGGTATTTTACAACGGGCTCGAACGTGGCTCAGCCAATCAGACCGTTTTATAATGATGTACTGTGGAGAAGAGATAACGCAGCATAGAGAGGGTGCACAGCCCGTCCATTCCGCACGGAGGTTTACATCTGTCAAGGCTCAGTGTGTCTACGAGCGCCTGTTGACTGGAACGGCAACTGGACTTCTCTGTCGGGAAAAGCCTGGCCTATCAAAAACGGTTTGGTTGAGTCACGTGGACGAGTCGACGGGCTGATAGGCAGGCGGCAAGATGAAAGAGAAACTTGTGGCACTTGGTTGAGGGAGAGGCAAGCCCGTGCGTAAAACTGAATTTACCACGAAGCTACAGAGCATCCCCAGGAACACGAAACAAACAGCAAGGGAGCGATCGGCCGGCAAGTAAGTTGTATGGCACCTCAGTCGTGCGTAATGAATCCTGCGCAGGGATCACCGCCCTCGGCTGCTCCAGGGGAGACCTTACCAGAGGACCGGGCCGGTGTGGGACTCGATGAGCTTCGCAGGCTCGACCTATCGCCTGTCAGAAGATGTAAAACCAAAAGCTTAGATCTGCCTTTCAGTGTGGAATCCCTGATATCAGACAGGACGCCGGGCAGAAGCCACCGCTCCCCTGAGCCTGGTTCGGGATGCGTCCTGTCAGAGGAGGCTCAATGTCAGTCACCAAGGGGACTTTACGCGCTGTCTGATCGCTCCAAACCAGAGGTGGTCGACCTCAGCGACAAGGAGCCAAGTCCCTGGTTTCAAGCTGCCTACACCTCCCCTCCAAGTGAGTTTACTCCTTTTCTCACATTTTTAAGAGAGCTAGGCCAACTGTCCATTTGCCTAAAACTGTTTTGGAAAGCTGCATTTTCGTTTTTTGGCATACTCTACAGCCCAATAGGCTCTATTCTAGGTATATGATCGCTGCATAATGCCAAAATCAAACTTCTTAAGTTGTATCTATCTAAAATTATATCCTTGTTATTTTTATTTGCAATGGCCTGACTTTCTAAATGAACCCACAGGACTCCCCAGCCCACCTCCATGCCCCCTACGGAAACACAAGAACAACAGAAAACCCAGAACTCCCTTCACAACCTCTCAGCTGCTTTCTCTGGAGAGGAAGTTCCGTCAGAAACAATACCTCTCCATCGCGGAGAGAGCGGAGTTCTCCAGCTCCCTCAGCCTCACAGAGACCCAGGTCAAGATTTGGTTTCAGAACCGCAGGGCCAAGGCCAAGAGACTACAGGAGGCCGAGCTGGAGAAACTCAAGCTGGCCGCAAAGCCACTACTCCCGGCCTTCGCCTTCCCCTTCCCCCTGGGAGCACCCATGGGCGCACCGTCCCTCTATGGTGCCCTAAACGGACCGCGGCCTGCCTTACCTGTACCCGGACTATTCAGTGGACCGTATGGGATGTACTATTTGTCTTAACGCTCACTAATTTTGAACTTCATTTTTTGGGAGAACCGCGTTGAAAAAATATGCCTTTAAAACCCTACTTTGCAAAAATGTCCACCGTAAGTTTTCCAGTCTAGGTTTGAGTCTTAAAAACGTATTTTTCTTTAACAAGTGAAAAATGTCAGTGGAGTGAAATAATTACACTTGTCTCCGATGCAAATCAGCTGTTGTTATCTTGATACCATTGGAGTGATCTGCCTTATTTCAATGTATGGTCATTTGATACAAGAAAATTGCCGAAATGTGAAACTGTGCTGGAAAAAAGTTAAATATTTTCACCGCATTGGCATTTTAATTGTTCTAAGGATAGCACAATTGTAAGTCTCAATACTATACTAAATGACTTGTTAATGTGGGCATTTCTACAGTGTAATCAGTCAATATATAATTTAATTCGTTCCCGAAACGATTCTTATTGAGCTCATTTTGCGTAAGAAAAATATAATTTTCTATGCATCGCGAGTTTTATATTTTGATAGAGGTATTTAGTCAACAGGAATTGATGCCACAGAGAAGACGACATGAACACATAATTATTTAAAGGCCTATAGCCTATAGGGTTTCAAGCAATAATTCAGTTTTAAATGACTCACTACAGCTCAGAGCAATTTGATGCTAAAGTCACCAGATGAATGTTTTATTTCCAGGCTTAGTCTACTGGCTATTCTTAAAAAGTATACTCTGGCTGATAGGAGCCTAGTCACTATT
Organism: Hoplostethus atlanticus; assembly: GCA_034670405.1. NCBI lineage: Eukaryota > Metazoa > Chordata > Actinopteri > Trachichthyiformes > Trachichthyidae > Hoplostethus > Hoplostethus atlanticus. Next base: position 2,928,643 of record JAXDDX010000050.1, read on the forward strand.
AAACATATTGGTGACCTTTGGTGATATATAGCCTAGAGTAAACTTTTCTCTACAGGCCTATAGAGCCAAAAGGTTATCAAAGAAGTTTCTATAACTAAAAACGTTTCCCTGAAATTATAACCACACAACCTCTAGAAATCCATTTAGACTGCAACATAACCAAGCTAAGGCTTTGGAGATAAAATCTGTTCATCAAGAATACAAAACACTTAAATTAAGACAAAATATATGGACAGCTATGTTAATAATTATTATAACATATGTTTACACTTACATATTAGCTCATAATATCCCATATCAATAACAATAAAAACTAAATAAGAGCCATGATGGGATAGACTCAATTCTCCTTCATTAATAGATAAATGTCTATAAGAGCACCACACTTTTTTTTAACAAATTATAGCCATATCAATTATTGCTGTACACCATCAAGTGTTTCCAGAAATTATATTTTTCCAGTTGACCTGTTCACAAATGTCTTTGACAATTTACTATTGAGCTATTAAATATTGTCTCAACTTCATTCTACCTAGGGTTACTATGAGCCATGATCCTTCAAGGTAAATACACCATTACAGTAAATAACTGTACTAAACCACGCTGTTTCAAGTTGATGTGTTTTTAACTTGTTTTTTACTTCCCCAGATTAAAAATATGAATCTATTGAAAAATAAATCTGCATCTTTACTATGGTAATTTAAAAGTTGTAAATTGTACTTTACCTCAAAGGAAAACTTGCACAAAGGATGTTCAAAGAGCTCTTACAAGTTTAAGACCACATTAGGCTGTCAGCAATGTTTCCTTGTTGCTGGAAGTGTGAATAAAAGTCATCAACTATTTTTGCAAACATTTTAAATGCTAAAAAGTGTACAGTGTATTCTGTATTTGATGGGTGCAAAAATGTTTTGTACAACTATTAAAATATATGATGTAAATTCCTCATAAGTTCATTTTCTCATCAGAGGACTTAAAATGTACTGTAATGCTGGTCTACAGTTTCCATATTTATTGAAATTGTTCAGATTGCTTGAAAGTTCCCCCAAGCTGTCCATTGGACTATTCGTTTAAAAAGGACAATGTATGCGTTGTATATTATATATTATTTTGTCGGACTGTCAACAATACAACTGCATCTCCAACTATGTGAACAAAACAGCATCTCACATAAAGACATGTTGAGAAACAGAGCCAGGTGTTGAGCCAGTTGACCAATAGTGTATTGATAGTGATAGTGTATAGTGTATAGTGTATTGATAGTGATAGTGTATTCACCGATGTATAATCTCCATCGGAAAACACTTTGTCTGCTGCTCTCGGGGACGCCGTTGGTCCTGTCTGTTAACAGCCAGGATGTCACCGTGTGGAGGACAGGTGAAATGGGAGTATTGTAGGAGCCAATAAATTATACACAACAAAAGGTATTCTGTGATCACCTGCATGGGTCTGCACATCCGTGTCACAAACCATTTCTCACAAAATATCTGACATCTACTGGTATTGATGGGGGAAAAAATCCTTCAAAACTTGTTTGTCAAAAATCTATTTATTCAAATTCAAGGATACATCTGACAGAAAATGTACTCAATTACAAGACAATAATATAAGTATAAAGTTATTAATCTTTACAGACGACCAGCTGAAGGCTTAGTTCCAGTGCTTCATTTTCTCCTCCCTCGCCCTCTAAACCCTCGAACAGAGCCTTGACCAAAGCATACCGTTGCCGGGACCCTGAAACAAGAGAACATGGCTGCTGAAATGTGTATCTTAAATTCACAATCACTTAAAGAAGGAAGTATCATTAAGATATCATGTTACACACATTTCTAATTACTCAATGTTGTCAGTTGCTAGAATTCTTCCTAATATAAACTAATACAAACTGCAGGGTTTTAGTCCTGGGACAACACTTAGCCCAGAGCCAAGCCAAACTGGGCTTAGCCAATCTGATAAATGACGGTGTGAAAAGCTCCGCAGAAGTCTTGATTGAAGACTAACCTGTAGGAGTAGCGTGGTTTCAGTTGCTCAGCGCTTGTGTTCGTGGCAGAAAGCTCTGAATGCATCTCGACAGAGGCAGGGATCACTGTCCCTGCTGCCTCAGAAACACAAGGCTCCATGGCTTCCCTCTCCTCCCGCTGGCCAGACACCGTGTCACACATAACCTCACACACACCCTCAGACTCACACACACCCTCCATCGCCTCCATCGCTGTGTCTTTCTGCTGCTGCTGGCTCTTCATCTCTCGGGGTCTGTTAGAAAGAGGCAGGTATCAACGACAACATATTGAAATACACACATGCACACACACACACAAAACATACTTAAAAGAAAGAAAATCAACTGATTAAACAGCCTTTCAGGCAGTTTCACACAAAGCAAATGCATTTTAGCAACCCACTCTGTAGCTGGGTTTTAAACATGCTTATGGGACCCCATAGCACAAAATCTACACATGGGTTTCATTTGTGGGGCAGCAAAGACAACCTCAGCATTTGAAGAGACATTGGAGACTGAGACACACAAAAAAAACAATATAATATAGCCTGTAGAAAATCATACATTTCTTCAGCTCTTCTAGATTCAATGAAATTCAATTTTGAAAGATGAAGCCTGTTTACTAATGCCTATGGGTTATCCAAGAGCTAAATGCTCCATCTCAAGTGATAGTTTCTGCTGCCATCTATTGGACAGAATGGAAGAAGGCCGTCTTACCCTTTGTCTTTTTTGGCCTTGTCAAATCTGAAGTCTGGGGGGTACTTGTGAATTCTTATTAGATGGTCTTTCCTCTGTTTATTAGTCCTGAACTTCTGTCCACAGCCCTCCACCAAACACTGGTACTGGAAAAAAGAGGGAGAGTAAGAAATATTGAAAAGGCATTAGGTTTACATGCATATTTGAGATATTGTTAAACTAAATTGCTCATAGAGCTGTTTGAGGAAATGCTTCTGTAATTTATTAAGTGAGTCTCAAACTTAGCCAACATGACTGACAGTCAAACGATCTATAAAAAAATGACAGGAATAAGAAAATAATCTCAGAAGGCTTTATTTTCTTTGTAGGGGGTGTTTAATTTACCATATCTTGTCTTTGGGCGAGGATCATGAAGAGAGAGTCATGCCACTCCTGAATGTGAATGTCTAGGAGCTGAGCAGACGGCAGGGAGCGATGGCAGGAACTGCACACATGTCTGTGCAGGGAGTTGTAGTGGTGCTCATACTCCTCCACGCTGCTGAACACCTGACTGCACCCAGAGATGTGACAGCCAAACTCAGACACACTGTAGGGAAGAGGACGAGAGGAAGAGGATGATAACCTGAACAACACTACCTAGTGCAATATGTTATACGACTGTATGTTGGTGTAATTTAATACTATTTCATTACAAATAAAGTTAAATAGCCCGAACGGCTGCTGCAGCTTCATGCATAGTGATGTTCTTCCTGTTATACCTTAGTTTTGGCTTGTCGTCGGCCTCTGAGGTAGAGAGATTTTGCAAATACAGGTGTCTGTGAATGTCCCCATCCTGAAAGGAATGTTCAGTATACACATTCAGTAGCTATAAAACAAATCAAGGCATTATTACTGCGAAAAGTAACACACTCCTTTACTGTAGGTCAATGGTTCCCAAACTGGGGTCCAGGGAACCCCGGGGTCCTTGAGGGAGCTCCAAGGGGTCCCCAGCAAAATTAGGACAGCTCAATTAGTTCAATTCATTGGCATTTTACTTTTAATAATTTAGCACAATGTATAAGAAATTACAATTCTGATCAGAGGGTTTACTGTGCCCACTGTTACGTCCCCACCTACAGTTCAACCAGACAGCCAACCCGTTACCAGATGGAGGTTTGTGGTCTAAAGCGTTTCTACCTGGGGGTCCTTGGCATGGAAAAAGTTACCTCGAAGAACTCGTGGTCCTTATGTAGATGGATCCGTTGTGGGGTGAAACTGAACGGCGTTGGCGTGTCGTCCTCTGCGCAACAATCTTCTCTCCGACTCAACAAAGCGCCTTCATCGAAAGTCTTCAGTACACGATTGCTGTCTGTTAGCAGCGGAATCAATTCTGGCTGCAACATCGTTTCTGGGGCGTTTTCATGCGCTCTGGCTGGGCTGGACGCACAGAGCAGCACCCGCTATGTTATGGTTGTTGTTGTTCATGGCGCGGAGTGACGACGTCATCAAAACCGCCCAGTGATTTTGAGTTTGCTATCAAAGATTATTGTAGTTTAGCCGATTACTCACTCCAACCACTCAACAGGGAGCAGAAATCGACGTCACCCCGCCCGTCACCCCGGTCTATTCCAGTATATTGCAGATTACTATATACAAATCGTACGGTTTCCATTCTGAAATATGCTATAAACCGAAGTGATATTTATATTTTGAACGGCGTCACCCGGCTGTCACCTTTTCAACCTATTTGTGCGAATCTGACCATTCAGCCAGTAGGTGGCGACAAAGGCCACTAAGGAACTCGATATTAGACTCAAATATGCCTTAAATAGATTTATTGTATACTTCCAATATAATATATGTAATCCAATAATCAAATCGATCTATTGGAGATTAAAAGTATCAACACTTTTAATCTGCTTGATAAAACACACGCAATTGTATACCAAAGCAGTGTTCAATCCATCTGGCTATGTTAAAGCGAAGGGAGCAATAGATTATGTTAGCTTGCATGTAACGAAATTACAACAATATGATTACAAAATATAATCTTAGTAGTGTGTCTAAATGTAGTCCCGAAAAACAAACACGTTTATCATATTACAATTGCTTTAGAGATATTAGATTATAAATGTTTGTTATTGTTATAATTAACTCATATGATGGGATGGGGGCAAACATATTGTGCCATCACAGAAACGTAACGCTACTTACTGTGTTTGAATAAACTGCGAATTTAACTTCACATTCTACAGATTTTTAAGGTTCAAAAGTAACTTCAAGTTATCAGATAACGTTTCTTATCTGAGGAATCCGAGACAACTAATTCGGCCACTAGTTCAGCGCTGTCTAACCCTTATTTGTTTTGTAAGGAAATATTTCAATTTGTTGTAGCAGCAAAAATATTTACCTTACAGGCGAAATCTGACTCGGGTTGTGACTCATTTGGTTTCTCAGTTAATTTTCAGGATATTACAAGGCAGCGATGGGCGGGGGCAGAGTGCTCAAAGTCCTTGGTATTTCAGTGCAAAGTATTCAATGACAGTCGCGTTCCGTTACAGCAACATGCGATATTCTGGATATTTTATTTGTGTCTGCATCTCCTATTGGGGTACGTATCTTTTCTTTTCTTTTCTTTTCTTTTCTTTTCTTTTCTTTTCTTTTCTTTTCTTCCTTCCTTCCTTCATTCCTTTCTTTCTTTCTTTCTTTCTTTCTTTGTTTATTTCTTTCTTTCTTTCTTTCTTTCTTTCTTTCTTTCTTTCTTTCTTCCTCTCGCTCTCTATCGCTTACAAAATATCGTTACTTCTAGGAGTAATTGTGGTCAGTTTGAGAACACTACCTCATGTGATGGAATACGAAACTGTTACACCTCGGAAACTTAACGATGCATCTCAAATGACTTATTCTGCGCAACAGGTAATATACATTTATATTGTGTCAATTGATCAGTTCCATAACCATATTTTATTTCCTAAATAATGTCTCTTAAGTCTAATCTTCTGTCTGTCTCTGTCTCTCCCCCTCTCTCTCTCTCTCTCTCTCTCTCTCTCTCTCTCTCTCTCTCTCTCTCTCTCTCTCTCTCTCTCTCTCTCTCTCTCTCTCTGTGTGTGTGTGTGTGTGTGTGTGTGTATAGAAATACCCTGATGTAATCGAGTACTCTCTGACAATAGCAGGACAGAATTGCACTCTGCACCTGATAAAGAACAGGTGAGATGACTTTAACATCAGAGCAAATAAGAACTGATAGAATTGAGAAGTGTCCATTTCAACTGGGTTTAAAGTTTTGTTTAATCTACAAGGAACCCACATTTTCTCTCTTGATCTCTCCATCAACTGACTTGTTGAAGGTGATTCAAATGTTTTCATTACAGAAATCTTGTCGGGAGAAACTATTCTGTGACACATTATTCTGAGCATGGCGTCCAAGTGACATCTACTCCAGATCATGAGGTAGTTTAATATTCATTCACTAACATTAATGTAACCCTTGTATTCAGAATCAGGTTGTTTAAAAGTATGACTGCCTAAACTCATTTCTAAAATTTAGAACATAACTTTAAATAGGACTGAAAAAGACAGAAATGTAGCAAAATGGATGCCTTCTTACACACTTCCATATGCATCAAATCAATTGCAAAACTCTAGAAATGTTTTTATCTATTTTTTGTCACCGCACACTCAGATGTAATTTTTTTCAGATTTGCAAGCATAATTTAGGGCATAGACCTAAATGAAGCATATGGGCTGAATTAAGTGCACACAGGATATCCTGTGCCATCTACCCTTTGAGCTACATTGCTATTTGTCTCTCTGGTCTGCTCTGGCCTTACACGGTTTTGTAATCTGCTGGTGTGATTTCATCTTCCTAAAATTAGTGTCACAGCTCTGAGCTGTTCAAGTACTGGAAATGGGTTTTGAGAATTCAGTGGTTTTCCATTGAGTTTGACTTCTGCAAAAAAGTACTTCAATATCTTCAAAATACAGGAAAACAGGAAGCGATATCTTGTTGCAAGTTATGAGTAATTAATACAAATCTCTGCAAATTTCATCATCTATAGCTACCAAACTCATGCTAGGAACTTTTTATGTAATCTAAATGCAAATGTTTTGTATTCTACCTTTAAACTGTCAGAAAATCCGTCATAATAGATGTTAATGTCTCAATTACTAACTTGTTCTATATGAGAAATGACACCTGGTAGTCAGACTCTATGTCAATCAGGACAGGACATTCTATATAAGCGTGACATATATATCCTATTTATTTTACTAAAACTTCTTGAGTAATTTAAGGCAATTTAAGAAAAAATGAAATATGAGGAAAAATCTCCCTGACAATGATGTATGCCCATTCAGGATCACTGCTACTACCATGGACACGTTGTGGAAGTGGAGGACTCTTCTTCCAGTATGGGGCTGTGCTCAGGAATGAGGTGAGTGAAGCTGGGTGTACTTCTTTCATCCTAGATTATTAATCACTGAAAGATTATTTGCTTTCTAAATTGAGTGCCAAATTAAATTAAACCCATGACAGTTTGGTATGGCAATTATGTCTCCTGCTCATTAGCAAGGGGAAACGGGAACAGATCCACCAGTGTTTCTGATCCAAAGATTCACCGGCTAGGATCTTTCCCTGAGCATCCATTACCTCTCTATCATTAAGACCATTCAATCTGAATTAGGCTGCATGTGGCTCAGACTCTGAAAAACCGATCAATCAACTCTTTATGTTACAAATGCAGGGCTGGGGTGAAGAACTGCTAGAATAGAAACATCTACATCACTGTAAATGGTTGTAACAAAGTCAAGTTTGTACTCCTGTCTTGTACTATAGGGGGTTTGTGCGCATACAGGACCAGGTCTACCTTATTGAACCCCTCACCGGTGCTGAGGCAGGAGAGCAGACGGCCAGGCAGAGCTCTGAGGATGACGAGGAGGGTCTTCATGCTGTTTACAACTATAAACACCTGAGGAGGAAGCGGAGCACCTGTTCCCATGGAAACACAACCTCTTTCTATGATCATGGATCCCGTCCCTCTGGACTGTTCTACCTCAGCAGCCTGGTAAAGACACACACCATCAAAGTGCACATACACACTGACACAGGTGAGGGTTTGACCGATATGGGTTATTGGGTTAAGTTCTCAGGTTGGTTGGCGGCTCCTTAAGGCCGGGTAAGGCAGATTTATTGCAGGTTTTATTGACTGTCACACCTTAGGCAGGTTGAATAAAACCATATCCAATATCCAATTTTGTATTTAAAGGCCAAAATATCAAAATATCAGTCTAACCCTAAAAGACACACCACACACACATCGCTGTCACTCACTGCCGATAAGATCTAACATTTTCTTTATGATTCAGAAAAGCAGAGCCCAGACCAAACCCTATACTGGAAAACCGAGGACAGTGGAGATGGTTCTGGTGGTTGACAACACAGAGGTATGATGTCCCCATTTTCCTAAATTAATCTGACCACTGTTATTATAACTGTATCCAATTGATGGTTACATCCCTTATACCACTATATGTAGAATGGCTCAAATCTTTTATATTTGAAGTCTTACTGCTATTACTAATGAAACTTAATCCTTGCTTTCCAGTATAAGAAGCTTGGCAGTAAGAAGTCTGTAGAGGCCAGAGTGCTGGAAGTAGCAAACCACGTGGATAAGGTACCTTCCTTCCTTTAACACTCGAGAAAATCATTTAATACAAATATATATTTACTCAGCAGTATCTAATCAATAAAAGGAATAAAAAACTGATATTATTAAATTTAACTCTTTGTGCTTTGTGCAGCTTTGTGGTTTCTAGCTTTGTGAGAGTTGTTCAAGTTCATAAGTATTGATTGAACTGTCTAAGACTATAAGAATAGCACTTAAAATTTGTTTTAGGGTGAATTTTCTTTCCCCCCCCCCTCCCCCTTCATATTCACATACACACATTAATTCCCACATTCATTCCCACATACCCGTACATATACATAGATACATACATACATGCATACATAAATGCATACATACGTGCTCTCCGCTACACACTCACACCCCCACAGAGACAGACAAGGGTGGATTTTCACTTGCTAGCAATGCCATGTGCTGCTCTGTTTCAGCTGTATCGGTCTGTGGGTCTTCGTGTGATGCTGGTTGGTCTGGATATCTGGTCAAATGGAGATCAGATAGAGGTCAGCACTTTTCCTGAGCTCACCCTTACACGCTTCCTTGAGTGGCGCCAGCGGAGCCTGCTACAGAGGACCAAACACGACAATGCCCAGCTCATCACGTAAGATGCAGCTCTCTCCAATTTCCTGGCAATACGATGATAATAAGATTAAGCTGCTGATGTCATTTTTCCTGTCATCCTTTCAGAGGTGTGAATTTCGTGGGCTCAACTGTTGGCTTGGCAAGCACCAGTGCCATGTGTACCGCCAAATCTGGAGCTGTCAATGAGGTAGGCATGTTTTTTTTCCTGTGTAAAAATGTATAATTTCAATGTAAATGTCAAAAGAAAATGAGATTATCGAATTTTCCATTGAGTTTTACTCTGTTCTGCTCCATTTTCATCCACTATACCTTTTATATACCCAGGATCATAACCATAACCCAATCGGAGTTGCCTCTACCATTGCCCATGAGATGGGTCACAACCTGGGCTTGTCCCATGATAATGAAAACTGTATCTGTGGCTCCTCAACATCAGTTAAAGGCTGCATCATGGCGGAGAGTGTTGGGTAAGCCCAGTTTCTCACTCAGTCATACCAAAATTACACCAAATCTGGATCTATGTTGAAAGTTAACTGAGAAAGTAAAGCCAATAGTTTGAGTCTTTCTTTGAGCCCCATCCTTTTTTTTTTCTAGCCTAGTGTTTCCAGAGATGTTCAGTAGCTGCAGTCAGCAACAGCTCAGCAGGTTCCTGGAACAGGTCAGCCCTTCTTGTCTGTTGGATACTCCCTCTACTGATCGTATCTATGGAGGGCCAGTGTGTGGAAATGCCTACTTGGAGCCTGGAGAAGAATGTGACTGTGGCACTGTAGAGGTATGTAGAGGTATACACACAGACAGACAGACAGACAGACAGACAGACAGACACACACACACACACACACACACACACACACACACACACACACACACACACACACTCTTACTACTTTGCTCTCTCTCAGGAATGCAAGAATCACTGCTGTAATGCCAGTACCTGCACACTCAATGCAGGAGCCCAGTGTGCAGAGGGAGGATGCTGCCACAACTGTCAGGTAAGTAACAGACACACACACACACACACACACACACACACACACACACACACTTATACGTTGTGTAGATGTGTGGAAGTGGAGTGTAAAAATCATGTCATTGTTTCAGGGGAACAGCCTTATTGAGAAATGAACAAACAGGATGTGTTACAGCAGGTTTTCTAACTGATATTATTCTGAGTAATTATTGCACCAGTGATATACACGTTGTTATCAGGAACAGCTTGTCAAAAATGAAAGTATCACATTGTTCTGTGGCTGAAACTATTTCCCTTCATTTGTCACTGCTCTCTAAGAAAGACTAGATCTGCCACACATGGACACTTTGAACCCATTCTTGACATAGGAGTTAGCATCATCTCCACTCTTCAGCTGAGACAGGCTGTGTGTGTGTGTATTTGTGTACAACCCCATCTCTTTTCCCTCTCCATTCTGTAGCTTAAACCAACAGGCAGCATGTGTAGACCAAGTGCAGCAGACTGTGACCTGGCAGAATACTGCACTGGTTTCTCTGCCTTCTGCCCTGCCGACGCCTACACCCAGAACGGCCTGTCCTGCAACTATGGCCGTGGGTACTGCTACAATGGACAGTGTCCTTCACATGAACAACACTGCAAGAGACTTTGGGGACCAGGTAAAACAGCAAATTACACTTTAGTTTTAATGTGCTGTTGACCCATCACTTTAATGTGACATCCTACCTGCATGTGTGTGTTGTGTTCAGCGGCCACTTCCCCTTGCATGTGTTGTGTGTGTTGGTGCATGGGCACCCCGAAATGCAAATAAAATTAATCTTAATCTTAAAATTGCAGCCGTTTTGTGTTTCCTGTGACTCTCTGGTTTAGATGCAGAAGTAGCTGCAGATGCTTGTTTCAACAAGCAGAGGAATTGCAGAAAGACCGTGTTTGCCCAGAGATGTTCAGGCCAGTACGTAATCATTCCCAATTCCCAATACACCTCAATAATAGCCCATAGTAACAGCATGATACGGTTGGTTATTGGGATCATTACAATGTGGTTTTTGGTTGCAGGGATTTGACATGTGGAAAGCTTTTCTGCTCAGGAGGCTGGGAGTTCCCAGTGACATCCGGGAAGTCCTTGATCACTCTACCAAATGGAGTGACATGCAATGAGGCAACTATGGACCCCAAAGACAACTACCCAGCAGATCTGCCAATGGTACCTACTGGCACCAAGTGTGGCAACAACATGGTAAGGAAACCACCCATATTGTTGCTGACTGTTTGTCAAAACAAAATCCAACATCAAACGGCAACATCCCGAATTACCTGAATACATGAGATCTATGAACTGTGTCAATTCCCTCACAATGTCCCTCTCTCAGGTATGCTATGACCATCAGTGCCAAAACATCAAAAACATAAAGGTGTATGGAACAGATGAATGCTCTGCCAAATGCAACAACCACGGGGTGAGACAGATGTTAACTGTTTGAAGCACTATAGCGGGGCAATGACAACATAGCTGACTGTGACTGGTCTCTGGCAGGTCTGCAACCATGAGAGGCAGTGTCACTGCGACCCTGGCTGGGCCCCCCCCTTATGTGATGTGGAGCTCGCCGAACTGCCTAAAGGTACCATACAGTATAGTCTATATGCTTGTGTATCTGTGCTCTGTGTTGTTCACCAAGAGTTAAAGCCTGGAAGAGAATTTGGCCTCAAACAATTGTGCTCTGTTCTAATGAGCACCAATGGACAGTTACATAATGGAATTTCCCTGTTAGTCCGTACAAATACAGTAATGAAATTACAGTGAATTCTGTTTCCTGTCTTTTTGACGTATGCTGTGACATGTTTATCCTTGAGCAATAAAGGATGTGTGTGTGTGTGTGTGTGTGTGTGTGTGTGTGTGTGTGTGTGTGTGTGTGCAGGGACAGATTTGCCTGTTGTTGCTGTGTCATTGGCGATAGGCTTACTTCTGCTGCTGGTCCTGGTTATTGGAGGTTTGATGTGCTGCAGGAGAAAGAGGCACCCTGCAAAGAGGTACAGAAAAATAGCATTCCTTTCATTTCTTTCAGTCATTGGTGATCACTTCCTTTGTTCCCTGTTTGATCTGTCACACATTTAAAAATGGCATTATATAATGACAAACCTTTCTCCTGTCCATCTTTGATTTGAACCTCTGTGTGTTTCTTCACAGAAATCTGCACTCCACCTCAGGACAGTCCAACCCGTTATTTCAGTCAGGCAATACTCGGGGCAGTCCTCGCCTCGCACAGCCACATATCAGCCAGCCTACATTTGTGGAGTCATCAGCTACTCAAACCTGTAAACCCCTGTCCTTTGCTACTACAGGGGCTATACTCCCCAGCAGAGCACCTCCACAAGTGAGTTCCCTGTTGATCCATCAATGATCTAACTTAGCTTAGACATCGGCGTGGTGTAGTGATTAGGGAGGCCGAAGGGAGCTGTCAGGAAGCTTTTCTATCTCTTCTGCCAGTGAGACACACATTATTTTCAGCTGCAGTAGCTGTAGACACAATTCACAGTTAGCACCTGAGATCACGTCTTCATGGTCATTAGTTTTGGGCAGCAGGGTGCCGTAGTAACCAGGGAGCCGTCCTGTAACCAGACGGCTCGGGTTCAAGCCCCAATGCCAGCAAGCCTTGAGCAAGACATTGAATCCAAGAGAACAACAGGGGCGCTGGTCTCTAGCTTTTGGCAGGTCATATTGTAAATAAGAATTTGGTTCAGTAAGGGTTAAATAAGATTAATTGATAAATAAATGACCAATTTTGTTCCACTCATTTCTGTCTCCCAGCCGCCCAAGAAGCTGTCAGTTTTACCTCAGCCATCAAAGATCGAACAGGTAACCTGGTCCACTAGTTTGTCCTTACCGTAAATGTAGCATCACAACCTCTATGTTTATGTCTCTTATGTCTGAACATGTTTTGTACAAATGTTTTGCTTTAGGCTGTGAGGCTGCCCATGCTGCCATCTGTTGTCTCAAGCAAGGCAGCCTTTTTTGAGGTGAGGATGCATACAACTGTTTCAGAATTTAACTAGGGTGTTTCAAAAATATCAATATCTTTGAATTGGTAGTAGAGTATTTTTTCTTAACTTGTCTGTTTAATTTTTTGTTTGTTTGTTTGTTTTTGATAGGCCAAGCCACTACCTCCGTCCAGACCTCTTCCACCACTTGGAACCAAACCGGTAAGAGAAAAACACACAAACATGCAGACACACAGATTTAACTTTTTGCAACTGTACACGTGTTGAGATCTGATCATCTTCTTTTTCAGACCACTAAGCCAAAGCCCCCAGTGCCTCCAGTGAAGCCTTCTGGAGTCCCCTCTCCACTGACTCAACTGGTATGTATTCGAGTGTCACAGTCAACTGGACGTTTCTAAATTCTCGATATGGAGTTGTGTTAGTAGACAATTATTATCTAAAAACTCTATGTACTGCAGTAACCTCGACCAATGTGGGATTCATTTGTGCTCTTCACTAAATTAAATTGCAGAGGGCACGGAGAGACTCGCAGCTGGCATTCAAACATTCTTAATGTTATTCCAGGCATTCAGATATTTAAAGGTCTCTGTGGTTTTGGACGTTGTCCTAACATTTAACAATGTAATGAGCAAGGAGTGTTTCAGTGTTAGGGAGTTAGTCAGTACATATCCCTTTCCTGGCCACTATTGGATTGCTTGTAATAATACAAAGTATTACTGGGTTGTATAGTGTGATTAGAGAGAGTTAGGAAGAGAGGTTGGAAAGGGGAAATTAGAATTGCACTGTGAGGGTTAATCATCCATAGTATGTGTGTTTGTTTTTATAGCCTGCAAGGAAAGCTGCCCTGATGCCCCCCAGAAAGCCCAGATGACCAAGAGAACAAATCCAACCTGTAAACATTGGGCTCCTCTGACAGAGGACACTGGTTTAGTTCCACTAAGGGTGGATTGATTTAGGGAGCTACTGGGTCTTGATGATCCTGTTAATTGATGTCAGTCTGCATTGGCCTGGAAAGTAGAACTACTGAAGGGAGAGCCTTTGAACCTACGATTGACAGATTCAACTTTCTTGCTATATAAATGACAACTGGCAATGCTGCCATGAAACCGATGATGTGTTTTGTCTTTCAAGGGAAAATTCTCTCCGCCTTTATCCTGGGATGCGTGAACAACCCTGTTAAGCAATTGCACTGATTATTTATGCTGTGACTGTTGCTGTTATCATTTCCTTTTAATTCCCACATTATTTTGGTACTGCTTTCTACAAAAGAATAGTTAAGGGATTTTTTAAATATGGCACCAACATGGGCACTTTACAGTGAATAGGTTTTGTTGAGGTTATGGTGCACAGCTTATGGATTTGCCTTGCACTTTTTAAGAGTAACCTGAGTAATGTGTCACTTGCACTGCATTGCATACAGGTATTTTCTAATGAATGAATGAATGTTGAAATGATACATGATTGATTGATTGTAGTTCTTCAAGGGATTTTATATAGCATATTCCATGCAGTGGACCTGAGTCCATGCCACATGAGCAAGCTGTCCTTCACTCAAGTAATGTGGTCTTTCTCCACAATGAGTCTGCTTTGATTTTCATGCAACCTGTGAACTGAAATACACTTGACAGAGCGTTAGAGTTGTTATTTATTGACATTTTTATCTTGTCTGTCAAATTGTTCCTATGAATAATAAAATACATTATCACAATGAGTGTTGCAACTGTTGTTCCTCCCTCTTTTTATTTTTATTTAAGTGGCAACGCGACCAACAAATGGTCGAACCTTACTTGTCTGTCCTAGATTGTATGAGTTGCCGTACTTATTGGTCGCATAGCAACGCCTTAAACAACCTGCTGTCGAGGGAAGCTAGCAAGTTAGCTCGGTGAAAAACTGTAACGTATCCGATGTGGCCTTTTGAATTATGGATCGGGAATTGAGTGAAGAGCAACTGCAGGATTTGTACGCATGGATAGACGAAATGCCTCTGACCCGGCCTAAAAGACACATCGCTAGAGACTTCAGCGATGGAGGTAGTTAGCCTTTGTCTTGGCTAGCAATCCACAGAGAAGTAGTGGAGAGGCAGCAGTAGTAATATGATCCAGTCGTGAGCTTTCTAAGAATTACAAGTCATACTGTCATGTATCACCAGCTACAAACATGTAACTAGTTTGGGATTTTATTTATTTATTTATTTATTTATTTATTATTTATTTTTGTTGCTGAACTAACCATAGTCTTTGTTCTGGACCCCCTCTAGTAATGGCTGCAGAAATTGTAAAACATTTCTTCCCCAAGCTGGTTGAGCTGCACAACTACAGCCCTGCAAACTCTACACAGCAGAAGCTCAGTAACTGGAACATTCTCAACAGGCAAGAGATCTGTCATTTATCAAACAAGCAGGCTTGTAACTAGTGGATATGGCTACATCCATGGACTGAGGTTGAATACTGAATGTAGATTAAAATTAAACAATTGTCCATATATCATACACATATCCAAATAAAGGGCATTTTTAAACTGCAACACCTCCTGGAACTAGAATGGGCCCAGGAGCACACCTGCAGAACCAACATTACCCATGACACACACAAAGGATTGGAATGTGAGGGTAAACTCTGAGTTCTGCAGCAAACATTGGGGTGGATAGTGAATGTAGACTAAACTTAGACCTCTGCAACGGCCCCTGAGCACCAATTCAAAAACACCCAATCATCCTCTCCCTAGCCACTGACATGGAACATAGCCAGCTATATATTTATGATTTGAGTCTTCACTGTAAATAATTTGTCCCCCATGGTGTTTACCATAACCACTATCAAATCCCCTTCAAATCACATTGCCATTTCTATTACAATATGTTTAGTCAATTGCAAACAGTGCTGCTTTTGTTCTGTGGGTAGGAAGGTGTTTTCCAAGCTGAACTTTCACGTGGCTGAGGAGACAGTGAAGAGGATTGTGTTGAGCGTCCCGGGAGTGATAGAGCCTGTACTGTGCACCATTAGGGAGGAGATCGACAAGAAACTGGAGCACACTACAGACAAAATGCTGGTATGTGTATGTGTGTGTGTGTGTGTGTGTGTGTGTGTGTGTGTGTGTGTGTGTGTGTGTTTGCACCTATACGTGTCTTTCTGTCTGATTGAATGGTATTGCTAATAACGGAATACTTTAGTCCTCTTTCTCCCAAGTGGATCATGAAAGCTTCCTCTGTATTTGTGAGCATTGTTGGATGAAAAACTAACACCAGCAAAATAAATGTCCCCTTTTGATCTCAGGATTTGGAGTACTATGACACCAAGAACCAGGAGAAACTCCATACAGGTACAGTGAAGTAGCATTTCTACTGTTTTTTAGGCTTTTTATTGCTTTACCAACAACTACAAACCACACATTTGTCATCTTGGTCCACTGACTGATTTTTATAGTGTTATGTTTGACCTTACGTCATATTATAGAGCGGTGGTGAAACTTTCCTCAGAAGTTACAGAATTGATGAAATAGGGAAATCAGATTGCTGAATATAGGACTGCTGATTTAACAGAATCATGATGACTGTGATATGACTAGGACTGCATGTGCTGCTTGCGCCATTTGTGGAATGTGTTAGCTGACACGTGTGGAGTCAGTAACCCTGACCGAAGCTGCACAGGCCACAATCTGCCTTCCTTTGCACAGGGAGTGACATGGGAGTAATTTTAGACTATTTTAATGTTTCTGCAGCTACTGGTCAGCATATTTGTAGTATCATTGAGGTGGCTGGTTTTGTGTTAGAGGGAACTGCTATGAAGGCAACAAGGAGTTCTGCTCTGCTAACCCACTGATTCTGCCTCTGAAATTCAGTTTTTCCATTCTCTCCTCTGTTTCCTGCCTTCTCTGCCTGGCCTGATGCCTCCAGCTTTATGTCCAGCTAACATGGTGTCTCACAATGAATGACAACCAGTCCCAGATATTGCTGTGACCACACACGGACATACACACACACACACACACACACACACACACACACACACACAACAAATATACCTACATTTAACGGCATCAGACAGAAGAGAAGATTAGGCAGTTCCAGGACTTTTAGGGAGGGAACCAGTGACATGGCTCTCTTCCGTTTCCCACACCTCATCTGTCCCTCTGGCCATCCTCCAGCACCTCCTCCCTCTTCTCCTTCCTCTTCCATCTACACCCCATTCACTATCAGACACACAGCTCAGGTCCCCATATCAACTCCCGACATCACCAGATGGCCTTTATCGCTGGCCTGAGCTCAGCACTGCTAGACTTGAAGGCCTCCTGATTTCCCTCTTCCTCCATCTTTTAATCTCACTCCTCTATTTCTCCGTCCCTCTACAGTGTCTCGTTGTGCTGGCTGCTTATCGTCTATCTGGCCCCTCCTCCTTTGACCTCTGTTGTGTTCATAAATCTTAATGGGATAAATCCCCGCAGGTCCCCAGCCCCAGCCAGTTTCTTCAGAAACACGTAAGACTGAGGCCCAACTTCAGGCTCATCTGAAAGCAGGAGAGGGGAGAAAAAAAGATGAAAAGAGTACATCGAAAAACAGGTATCATTACAGTAAAACATTATTTTTAATCCCAGCTCTCAGAATCCGTTGCTCTGTTAATAATACGTCTTGTGTGGAAACTATACAGCAAACCCCAGCTTGCAGTGCAGTTTGTATCAGAGATGGACCCTGCTGTCCGTCTAATCCTGCAGGAAAAAGAGCAGGCTCTAATGGCTTTACAGGAGACTGTGGAGGTACACACACACACACACACACACACACACACATTTACAGACAACACACATTTTAAAATCTACTGCTGTCTGGAAAAACATACTGCTAACTGTCAGAACATCTGAAAACAAAATCATCTTCCGTTTTGGTGTCCTGTGGAGGAGTGCAATGCTACAAACCACCTGTGTGTGTGTGTGTGTGTGTGTGTGTGTGTGTGCGTGCGTGCGTGTGTGCGTGCGTGTGTGCGTGTGTGTGTGTGTGTGAGAGAGCGCGAGAGAGAGAGAGAGAGGTGTGTGTGTGTGTGATACAGTATGTATCATATGCTGTGTCAGCTGTGGTCAGTGAGTCAGTGAAGGTTCAGCGGACGTGACTATTTACTTTTCTCGGACCACAGTTTCTTTGCATCCAAGTGAGAGAGAGACAGCATGAGGATATGTACAAATGTGTTACATCTCCATTCCATTCCAGCAACCGTTTAAGGAACCTTCAGCAATGAGGTCATGTATAGGTTGTGCAGGCTTGAGTTGTGTTTTAGAAAGATCTGATAACTTTTTACGTTTAAAATCTCACAGCTATTTTCATTGTGTGCGTGTGTGTGTGTGTGTGTGTGTGTGTGTGCGTGTGTGGTTAGATCCTGCAGATGAAGGTGAATAGACTAGAGCACCTGCTGCACTTGAAGGATATGCGCATCGAAGACCTGACACGGCATCTGGCGACATACAAAGCCAAAGCCAATATGCACTGATACAAACATGTACAGCACCAACATGTAGGATACACAATAAACACACACACATACACACACACACACACACACACACACAGAATTACTTTATTCCATAGTGGCTCTGAGACATAACTCCATCACTGCAATAAACTCTATTTTATGAAAATACCAAGGCAAAGATTTCCATGGAAATAATTGAGAACATTGTGCATCACACCTGTTTATACACACCAGCACAATTACATGTCTTTTTCCCATTTCAATAAGACTTGTTTTCCAAGTGGTGTGTTTATGTGATGGTACAGCATAACCCCCCCTTGGAAGTGGAGACCATATTCAGTGATGAAATGTTGAGTAAGGTATGAATGAAATACATTCGCACTAATTACTAGTTGAAATGTTTTTAGTATCATGAATCACCAAAGCCATTGCAACAATACACAATAGAATATATTTTTGCATCACTCCAGATTTTACATATATCTTTTTGTTTAACCGATGAATGAGATTCTCCTGTAATTTGTTTAATTAGCCTGTTTTGTGAGAATTTGTCTTGTTGGTTTATTATTAATAACTGATCCTTCATGGAGAATTAGAGTGTATTTTGTATTGTATTATGTGTATGTATGTTCTTTAACTACTGTGCCTTTAGACAGCCTTTGACCTCTGACCTCTAAGTGCTCAATAAACAAACTAACCTCTTTGACTTTACAACTTGACGGTGTGAATATGAAGAGAGCACAGCAAGTTTGAAACATGTTAACCAGCCATGTGAAATGTACAGCAAATGATAATATCTATGGTTCAGATTTAAATGTGTGACTTTCACTTCCTTCTGACTCATTCATCCATTTTCTCTCAAACTCTTATGGTCAAAGATAGAAACCAATCATCAATGACATCATCTGGGGTTCATTTTCCACAGTCTCAAGCTTTGTCTTGTTTTAAGGCTGACGGGTGATAATATCTCTATAATATCTCTTAATATCTATATATACACTTAATAATTTTTTCTTTGTGCAAACATGAAATATCCCATATTCGCGCTACAGAACTGTATAGCTGACCAGGACTTCTCATAGAAACATTCTCATTTTCTGTCTTAACTCTCTCAGTGTGCTGCTAACTGATTCCTCCGCGGGGTCTGCCTGTGTTGTCTCTACTCATATCTCTGCCAAATTACACTAGATAAGACGTAGTACTGTCAGTCTTTGATCTTGGCCCTCTGTTGGTGTAGAATAACAGGAGAATGATGACCTGCTGGTCTGTATCAGGGGCCCCTGATAGCAACCAGCTGGGTGTTGGTGTGTTCGAGTCCTGATGTGCTGATTACCTTCACACCATTCACCATCACCAAGCAGAAAGCAACATAACACTGCGACACAACATTTTAATTTTTTAGTACGTCTACCATGGTGCGACTTCATTAGCTGAAAACGTCTGACATTATTTGCCTACTGGAGTGTGTATTCACTGATGGCATTCAGACTTCTGGAATTCTGGAAAGTGAGAATGCTTTCAAAAATAATGCAATGAAAAGTTTCTAAATATCCAAAAATGTACTATAAAGAAGAGTAATGTAAAACACTAATGCAGAAAACAAAAAATAAACATCTAAGACCAAATTTATATAAAATGTTTCACAATACTATATATTCAGGCAGAAAGAGTGCCGAACTATATATAGTATATACAGTATATATTTGGGTTAAACCGATACTTTGTTAAATATCGGTTGATAGACTGAATCATACAACAGTAATCACCATAAAATGCCTTTTGTCAGAAGACAAAAGCTTCCCTCAGGATCTCCTCAGAGGAGTCTGGAAGGACTGGGGTGCTGAGAAATAGCAGAGATAATGCTCTTTCTTTAAGAGTACATGTGTTATGTGACTGAGTAATGCGCACACACACACACACACACACACACACACAAAGGATTGGAATGTGAGGGTAAACTCTGAAACAGAGCAGCCATTGATGAATTCTGTGACTGCTGATGAATCATTCGGCATCATACTGCTGTTTGGGGGATTGGACATACATCCCTACACCCTTTCCTCCCTCCAACTTCTACCCTCACCCATCCAGGACTGATAGGACAGACAGCTGAAGGATGAGGGGCCATGCCTCTCTGACTTAGTATGGGACAGAGACAGGGCGGAGTCCAGGAAGGTGGAAATGTGGCATCATGCAGGATCATACAGACAGGAAAGGGGAGCACTGGACCATCCAGGAAGCGGCAAACCTCACCTTGACCTCACTTCCTGTGAGGCAGGGCTTTAAACCTGCTGACACAAGTTTGTAGCCCCCACAGGTTTTCCCCATCCAAGTAAAACCACCCATTTAAATGTGCAGAGGCCACACTAATGTTGACCACCAGACACAAAAACAATTTCCTCTTCGATTAAGTAAGCAAGATGAGGAAGAGTTAGGCTGAGCAGCAGTCTTTTATTTACAGCCACAAATATGTTCTCTGATCCCATCTCCCACAAATCCTGAGATCAGGAAAAGCCAGGGCAAGGGTCAGAGTAAAGCTAAACATGCTAACTCATTCTGGCAGTGGGATCTGTGCATCATTTTGAGGCGCCAGTGAAGAAGAGAGCAGAGACGGATGGTTTTGGCTGTGAAAGGATGCCAGAGATCTCCGTATGGACTTAGAGGTCATAAAAGGTGGTTATCCCTCATCTACTCACTCAAGGAGAAATCACACACACACACAGAGACACACACACACTTTGACTGACCGCTTCCTTCCTCTGTGAACTGACTGGCCATGCAGAGACTTCAGACTTAGGAGTCAGCCCCTTGGGGTATTCATTACACACACACATGCACACAGCAAAAAACACAAACAGAACTGTCTACAACATGGCCTGCGTGAAGGTTTGCGTGTTTATTCATTGGATATTTATTGAGTCATCCTTATGTAGCCACGACTGCCCAACCCATTCCCTGTCCTCTAAATCAATAACCGTTCAACACGTCTCACTCATTTCCGACTGCACTAGACAATGGCACATAAATTACCTCAACATTAACCTGTCAAAGACGACCATAGTGATGCTCTTTGTTCTCCAGTCGGTGCTTTGCTTGATTAAAATGATCTTGGTCCAGTTTCTGTCATTAGACGTCTTCTTGGCAAAAACCTATAGTAGGTTTAGCTGTTGTATTGGGTAAGAGAAACTTTAACACAGTATTAGTTCTCCTCCTGGTGGCACCTATGTGTACTACATTATGTCCACACATTAATTCACACACAGGGAGAAGAGCTATCAAAATAGGTTTTATTTTACATGTAAGAACATTGTCAAAACGTGATGAAAACATCTTGCATATAAACCCTTTAAAACAAGGACAATGTTCACATTTTGTAGATCGTACAAAAGTAACATTGACAATTTTTTTTAATTATTTTCATGAGTTAGTGATCATACCCCTGTTTTGCATGTTTATTTGAACCGAACACCAAAGCAAAAAGAGAATGCATGTCTTCAATTTCATTCTGAGGTCAAGTAAACATCAGGACATCTTCCACACACTAGTAGTGTCCACTGTTAGTTGTGTCTTTCTCAGCCAGAGTCTATGGAGAAGCCATGGATGTCTATGTATGCTCTTCAGTAATTTCACAGGCCTGGACTCTAGTTGTGACAAAATTGACTGGAAGTTGAATGAATTCTCGGACGTCTGCTGCATCTCTGAGTGTGAACTACCGTGATGATTAGGAGCCATGTTTTATTTTATTAATCCTTTCCTATTCAGAAAAGACTGAAATTACTGAATTCAAGAACATGGTGAAGGATTATATCAACATTTGAAACTGGAAAGGATTTCAAGGTTAACGTAGACCAATGCAGTTAATCCTGAATGTTTCTTTAGAGGCAATGGACTTTAATTTTCCGTTTAAATTCCAGATTCATTCATCCTCATAAATCAAATACTACCGTTCTTATTCTACGACTCCACTACCCCAACTCAGGTGTCTGCCACCTCCACTTAATGGGGAAATTTAACCTTCCACTTAGGGTAAAGTTGAGTGTTTTGTAGTGAATTCTGCGATACGTGTGTAAGCTCTAGGTAAATTAAGCACACTGAGCAAAATGATAAAAAGAAGCACGTCAAATTCAATGAAAATCTCTTTCCTGAGAATTAATTAACCATGACTAGATGTCTGGATAATCTCTGACAACAACAGAGTTGGCAGATAGTCACCAATAGTCATCTGAATCAAGTGACTACAAATTTCCCCACACATGGCCCTGATAAGATCCCTTTAATCAAAACCAGATGGATGATAAAGTAGATGTACCGAATGCTCGACAAGGATTACAAATCACAACTCCCTCTAGAGGAAAGACCCACTGCTATTGAACCACAAGATTTTTATGCTCCTCAACTTCATTTGTCAACTTTTGCTTTGATCAGTTTTTCTTTTTAGCAGCAATAAATTCTTTCTTCTTGGTTGGTTTCACCGTTGATGCCAAGGCAGGTCTTAGTGCAGCACCTCAGCCAGGGTCCGAAATTACCACCTGCCAGGCGACAAACGCTGGTAGAATTTGTCTTTGGTGAATAAATCAATAAGGATCACCTGCCACATTGACCAGTCCCTTTTTGAGACGGTAATATTTGAATGCCCTGGTTATATTGAGTTCTGTTGCAATTCATGATGAATTACCAGTTTGATCCATTATATAAGTGATTGAGCAAGATTTAAATTAACACAGTGCCTGATTCTATAACTGCAATGGCACTGAAAATAGGTAAGGTGACACATTTCTATGGCTGGCAATTTTTTTTTGTTTTCCAGCCCTTGGCAGGTGAGCCAAAAAGTTAATTTCGGACACTGGTGTGAGTCTCTGTGTAGGGAGCCCTTTAAACCCAAACTAATCTTAGCTTTCACCAATCTAACATACAATTTAAATACAGCACTATATCTCTGACACTACACACTACATATGTATACAAACTACAGGCTGCGGCAACCCTCCAACCTCAACAACCAAGTACATGTAGAGTAATATCTCACTCATGCAGGGTCTGGTGCAAATTCTAGTGTCACTGCAGATTCTAGCAAGGTCTGTCTCCTTAAGGTGTCAAGTCAGATAGAAAGCCATTTCATAGTTTCATACTGACCTACGACTTGCTTATTAGGCTGCAACTTGTAGAAAACTGTAGGTAGCTAAAGCATGCACTGCAGCCTATAGCAGGTGAAGCCTCCAGAACCGTAAGTGATATGCCCAATTCCCCCACAGGTATTATTAGTTTCATGTTATATTATTGCTTAATGGTAGTTAATGCTTAAGTATCTCCAATCTCTCTGACCTGCTTTCCTTCCCTATCACTTGATGTTTTACTACCATTCTGCATGATTAAGTATTGGATGTTTCTCTTGCAATCCCCACATACATTTTAAACTCTATTACCTGCCAAAACCATTTCAAGTTCAACTACAACCAGCCTCTTCTATTAAGCATGGTTAAACAGGGCACAAACAAAAGAATCAGTGCCATAATGGCAACTCTTGTTGAGAGAGAATAGCCAACTAGTGAATCAGTGTAAGAGAAGATGGCAGAGACGACTACCCACATCACAGACGCGTACACTTCCTGATTAGAATTAGTGTCACCTGTCAGATTCCAGTTCAGCTAAATCATAGACAGTAATTCTCAAAGTCAAAACTATACTCAATTTCATCACAGATCAATCATCTTGCATACAACAAAATTAATGCAGCTCCAAAAGCAAAGTAAAACGTTGCACAGAATGCGAGCACGTTTAAAGTACAGCGACTACTTGCTGTCACATTCTCAGGCAGAAGCATTTATTATGCTTTCAATTTTGTAATTATGGCATCATTCTCATTCCTAAAACTTTTTCCCAAGGAGGTGAAGGTAAAAACATTACCTCTCCCTTTCATCTTGCCCTTCCTGCCTCTTATATCCTTGTTTTCTTCCCTTCGTCTACCCCACCCTTTTTCAGCCAATTAGAATTAAGACTAAAGCATTTTGTTCACCCAACTAGCTGCAAATCTATCCCACCCATAATCAATTAGTGTTCTCTCCTTCGTAGGGCCATCACTTCCCTTGTGACCGGGCTTTAGAGGAGTCTGGGTCAGCAGTGGGCATGGAGCGTCCAGACTTAGGGGGGCCGTTGTTTCCCTCTACAAACATGTCAGGGATGTCCTGGCCAAAGTAGATCTTACTGTTAGAGGCTATGGCCTGATACTTCATCAGCTCCAGATACTCAGGGGTTAACTTCAACTGTAAAGAGAGACGAGTAAGAGAAAGTGAGTGTGTGAGGATTAGATGTCGTATATGGCAGTGTGTGTATGCAAGAAATTGTGTCAACACCATCTTTTACCATGTTAGCGTCAGAAAACTTGGCAGCAGTGTAAAACTCTGCATCAGCCCTAGCCTTTTCCCTCGCCACGAAGGCAGCATCTGAAACACAGAGTCAGTGTTCATGAAACTAAGAAAGACAGACACATGACAAACAAGATAACCAGGGGCCACCACATACAAGAACACACACGCTAACCATTCATCTCACTAAAAAACACAAATGAACCCAACGAACCAATGAAATGGTAAATGGCTGCATTTATATAGAGCTTTTATCCAAAGCGCTTTACAATATATGCCTCTCATTCACCCACACCCACACCCCCACACGGCAGTGAGCTACCATGCAAGGTGCTGGCCTGACCATCGGGAGCAATTTGGGGTTCAGTGTCTTTCCCAAGGACACTTCAACATGTGGACAGGAGGAGCTGGGGATCAAAACCGCCAACCTTGTGATCAGTGGACAATCTGCTCTACCACTGAGCCACCACTGAGACTAACCTTCTATTTCAGAGATTCTCTTCTCGGTCTCTTTCTCCATCACCTTCTGTTGGAAATGGATCTCTGCCACCTGGGCCAACTTCTGAGCCTCTGTGGGAGACAGAGAAACCTGATCTTGAATAACTGTCCAGAGGTGGGGGTTGTTGCTAGGACTACAGATGACAGATGCTAAAACACAAATGACAATCATGCAAATGAAAGCATAGCAGGCTAGATTACAGTAAAGCGCCATATTTACCAATGATGGCCTTCTTCCTTTCAGTTTCTGCTTCCTTTTCCACCACCTTCTGAGTCTGAGCCGTTATTAACAGACGAGTCTTCTCAGCTTCCCTGCACACAAAAATTAAGAGATCAGGGGTTCACCAATACTTGCCTCTACACCTACTGTTACAGAGACTGTGTGGGTGGCTCACAAACATGCTAGGATGCACAATATGCATAGACACTTTGCTAGTAAGTACAGATACACAAACTCACATGAGTTCAAAGTTCCTCCTGATAGACTCCGGGATCTTTGGCTTGGTAACACGGACTGCCTTAATTAGGACATTTAAAAAGGAGAATAGGAAAGAGAGAGAGAAAGCAATTGAACCTTTGCTCACAATCAAACTGCCAATGAATTGGTTGAACGATTTGACTAATTAAGGTTAGGTATGGTTATTGGTCCAGTGGCATTCAATGTAGAATTTGAGTGGAAGGTCAATTAGAAATGAGATGTTTTGGTGATGCTTTATTGAACCCCAAAGGCGAAATTCTCTTTTTGTACTTGTACCCTCCACATGCAGGACAGAGCACAGAGTCAGATACAGAACAGCATCCCAGGAACTGGTAGTGATTCAGTCTTGCTGAAGGACACTTCAGCTGTCATGAGGACTTGAACCTTTGGTTGAAGGATCTCCCTACTCACTAACCCGCTACTACCCAATAGTGTGTGTAGATACCTGTATTGTAAGTCCAGGGGCCATAACATTGAGGTCTTTCTGCAAGGCAATCTTTAGATTCTCATCTATGATGTCTATGAAACAAAAAACATGTACACAACAAACTATTTGGTAAAGCGCATTCTAGGAATGAACAGACAAGCCACAAGCCACTTTCCTAATATTGAGTTAGGTGATATAAAACTACCAATTCTACCAGTAATGTATGCCTACTCACCAAACAAGTCAATGTACACCTCCTGTAAAGTGTGTACACTGCAGAACTGGTTGAGTTCATGGTGAATCTTGTTGAAGATGAGAGTTTTATCATAATCAGCAGTGTAGTTCTTCACTATGTCCACCACTACAAAGAATAAGAGCAGGTATAGTACAAGGTGTTGAGACCCAACAAATATCAGTCTGCTGTGAAGGCTCATTTGGATTCAGCAGTAATACAGTGGTAATGCCGTGGATGAGTTATACAATCAGGAACTCATTTTGTACCTGCTGAAGGGATCAGCATGTTGACAACCTCTATCCTGTCAAAATAGATCATTACACCACCACTGTAGAGAGAAAAAAAAGCTGTTGAAATCACAAGCATATTTTTTCTGGAGGAATAGTTTACAGCTACATACGCCCATGCAAGTTCACACTTTTACCTTGTTCCACAAGGCACATTCTTGATCTCATCAGTTTGAAGTGTAGTCTGAAACACAAAAAATCAAAACATGATTTCAGGGAGATCAAGATATTGCCTCCAGTATGATTGCTCTGCTCTGATATGTTGCCTGGATAGCTAGTAAAAAAACAACAACAACTTTGTGCCATGAGGCTACATTTCAAGACTGAAATGTGAGGGTACCTGCACTGATCTATAGGTGGTGATGAAAGGCAGCATAATATGATATCCAGGACTATTGGGAATCACCAACAATGCTCCTCCCCTAAAACAAATACATACAAATTATTTAGTCAGATTATCTATCCAGCTATCTTCCCACATTCGCATACAAACAGTATTCCAGATATTTAGTTCATATCCCAATCAGAAATATCCCTGTAGAAATGAATAAACAAAAAATTTTGAATATGACCATGTGAACCAAGCTTGCACTCACTGCAAAAAAAAAAAACACAGTGAACAGGTGCATACAAGCCTCAGCTTGCCAGATAATATTTCCATATTCCATCTATCACAATTACATTTGGTTAGGATATGAGCTTCTTGCAACTGGTGTATGGTGTCCACATGTGCCAGTTCAAAAACAGAATACTTGAGTAGTCCAACTATTAAACAAATACTGGTATGTGTGTAAACACATTTAACATAGGGCTAAAAGAACAGTGAGTGTCCACAATGTTACTCTGTTACTTCTATTAGGCTTAGAGATTAAGGGTCAGTGTTGTGATACCTGTAATATACAGCAAGGTGTCCTTCCTCGATCTTGTGAACTGAGGAGTGTAGTAGGAGGGCAATCACCCCTGCTACTGCTGCGACTACTGCCCCAACATGCGCCATCGTCATACTCACCAGCACTTACCTTCAGACAAAAAAAACAAACATATTGAGATACTTAGACAGTATATATATAGTAGTTACATGATACATATCTTACCATATTTGAGGCCTTCTATAATTGTGTGTATCAGTTATCTTCATCAGATTGACGGCCAGACAGCTAATTTAATTAACTAATTTGTTAATACCTTCCTAGCAATCGACAAGGTAATTAAATTAATTAAATGTAACTAAACTTGACTTATTGCGCGTAAGTCAAAAATTATTACGTGCACACAACTGTTAAGACATTTTGACTAGCTAAAATACATATGCGATACTATTAGAGTTAATGTATGTTTCTAGCAAAGCTGTCCTATCCCTTAACGTTACTGTTTAACTGTTAATAGTGACTCGGAACATTAGATTGTTGTTGCTTCTGTTAGTAACTGTACTTCACAGTTACACAAAAGTAAAACAGCTAACGTTAGCTAGCTGAATTAACAGGCAGAATGAACTGTGAGTCAATTTAGCTAGCAACTCCGCTCCCGACTACAGAGCAACATGTCTGAAGCACGCGTCTTCTTAAATACAGAATTAGGCGAACCAGTTAATTTGGCAAAGGAAACAATAACAGGCCATTTGGCTGTACACATGGCTGTACATGCCAGGCTGCAGGCTGTCTTTAATGAATAGCATTAACCTAGCTAACATGTTAGCTAGGTTTAACGTTAGGTAGGTAGGAAGTCAGCTCGCTCTGTCAGTTTGTTGTAGCTTGATGCTAGCTCGCTCTGTCAGTTTGTTGTAGCTTGATGCTAGCTCGCTGGTTAGCTCGCGCCCAGTTAACTTACCTAACATTGCGTCGTAATAAATTAGCAATAGTTATGCTTTTTGAAAAAAATGGCTGCTAAGTCATACCACTGTATTGAACCGTCTCCCCTTCTCTTCTTGTCATTCAGTTCACAACGACCCATCCCCCTCACACCGCCGCCCACAGGTTCCTTCTCGCCTGTCTTGCTTCCCTTCTGATACGCATGCTGCGTTCACAGGCCATCATATATATTGTATTGGTAACTACCTAAGCGCACATGAAAGGACCCAAAATTAAAAAGGGGTCGAATAAAGTTGTAAATATGACAGAGAGAAAGACTTTACTGGTAGCAGAGTTGCCGAGATGTGAGATTTAGGGGACAACAAAAAGTACCTTCGTTACAGGGGTCAAATTATTTATTTCCGACCAAAATTGATCAGTTATATCCAAGGGCGTAACCATGTTCTGAAAGGTGGGCGGGACAGAATTGTCTTGCCACCTCCAGAATTTTTTTTTGATTGGCCCAACATAGCATGTCATGGTCACTGTTAAGACTAGTAGAAATACAGAAATTCTATTTATTGAAATCCTATAGAAAAGGTGGATTATTTTGTTCTATTGCCGTATAATGCCCCCCGTCCCCAGTGGGGGTTACACCCATGGTTATATGCGTGGCAAATCTTATTTACTGCCAACCTTGGAAGTAGGAGATTACGAAAAGCGAAGGCAGCAATACAGGATTTTCCAACATTGGGCTTGGAACCCCAAAAAATATGTTTGTTGTGTTCAAATAATAAAAAACATCACCAAAAGCAACGTAGTATATGCATACAGTGCCATCTGCTGCATGCTAGTCGTGAAATGCGAAGATATTAAAACATGGACTGTGATAATCCTACACAACCCCGATGAAAAAAACTAATGATCCTATACTATATTTTAAAAGGATACTAAAGAGATGCTCCATAACCAACATATTAAATTGTCTTTGTCTAATGAATTAACCAAATAATCAATTTCAAGTATAAAAAAAATGATTTCATATAATTTTTATTCATTTGTTCTTGAGAATGAAAACATATTCACAGAGAATGGGGAAACTGCTTGATATCTCCACTGAATTCATATAACAGATCATTACATGGATGTATTTTGTGCCAGATTTTAAAATGTTTTATTTTTGTTTGAAATGCAATTTCATTTTGTGATCTGAAAACCTGAAACCTTAAAAACCTAACCTGAAAAAAATCCCTCAGGAGAAATTTGTTTTTCCAAATGGAGGAGCTGGGTGTAATTGCAGAGGTATTGCTCTGCATACTATGTTAAATTTGCTAATTTTTAATTTTATTATTATTACTATTATCATTATTATTATTGAAGGAAAGTTGTAGGGTGAACTCTCTAACCACCATGCAACCCCCAATTCATGTGTTACTTATCTCTTTTCTGTTTCCTTGCTGTTTGGATTACAGCTCCAAAAAAGAATTTTGAACTCAGGGTCATATAAACAACAAACTTCCTGTATGTGAAGAGACGGTTGTCTGGTCCTCTTTGTGAATGTAAACAACCAAATCCCGACTATCCTCAACCATTTAACACATGCAGAGACTGTAGACAAACTGACTCTGGTTCTGTGAAAATCAACAATTAAGAGTAACAATTATCTAATTTATAAACAAAACACATGGCAAGTGTCATACTTTATAAAACTAATACACATTCCATCATGCATGGTTTGTCAGCAGCAATCTCTTACTCACTACTACCAATAAAATAAATAAGTTTTAGTTACAGCCAGATACAACTTTAAAACCATACATTTAAGTTAAAACATGAATAGCTTCCAAGATCATGCTGTTTCACACCTTATTATAAAATAAATTCATGATCTGTCTTGCAGCATCACGTAAGTTGACACGATGTTACTATCCCCGGAATAAGGGGTAGTAACATCTTATCCTGTGTGTTGATGAATGCAGCATCATGTTAGTTGACATGACGTGAAATCACAACAATGTAACTCTGATGAGGCACTTGTTCATATTTGGCTTCTAAGATTCTGCCCGCCCTCACTGAGTCCTTTGGTCAGTTTCTACAGCTTCTGAGGTTGGGATTTCACTGATCCATACTGAGTCCAGCTCCAGTCCTGATCCTAGAGAATAAACAAGCAGGTTAGTGTAATTTCCAGTGTAATTTTGAATGCAAAATGGGTTATGCTGTATTAAGGAAAATGCCCTCCCCCCATCTACTACCTACTGATGTTCTCTCCCTCACTCGTATTCCATTCTCAAATCTGACCACTCACCCCTCAACCTATCAAAGTCCTTAATATATGTGATGAAGCGCAAACTCAATGCTTGTTTATGGTTGGGAGAGAAAAAACGTTCATACATAATGAAACAAATATACATTTTAGACATGTAAATTTCCAGTCCATATGTGGTAGTGACTAAAAAATGGGTTCATCCCCAAGATTTATCATCTCTCAGCTTGTCCCTAATGGGTGCCCCGTGGCAAGTCAGAGCCACTACTGGCATCAATAGTGAATAGCTATAGCCAACCATTTGTTTATGTGTAGTACAACTGGTTACCTATGCAACACACACTCACTCACACTCACTATGACACTGTGCTCCGTCTCCTGGGTGGTGTCTTGCAGCAGAGAAGTCAGCTGACTCAGATAACGCTGATTCTCCTCCAGTAATTGATGAACAGATTCACTGAAAGGCCAACAGACAGGTCATCAACAGCCCTATTCAAATATACTGTACATATGTAGCACATTTTGAACACTGAGTTGAACACTTGTGTGGCTCTTACCGATCAGTGGGCCTTTGCAGAGATGACTGTGATGGAGAATTGCTCTGGGCCTAAAGACACAGCCAAGCACAATATTACTATTGGCTACATGATCCTGCCTTGTGGACTGACCAGCTCCTAAAAAGCCTATGATTTTTGTAGTGACATTTGTCATGTACTCACACAGGCAATCTTGAGAAGGTACCAGAACTCCCTCTGTCTCTTCATTTGCATCTGCATCACTGCTGCCTCTGCAGCTTTTATGTTCTTTACTGCTCTGTCCAACTTAGGGAACAGATCAACAATGCGTCGCTTACACACCAGAATCGTACTACAGAAGGAGAGAGGGGAAAAACAGAAAATGTCTACGTCTCTGATACAGAGACAATTATGAATCAATAATTCTGTTGTACTGGAGTGTGTACCTTAGATGAGTGTACAAGTCTTTCAAAACCCTGTCCTGGTTCTGAACTGTTTGGAGTATGGCCTTCACCATCTCCGAGCTATCACTGTAACCATGCGGAGGGTCAGGACCTGTATGAACACATATTGCAATGACAGTCCACATATTATAATTTCACACACCCGTGTAAAAACAATACATGCCACCCCAAGATTATGCGTCTGTCATTCTAGGTGATTCTATACTAACTTTTGCATTTAGCTTTCAGTTGCTTGTAGAGTTCAATGGCCTTTTCCTCCCTGAAATGACACATGAAGTCATCATCTGTACATCATAGTCTCATTGTTTGAAGAAATTGTTACAGTATAAACAGAACATAAGCGATACTGACAGTTGCTCCATAATGTCTCCTTGTCTTCTAGCAAATGGACTTCTCTGCAACTCCACAATCTCAGAATGTAGAGACACTATTTCTTCATCCAGATACCCCACCTCCGCCACCTACAGCAGAAAGCAACAGAAACGTGGTGCAGCACAACAGAAATCAATGTGATAATGTCCACTTTGAGATGTTTTTCAATAAATGCACATACAGTATAAGAAAAAGTCCTACCTGTGCAAACCCAGCAGCCTTCTCGTTATTTTCCTGCCAGGTCCTCAGCATTTTTTCAGAAGCTACAGAGCCGTACACAACAATAGGAGATAGCACAGTTAGGGCTTCAGTAATGACTTTCAATACTGTATTACGGCAGCGCAGGAAGATCTACTCACAGATGCCCGTGTGTCTCTGCTCGGTGTACTGGTCCAGGTCATGCTGGATGCTGGTCTTAAAGAAACCCAGTTTGGCTCGGAGCTGCTGTGACTGGGAGAACAGCAGGTTCTTATACCGCGTTAAGTTGGTGTTGTAACGCAGCAGACTCAGCCTACGCACACACACAGAAAAATGGGAGGAATATCTTAGAACAGCGTGTGTGTGTGTGTGTGTGTGTGTGTGTGTGTGTGTGTGTGTGTGTGTGTGAGTGTGCTCACATGGCAGCTCTCTGTCCCTGGTAGAGGCGTACGTAGTCCTCTTTTAGTCCACAGATGTAGCTGACTGCTTCCCCCCACACCTTCCTCAGTGCAGCCAGTGGTAGCTGGGTCTTCGTCTCCCTAACTGAGATGCCACATAGTGCACACCAGAGGTCAGCATCACAGAGAGAGACAGAGTGGACCCCAAAGCTTTTTCACTCCTCATTTCTTCCCCTACCAGGAAGTAACTTGGAGGAGACTTGGGGAGGAATAGAGTGGAGAAGAGGAGGGACTGGACATCTGCCATTGATGAAGTGGCCCTATTATACCTCAAAGCCAGCCAATCAAAGTGTTTATGGACATCCTGTAAGTTACGTTAACAGATATACTCACATTTATGAGCTGGTAATTCCCCTGCCATATTTTCTTCAATTTGTATCAAGGATGTCATATTCTGGGCGTGATCACAGTGAGGTCCGCTCCCAGAAATTGAAAAGACTTCTTGGGTAGGACACACTTGTGGATTCTCCGCCATACTTTAGGATACTTTACGAGCAGCTTTTCTCGTCTCCTCCACTATTGGGAGAGCAAGCAACATGGCGGCTCTACCATCAGATTCCGGGTCACAGAGGAAAGGAGGAGGAGTGAGTTTTGGAGCTTTGGGATCCAACGAGTGAGAGTACAGAGTAACTTCAGGAAGTGATTTTATAGCATAGTGTACGGTTGCATAGCTTACCTATAAAGTTGACACTGTCTGGCAGGGCTCTAGCAGTCAGGGGTCCAGAGTACTTGGTCAGGCTCTGATCAAAGAGGTAGACTATGGAGCTGTCCCAGCCTCGCTGTGGCAAAAGAGAGCAGGGAACAATCTATAAATCACTGTGCATAGTACAGTGTTTGTGTATACTCTTGTGGGAGGGCCTGTTTGACGTGAAAGCTTTCTGCGTGTGTGTCTACATACCAATCCATCTGGGAGGCAGTGTGCAGGCGGTCGCCGTGGGTCGAGGGAGATCCCCGTCTCCAGCAGCAGCTCTTGACTAAGCGGGGGGATGTGTGTGTGAGTGTGTGTTTCCAAACGCTGCTGCAGAGAGTGTAAACCCTCTTCAGGACCCAAGACCAGAGAGTGCAGCTGGGCTGACGTCATGTCCAACACATGAATCACCTAGGAGAAGAAAGGTGGACAGTGGAGGGAGGTTACTTTGCATGCTAACCTCTAGCATGAATCACCTAGGAGAAGAAAGGCGGAGAGTATGCTATGCTCTAGTAGGACACATGAAACCGTAAACGCTCTCAATAAAACTTGTTTAATGTGAGTGTAAGTACAGGCATGAACCATTTACCTTCATGTTGAGAATATTCTGTAGAGCAGCGTAGCAGTAGGGTTGGTTTGTGTCAGGGTCCAGCCCTCCACCACGTGTTGCAGGGTCCCACAGTAACAGCATCTGCAGAAGAGACTCAACTGGCTCCAGTAGGGGCCTGTACACACACACACACACACGCACGCACGCACGCACGCACGCACGCACACACACACACACACGCGCACAGGTTGGAATGAGGGATGCTTGGCATTCTCTCAACAAATTTGCGGTAGGTGTAGGAGCAGCCAGACAAGTGTTTGTGTGAACCTGCTGAGATTGTTGGGATACGGAAGATGTGTGGAGAATCTGACTTCTCCATTCATGTCCTCTACTGCCATGATGTCTTTGGGACCTTTGTTCTTGACTTTACTTGTCCTACAAGAACAGGCAAAAAAAACGATGAACTCATAATACATTTTAATAATACAATTTATAAATTGGGGACTAGATCTATAAGACTTTGCATGGATTCAGGGATCCAATCTGTGAATTTAAAAAATGCTGCGTTCATCACCACTTCCCTGACTCAATAGTGAGTTTATAATAACCTTATTGCACTTTATGGTATTTTTGAATCTCCTATGGTATTGCTATAACATTCCCACTGTGGAATTATTGAATGTTAAAACCCCAAACTCTGCAATAGTTTTGTGCAGAAATGTGTGTATATATATAATTTCTACATGTGTCCGCAGGTCTATCTTAAATATTCTCACCCATCAGAATATAGAGGGGAAGAAATATTGCTGCTGTGTAGACTCACCACTGTACAGGCTGCATGTGGTGTAGAAAGGGGCGAAAGCCACAAGTACATTCAAAGATCATTGTCCCAAAACTCCAGTAGTCCACAGATACAGTGTAGGGTTTACTCTCAAAGAGCTCCGGAGCCTGGCACACATACACACAGGCATGTCAAACAGGGCTTAATATCTCATTTTCAAAAGAAACATACTTCCACACAAAACAGCCATTTACTGAAAGCTGGAATAAATGGCTGTTTTATCTGCAAATGCCTGCATAGCTTTCTTTTGAAAATCACCTCTTAAGATCAGGTGTGCACTGAAGTGTAATACTGATACAACACTTACCAGATACTGGAGAGTTCCAACAAAGGATGTACAGAGACTGCCCTGGTCTAGGTCTTTGGCATAACCCAGATCTATGATTTTATGGACAAGCTGGAGGAAAAAGGTGTGTGCAGAATGAGGGCTCAGCAAGAAGAACCACATAAGGGAGGAAAAGGTAGATGAAAGAGACTGCATTGTTTAGTTCACCTTTCCACTGATCTCCTGTAGTACTATGTTCTCTGGCTTCAAGTCTCTGTGGATAATCTTATTTTCATGGAGATACTGGATACCAGAACCTGTGTATATTTAGACATGTGGCAATTACATTACCTTATGCATCAACATGTCATTACACAACGGCATCATTTTTTAACAAATGAAAAATCTTACCAATGTCACTGAGCAGCGAGAGGACTTCACTCTCCTTTAGTCCACAACAATTTTCTGGTTTATTCAACATCTAAATGAGAAGGTACAGAGAAAGAAAAAGTGTACTGCTGCAATGTATAACATTATTTTAGGTCATTCTGAAAGAGTCCTATTTAACCTGCAGTATTGACCCATCCCTACAGTTGTCAGATCTCGTCTTGTCACCCGGTACCTTGCGTAGGTCTCCTCTGGAGCAGTATTCCATGGCCAGCAGAGGTAGGTCATTCAAAGCAATGGCACTCATCTCCTCTGGAACGTCTCTGGCTCGAACTACATTCACATGGCTCAGTCTGTGACAGGAAGAAGGTCAATGATACAATGAAGTTTCAAAAGGAAGGAAGTTGCTGTATATAGAAGTTGCTGTATCAAATCGCTGTATATAGAATTAGGTTTGCTAGCAGGCCACTGAGCGAACACGAGCAGATCGTCTGCACTCACTTCTTCATGATCTGTATCTCTCTGCTCCAGCGATCTCTGTTCTTGGAGTTCAGCTCCAGGCGGCACAGTTTCACAGCGATCTTCTCTCCAGTCTCCTGCTCCAAACACAGACAACAAATAAGACAAAGCCAAAGGCAGGTCCAGGGCCTCGACTTCATGTGCTCCCAAATATATGGACAGGGGTTAGGAACTTACAAGGTGTTGGTACAGGTAGACATGTCCAAAACCCCCTATCCCAAGTCTCTCCTTCAACTCCCAAGAGCCACACAGCTGGCTCTGTCTGAGTGTGGCTCTCAGCTGGCTCTCCATAGTGTGTGGTGTTCTGGGCAAACTGGGCAACAGAGCTAGCCTGTTGGTGACTTCACCCTAGGACAGGGAGGGAGGGGGGGTCATACAAGGTTTCACTGTCTCCACTGGTACCTTCCTTGCCTGCAGTATAGGCAGTGATCATTTTAGAAAATGTTATACCACACAATAGGTTCCTTAGAAAAAAAACAGGGAATCTGCAAGTGCAAAATGCAAAATGCAAGACTTTAAGACTTCAAGGACATGAAGTCCAATTATGCTTAGTAAAACAAAACAAAACACTTTTGCATATTGTACTGTGTTCTGGATTAATCTAAGTGGAGTGGACATGCAGCACAAAGAAACCTGTGAAATGCATGGTGAAAAAACAAGACCTAATAATTGAAGACATTTTAATACTATATAAGGCCTTAAATAATTTATTTAAAGACTTTTCAGACCCGCGGATACCCTGCGAAATTCAAATCAAATTAGGGTCCATTGCCTAATGTGAATTTATTTGGGGGTTCTTGACATGAAAAAGGCTTGGAAACTTTGTTGTCCTGGGGTATTTCAGTGACTTTCTGGCTTCATGTCCCGCTATGACGAGCCACTGATTGTGCACATGACCGGACAGAAACACTTTTAATAGGCTTGTTAGTTGCACAACAAGCCTATTAAAAGCATCATACCCCTCCAGAAACATATCTCACAACTCACAACAAGATGAGGAGGTCAGAGTTGCTGGATGACAATGTGTGTTGTCAGAGCATAGTCTCGAAGATATCCATGTTGTTTATAGTCCGTTGTTCTTGCTGGCTTCTGTTCTCATTCTCACTACGAAGAAACAGGCGAAGCAGACCTTTCACCCTTCGTAATCCATCAAATACGTCTTTAAATCCGATAGATGATAGATGTTAGTCTCGTCGGCGCTACGAGATCCAGTAAAAACACTGCACAAAGTGAAAGTATAAATTGACAGCCAGACGTTTGTTCTGCGCGTGCGTAGTCGCAACGTCCAATATAGCATTGGGATGGGCAACTTCCTGTGTGGAGTCCACCGACCATAACCTAGCCGCATGGTATGGGAAGTAGCGACTTTTCTGTGCGAGTGCGTCCTGTGTCGTACACACGCCCAACGAAATGTCAAGTTAACCTCAAAGTACCAATTTAATTTCCACAATAATGTAATATACTCTAAATTTTTACTAAAGGCATTTTCAAGACTCTATGAAAAAGTATTCGCTTGTTAACTAGATGGTGCGATATACATAGCTTTAATTATTTCATGTCACATACATGGCGGGAAGTCACTATAATGTGCATGCAGAATGTTACAGACAGGGTTGTGAGGAGGATGGCAGCATAAAATGACACAAACACCAAGAGTGTCTTTGGGCAGCGCAATGCTCAGGAAAGGGAAACAAAGCGTCCAGTCCGCGTTGGAGGAGGCTTTGAAGGCCCAAATGACAAAAGTAAAAACCGTCTGGAAAGCGTCATTCAGTTTTTCTTCACTGGCTTCAGCTCTTGCCCTTCTCCTGCGGTCCTCAGTATCTTTAATAAATCTTTTGTTTGGTGCAGACTGTTGCTCTCTTGCCCACTCAAAAGTGTATGCTGCTGTTTACACTCGCCAGAAGGGTAATCAGGGGACTAGGGAACAGGTGTGGGGCCGGGTAAACTGTCAGTCTGTGGTATGGACACCAGAGGGAGCCATCGGGCAGGTAAGTAGCAGCCATCCACCACCACTCCCCTCAGCACTGCCCTGGATGCTCCTATGCTGGCACCGTTCTCAGTAGTCAGTTTATAATGGCCGTATCACACTTTATGGTATTTTATTATCTCTTTTTATTTCCTATTACAGCGCAGGGGTAGTGGGAAATGCTCAAGGGCCCCAAATATGTGTCCATAGAGGTCCGCCAACAATCCGGGAATCTCAATGATCCCCTTAAACTCAGAGGCAAATGTTTAATTCCTCGTGCTTAGATCTACACCACCACACCACTAGGTAGGTTAGTAGTAGTACTATGTTTAGTGTAGTAGTACTAGTATGGTATAGTAGTGGTGGTAGTAGTAGTAGTAGTCATAGTAATAATAGCAATAGTAGTGGTGATAATAGTAGTAAGTAATTGTGGCAGTAGTAATAGTAGCAGTAGGTATAGTAGTAGTGTCACATTTACTGTGACACTGTCCTCAAATCTGCTGGCTTTCTATTCTGCCAGGTAGTTTCCATCCCAGCTGTTTGAATGGTGTATATCTAAGGATGAGGCTCTAGATGGTGGATTGAGGAGGTCTGAGAAATGTTTTGCACAGAGCCTCATGCTGTGTTTTAGCGCTGGGTTGGTGATGATTCAGCTCCTGAAGCCGTTGCCATGCCGGAGGTGATGCTGATATTTTGACGGAGGCAGGGGTTAGGCTGCCTACATAACTCAATATAGCAGGTTGTCTGAGGGGGGAGTCTATTTTTATTTCAAATACTAAAAATATGTATTATGACATCCCCTGGTAGGCGTCTATCTTTCAGTTCCTTCCTTATTTTTTTTCTACATTCACAAACTCCCACTGAATGTGGAAATGTAGGGGCAGTTTTAACCCTACGTGTTTTGTGGTAGACTGATGTTTCAGGGGAATCACGTGTGTGTGTGTGTGTGTGTGTGTGTGTGTGTGTGTGTGATTGCTTCCTCATGTTGCACTGTGGCAAGTTTTATCACTATACCAGATAAACACTGTCATACTACACAAGTAACACAGAAATGGTTGTGAGGGAGGAGTACGTGTCAGACAGCATGGAAGTGTGACAATATTTTAGGTGTTTAGCTGATGGTGTTATCCAGAGCAACTTAGAGTGAGTGCAACAGTAGAACAAACTTCAATTACCAGATCATCAACATTACAAACAGCTAATAGTAAGGACTGCAAGGGTCAGAGCCACACTGCCCCAACAAGATTCCTGTGATCCTAGAATCAGCAATCAGTGATCCTAGGAAGATAAAAATGAGAGTTAAAAAAAAAACGAGAAATGAGAGTTGAAAAAAAGAAATGAGATTTGAAAAAAAGAAATGAGAGAGAGTTGAAAGCGAAGGAGATAGGTAAAGGGGATTTGTTCACTTCATAAGAGCATATTAGAGGAAGTAGAGGAGGAAAATATGGGTGAGGGGACAGAATTCAGACGATGTGATGGACTTCTTGTAGAGATCACATTTATTTGTATAGCCCTTAATCACCGTTACAGTCACAAAGGACTTCACAGTGCCCAACGTGTGAAAACAATAAATGGTTACACAACACCCCCCAGGCTTGGACCCTCACAGAGGAAAAACTCCCACGAAAATACATTTATAGCCTATGATGAAAGATGGGGAGTTATTTCTGTCCTGACTAGACTTGAAAAGTCATTCCACCACTGGGAAGACAGGATGGAGAAGAATTGAGTCAAGATGAAACAAAAATCAAAACAGGGCTTTCTGTCTCACCCACTCCAGCTTCCAAACAGTTGTTCTTGTTTAGTGTGCTCTTGTTCAACTGGTAAAAACATCTGTGTACGACTTCAATCACAGAAAAGGTTACCTCAGTCAGCGAATGAATACATGAATGCATGTTGTTATTTTTTGTGATGCTACATAAGTTGGCTATGCACAAACGTGTTTTAACTTTTTATCTTGGCAAAGATTGTTTTCCATCCCCTAAGGCCTTGCAGTAGCAGCAAGTCTGGTTATCCCCCCTTCAGAGAGGAGGAAGTGACACAGTCTTCTCTGTTTCTTTGTTAATGATGAAGTCACATTTATGGTTATGATTTCAGTCTAGAAATACCCTTGATGTTACACACAGGAGCTTGATGACAATGTTTATTGTTTTGGAGGATGTTGTAATACTCAGTGTTTACATTACAGTCTGTTCAATCTTTCCTTACCTGATTCAGGTATATTGCAGTTAAGGAATTTGGTTAAACTCTCAAATTACTGTTGTTTCATCTTTGAGGAATGTGCTTCTAAATGATAGTGCTACCTATCTTTTAAATGTAATTGCTTTTCTGCCAATGAGGTACAAGTGTCTGGCTCACTATGGGTTTCTAACATGTAATAATTGATACCTGTTGCTGAATCCATGAGCTTATTCACTGTAAACTGTCACTGTTACAGCATTTCTCTAAGAAACGTACTTGTGTCATAATGTCAGAATGGCATTGCAATACAGGAAAGGTTTCGACTGGAACTTTACCAGATGAAAGAGCACGATTTCATGATGAAATGTGCAATATTGTAGCTGTGTCTTGTAAAGTGAGCTTTACCTGTTAAGCTTTTCTTCACTCAAACACAAATTTGCAGACAAAGAGGGAGAGAGAAAATGAGAAAGAGACAGAAAGAGAAAATATCATCCATAACCACTACAATAAAACAAATAAAGTAGTAGTATTAGTATAAAAGGGAATCATTTATTCCCACTGCAGTTACATTCATTTTCACATGAAATGTTGTAACATCTAATGCCTTTTGCAATGACTGATGTCAAGCTATTGACTCACTGTTTGATTTTTTCAACGGGCATTGGTCCATATGTTGTATGATGTGAGCTTAGTGTTTTCTGTAGGCATCTTTATTGTGTATTTTTATTGCAAACCCTGTCTGCAAATTATGGAACAATAAAGTTTTGAAATAAATTGACTTGAGATGAATGATTCAATATATGAATCTTTAACAATCCTTTTACCTTTTGGATTATCGGCACAATAAATTGCATCAGATTTCATGACCATATTTGGACAATTTAATGTATGCGATGCATTGCATTGCAGTTGTGAATGTGGGTGGGGGTGTTGTGTATGTGTCAGAGGACATGACATTCTTTGGTTTATGATTTGCTGACCACTCATGCATTATGACTGATGTTCTGACACATTTTGTCTTAAACCCCTCCCACCTACAGTCCCTGTGTTTTTATAGGGGACGGGAGGACGGCCAGACTAAGAGAATCAGCACTGCAACACTTGAGCTAATCATACAAAGGGAGAAAATCCTCCGACAGCATTATTCAGTTTGATCCACAATAGATACAAATTCCAGAGAATAAGAAGAACAGCAAAGAATCACCTCTACAGAAAAACATCCATCAGGACTCAAAAGACTTCCATCTGGACCTCAGGTTTTGGGCTGTAAGGTAAGCAGATCTGTTTTCTGGAAGCTCTTGGGTTACATGCTTACGGATGAAACCTTCAAGTTGTGACATAATGTAAGGGGTCTTAAAGATGTTTCTTGCAATCTTTTTTGTTAATGACAACAAGCGAATGAGATTTGAGACATTTTGATCCCCTTTTTTTTTGATTATGAAAAAAGACTTGCATTTAATACATTTGATACAAAAGTCTTTGGTTCCAGAAAACCGTGGATATTAAATAAAGTTTCAACCATATAACCATTGCTTTTTTTGTCACTACCCTACTGATACTGTGTCCTACTGAAATAATGAAGTGTAAATAATAGTGTACATGATACAGAGCAAATATGATACATGCTTTGCAGTAATCAACAAGCCTACGTTGATACTGCACTCACTGTACATATGATGGCAGAGTGTTTATAGTACAGTACGAGCACAGTGAGCATCCTTTATCTGTTGCTCTCACATTTGCAACCCGCACATCACTGTTTTACTTTTGCAATGACTGTATGCATACAATGAACGCAAATGCAACGCTGTGTAGATGGTCACATGTAAACCCAGACAAAGTGAACCACATGATAGTCACACATGTTTCTATTCCTGGATGGATATGTGTCCGTCAGTCTGTCAGCCTGCTAGTATGCTTGTGTGAAAATAAACTCCATAAAAGGGAAGAAGATGTTTTCAATTCATTTTCCAAGCCGTGCCGATGTGTTATTTCCCATTTCCAATTGTTTTGCTTTTTCAGTCTGTCTACAGGCAGAAGAGAGAAGTAAGTAAGGAGAAGAGGAACCAGAAGTGAACATG
Source organism: Hoplostethus atlanticus (assembly GCA_034670405.1). NCBI lineage: Eukaryota > Metazoa > Chordata > Actinopteri > Trachichthyiformes > Trachichthyidae > Hoplostethus > Hoplostethus atlanticus. Next base: position 2,970,819 of record JAXDDX010000050.1, read on the forward strand.
AAGCTGTTAGTCATTCTAGCGCTCGCAGCAATCTGTATTGATGCAGTAAGTTATATAAATATCTTTGGATTTCAATAGTCGGATTCTTACTTCACATCCCAGTGGGTTAGACACAATAAGGTTGACAAATCTGTCTGAGCAAGTTTGTCTGTTCTCCTCTCAGGTTTTTACAAGGAGCTGGACCAGGACAAAATTCTCACAGCCACCCCAGGACACCCAAAGAGGTAAGGCGCATTTGGATCCAATTATACAGGAACTGATTTGCTTTATATTGCACACAGATCCTGTATGTAAGTATTTGCTGTTTGTGACCAACTATATTATTCTGCTTATGTCCTTGCAGTGCGATCAGCGGAGTTGTGTCTGACTGAGTATGGGGCCAGCTACAGGGGCTCTGTTTCTGTATCGGCGCATGGACACAGGTGTCTTTACTGGTCCAGGTTCAAACACATAAACGGAGCCTCACTGGGACTGGGCCATCACACTTACTGCAGGTATACTGTCAAAACCACACACCTTGTAACAGAAGTGTTTGGGGAAAGCATCATGTGCATTATGTATTTTAAACGGTTGCGTTTGATTGTTAGGAATCCTGACCAGAGCTTGATGCCATGGTGCCGTGTCCGAAGAGGAAGGAGGATCGTTAAAGAGTTCTGTGACATTCCAAGATGTGAGACAGGTGATTTAAAAATCATTGACATATTCCTTGATTTCATAATTAAACATTTCAGTACTGTTAGATTAACTCTGTTTTTGCTTCAATACAGGTCCCATTTCAACAGTACAACCTACCGTCACACCAGCTGTGGATACAGGTAAATTCACTGTTCTTAATTACTGTATTTTCCAGATTAACTACCTTCTTAATAATGACTTGCCTGCGGGTTGTTGGGGATCTACGATTCTTTCATTTCTATTCCCTACACAGTCCTGTCAGCCAGACAGAATCAAGTCTCATTGACTCTGCTTTTGCGTCCCTGTAGAGCTGACATGTGGTGAGAGGATAGAGCAGAAGCAGAATAAGATAGTGGGCGGTGCTGCCACAACCATAGAGTCCCAGCCATGGGTGGCAGCCATCTTCAAGAAGCGCAAGAACGCTTTCCTGTGTGGAGGCTCTCTAATCGCACCTTGTTGGGTCCTCACTGCTGCACACTGTTTTCGTGAAGGGTGAGACACAAATGCAAGCCTAACACACACACAGACACACATGCACACGCACACACATACCTCACACACTTTGATTTCCCCCATTGCAATTCAGATACTATAATGGTAATAGGTCTCATTGGAGTGTGTTTCATTTGGTGCATACTGTGTGTTTGAATGTTTATGAACTCCTGCGTGCTTATTAAATATGTGTGCTTTTTGTCTTTCCTTCAGTGACATCATCGAGGCGCGACATCTGTCTGTATATCTGGGGAAAAGTTCCATCTTTGATACTGACGTGGACAGGGAGCAGAAGTTCACTGTGGAACAACTGATCGTACACCCAAAATACGGCGACTCACGCGACTACAATAACGACATAGGTGTGTAGTGAGTGAGTGAGTGAGTGAGTGAGTGAGTGAGTGAAATGTCTGTAATGTCTACTTACATTGTGTAAACTCAGATTGCAAGAGGAGCTGGACTCATTACTGTGTGTTTGTGTATCCATTTCAGCACTGTTGAAGATCAAGAACAGTGATGGTGAGTGTGCGGTGCAGACAGCGTCTGTGCGGACAGTTTGTCTTCCCCCACCTCTCACTATGCTTCCTCCAGGAATTGAATGCAGCATCGCAGGATCCGGCTTGGAGCGCTCTGGTACGTATAATAAGACCTTTAACCTTTACCCACTGCCCTGAGATAGCACTCTGTCTCTCCCCCCACCATGTTCATTACAGACCAGTGACTGATTTCTTAGCCCTCCCCAACCACTGACAATCCAAACTGTGTCCTCAGGAGGGCTGGGGCAGTATTCACAGCACTTGAAGCAGGCAACGGTGGCGCTGCTCTCCCAGAGCACCTGTGAAAGCGAACCTTACTATGGAAATCTCATCACCCAAAACATGTTCTGTGCTGGAAGCCCTGACTGGAGCACCGATGCCTGCGGGGTGAGCGAATTGTATTTAAGTGTATTTATGAATATGTGTGTGAGTATCTAGGTTCAGACCGATATGCCGGATTGCCGATATTGGGCTTTTATCTCGTTGTTATTTTTTTGTTGTTCTTGGTTGTGAAGCAGTTTTTAAATAAATGCTATATAAATAAAGGTTAGTATTATTATAAAGGCAGTAATGCATCCCAAAGTTTCCCCTGCCACTGAATCAGTGCGGTGGGTCACCCTGCCTTAATGGGTAGTATGCTAGTATGGGTTTCAGTGGAGAGTTATAATGTCCCATGATAGTGTAAATGCTGTTTCAGAGGCTTTATAATACTTTATAATACTACTTTATTATAAGTGTTTCTGCCCTCTCCTCACAGGGTGATTCTGGTGGCCCCTTGGTGTGTGAAGCTTCAGGGCGGATGTTTGTGTTCGGGGTGGTGAGCTGGGGTGACGGCTGTGCCAAGAGGAACAAGCCGGGGGTTTACACACGCATCACCAACTACAACAACTGGATCTCAAAGAACACAGGGCTGCCTGCCTATACAGCGGGAGTCATGTATCCCATAAAATGATGCTGAGAGGAAATCAGCAGTTTGAGAGGCTTATTCTTTTAAAGGCAGATTTGGCAGCTATATTTTATATATATGCAAGTATGTGCAGTGGATTGTTGACATTTTGGCTTCAATGTGCATAGAGTAGCAGCTATTAAACTATATCAGTGAAAATACTTTTGCACAGTGTCCAGCATAGAGTGTGTGTTGGTTGAGATGTGGCTTGTTTGTGAATCTGTGAAACTGCCTTTCAAAATGGGGATTTACTGTAACATGTCAAGATGTATGGTTGTTTATCAAATGTATATAATATTGAATATATTTTTGATTGACTTTTAAAAGACTGTTTGTGCTAGGGACATACAATTTGAAAATAACTTTAACTGTTAAACTGCTTATTTATTACATTTATTTATATATATATTTCGTCTTGTGGAAGACTGGCCCTACTGTTGAGCTTTTTGTATTTTGATAAATAATTATTTATATTAATTAAATAAATATATTAATTATATTACATATTCATTTGTTTTCATTCCACTTCCAAAAAACACTCATTCATTCTCTCTCTGTCTCAGTCTCACACACACATGCACACAGTCACTTGAAGCCCATACTTCTGTTTCTGAGGAGCTGCTGCCATCACATCACCAGTATAGTCAGTAGCTGCAGTAACTGTGCCTCACAAAGAGTTGAAAAATAATTTATATTCATTAAAATGTTTGAGAAAAGAGAGAAAACAACATGATTTGAATACTAATAGTACTGATAACTGACAACTGATTAATGATAGTTTGGATTTATAATGCTTGAGTGTGTATCAGTGAGTCATACTTGACCTGCAGTCATGCTGCAGGGATGGCGGGAATCTATTAAGTGACAATTTGTTTGCCATGAGTTCTATTAAGTTAAACATATATGTCACTGTCCTCATCCACATCGTAGTTCTCATTTATGAACTTCCAAAAAGGTAAGATTCATTATGCTGTTCCGTTTCTCTACACTAATGACCAGTGTCCCTCTGCCAAACAGTAGAGGACGCTGTTGTGTTAAATTCATTTACCAGCGGCTAAGTAGCCTGCCACGTCTTGGAGGGCACAGAAAGTATTTGTGTACACAACAGGCAAATATGGATGGAGGCAGTATCTCCATAATGATTGTGAGTTCAAATCCTTAATGCAGAATAGAAGAGAATACTAGGAATTCGACATCAAAATATGTGTAAATATGAGATTTTCAATTTTTGATTATTATACCACGTGTTCATCATCTCATGTGGAATCAAAATTAGATGAGGTTACACTAAAAAATATCACCTTGATCCCATTACGTTGGACTATATGTTTGTATTCCAGACCGCCTCCCTGGGATGAGAGGTTAGGGGGTATCTGGGTGAGAGCAGGGTGCTAGGGAGCCTCTATAGGCACAACAACCCCTCTCCTGTTACCAGCTAGCTGGGAGACACAGACCACCCAGTGAGGGCACAGACACACCCACACTAGTAACTATGAAACTAACTCAGTAACTATAACTAACTATTTCTCAGGAATACAAGAATGTATATGCAGTGTGTGGCATCATTACAGCAGGGATTATCTATCTATCTATCTATCTATCTAGTTCTATCATCCATGACTCCCCACATTTTTTCTCCATCTCACTTGGCATAACAAACATCAAAGCCTCATTTTGGGCATTTTATTATACTTTTAAGAGACACTGAATCAGTCAGGTGCGCGTGTATCTGACTGAATGCAAACAAGCATGCCCGTCTGTGTGTTTAGAGATGCAAACTAATAGAGCAGGGCTTTCTGACAATCCTTAAATCATAAAAAGCATAAAAAGCACACAAGAAGGCAACCTTGCTTTTCTTCCCAACATGGCTTTAAGCCTATTTTTGCATTTTATGAGGACATTGATTAATTGGCTGACCCCCACCCTCTTATAACACCTACAGAGGCAAGCTCCTCTACAAGCAACCAAAAAACAGTCGGAGCAGCCCAGCATTCAGAAAGAAGTATAGAGGACGTTGTAGAAGGCAAATACAATAGACAATCAGTGGGAAAGTTCAGGGATCTGGTCATGTTTATTCCATACCAAGTGGGTTAGACAATCAGGCGACGTTAGGTACGGAACATATGTCTTTATCATATGTCTTTTCCTATTATCATGTCTTCTGATAATATCATGTCTTCTCATCATGTCTCAGTCCCTCCAGGATGTTGCGATGTTGCGATCGCAAGAATTAACGCAAGTTCAACTAACTGCCGCAATACTTGCAAGAGCTTGCAATTTTGCCAAAACCCCGCAATATTCCCGCATAAAACGGTCAAATTGGCACATGCTTCCACATTAACACTCCTACATGTTCGGGAGGTTGTTTTTTTATTTAAATATGCAATTTGCACCATTTGCTTTCTTGTTATCCTGAGCCTTTGATATGGTTACACACGAGGACAATGCCGGAGTGGCCAATCGGGACAACCGGGACGAATCCCGGTGGGTCTTTGGGCCGGTTGGACGGGCCGCGCCGCGGTGTTGCCTAATCATTTTATAAACTGTTCAAGGTGATTTGCTGCTAACAGGCCGGTGACTAGTTAGATGTGCGTTCTCCGCTCCGGACCTCTCTCTCCTTTTCTCTGTGTCAAACTGGCAGCATTGACAGACCTGTCAGATTAGAGCGAGACGGGAACGTGACGGGTCAACTAATGATGTGATGGTGTTACACCATTTACACAGCGACTGCATTAGTGGTGTAGAAAACGTTAATCTTATTACTTCGTGGCAATATTTTGTAAAGCATGCAAGTTGGCTATAAGGTAGCACCGGGCACACACCATTTCCCCACTATCGGCACAGACCAACCACTCCCACTCGCCTTCTTCTATGTCTTCCAGTAAAATGAACTACAAACCGCTCACTCCGCCACCTAGTGGCAGGTGCAATAAACCTGGAACTGACCAAATAACTACATGCCACAGTATATCATTAAACAAAACATTGAAGGGATTGGGCAGGTATTAAAAAAATAGGTGCTACAATAGCAAACTGTAGATATGCTGCATTGCAGCCTAAAGGGAAAACAAACAAACAAAAATAATGTAAAGAAAACTAGGATTAAAAAGGAATGAAAGACAAAGAAAGGCACTAGACAGAGATCATGTGTAGTAAAACTAGTTTTCAGCCGGCGGCCCCAGGAGGTATTCATGTGTGACGATTACTCTACTACTTTAAAAAAACAACTTAAAAAATGTTGGGGGAGGATGGGGGGCTCGAAATTTTCATCAATTCCTGCTGTTTTACCACAAGATAACACGAAAAATATCGCAAATTGTATCGCAATTTTTGATAAAAGCCGCTGCAAATTCAATCATGTTGGGCCGCAATAATCAGAAAAAAACTCCGCGAAATCCTGGTGGGACTGATGTCTTCTCCTGTTATCATATGTTTTCTCCTTGTTCTGGCTGTGACAATATTGCCTCTTCCTATCTGAGGAAGAGAGAGACTGAGAGAGAGTTCAGGTCATCAATAAAGTACAGTTTTTGGTCATCAGCCCAGATGGAATGAGGTTTAATGTGTCTTGGGAAAGGCTAGGCAAGGCAAGCAGGTTTGTTGGAATCATTCCTGACTCACTGTATTCTCACGGTGCACACATTTGCTATCAGTACAACCCTTCAAATTGATCACTGGCTTTGGCTGTTTGCTCACCAAGACATAATTGACAGCTATGGGACATTTCCCCTATCATTTTTAGTAGCAGTGGTGTTTGGGAGTCATTTTAGTTTCTGTCCCAGTATCAGATATATTGCAGGTTGTAGTACTATACCATTATATTCTGTACTATATGTTATGATAACTACCAATTCTAAACATTGGCTAAATAATTGGATGAATATATTTCTTTAATCTTACATTTCACATCCAGCAGTGGTGGCAGTTTTATTGCTGTGGTGCCCCCCCACTCATGAATGATTATAAAGGAAACACTGATAAGGAATACTATAGCACATGTGCAGCCTTTGGTCAATGCATGCAATTACACAAAAATGTCCATCTTAACAGTGATGCAGTTTAAAAAAGTGGAAGATTCTGTCACTGCCATGAGATAATTCCACTTTGCAGTTTTACTTGTTTCAGTAAATTTCTAGAAACAAGTGTCACTTGACTCAAGAAAACTTTAAAGCAAGCTGATAGCATTGGAAATAAGTGAAATTATGTCACCCTGAGTTTTTCACTTGTGACTTGAAATGAGAAAAATTAGATTTTAAGACTCAATACTGGATAAAATAACTTAAGCTGCATACTTTTGCAGTGTACAAATGGAAGTATACATTTTGGCGAGGTGCAGATTGCTCTGCTAAACATGGTTCCCCTGTAGTGAGCTGGAGGCAGCAGCGAGCGGGGGAAGGCCCAGTGTCACATCTTGTCAGGGAGCTTCCAATCCCAAGCAAGGCCCCTGTGGGGAGAAGCGGGTGTTTATGTTTTGATGTGTCCGCTGACTCACACCTCTGTGTCTAATACCCCATAGCTCTCTCAACACCCACGCCCCTCTAAAAAAAAAAAGCAGCGCTAAGCAGCAGAGCTCCAATCACAGCAAACAATCAATCAACACAAACACAAACGACATTAACAGGAATACAGGGCGGATCCGAGGGGGATAAGTCGCCGTCTTTGCACACTCCGATGTGCTGAGAACCAATGATGTACTATCCAGTCATCACGTCATTATTGAAAGCATACTTCAAAGCCACTCTAAACAAACCGCTGCAATGGCTTCTATCAAAGTCTGTTTAGACAGGTTCAGATATACAGATAGTTCACAGCGGTGCTACTGGACTCCAGTCACAGTTCAGCCTACTCAACCCAATTACTCACCAACAGGGCAGTTTAGCTGAGCTGCTATATAGTTTACTTTATTGCTCCTCTCTGCCTCCATCCATATATGGGTTAGAGACACGGAGAATGAGCCTTACTCCTCTTTATGGGCAACGCCTGAAGAGAAGCTGGTAAAACACTGAATCCAGTCCATTGCTGGTGTAGTTAGAGAGAGAGGAGAGAGGAGAGGGGGGCAGTGAAGGGAGACTTTGATGGAGTTTTCTATGTTGATGCCCTAATATGATAGAGGAGAGGAGAGGAGGAGAGGAGAGGAGAGGAGAGGAGTTTTACAGACTCATTGTAACAATATATGATTTTTGTCGATTCCCAGTACATTTGTCTGTGTGGGTGAACTGGTTGGGACTGTGTGCCAGTCAAACCTCCCTGTGCAGTTTGAGCTAAACAGCAGCAGAATCTCTTCAAACCAGAGAGTCCAGTCCCTCTGGTTTGAGATAGCAGTCTCTTGTCCACACCCACACTAAAGGCGCGTGCACACACACAGATACACACACACACACACACACAAATACACACAGGTCTTGTGTGTAGACACTAGGGCTCTGGGGTATAAATACCACTCTTTTGCTGCTGGGGTCTCCGGTTTCCCCAACATAGATTCGGAACTGAGCAGCAAGGAGAACCCCACCACCAGCCACACACACACACACACACACACACACACACACACATACACGCACGCACACACACAGGGAGAACCAGATTATTGCCAATACACCTGCACCCACAAGCTATTTGCTGAATCACAACTTGCAATCAGGTTTTACAGTGACATTTCCCTGCAATGCATTGATTCGGTAGTAGACTGTTTTCTCTTCAATACAGATACATTATAATCCCAACTGTGCCATGTCAAATCAGCGGGTCAGACTTTCACTGAGGATCTTCAATTCCTCGCTGTCAATTCCAGCAAACTAAGGAAGTAGGCAAAGGTAGAAACAGGCTGTGGGTGCAGTCCTGGATCTGTGCGCCTCTGTCTGCTGGACTGCTTCAGAAGCCTTCCTTCTTTCAGCTGCACTGAGCAGCAAGCTGAATCCTTGGGCTTAATTTAGACCCGGACATTGAGGCCTGGAGACATGAACTCCTGACCCACCTTTTAATGAACATAGATCATATGACAGACGCAGGTTCAATGCATTATAACATACACACATCGCACACACACCACAGCATATCTTCAGCATATAGGAAGAGCTCATACAGCTCCTGGTCTCCTCTCCTCTGCTGTTTCACAGACTTGAAGCTGACCTTTTTCCTCGCTGTGTTGTCACAGCGTGGTCTGCATTGCCCATGTGGTCCTTCCTCAGAGAGCAGGTCCACAACTATGTTTACTACCTTTCCCTGCTATAGGTGATACATCTGGGAATCTCAATCTCTTCTCTTTAAATTACCCCAACACTTTACACTTTCCTTTTTGGGGCCATTGGAACGCATGACGTAATTTGGGAAGAGCTCTTACTTGCAGTGTGTGTGTGTGTGCGCGCGCGCGTGTGTGTGTGTGTGCGATGAGCAGGGAAAGCGTCAGTACGCACCAATCCGCCTGGCAGCTGTATTCCTTAGCTGTGATTGGGCGGAGGGCGGTGATTCCTTCTGTCACGATTTCGGTCTCTCCCACCGGAGGACAGCGACCGCTCGCTTGAGTCCAGCCTCACCGTGGCCGCCAGCAGAGACCGTCCACACTAGGGTGAATGCATGAAGGCTTCGTCCCAGGAGCTGGACTGATAACTCGGGATTTTTTTGTGTCTGTCGGTGGGGGGAAAAGGGGGATCTGTTTGCCGGAGCGACCGGCCGCCTTTCTTCTGTCGGGGCTGCGGTAGAAGTCGTTCACGATGCCGGTGTTTCACACCAAGACCATCGAGAGTATCCTGGAGCCGGTGGCTCAGCAGATCTCCCACCTGGTCATCATGCACGAGGAGGGAGAGGTGGACGGTAAAGCCATCCCGGACCTGACGGTGCCGGTGGCGGCTGTGCAGGCGGCAGTCAGCAACCTCGTACGGGTGAGTCCCGTGTTTGAACCAGGGCGTCAATTCACTAAACCCCAAGATATGGCAAAGTCCCTGCATCTAATATTATTTGCCATCAAAACTTCCAAACCCGCTTCATCGACCATATTTCTGGAGGCAAAGTACAACATTGACAGATGACTGACAGTATGTTATAATCTGGGCAGTGATACATTATTATCATTATTAAACTATCTTGCACAATCGCACACATCTTAGAGGGAGCATTCTGGTTTTTATTTTTATTTTGTTCGATATGGCTTCCATATAGATGTATCAATTCTGTATTGATCTTTGCTCTCCATCATAATGATAATAAAAACTACCTTGCCATAACTGACGCCCATGCGTGTTTCACGTCTCCTGCAGAAGCCAGGCATTTTGTGCGCTCCGGCCGCGTCTGTGCACACACAACAACAACAACAACAACGTGTCAAACTTTGCCCTGATTGATAATCAGTTGGCCACTGAACCGAATGAAGTTTGTGGGGCGGAATAAACGAGTGTTGATTTAATTAACAGACTGTGGGTGTCTCTGGGTCGCAGGAGAGGGAAGTGTGCCAGAGGGAGATGTGCAGGTTTTTATTTCTGGGCTCGGTGCTCGTGTTCTCTCTCTCCTCTTCATAACATATTTAGAATTAGCCCGTGTGGGTTATTGCTAAGTATGCAGTCTCTGAATATCGGCTGCCCAGTCCATTCCCACATCCGGTAGATAATTGTATTGTCATTGAGCTCCCCTCCCAACTGCTTAATTTACTCTACATATTCCTACTCTGCCTCATATCCCCCCCATAATCTTTAACCCCTCCCCATTGTATCTGTCCTTTTCACCTCCTGCTCCATCCATCCTGTGTCTCACTGGGAAGGAGGCTAGATGGTCATTCTGTATAGAGAGGGGAAGCTTCAGTATGCTCTGTGTCCTCTTAGTGGAAAAAAAATCAATACTAGCCACATCATTATCACTGATCCAGGGTCATTGTTATTGATGCAGGGGGCAAGTGGGTTTGACTCGCACTCAGCTGCCCAGACCAGATCAGCAGTGGACAGAAAGAAAGTCTCATGACTGTGCTAACCTGGTCCCATCCAGATATTCAGGTGTTTATTTCTGTTGTTTTAAGCTGAACTGCATCCCAACTGATGTCTCACTCAAAACTAAAGTACTGTACAGTCTGCAGAAAAACTGATATTGAAGATTTGGAATAATAATGATTTATTCTACCTGTACACTTCTTATGTTGTAACCTTTAACAGTACCTTTTAAGCTCAGTGAGTTATTGTGATTTAAAAATAAAGGTTAATATCTAGTTAATTACTGTCAAAATGTACTTGAAAAGTGAGCTGCTGGCACTTTGCGTATTTGCGTATTTGTGTCCACTCTTTATTATGTTAAGCTTATTATGTTAAGGGTCTTGCGGCGTACTCGATGAGGAGCTGTCTATGTTTGTTTGGTCAAGATTTAAACAGGTTTGGCCCATGAGCCCGCTGGTTTGCAGTTGGATTACTGCCTTCTTGAGCGCTTATATGGCAACATTTGGCTTTGCTTTCACTTTGATGTGTCTTTGATTGTATTTTGCTTTGGCACATCGTTGTATGTTGTTAGCAGCTCTCTTGGCCAGGTCTCGCCTGACAAGGTGAATCAGGGTGAAAGCTTGGATCCCTTATGGATTTGACTTATTAAATCCCATAAGTCATGAGGGGAGATGTAGTGAAAGTGAAAAGACACGGAGAAGGATTTTTAAACCTGAGACATTTGAGATTTTGATTGTGTAGGCAGGATGCAGCACAACATTAGGAAGGTGTGACTAATTTTTACACTCAATGTATTCCCTTAGTTTGGGGTCATGAAGCTCTAGTCATGAAGTTTCATTGCTCTAATCCACTATCATGTGAAACATGTGTTGGTATTGATGAATCACTAATTTGTAGTATTAATGTACTGCACTTTTAAAATGCATCACCTCTTGAGTAGAAACAGTCATTAGTCATAAATATTAATATCTTTAGCTTACAATTTCTTTTGTAGAAATTTCTACTTTCAAAATGGCTGCCTAGAAGTGCAAGGACACGGAGGATCATTTTGACAAAAGTCTCATTGAGTTAGAATGAAACGGGCTATTCGGTGTGAAGTCAAATGTGGTGGTGGTGTGCCTTAAAGAAAAATTCCCATTGTATGTGATACCATCCTACTACATCAATGTCCTTGACCTCTAAGGCACATGCTCTCTCTCTCTTTCTCTCTCTCTCTCTGTTATTGTCCTTTTTTGTGCTTGTCCCAGTTGATCCATTCAGTTGATCTGCCCAGACGGTGAGCAGAAGGAGGCTAATGGCAGCCTCAGGCGTGTAGCTGGGTCTCAGATGGTGGGGATGCGAGGCTGTTGGGAGAGATAAGGGCTGAGGTCGCCTGTGACACTGGAAGGTGTCGGACACTGGGAATGTTGATAGGGGGACTCCTCAGGCATAGGAATCAAACATTAACATCATGGAAGGTGGAGCGGGAAAAGGGAGATGTAACAAAATCCCTTCTATGTCACCTTGGCTGTTATTCTATTTCCTCTTCTAGCGCTTTGCTCTTACATGATCGCTCTGTAGTCACTGTAGGAATAGGAATATTGTAAGGAAATTAAGGACGTTTTCAGTCTTCATTTTTGGTTGCCTGTAATTTTTGGTGATAGTGATAGGAATTGAAACTTAAACTTACTTAGGCATTCATTGCAAAACACCTTGGATAAGAGCGTCCGTTAAAATGCCTAAAATGTAAAATGCCTAAATGTGATCTGATGGAGGAGAGACAGATGAAGAATGGAGTGAAGAGGGTGATAAGAAGGTGTTGAAAGAGAGTACAAAAGGTGCTTAAGGACAGGGCTTGTAAAACCAACAGCAGTGGGTTGCTGGGTAGAGTGACTTAATTGGAGTGAAAGGACACCTAATACTGAATATATGCAGTTCTGAGTGCATGTGCTTTATTTTAGAAAGCTGATTCATTTCTACACTTGCGCAGTTAGAGTTTTTATGGGTAAGATATAAGACAGTGTACAGAGTTCTCAGCTGCTGACTTGCTGTCATGGTCTACAGCACCACGCCATCGCCACCACAAGAGTCCCACTGCACACTGATACAATTACACTGTTAACCCCATCCCGGGTGGGCTGGCAGTGGGGGGCACCTAAAAACTAGGTCACTTAGAGACACGCACACACACACACACACACACACACACACACACACACACACACACACACACACACACAGGCGGTGTCAGTCACAATCTGTCAGAGGTTGTGCATGGATTGACAGTGAATCAATTAAAGATTTGAAAGGTGCTGTGGGTGTAATTGTGCCTCAATATTTCAGCTTGCTTAAGTTGTGCTGATGACACAAGTGCTTCAGTGCTGTGTCTGAAGTATGTTTCTGAAGTAGTCAACATAGACCCTGAGTATGCCTGGGGGCGGGGGAAGAAGGAATAAATAGACTTACCATTCGGTGAAGTAACCGCACACTGGCGGAATAGAGCAGGAGAAAAAGGGAGGGCCTGCAGGGAAAGAGGGAAGGAGGGATGCGAGGAGATGACTGGAGAAGGGTTGAGGGAAACTCTTGGTGAAAACTGTCTAACAGCATGGTGCAGAATGAGGAGGGAGAGGTGGGGGGGGGCAGAGGAATAGCCACTTCGGTGGGACACTCGCGCCCTGCCAGGAAGGGAACGTGTCTCTGGCGTCTGGTGTCTTCCAACCAGACTCTGCCTTGCCACCCAATCTACTCCCCACCTCCACCCCCTTACACACACACACACACACACACACACACCAACTGTCCTCAGTTTGCGCTCCCATGTAAATATAAAGCATCCTTTTATACAGATTTGCAGGATCTGGATCAATCTTGCTTTCCGGCTGTCTTTCTGCGAATTCCTTCTGCTTCCCAGTCTGCCTTATATTTATCCCTGCCTTTGGCCGTGAGATCCCAAAGCAGAACTGACATCATTAGGCACCAAACCCTGTTAGGCATAGAAGAAGCAAAATAAATAGTAGGGGAGGGACAGCACTGTCATTTTATTGTCTTTTAAGTATTGTACTGCCATTATTCTTAGCTTGTTGTAGTTGATGCGTCTTGGCTTCCGGTCTTTGTATTAGTATGAAAAGTGTCTAAAAAGGAGAGAGTGTGTGTGTGAGAGCGATATCCATGAATTTAGAGCTGACATCTGTGGAGCTTCTGGTCCTGAAGCGAGGCCAGGCTGTATGTGTCTCTGTCTGTTAGAGTTAACTTTGATTGGCAGCTGTCTGATTATCCCCTACAGGAGCAGTCACACACAGACAGACACACACACACACACACACACACATCACTCTCACACTCTCAGTTGCGAACTAAGAGCCCGGCTTGTCCAGAGACCCACTTAAGTGTGCATTAATTATTTATTGAATAATCGATGTGAACTGTTGCTGCTTACGGGAAACGCTGAAACTCACACGGCCTCCTTCCCCGTTTGATCAGTCACCTGACGTGACTGGGGGAGGATGTCCACAGGGTTGTCATCGTTCTTTGCTCTACCCGTAGCGCTGCATTCCTCTCCTTATGGAGGCGAGAATCTCAGAAAGGAAAATCACCAAGACACATTTAAACATTCAAATATTTTATTGCTATGCCTTAAGACGTTTTCACAGTAGTAGTGAACATTCATCACCATATCTCACAGTGAGAAACATAGCCCTGCCAGACATACTGGTTTAGATTGAACTTGAAAAGATGGGAAAGATAAGGAGCACATTTTGTAGCACTAATATGGATCTGCATTGTATATTGACATAGCATCCCAGATTAGAGCCTTGGTTCTCTGTTTTATTGCTCTGGGGACTTTGCTATACTCAATGTTCATGTTTAGAAATTGAGCTTGGCTGGGCTTTTTATATGTCAATTCTTAAAGTGAATGTTATTTTTCATTGTGTACCTTAAGTTATACAAATATGGAAACACTAACACAAATAGAAATCTAGGCAACGCACCTCACAGTTAAGTCTCCAATGATCATGAAATGGATAATTGACCTATTTGTAGCACAGAAATAAAGAGTGGTGGAAACATTAACTGAAATTGTCTCTCTCGCTATAATTTTGTTCCTAGTAGAGTGTGTTGGTGACCCAAACAGGGAAACTCTGCAGCAGCTTAAACGGCTATAATTGCTAAATTGTAAGGCAACGCTGAAATAATGAATAATATGTGAAGAGGAGAGTGGCAGCAAACACTGATGTTTGAATGCTCTGCATGATGGCTGCTTCCTGGGTCTCTGGAGCCGGAAAGTCTATTAACTGGCTTCCACAGACACGGCAGATAGAGACTGATGTCATCATCTCACTGTAATTGCATCTTGAGTGTGTGTGCACGTGGGCACATGCCTGCATGTGTGTGTTTGTGCGTGTGTAGGGTGAGTTGTGTGTGTGTGCAAGCATCTGTGTTTCAGATAACCAGCTGCATCACTATGGTGATATGAACATCTGCAAAATAAGTGAGCAATGTCACCCTACTGTGCATCTGTGCGTGTTTGTGCATGTGCATGTTTGTTTCTGAGTGTGTTTATGCGTCAATGTCTGTGTGTGCGTGCTGAATTTTGTACAGAACAGAAGAAATAATGACAGATTCTGCAGGAGAGATAAAATGGACCCATATCTCATGTGAAATCTGTCATCCCCATTTTTTGACAGTGTTCGGGTTTCCCACCACTTACTATACTTGCATCAATTGGGACCTAGACACCTAAAAATACTGGGCTTGGATGTCAAAAAAGATGCAATTTAATTCAGTGCAGATAAAAATATCTCACCTCAAAAGAAAGAAAGAGGCAAAAGTGACAACAAACAAAAACACAACTGAATAGGAACACGGGAACTAAATGACACCTGAATGAGAACTAAAGGAAGATGATGTGTGTTGATTGATGTGTTTGTTTGGGGTTGACACTGAATTGTTTGGTTTGCTGTAAAATATACACGAAAACGGATCACTCACTAATTGCATGTGTGTTGCCATTAGCAACAATAATCTACAAGAATGCATGAACACTTCCTCATTGCTTTGAGCTGTCATTCCGCCAAACATTCCCACGTCACATGAATGCAGCATAAACTACAGCCACATTCACAAAGGGAAGAGGAGTTAGTCGTAATGGAGTGTGAGGTGGAGGGAGAAAGAATGATGCTGAAGGAAGAAATTAACAGATAGATCAATAGTCATGATTTTATCTGTCAAATTGTGTTTCTCCAGTCAAAAGATGGAAGATTTGTTAACCACCCCCCAGCTTTCATCCGGTCCCGTATCTTGCACAGCTTGTCTCCCTGATTCAAATCAGATAATCGTTACACAACTAGCAAGCATTTCCTGTATTATTCCTCCCTCTTTAGGCTCTGGTATGTAATAATACATCTTTCATTTCACTATACATCCTGTATGTGTATGTGACAAATAAAGTTCTTGAATGTTGAATCTTGTTATTGAATATTAGATAATCAAGACTGAGTCCAGTGTAAATTCAGTGTTAGGTTTAGAATGCGAGTGCAGTATGATCAGTGATGAATAGATGTTAGAAAGCAGCACTTGATAAGACCTCCAGTTGATGGCCCGTATGGGTGCTTGGCAAGCTCCCGGTCCCAGGCCTCACATTTGGGCAGAAGAAGAGGAGCAGTTTCTGGAGACATAGAGGATCTTTGTCCCAACCTGGCCCTGATGCAGACGAGCAGTCGGCAGAGTCAGCCAGAGCCGAGCCTAGATCAAGCTGTTTCCTCTCTAATCTTGACAGACATGACATGCACCGGTGGTTGAAGGGTGTGAATGAATAGTAGCATACATACCCGTTCACTCGTCAGACTATTAATAGTGCTCGCTGGGATTGTCGCTGAATGTCACTATTTCCTGTCTTGCTGCAGATAGTGATATTAAAATAAATGGCTCAATCACAGCCTGCATTACAGCTCCTTCTTGTGTGTGTTGCAGGTGGGGAAGGAGACTGTTCAAACCACAGAGGACCAGGTGATGAAGAGAGACATGCCTCCTGCATTCATTAAGTAAGTCTCTCTCAAGTTGCGTCCCCTCCTGAATCAAAAAGGGACATACTAAACATGAAGCGCTGCTCCTCTTTCTTTGTAAATCATCCCTCTGTCATTCCCTCTGTCTTTCTTTCTTGGTGACTCACATGCATGTCCATTCAGGAAATTATGGAAATAATCCATTTAATTCTCAGCAGACAGAGAACTCTCTGAACGGAGGAGTCCATGATGTTAATGCAATTTAATGTTAGGAAGTATGGCTGCGTTCCCAGCTGCAACAAAGAGACACATCTGAGGCCCTTCTCACCCCAGGAACCGGGGGACTGTCCAGTACCAACATCCACAGAGCTCAGGGGGTGTTTGTTGTTTCCCAGCTTGCACCCAGAGAGCCGACTTGGACTGTGGTGCTGACTGGGAACTGTTACTCAGCAGTCCTGGGACTCAGACATCAGGCTGTGTGTGTGTGTGTGTGTGTGTGTGTGTGTGTGTGTGTGTGTGTGTGTGTGTGTGTGTGTGTGTGCACCTGTGTATGTGTGACCTGTGTGTATGGGCAATGTCTTGAGGTCACATGAGGTCAAGTGGTCAAGTGCGTTAAATATTATATGATTTACGTTCAATTACGCCTTGTTTTTTTTTCTGTTGTCTCATTGCTTTTCATGTTCTCCCTCCACACACTACTCTCTCAAGCTAATAAACACACACACACACACACACACACACACACACACACACACACACACGCAGGGCATCACACCATAAATCTCACACACAGGGCTTAGGAGGGGGCATGTGGGAATGTGAACCCATCTAAATATAGATGGACCAGTAGCCATCGATACCCTGACCAATGGGGGTCAGAAAGGGGAGGGACTCAGCTTTATTCATGCACTCTTAAAATGCATCACTTTCCTCAGGCTAAGCTAATCATTGATCTTGAAGGTATAGACTATTACAGCTAGTAAGTGAAACCCCACAACAACCCCACACAAAGAGAATTAAAGGTTAAACCACAACAAGCTTACAAGATTTTCTCAGCTTTCTCTCTGCTCTTTAGATGGAGAAACCCCAAACTTCTGTTTGATGGATTTGCGTAGAACAGTGAACAATCTGTTCAAATTGTGCAGAACATCTGTTTCGCTCTGTGTGTAGCAGGGCCACTTGCCTGAGACCTTGTAAGCCTAACCGTCTCTTGTTACCAGGGCGATTCTTTAGCTCGGTGGCAGATGTTTGGTTTCCTTTATGGTCCGATCTATTCCATTTACAAGGTGATGAATTCCTCTCGTTGGTATCTGTATGTGCTTGGTTGGCTGTCTGAGAGCAGGCTACTGTAAGCCGGTTGTGTGTTTGCAGGGTGGAGAACTCCTGCTCGAAGCTCATCCAAGCAGCTCAGATGCTGAAGGCAGATCCATACTCTGTTCCTGCGCGAGATTACCTCATCGACGGATCCAGGGGGATATTGTCCGGAACCTCTGACCTACTCCTCACCTTCGATGAGGCTGAGGTGTGTGTGTGTGTGTGTGTGTGTGTGTGTGCTTATGTGAGAAATTTTCTCTTTAGTAAAAATAAGTCTATGAAAGATCTCTTACTGTGAAGTGCTCATATTCTTCACAGTGGGATCATCTTCCCTGTCTGTCCTGCGTGTTGTTCAGTAAAAGTAATGTGTGTCTTCCACTGTTTTTATGCAGTGGACATACAGATGAATGAATGAAGGAGCAGGAACTCAGTCCAGAGCTTCAAGCAAGCCTGTAATGCAATCTCAAATGTACCCAGATCTAATTACCTAGATTACATGACTTAACTCTATGCTACACTATATGGCCAAAAGTCAGTGGACACCTGACCATCACACCTATATGAGCTTGCTGGACATCCCATTCTAAAACCATGAGCATTAATATGGAGTTGGACCCCCCCCCCCCGACTCTTCTGGGAAGGCTTTCCACAAGCTTTTGGAGTGTGTCTGTGGGAATTTGTGCCCATTCAACCAAAAGAGCATTTGTGAGCTCAAGCAGTGATGTTGGACGAGAAGGCCTGGCTCGCAATCGGCGTTCTCATTCCTCCCAAAGGTGTTCAATGGGGTTGAGGTCAGGGCTCTGTGCAGGCCAATCGAGTTCCTCCACACCAAACTCGTCTAACCATGTCTTTATGGACCTCGCTTTGTGCACAGGGGCACAGTCATGCTGGAACAGCAAAGGGCCTTCCCCAAACTGTTGCCACAAAGTTGGAAGCGCCCAATTGGCTAAAATGTCTTTGTATCCTGTAGCATTAAGATTACCCTTCACTGGAGCTAAGGGGCCAAGCCCAAACTCTGAAAAACAGCCCCACACCATTATCCCTCCTCCACGAAACTTCACAGTAGGCACTATGCATTCCGGTAGGTAGCGTTCTCCTGGCATCCGCCAAACCCAGATTCGTCCATCAGACTGCCAGATAGTACACCACTCCAGCCGACACTTGGCATTGCGCATGGTGATGTGAGGCTTGCGTGCAGCTGCTCGGCCATGGAAACCCATTTCATGAAGCTCCCAACGCAAGTTCTTGTGCTGATGTTGCTTCCAGAGGCAGTTTGAAATCTGTAGTGAGTGCTGCAACAGATGATTGCCGATTTTTACGCACTACGCGCTTCAGCACTCGTTGGCCCTGCTCTGTGAGATTGCGTGGTCTACCACTTCGTGGCTGAGCTGTTGTTGCTCCTAGGCGCTTCCACTTCACAATAATAGCACTTAAAGTTGACCGGGGCACATCTAGTAGGGCAGAAATTTCACGAACTGACTTGTGGCAAAGGTGGCATCCTATGACAGTGCCACTGCAAGTCACTGAGCTCTTTACGACCCATTCTAAATGTTTGTCTAACCTGAACTCAATAATTAGTAGGGGTGTCCACTGACTTTTGGCCATATAGTCTATGTGTATGTGGTGTATGTGTGTGGACACGTGAGTATATTTGAGCTTGTGTGTGTGTGTGTGTGTGTGTGTGTCGGGGGGGGGGGGGTTGTTGGATGTATAATGACACCACCGTAAGTGGAATCACATTGAGCACGTGATTTCCGCTAAATGTCTCATCACTAGCCTCATTTGTGAAGGAACAACTTCTCACAGTCACAAGACATATATCACAAGACTGCACACGCACACACACGCACACACACACACACACACACACACACCACAAAGACACAAAGACACCAAACACTGGAGTAACTTCAAGGCCTATCTAAATAAAGCTCCTGTGCACACTGGGTTTGTTCCTCGTAATAATGAGGGTTATAAATTGCACAGAAATGTGTCTGATCATAATCATTATTTTATGTTTTCTACCTGTATGTGGTTATGTCTGTGTTGTGTCTCAGGTGCGTAAGATTATCCGTGTGTGTAAAGGTATCCTAGAGTATCTGACAGTAGCTGAGGTGGTGGAGACCATGGAGGACCTGATCACCTACACCAAGAACCTGGGACCTGGTAAACGAGGGGCTTTCTCCTGTAATACTGAACCCAACCACACCACTCAAAGCCAATCCTCAATTAGGATTCCATACGGTTCATAAGAGATCAGTCTCAAGAAAAAGATAAACACAAAACCCTAAAACGTCCAAAACATATTGCTGACCTCTGATCTGACACTAACAGACTTGGGTCAAAGATCGGAACCTTTTCATTGGAGGATGGTGTGACTCTAATCTGTTCCTGTGACTGAGAGCAGACTCTTTACCATCAAGGCAAAAGGTTAATTGTGTTTTCAGTGTACTGTAGAATAATGCTTGTCGAAATCAGACGCCAAGATTGTTTCACACTCAGCTGATGCTGTCAAAGTATAAGATCCGTTCATACCATAAAGTGATGATGGGTTTGGCTGTGTGATAACTAGTCAGTTGGGGAACACAGTAGAGGATGTCCTTGGACCCTGATCCTTCAAGCATGTTACAGTTATATTGCCATGGCCACGGCCAAGGTCAGTCCCATTTTCTGCATTCCACCTGCTGATTGGTTGATTTTGCTAACCTCTAACTTTTTGCAGGTCAATGAATTCTCCCCATTTCTCTCTTTCCTTAGGGATGACCAAAATGTCAAAGATGATTGAGGAGAGACAGCAAGAGCTGACTCACCAGGAACACAGACAGATGCTAGTTAGCTCCATGAACACTATCAAAGAACTGTTGCCTGTTCTTATATCAGGTGTGTGCCTGTGTGAATGCGTGCGTATGTGTGTATGTGTGTGTGTGTGTGTGTGTGTGTGTGTGTGTGTGTGTGTGTGTGTGTGTGTGTGTGTGTGTGTGTGTGTGTGTGTGTGTGTGTGTGTGTGTGTGTGTGTGTGTGTGTGTGTGTGTGTGTATGGGCATGTGTGGGCAAACGACAATGGCACAGCAGCAGAGTAGGGCAGGTCAACGAGCCTCCAACAGTTGTTATAGCAACACTGATAATTGCAGTCATTAGATGCTAGAGATGTCAGACTGACTATACACACACACACACACACACACACACACACACACACACATACGCACACACACACACACTCACCCAAACCGCCCACTGGCTGCCATCTCATATATGCTGCACAAGCAAAGAAGAGAATCACAGTTACAACACTCACAAACTGTACATTCATGTGTGTTCCAGTGTGGATGTTGTGTTAAAATTGTGACAATCCTGCGGGATTAAAAAGCAGATTACAGCCCATATTATTTCGATTGCAAGATAGACCATGACCCATTTCTCAACTTTATAGATGGTTTACAGTATACGCTTTGTGGTGAGTGCATGTGTCTGTATGTGTAATCATGCCTGTCTGTCCTCAGCTATAAAGATCTTTGTAGCCACCAAGAGTAGTCGAGGTGCCGGCGTGGAGGAGGCAGAAAGGAACAGGAGATTTACCTTTGAAAAGATGAGTGCTGAAATCAACGAGATCATAAGAGTCTTACAGCTCACCACATGGGACGAAGACGCTTGGGCTAACAAGGTACAGCCCTACGCCACACTCGACATGTTCAAGCATTCATTTAGGCTTTGCCCTACAGCCACAAATCAGCACGTAACATAGAAAATCACCCTCTTACTTTAGTCACTGGCTCACTGTCCTCCCTTCACTTTAACCAAACTTGCTTTCAGGAAGCATGCGGGTCTGCCTGTTCAGACGTACACACACACACACATAGTCACACACACTCTGCCCCAAACTAGCTGAGGCGGTATCCACATGTCCCCCTGTGCTGCAGAGAGCATCTCCAAAATTCACTCTCTTTACTTTCTGTTTCCACTTTTCTTTTTGCTTGGTATTATAACTCCTGGTTTTTTCTTTTTCTGCTCTTTCTTTTCCGTCCTCCTCCATTCTTTTCCTCCCTGTAGAAGGTAAGCCTTTTTCTCTCCCCCTCTGCAGTGCTGCAGCATGCGGTGTGTGTGAGAAAGGGTACATGTTTGTATGTTTCTCGCTGTCATGCTGGTACTTACTGTTAACAGTAAGTGTATTGTGTTTTATTTGGCTGGCTGGCTGTAGCCGAAGTAACGTTATACTGTACATATAGTATGTACCTCATCACTATATTGTTAGATGTGCATCAGTTTGTCTCTCAATGTTTCCATTTGAATCAAATGGCTTGAAACAGATGACAGATATTTGATTGGTAACTATTTTCATGTGTACTTAACATCCAATAACTGCTTCAGTCCTTCAATCTATCCTTCTCTTCTCCTTTTTGCTCATGGTATTTTTTATTATTATTAATTTATTATTTCTATCATGTTGCTGGGAGTGGTTTACTTTGTGATGAAGCAGTCAATGGGACAATACGAGGTTTGCATTATTATTTTGGGCAGATATACTTAATCAATCTGCTGGAAATGTATCTAATATATTTTTGGGCGCATCACTTAGAGACTGTGCCATGAGGTAATTTAGTGATGAAGTTAAAATCTGTTTCACTAGTTTCTCTGCACAAAACTAGCTCAAACAATGAACTGTTTGTTTTTGTGTGTATGTGTGTGAGTTCCTGTGTATGTGTGTGTGTGTGTGTTCTTTGCATACCACATATGAGCTCAAGTGTGCTTGTTTATTATCAGTGTGTGTATGAGAAACACTGGCAAAGGATGTCCTGGCAAAGGAGTGTCCTCCCAGGTCATGAATTATAGAAATAAGCTGGTTGATGTCCAGTCACATCCATAATAGATGGGCAGTGCTGAACGGTTCCACTTGATGGGGTTCATCATCCTCTGAGCTGGAAAACGTGTGTCTTTCACCTGGTGTAAACCAATGGAGAGTTTATGGCAGTTTAGATGTGAGGTGATTAACGTCCCTCAAATGCCTCTTTCACACCTTATTACCAGTAAGCAGAAACTGAAGCCTTTGCTTTTTGAAAGGTTATTAGTGTTAAGCAGCGAATCCGGGAGATCAGTCGCGCTTAATAAAAGTTAAAAGTTACTGTCAACTACTGTTTTGACAAAAATGCGTAATGCTCTGTTTTCTCTTTCCCTCAGGATATGGAGGCTATGAAGAGGTCTCTGGCTTTGATTGAGTCTAAGATTGCGCAGGCTAAAAGCTGGCTCAAAGACCCCCATGGACAGCCAGGTAACCCCTCACACCATCAGCGCTTTACATCCACAACGTCATTCCACAATCTTACCCTGTGGTGCGCCGTTGTTCCTAGGAGACCCGGGTGAGGTTGCATTGTGTGTGATCTTGGATGAGGCTGGTAAGGTGGGAGAGCTCTGTGCTGGGAAGGAGAGGAAAGATGTCCTGGGAACCACCAAGGCTCTGGGACAGATGACTGACCAGGTCTCAGATCTACGTGGCAGGTAGTGTGTCAGTGTGAGAAACGAGAGGGAACACGAGTTGTTGTTTCCCATGAGCTTTACTTCACCATCTTCACTGTATTTTGTCGTAATGTATAAGATGCATGTGTGTCCGTTTCTGATAGAGGCCAGGGCCCGTCCCCAGGGTGTGTACAGCGTGCAGGCCAGTGTTCACAGGGTTTAGACCTGTTATTTGGCAAGGTGGACAGTGCCGCGCGCAGATTGGAGGCTCTAATCAATGCCAAGCAGGCCATTGCCAGGAGGCTGGACTCTGCACAGGTCAGACAAAACAGCACAACACAGTAATCCACAGTGACCCTCTCCCCACTGAATGATACCTCCTCTCTACTCGCCTGCTCTCTAAGAACAAATCCCTATTCCTAGCAGCTCTCACATCATCGTTGTATGATCACAGGAATATTGTAAGGCCGCTAAGATGCTGACGTTTGCCCTGCTGATTTGTGGTGGCTTGTATTTTGTGGGTGATATGGGAATTAAAGAGGTTAATGCCTAAAAAATCAAATGTAATGTAATCCTTAACCCACGCTATACAAACTGTAAGGGTAAGCATCCTTACTGAGCTTTCCCGTAGTGCTTTTCTGCAGATTTATGCAGTGCTGCTTATTCCATTAGATGTGAAACAGGCCGATATATGTATGTGCATGCTCTAGGCCTGGCTGGCTGATCCTAACGGTGGTCCTGAGGGGGAGGAGAACATCAGAGCATTGCTAGCAGAGGCCAAACGTATTGCAGATCTGTGTGAAGACCCCAAAGAGAGAGATGACATTCTACGCTCCATCAGCGAGATCGCAGGGCTCACTGCCAGACTCGTAGAGCTACGCAAGCAGTACGTTTTCCCTCTTCTTCTTTCTCTCTCTCTCTCTCTTGAACACAACCAGCACACAGACTTGATAAGAAAAATTAGCATTGTTAATATTGTGTGTAATTCTTAGACCTTCTGTTTCCAGGCTCAAACTGCAACCTCGTGTCACCAATGGGTGGCGTGTTTTACCTGCCTGGAAAATATGTTGTTGTCTGTCAACCGTGGGCCTCGGTCCTACAATAAGGTTTCAAACTGTTTGAATACGGTGTGGATCAGGAGGTGGTTATGGTCTTTAATGACTGTGGAGGGCCAGTAACAGTTTGAGGGTCGTAATGGGTAGAACTAAAGGGAAATACCACTCAATTTAAGGCTGATACCACTGTATTTCAGCTTGTCAATATGTCATCAGTCAGCAACAGTAATTACTTTTTAGTGTTCATTTTATCCTTCCTGGAAAACCACATGGGTGAGCTTGTCCCTTTACAACAATTAAATGACTACATGGTAAGTTCAGTTAATCACAGCATATGTGAGAGTCATGAAAGTATTTTTGTTATTACTACAAATTTTCTTGGCACTTACATGTATTGTCCATTAAAGCAAACCTCCATTTTGTGATCCATGGAGACCAATGAAAAACATGCACATCGGTAAGACATCACAGATCAGACAGTGACACAAACTCCATCCAAACATCCTTTTTCTGGCTACTGGACACACTAGTAGATGTCGACTAGTACGGACGGAAAGGTGCTACCCTGTGACAGTGGTATTTCCCTTTTAAGAGGGTGTCATTGTACGTAATGGTGAAGATGGGAGAACTAACAGGGGATTGGTGAGACTTGAGATTTGATGGTTTAGGAGTCTGTGTTTCATGGCTTTCTATCTTGTCTCACGTGCCTTTTTATGTCCCCCTCAAATTGTCTTTCTCTGTCTGCCGCCGTCTCAGGGGTAAAGGTGACAGTCCAGAGGCTCGTGCGTTGGCCAAGCAGATTGGGGCAGCACTGCTGACCCTGCAGTCCAAAACCAACCGGGCTGTAGCCAACATGAGACCAGCCAAGCCTGCCATCACCTTGGAGGGCAAGATGGAGCAAGCACTCCGTTGGGTCAACAACCCTGGAGTGGACGACAGAGGAGTAGGTGAGTGGGGTTGAATGATATCCTTAGGGAGGGGTGACATAATAGTTTGCTTCTAAAATAAATGCTCTGACCTTCCTTGCCTGTTGTCAGCCTTTGTGAATGTTGGATAGTGTGTGAAAGCGTGCCTGGTAGCATCTGGGAACCTTTGCATGTGTATTAGCTGGCAGTTGCAGCATCATGAAAGATGTAAAGTGTTTGCGATCCAGGGGGAGATTTGGAGAGTCAAGTGTCTCATGCAAATCCGCTCACTGTGCTAGTGGTGCCGATTGATGACATTTCCTGAAACACCTGCAGTCATTTATCTCTTTCATTACTCACTGAATGACTGGCTGACTCACTCACTCACAGAGCATTGTCTCATTTTTTTATACTATGCTCTGTGCCTGTTGCTGTACAATCTATTTTGTAGTTTGATTGTTTCCTGTTTTGCCTCCCATGCTTACCTATGGGAGCAGAGTGTGAGAGACTAGAGTGGAACACAGGTACCTACCTACTGCTGTGCATCTGCTTGCTTAGGAGATACAACAAACACTATATATTACTATACTATACTATACTATACTATACTATACTAGACATTTTCTCAGACCAGGCAAAAGTACCTAAAACATACATCCTCTCATCTATGTTTAGTTTTGGAAAGACGACATACTGCAGTTATTTCTCTTGTAAACATGGACTCTGCATGCATTCTTCTCTATTCTCCACTCCTATTATAACTATAGTACACATTACCAACACGTATGATAACACTAACTGACACAGTGTCAAGAACACGGACAAGGAGATTGTGTGATATTGGGTAGCCAAGTGTGAAGTGAGTGAGAATGACCCCTGACCCCTGTCGTTCCCCAGGTCAGGCAGCAATCAGAGGAATGGTGGGGGAGGGGAAGAGGCTGGCAGGAGGCCTGGTAGGCCCATACAGGCAGGATCTGATTGGCCGCTGCGACCGAACCGAAGCTCTCATGGCATCCCTGGCAGACATGGCTGGCAGAGGTGAGGCTGAGGCACCTCACGCACGAGCTACAGCCTCACAGCTACAGGACAGCCTCAAGGTATAGTGCAACAGCCACACACACACACACACACACACACACACACACACACACACACACACACACAGATACAATCCATTTTGTTTTTATTGCACACCACCTTAAGACATGTATGTTGGTGTGAGTAATGAAATCTTGTCAAATGAACAATCCTTCAAAAGAATTAAACTCCTCTAGTCTCGCCCTCCTGTCTTTATTGGTAAAGAGTTCCACCTTGTGGACTGATAGGGAGCATGCTCATGGGAAAAATATCATGATTTTCTTTCACCGTAATTGCTATATAGCATGTTGAGTACTCCATCTAAACAGTCTCTCAATGTTGTCTGCACTGCTTCTACCAGGACCTGAGGGGGCGTATGCAGGAGGTGATGACCCAGGAAGTGTCTGATGTTTTCAGTGACACCACCACCCCTATCAAATTACTGGCTGTGTCTGCAACTGCTCCACCTGACGCCCCCAACAGGGAGGAGGTCAGTAATGTGCAACCTGTTCTGCTTGAATATTTTGTCAGTGATCTATCCATTCATCATCTAACAATCTAACAGACAAATTAATACATAAATCCATTGATGATAAACCATTCAAACGTTGTGTGTGTAAGTGACGATGACGGTTTGACTATAACAACGTTAATGTATGTTGTAGGTCTTTGAAGAGCGAGCAGGGAACTTTGAGGCCCACGCAGGTCGTTTGGGGGCAACAGCAGAGAAAGCTGCTGCTGTGGGAACAGCCAATAAGGGCACAGTAGAGGGGATACATGCTGCTGTGAAACACGCCAGGGAGCTCACGCCACAGGTGCTTCTGTCTGTTTGGGCGTCGATGTTTGTTTTGTCCAGTCGGCATGATTGCATAAGTGATGAAACGTACAGCCATCAGAATCTGGCATACACAGTGTGAGCGTGATACATGTTTGTTATTGTCTAGGTGACCTCCGCTGCTCGAATCTTGTTGAAGAATCCCGGAAACCAAGCAGCATATGAGCACTTTGACACCATGAAGAACCAGTGGATTGACAATGTGGAGAGACTCACTGGTAACAGTTTTCCTACACTAACAACACCAATGACAACTTTACAGTGTTTAGTGTGCATAGATTTATTTATGGCAGCCCAATAACATGCAGCACCTCTTGTGTTGTCTTTTTTACTGCCGTCTCTGTGTATCTTACGCCACCCAGTGTGCAACCAATTGCAAATGACCTAAGAACTTGTGGAAAATACAGACGTTGATGTTATTTTGTGTGTGTGTGCGTGTGCGTGTGCGTGTGCGTGCGCGTGTGTGTGTGTGTGTGTGTGTGTGTGTGTGTGCGTGTGCGTGTGTGCGCTCACATGGGTGCCTCTGTCTGACCCCAGGTCTAGTGGATGAGGCTATAGACACCAAGTCTCTGCTAGATGCTTCTGAGGAGGCCATAAAGAAGGACATCGACAAGTGCCGTGTTGCCATGGCGAATGTACAGCCCCAAATGCTCGTTGCCGGGGCAACAAGCATAGCTAGACGAGCTAATCGAGTCCTGCTGGTGGCTAAGAGGGAAGTGGAGAACTCTGAGGATCCGCGGTTCAGAGACACCGTGAAACACGCCTCAGACATCCTCTCACACACCATCTCACCCATGGTGATGGACGCCAAGGCAGTTGCTGGGAACATACAAGATAAAGGTGCACACCATAAACTGTGTTCAGTGTATGACATTATCTCATCTGAGATACACTTTATTATCTCACTTGATGCTGCTTGTCTGCACACACATTTTGGGATCTCAGCAATTCTTCTTAACTCAGCCTGTCTCTCGCCTCCTCTCCTCTCGGCAGCTCTCCAGAAGGCCTACTTGGACTCTTGCCTGAGGATCCTGGCTTCGGTTGGAAAAGTCAGAGAAGCCTTCCAACCTCAGGAACTTGACTTCCCCCCTCCACCCCCTGATCTAGACCAGCTCCATGTAAGCACACTCACCAATACCAATATCAATACCAATACCAATAACAGATTCTGGACATAATTCTCTCAGATGATCAAGTATTATCTTGTCTTGTCTATCTATGGCTAACACATTATGTGTGTGTATGTGTGGTTGGGCGGGGCTTTTCCAGGTTAGCGATGAGCAGGCGCCACCCAAGCCCCCTTTGCCAGAGGGAGAGGTGCCCCCCCCTCGACCCCCTCCTCCAGAAGAGAAGGATGAGGAGTTCCCAGAGCAGAAGGTCGGAGAGGTGCTCAGTGAGCCCATGATGGTGGCAGCCAGGCAACTGCATGATGAAGCACGCAAGTGGTCCAGCAAGGTCAGTCCACACACATACAGTTTGGGGTAATGTGAGCTAGTCAGTTGTGCTAGTGTCATAGGATGTGTGTTTGAGTACACGTGGAAAAGTAAGGACTAAAGTACTGTGTGAGTTTTACTGTTGGCACAATTGTGAGTACAGGATTTTACTTTCTACTATTACATTACAGTCATTTAGCTTTTATCCAAGCGACTTACAAGAAGTGCATTCAACATAGGTAGGCAAGAGAACTACTAGTCACCAATCGTAAGTGCATTTCCTTCCTAAACAAGCATCTAAGAGCAGAACCAGTGCTAAGGTAAAACTGCAATAAGTTAGCTACCTACTTTTTATTTAAACAAATGAGACAAGTAAGTGAAACAAATAAGCAAGTGCTAAGAGGAAGGGTCAGGGTAGTGTTTCTTGAAGAGGTGGGTTTTCAGCCTGCGGTGAAAGATGGGCAGCGACTCTGCTGAGAAGAGCCTTGACCGTGTAAATCGGCCGCAGGGGCCTCTGAGCGACGGGGCAACCAGTGGCCTCGAGGCAGCAGAGCGAAGTGGTCGGGTGGGGATTTAAGGCTTGACCATAGCCTGGAGGTAAGAAGGAGCTGTTCCTTTCACTGCCCTATAGGCTAGCACCAGGGTCTTGAACTGGATGCGAGCTACTACAGGGAGCCAGTGTAGAGAACGGAGAAGGTGTGTGGGAGAACTTGGGGCGGTTGAACACCAGACGAGCTGCAGCTTTCTGAACAAGCTCCAGAGGTCTGATGGCAAGGAGGGAGTTGCAGTAGTCCAGGCGGGAGATGACCAGAGCCTGGATGAGCTCTATATAATACATTTGTCTTCTGATGTCTTGTGAATGTTTCAGTCCTGAAATAAAGTTTTTCCTGAAACTGAGGTGATCCTGAAATGTGGAGATCAGTGGCCCGATTCCAATTTCAGAGGGAAACTGGAAACTGTCATCTGGTAGAGGTGTCTGCATGTTGGGTGGATAATTGCTTACTACACATACATACATGTACATGCACAAAGAAAAATCATCTGTGGAGAGATGTGTGCACAAGCAGGGGCTAACTAATTAATCCTAACCTCCCATCTACAGTAGAAGTGGAGACGAGGCCCAATATATTTGGATTGGCTTTTCTCTGATTTTCTGGTTGATGCTACAGTTATCCCTATTGGTGTCTCTGTTCTGTGTGTGTCTGTGTGGAGTTGTGTGGAGTTATGCAGGACCAGTTATTTTGAGTACAATACTTATGGTTATTCAGGATTAGTGCCTTGTCCCTCTCTCCTGACAGCTCCTCACACCTGTCTTTTGAACTGTGCATCAGGAGATGTTTTAGGAAACCAGGCAGGAAAACATCTGTTATAATGGCATCGGACAATACTGAGTCCACCACCTAAAAACCGCTAATAAAGCTCGAAGGACACCAAGCACTGATGTTGGTCAGAGTTGGGCCTTGTTTGATTGTACAAATGTTTTACCAACTGGCAGTCCAGCCCCTGCCTCAGAGCCAGACGTAGCATCCCCCTGCTACCTGCCCAAGCCAGCTCCTCCTTCCTCTTCTCTCCTGCCATACTCCTGTAAAACCATCTTTGGCTGTACATGCAATTCCACCTCCCCCTTCCTGCTCCTTCATAGTGCCTGTATCCTCTCCTCCCTCCTGTAGATCTCCTGTCCTCTGTTCTTCCATCCAGTGCCTCTCATACTGTACTAAATGCCTCCTTTTCCCATGCTTCCTTCCTTCCTGCCATACCTGGCTTTCTCCTACCCCTTCCTCTCCTACCCCTTCCTCTCCACATCCCTCCTTTTTTTTCCCCCTTCTCCTATCCCCTTTGCCTTCCTTCCTCCCCTCCTCCTCCTCCAACCATGCCCCCCAGCCTGAGGATGAGGAGGCAATAGAGGAGAGAGAGGTAGATGATGAAGATGAGTTTACTGATGGTGAGGATGACTATGAGCCTGAACTGCTGATGATGCCCTCCAACCAACCTGTCAATCAACCCATTCTTGCTGCTGCCCAGTCTCTGCACCAGGAGGCGCGCAAGTGGTCCAGCAAGGTCTGCACACATACATGCACATTGGCGCGTACACCAGACCTGGACCCGGACCTGGGTCAGATAGTATTCGCAAATAGTTCTTAGTGTTTGTTTTAACCTGCTTGGCGTATTGCAAAATACTATTTGACCCAGGGTTGGTGTGCACCCCCCCCCCCCCCCCCGCCCCCACACACACAGGCATACATGCAGATCCACACGCATGCACACAGACATGCACACAGTTGCCACACAAGGACACTGCAAGGCATCGAAACACCCTTTGGAGTTCTACCATGCTGGCTGACACCATCAGTCACTGGCCACAGTCTTGACTGCACTGTGGGAACGATGAGCTCTGCGTCCACCACTACTATGGAAACCTCCAACCAGCTGTGGCTGCTGTTTTGTTGCTGTTGCATCACACTCAGACTCGTGGTTGACACATGCACATGCTAAGGTTGTACTAAGATCAAGGATTGTTGGAATGGCAAGTATGTTTGTTGCACCTGGTGGATAAACTGGTACTGGCTTCAAAAGTCCCTCCCTTATGTTCATGATTAGGTAAAGTGGTTTAAAGGAGGAGCCAGTCACTCTGACTCGCTATTGCTGTTGTCAACCACTCGTTGTCTGGCCCACCTGTGAAGCCAAGGATGACAGTTTCCCAAAGACGTCTGGGTGATGTTGTTTTGAAGTTAGATTGCCTGCTGATCACCTGCTTCTGCTTAGTCTGAGGATGTGTGCTGATTGCTTCACCACTGTGAACATCAATTCATGGGTACTAACTGCAAGGGATCCTGAGGCCTAACTTTAAGCTGCTTGTGATGTGGGGGTCAGTAATGTCTCAACAGTGTGTGTCCCTCCAAAACAATAACACAGATGTAAATTTCACTGAAGGCTACATGTCAGTAATCTCTCTCATGAGGGATGAAGAAAGAGCTAACTTGTATTCACGCAGCATGCGGCCTACTGCAGGACTCACAGATAATTTGAGTGCCGTCACAGTGCTTGTTTTGCTTTTGTAATTCAAATGTATTAATACAAACCACAGAAAAATCGTAACATTTGGATGGTATTGGATAACACTATTTTCAAGTGTTTTGAATTTTGATTATTATAATAAAAGTGTATTGGTTATTGTTCAGCAAAATATATAGTCAACATAGTCAGCAATTTCTGTTGTTTCAGCCTTTACCCCAGGACCATGCCCCTTCCCCTTTATCCTGCTCACAACTCTTACCTGCTTCCTCCTCTATCCCATGCTTCTGTCGCAGGGTAACGACATCATAGCAGCAGCCAAGCGGATGGCTCTGCTAATGGCAGAAATGTCTCGGCTGGTGCGTGGCGGAAGTGGGAACAAACGAGCACTGATTCAGTGTGCTAAGGACATTGCCAAGGCCTCAGATGAGGTGACAAGGCTGGCTAAAGAGGTGGCCAAGCAGTGCACTGACAGACGCATCAGAACCAACCTACTACAGGTAATACACACACATACACACACATCCATAACGGCCTACTGAAAAATCTATACATTTCTACAAAAATCTATCCGTCTATACATGTACACAAAGTTTGTAAAATGCACATTTACACATTTTCTTGTCTTTCCTGAGGTGTGTGAACGAATCCCTACCATCAGTACTCAGCTAAAGATCCTCTCCACTGTCAAAGCCACCATGCTGGGACGAACCAACATTAGCGAAGAGGAGTCGGAGCAGGTAAACTCACAAATTGCACATACCGGTTCGTTCTCACTTTATCCTGCCTCTCTTCTTATTCTACTCCTCGCCTTTTTCACTTCCTCACCAGGCCACAGATATGTTGGTCCATAATGCCCAGAACCTGATGCAATCAGTGAAGGAGACTGTGAGAGAAGCAGAGGCAGCATCCATCAAGATTCGCACAGATGCAGGATTCACCTTACGCTGGGTGCGCAAGACCCCCTGGTACCAATAAACAAACCTGGTTGCTGAAACTAGCTCTCAACCCAGCACCAACAATACACACTGTAAAAGTATCACACAATAACCCCCTGTACAGATAACATACACACCTGTTATGAATGAGCCTACGCACCTCTTCAAAGAGGAAACTTTACCTGGTGCAGGTGATTTCTATCCATCCTTCACTCTGGTTGGGGTGTGTAGTATCAGGGACTGTAAGGTATGGTACCAGGCCACAGGTTTCCTTTAGCCTGTTGGCGTGAGCATTGCTCTCCAGTTCCCTTTATCTGTAACTATGGAATCACGTAAGCTTTTCGGAGAGTTTATAATATATATTTTTGGTATGTTGGGTTACAAGAGTTTATCCAAATCCCAGGTATATATTTTTTGCATGAAAGGTTTTTCTATTTTTAAAAGGTGAATTATGACATTAAGATATTAACTCTCAGAGGACTTTTACTTTTGGTTCAGTTTTGTCAGAGTTTCTTATTGTCTATTGTATATATTTATTTGTTTTACGGACAAACACTCAGCTATGTGCTTTATTCACTGATTTTGCCACTTGAGTGCGTGGCCTTGTCCAGGCTGATTGCACACACAAGCTCTCCTCTCTTATGTTTACTTTTGGTGATCACACTGTTCTTAAGTGGAGATCTGTCTGCGAAGTGAAAGGTGATACATCACACTGTATATCACTGTTGTCAGGTGATGCTTTTACATGAAGGATTACATGGTCCTCTAGATTAGGAGTTTTGACTCTTGGGCTCATGATATCCTTTCAAAACCTATTGTATAATTTTTAAAATGTATGATTGTCAATAAAAAGGTGAGGCTGATTTTCTTGATTGTTGAAAGGTTGACATTTTGGAGATATGAGGTTTTTGACCTGACAGTGGCTATATCCATGATTATCGAGGGTTAAACTTGAGGTTGGTTTAGATGTTTTCCAACTGTGCTTTGAGGTCTCTACTGTTTTGTTTAGTTTTATTTAAACCTTTACAATGAACAATGCCAAAGGATTGGTTTTACATTATTTTAAGCCAGGTGAAGTTATTTCTTTTAACACTCTTAAAACACAGGTTAATAAAAGCCAAGAGATCAAGAAAAATACACCTTTTGGTTTAAAGACCCTGGAGTACTTTTTGAGGTCTGTCATTTTAGCAAAAACAATGAATGTTTTTTCTGCTGTGTCATTTTCTAACTAATTGTAGTGCTTAATTTCTCTGTAACAGTTGAACTGTTTAGCTTAGGACTTTTTCATAAATCAAAGCCAATGACTTTAGACAGTGTCACAACAGCCCATCCTCTAGACCCCTCTCTGTGTGAGTTTAGTAGTCTCACTCTGGATGCTCTGAAGCATCATTTGAAGAGAGATTTTCTAGATGACCCCGGTGGTTTGTGAATAGTATGAAACTTGTGTGTGATATTGTGGCATGGCTGTCAATCTAGTATTTAAGTCAGGCAACTGTTTGTGTTTTTGTCTGAAGCAACACATTTGAGAGACCATGCCAACACTTAAATAGTGGTTTATGGATTCATGCAAGCAGTTCAGTGAATGGATTTTTGTTTAGATATTTTCTCTTGATTCCGTCCCCTAAATAGCAGTTCATCAAGGGTAAATCGATATTTTTTGATGGCTGAGCAGGTTTAGTACAACTGTTAAATGGAGAATCTGTCTGTGTGTGTGCTTAACAAACAGTATTAGTAGTGGGCTGTCACAATGATGGTTAGGGACAGAGCTCTGGCTATAGCAGCACTGAATGTTTGTTTACTGCATTTTATTCATATTCTGGCCTACTGAGCATGTAGCAGTCACTTGCCCCAACTGAGAGGGATAGGGTGTAGTGATGTGTGTACACAATGTTTCACACCCTGAATGTATTATGATACTTATAGCCCTGCCAACACATCTGCTGTGCCTTGGAATAATAAAGGACAATAATGAAGACTATGGGCTCAGTCTCTTCATTTGCCACTAATGCTATCACATGAAACAACTCCATAAATGTGTGTTGTGGGAAATGAGGACACAGACACGTAATTTAAAGCTTTATAAGAATTCTATTAGGCTGAAATACAGATTCAACTTCATACAAGAGCTTTAAGTAGTTAGACTTTCCCATGTGGACAAGTGATTGTGCAAATGCTGTACTGAGTAGAGGTTGCATTTCAGATTGAGTGAGGATCTTGGGATTTTTTTAAGTGTGTGTGCTTTTAGCACAGCTCTTCTATCAGGGAGGCTGCCTGGAGCACTATATCTAGGCCCCAGAGCTAATCATAAACCAACTCTAAGCCCCAATCCTTAAGCATTTATCAAAACCTCATCACTCCAGCCATGCCCCTGATAAAGTGTGCAAAGATTACCCCCTGGGCCAAACTGACTTAGGTATCCAATATATACTAAATAGATACCTCCCTCAGGCATCACACTTCCCTATGATGTGTAGTGTGCTGTACATAGCACCTTGATAGTACCTGACAATCCTTAAGGCCACATTTGGATGAATGTGTGCAAAAACACCTGCATTGAAGATAGTGAATTAAGACACACTGCAGCTACTAGAAAATAGTTAAGACATTAAATTCTCCAAAAATAATCTTCATATGTATAAAACTGCCTACATTATGCCCCAATATATAAAAACACTTCTATGGTTGGTTACACTCAACATGCAAGTGAGGATTTGTTATAGGCATGTTTTGCGCAGTGAGGTGCAGGACAGTGTGTTGGAGAATGTGTAGATAGCAAGCCCTGAGTCTCTTTTGAGGCAATAATATTCTGATATTCTCCTTCGGCAACACTCAGAAGGTTTGAAGAAAAGAAAAGGAAAGAAAAATGAATAAAATGGTCAAAAAGAAGGCAGAATGGTCTATATAATGCAGCACATTAACACTGGATATAAACTGTTAGCACTTCAATAGGTTTACACATTGATTATTAAGGCTTCCCTTTACAGGCCAGACACATCATCCAATCATATAATGCTTTGCACATAATAAATAACTGTTAGACAATGCAACATTTTCCATTAACAACAGTGAGCTGAAGGATATGAAAGGCTTATTGAAGAATTGACTCTGGGGGGTTGGCAACCTTGCCCCATATTTGGCACGTTGGAGTGTTGACCTTTGGCCTATCACAGTTATTACTCATGTCCGCACTTGGAATTGTCCCGCTTTAGTCACATATTTGACCCCTTTAAAAGGTTTGTACTTCTCTCCATACATATCAAGACGATTCACCTTTAGTCCTGGAAGAAAGGTAAGAGAAGCAAAGTGAGCAATAACATCAAACACCTAAATCAACCCTTGAGGTTGATACCAAGGCTGGTTAGAAGGTTAAAGGGTCAGGTGGTGGTGAGGAGTACCTGATATAGCCAGCTGCTGTATTTTCAGGTCAATGTTGAGTGAGGGGTTCTCCTCAGGTTTAGGGGCTCCCGCCTGCAGACTCAAACTGCCTCGCAGGTTAGGAAGCTTCTGGGGGTTCAGTTTCCCAATGTCCCATACCAACATCTACCAAAACATAGATACACTATGAATTTCTAATGTCAGAGAAACATTAAAGTATAACACCTGCCATGTTCAACCTTTTCCTATCTTTTTCCATCATACCAATCCTATCCATCTATCCATATCCATCCATCTATCTATCTATCTATCCTTTAAATAAGATTACAACCTCTCAGTTTATACAGACCTATCATTGACTTGGACTGCCTTGTGAGTGGTTACCTTCGTAGCAAGGTCGTAGGTGTAGCTTCCCTGTGTGGCTATGAGGTTGGCACTGAGCACAGCTTTAGGCATATGGATTGTGATCATCATGCCCTCCACCGTCTTTCCCATGGTCTGTTTGGGTCCGACTGTGAAGTCCAGGCGACCACAAGATCCACTCTCAAAGAAACTGATGTTCTGCTTCACATACACTGGGATGGCCACAAGACTGAGTGGGCAGACATAAGGAGCAGTACAAGGCAAAAATGAACATTCGTCAGCCAATTATAAACAGCATGGCCAATGAAGGGTGAGGCTCTACGCAGCTAGCTGGTGCTAATGTTTGAAATCTTGTTGGCAAGCCTGTTTTCATTTCGCTTCACACTGCTGCCAAATCCAACCCAAAACACATAACAGGACGATGAATCTATTATTGCTGGAGGACGTCCATCACCAGTTCACACATCTACACTACACTAAATTCATGAACCATTTCTGCTGATTATTCATAGCTGCAAATTAACAAATTAAATTCAAAAAGGTTCACAAGTCTAAGGTGTTAGGAATTATTTCTTGGTTGTGGTGACGATTGTAAAAAGAAAGCTGCAACAAACTACGTCAAAGGATTCATTGAGTATTTAATACAGTTCAGCGCTGAAAGGGAGAGATCCAACAGCATCACTGCCTACGAGGATACTCTGAAGAATTCCAACCAGATAACCAGTTCTATATACAAACCATCCATGTACTATTTTACATAGATCCTTTCAGCCCGAACAGCTCCCACTCTGCCTTTGTCTGTCATCCCATGTTGAGTTGGTTTGAACCTGAATCTGTCACACCTTTCTCTAGACCTGTGAACACTATATGTCTCTTGTGGTAATTTGCAATTGACTAGAGGCAACCAAAAGGCCTGTATTGTATTGTAAAAGAGGCAACCAGACGGCCTTTAGTGTATTGTAAAAGAGGCAGTGTTGTATTTTAGTGTATTGTGTTGTCTTGCCGAGACAAGACAATCTTGCCTCGGCCAACTATATAATTTCCAACAAAGGTTTCCAAAATCAATCAAATCAAGCTCACAGAGCTATTCAGAGTCAGGTGCTGTGACTTATTTGGAGTGTTGTGTGTGCTTACTTCTGAGCGCTGACATGATAACTCATGAGTGTGAAGTTTCCGTCAGGGGGGATGAAAGACAGGACTTGCTCAGACTCCCAGCGCTTAAACCGCACACATGGGTGGAAACTCACATCATCGAGAATACGAGGATTCTGTAATAAAGAAAAATACGGAGTGAGTCTTACACTAGGACGCACATTAGTAAACCATGCAGAGTACAGAGCTGAGAAGGAAGGGACCCACCATAAAGGATAGAGTCAGGTCAGGCATCCCGGTGAGCTTGACACAGGCTTCAATTACGCCCTGGATCTCTGCAAATACCGTCGTACCTGAACACCAATCAGATTAAAGCAAAGCAGATCTTTACAATCCCAACTGTCCTGAATCTCCACAGCAAATAGCATATCTAAGAACTGACCTATAATATAATTAGCTTATAATTAAATCTAATGAACCAACATAGTACAGCTCTATGCTCTATATGTGAGTGGATTACTGTACCTGATTTGTCCAGAATGGCATCTATTTCCTCTATCACATCAAAATATGCCTCATTATTGGTGTATTTAACACCAGCCCGCCTCCATGGGATCGTGGACAACTGACCCGTGGGCAACGTTTCTCCGACGTTACTACTACCTGGAAAACATGCAAAACAAATGTGTAAGCACATAAAAATGGACATGTAAATGTAAACAAACTTCAGTTATACCCGGATTTGAGATGAGTAGATATTAGTGGTAGCAGGGAGTGGTATAGGTCAGAGTGACCTGGAGTAAATCTGTTTACCTGTGAGTGTATTGACGACTGATCGCAGGATGGTGGGGGGCCTGATCATCTCTTTGAGGACATTGGACTCTGTTGCCAGTGGAAAGCCATTGTCCAGCATCTCCTCCAATAACTC
Source organism: Hoplostethus atlanticus (assembly GCA_034670405.1). NCBI lineage: Eukaryota > Metazoa > Chordata > Actinopteri > Trachichthyiformes > Trachichthyidae > Hoplostethus > Hoplostethus atlanticus. The sequence goes on from JAXDDX010000050.1 coordinate 3,009,137, forward strand.
GTACACTATCACCACATTGTCCTTGATAACCATTTCTGAGCATTCTCCAAAGTAGTCCTGTAGACAAAAAGCCCAGATACATTACGAGCTCACACTAGACAGACGTACTCAATATGGAGAAAGAAGTACAGCCTGAGTGCAATCACATCAGCTGCTGTCAAAAACATGCTTATTTTTTGGAGTATGATTGGATTCTGGGACTAAGATCAAGGGGCAATATGAGGGAGGATGAAGGAGCGAGGCAGCTCTCTTGTTAAAAATTGACTTTATGGGATATATGGGGTAAACATCAACTTATGGCCAACTATTCCTATTGTCAGTTTTGAAAAGTTTTCAGCTCATTAAGATTTACTCTCAGTGGTCCATTAAAGTGTAAGGAAAATGTGCTTCTCCCCCTCAGTCCTACCTAAAGCACACACACATAGCATACTACACATGTCTCCACGAAGAGGTCCAGCCTGTATGTTCTTACACAAAATAAACAATGAGCTTAATCAGACCTGAAACATCTCTGCCACTCTGTGCAGGAACTCAATCACAAACAGTGGGGGGACTTCAGTCTGGATGACTGAGAGGAAGAAGAGCTTCTCCCTGTATATACTGATAAGGTAGTGGTGTGGAGTCTGCAGCACGGGGGGAACATTCTCTGGCTCCACTGCCTTCTCCTTGGCCTCGAAGAAATAATCGCACACACTCCGGCTGATGACACTCTTCCAGTGTTTCTCCAGGAAGATGTCTCCCGAGTGATTAATCAGAAACAGACTGTGGATCATCTCAACTGCAACAATGGAGTTGTTGTTGTTGTTAGTTGTTATTGGTTGTGGTGGTATGTGAGTAAGAGAGAGAGAGAGAGAGAGAGAGAGAGAGAGAGAGAGAGAGAGAGAGATATTAGCTTACTTGTACCTAAATCCTTAAAACAGTGCTCATGAATTATTTGCTAATTATTGCTAACTCAAAACACTGCACGTTTACATACTGTCATTTACCTACTGTGAATCTGATAAGCTAACATGTCATCAGGTAGCTTAAGTAAACCAGCTAGCTAACTTAGTAATATAAGTTTGGCAAGTTCGGACCTGATTTCCAAGGTCTGCAGTTTCATTTCATACCCAAAATATACAACAAATCAGTTAAGCTCCCTTCGAAAGACTTAATAGTAAAAATGAAATCTCTAAATTGACCGTCATGTATCTTAGTTTTACGGATGCATAAAGTTTTACCTGCCAATCTCCAGTTGACTGTCAGGAATGTTGCTTTGTGGCAATATGGAAGAAATGTATGACTAGTGAAAGCTGCTGACCAGAAGCCTGAAGTGACATGCACACGTAAACACACCGCAACTATGGGTGCATATTGAAATAATCGAAAACATTAGCCTAAATCACGTCTGTAGAAACATAAATGAAATTGTAAACGGATCAAAAATTATGCAATTGCACTGACACCTCACTGACACATCTATGCTTTATGAGGAACGTTTCGGACTTTTAGGTCAGGCGATGTATGCGGGCAGCTAAAACCCCGACTGCAACTGTTGTTAGTGGGCGCGTGCGTGATTTGATCTACATATTTCTTTTCCCGGTAAAAGGTGACTGCAACGTGCTCTGGTCCAACCATGGCTTCTGGAGAACCAAAGGCAAAGAAAGCCAAAGTGTCAGAGAAGGAAGAGCCAGAATCTCCAACCAAAAAGACTCCTACCAAACTGAGGTGACAGAAAGCAAAGCTAACTAACTGCCTCTTCTCTCGAGCGTGGAGAGACACGCGCCACACTCCTGAGTTGTGTTGACTGCTGTTGCATGCTTGTCAGGCAGTAGCGGCATAACCTTCACACTGTTTAGATTTAAATCGGCATGCGTGTGCAGATTAATGCCACGGGCTGGATACTTTTCTTTCGTAAAGGGCATTTGATACCGGCGAACCACCGCTGTTCAACGTGGAACTTAAAAGTCCTAGCGGTGGGACGTGGACTCACATATTTGTGGTAACTGTTAACGTCAGTCAAGAACCACGGCTGTAAAAAAATAAAGTTTTAGCAGTTAAGGCTTGACGTGCAGGGAGGATTCTGTTGTGAGTTCAACGTAACCACCTGCTCTCTGGATATGTAATGACACGCATGGTCAACATTCAGAAACGGATACTTTAACCGGTTTGGGCACTCAGTCCGTCCTATCGTTAACTGTTCAATGTCAGGGGTGCACTGCTGCTTAGTATAGGTATCACTGCTGCGGAGAAAAAAGCAGAACTACTAGAAAAGCAGATGCATGCCTTTTGATCTGGCAGCGAATAATTGATATTTTGGTGCTTTTTCAGAGTAACTAATTGGGCCACGTCTAGATCACTTGGTGACATTCTTTGTTTCAGGGTAGAGGATCTTATCTTTTAAAGTTGTCTGGTCAATAGCCGCTGTCATTGGCACACTTCTCACGATGTATTTCAGTTCTAAAAGAATGAGTCGATTGAAGCTAAACTAGATAAAACGACCAACCACAGACGGGGACACCGTGTCCTCGCCCCGCCCTCTTTTAGATACCACCAATCAGTCCGTCCCAAGTAGGAGGAGCGCCGGTTGCAGACGAAAATCGATCTGGCAGCAGACTGAGCTGAAATTGGGAGGTTTTGAATGCTGAGCTCTTTTTCAGCCGATTTTTAGGCTGCTCAACAGGTCACTGTTTGACTGTTACAGAGAGAGTCGCACCATGCCAGCTGCAAGGTAGGAATGCATTGACTAATGGAGAATTGGTTTGGAAGGCATGGTTTCATCTGGTCTGGTTCACTGCAATTAGTTACACAGGGTCAGTAATCAACTGACAGCATATTGAGCATATGGTTAGAAGAATGTACTGGATGCACTGATAATAAGGGTGTGGTATCTATAGGATAGTAAAAATGTATTTTATAGAGAAAAAGCCAGCTATATATGTCTGCCTCTTCATTTACTCTATATCGTCACCTTCTTAAACTAATGGCCTAAGTCATATTTTGAGGAAAATTTTTTTTTTGCCTAAATCATCTCTTCATGATGCTGGCCACCTCTGGTAAAATTGCCTACATCCTTATTGAAAAGATCATGCTGTTCCTACCCTGGTAGTATAATGGCCTATGTCAAGAGTGTGACTCAGGCAATTAAAAAAAAAAAAAGAAATGGCTTAAGTCACATTGTCTTGTGACTTAGGCAATTTTACAAACTTTACTAGATGGCGGCTGCTTCCAGAAGAAAGAAAAACAATATATTTGGTTCAGTTCTTTCTGTTTTTGGAAAAACTTTAAAATATGACTTAGGCCATTAGTTTAAGAAGGTGACGATATCCAGTCTTTGATGTCACTTCATTGTCTTACATATGGAGCTGCAATAAATCTTACCTCAGGCTAGTGCAGAGGGATTGATGGGCAATATATGCAGTGTATAGATATGTTTATGTGCTGTCGAGGACTGTGTTCACACATGCTTCCAACAGGTTTGTTCCCAGAGATACTGTGACAAGCCAGTGGTGAGATTAAGCACAAGTATGCAGGAGAGGACATCAAGCCACAGATGTCTCCTTTGTGTTAAATATCAAATCTAGACAGTATATTTCATGTTATTCATGTGCTACATGTAGACTTACAACTATAGTGCTCCCAGATTGCAACCCCATAAAATGTGTTTGTATATAAAAGGGTTAAATTTGTAGACTGGATAAATAAAATGCTTACTGCTGTGCCAGTTCTAGTCGGAATATTTGTTCTGCTTTGATACAAGGCACAAAGGTGCTTCTTAGTGCATACTTTTTTTTTTTTTTTTTTTGGCATCACAAGACTACGATTTGCCACAGTATTCAAGCTCGGTCCTCAGTTGTTTGTCCCAGAAATGAACGCACTGAACACACAGATGCAGAACACCCTAGTGTCCACCCACTCAGAAGCTGCTCTCCTGATGTTGCCTTGCTGTGAATGTCATAACATGGTTATACGCATGACTGACTAGGACTTCAACACCATCTGTGTTCATACTCTGTAATGTTTCTTGGTGAATCATGCATGTTTCCTAATTATGTATCCCAGACATAGGTTTCCGCTTTTCTTTCTGTGTACCTCGATATGTTTTAATGGTAATGTGATTGAAGTCACATGCAAACAGAAACCAGTGGGGCCAGACGTGTGTGAAACAATGGAATAAAACTGTCAGTGAAAAGTACAAACGTGTGCTTAAGCCAATGATTTAACCTATGGCTGAGTACAACCACACTGAGTACAGAAAATATTAGGGCAGCCTGCTGTTTCGTTAAATAGACCAATCAGACAAAGGTTATAATCCATTTTAAATATTAAATCTACTGGAGGCATTAGGGGGAGATGCAAGTCAACTCCCACAAAACATTTTAGGGGAAAAAATGGAAGAAACCTTGGGAGGGGCTGCTCAGATAGGGATCCCCCTACCAGGACAGAATAAGCAGAATAAGGACACTTGGGTGGGGCACCAACACCACTTCGGTCAGCATAAGAGTGGGGGACCACAAGGACGCCAACCCTGCACAGCCACAGCCTAGAAACCGATAGGAGACACACCCATACGCACAACAAACAGTATACTCTCACACAAACAAACCATCAGAGAATAGACCTGGAGAACAGGACATGCAAGCTAAATGCCCGTTGGCAATAGAGCTCTTATTGCAGCAGGCAGACTGTTGCAGAGATGGGGAGTGCGATGAGAAAAGCCTCTATTACCTGCAGTCTTTTTGACTACTGGGAGCGATAGGTAGCCAGCATCCTGTGATTAGTGGGTGCTTGGCGGTGTATTTGTGTGCCAGTCAGTGTAATATTTTATAAAAAATTATGCAGAAAGCAAAGTTTTTAAGCCTTGGAACGATTGAGACTTAGTGCAGGGTGGTCTTGATATTTTGTAAACTTTGTGTGTAACCGTAAGATTTACGATTTTGTGGCAATTGAGGTAATGTCAAAAATGCTGACGCTAATATTTGAGGGATTAATGCTGTTTAACCTTTTAATCTTTGTGTTTCAGCCCTAATTCACTCTTTGGGATGGGAAACCCTTTATTGGACATTTGTGCTGTGGTGGACAAGGACCTCTTGGACAAGTGAGTTACGGGGCTGGGGAAAGTATTTCACAACCGCTTCAAATGTGGCTCAGCCAAACACAAACACTCCACAAGAGTTCATTTATATATTAAAGCACATGCTGAAAATCAACATTCATACTGGTACTAGAACTGCAGAAGAGTAATACTGAAATAATTTGGACTTCATAAAATAAATGGAGCCTAACAACACCTCGTAGCTGTTGGAAAATGTCTTTAAAGCACAGGCTCTTTTGGCTTATTGCTTAACTTGACATGGACAGGTGACAATAGATGATAGAAATTGATCAATGACGATCCAAAAGAACACAAAGTACTGAAGAGATAATGGATAATCAGCGCAAATTGAGATCTAGTGAGGAGCCAAAGAGAGACCCCCCCAGTACTCCACAGCTGCACCTCTGGTATAAAATACATCCTGACACAAGACCTGAAGCGGGCCATAGCCTCTCAGTCATGGGGATCCTCCATAACTGAGTCCTGTTGTCACCAGTGACCCCACTATGTTATGCTACCTATGCCCCAATACGCCACTCTGGCTTTGTGTGAAAGAGAGGAACAGACAAAGAAAGTGTAAAAGTGATGGGTGCAGAGAGAGACAATGTCGTTGTAGGGAACGTAACACTGCTAAGCAGTGGTGATGGTCCTACCATTCCACTGACCGAGGCTAAACTACGTGCCATTCTTCATTCCTAACCCCTCTCCCTTCTCCTCTCTCCACACCCTCTCCTCACTACTCCCTGTCTCTGCTGTTCTATCATCAAAGTCTGGGTTGGCATTGGCAGAGCTGTGTGTGTGTGCGCGTGCTGGCTGGCGCTGATGGCCATATAGTAAAAGATCACATTATCAGTGACTTATAACATGACAGTCTGTGACTCTGTGCTCACTTCCCTTTTCCCCCATTTCCCTTGAGGGCTCCTCTCTGTGGTCTCTCTGTTAAGTGATAGTGACAACAAAATGGATCTGGCTGTATCCAGAACTGGGGCTTTGTTTTCTTCAAGGTTATTGTGCACAGATTTTGTGCATATAACCAAATCCAAGCCAAAGATTTATGAAAATTGGCTGTTAATGCCAAAGTCAGGGGGTTACATTTGTTTTCTCTGATTTTCTGTGGTATGTCAAAAGATAGAACACATTTCTGTGCCCAGAGATGGTTGAGTTGTTTAGTTACCTGCCTCTGGAGCCACATGTATGACCCCACCGGCCTAGAAGTAATGGAGACACTGAATCCTAGATAATATGCTCATCACACAAATCTCACAGAAAAAGGATAGAGCCTACACATATCTATGCTCCAACACAAATTGAATGGATGGACAACATGAGCATAGACATGTGGGTGTTCTTTACTTTTTCTGTGAGATTTCCTTGGTCCAGAACCTACAAAGTGATGTGCACTATCTAGGATTCAACCCCACCAGAGTTTTCACTCCTGTGTCTCCCCTACTGTTTCCCATGCTACTTTCAGTCATTAATGAAGAGTACAAATGCCATAGATGGATCATTTATTTTTATTTTTTGTAAAACATTCTTTGAACTATGTCTGGGCTTTCAGTTCATGTCAGCTCAGTCAGAGTAGGAGATTTGACCAGGACAAAGGGCTCCTCTCGGTTCCAGCTCAGAGTCCAGACTCAAACCTCTTGCGTAAATGCCTGGATTAGAGCTAAACCACCCACAGTTCTAATTCAGTCTCACACGTGGAATAAAGCAGGATTTAAATGGCGCCTTAATCTTCAATCCACCTTTGTCTTTCGAGGGAACTTGAAAATATTTAGCATATTGAGCAACATATTGATTTGAACTCAAACAGTTTAAATGGGAGTAGGTACAGAGGTTATAAAGGCATTCCCACACAGTTTTTCACAGCTCTGATTTGATTGCTGAAACACATTTATTTTTATGTAAGATATTTGGATCAAGACTAGTGGTGTGTGTGTGTGTGTGTGTGTGTGTGTGTGTGTGTGTGTGTGTGTGTGTGTGTGTGTGTGTGTGTGTGTGTGTGTGTGTGTGTGTGTGTGTGTGTGTGTGTGTGTGTGTGTGTGTGTGTGTGTGTGTGTGTGTGTGTGTGTGTGTGTGTGTGTGTGTGTGTGTGTGTGTGTGTGTGTGTGTGTGACGCTAAATCCCCTGGCTAAAATAATCCACTGCAGATCCTTATTATGTGCATGAGGGCTAATCTCACTTTGTAATTATATGTAATCAGTAGATCAGTGGTGATTTTTGTGTAAAAAAACTTGCCAAGACTGCAAGGACTTTCTGATCCTGTATTTCCTCTGACTTTGATAAACTAACCCCTATTTGTTCCTCCTTTTTATTTTTCAGGTATAGTCTGAAGACCAATGACCAGATCTTGGCAGAGGACAAGCACAAAGCACTGTGGGTATCTCCTATATAGGGACACTATTAGTATAGATAATTCCTGTAAAATATACCTGCCGTGTTAGAGCTCCCACATGTGAGTTTAGCTAATTTTCTTTTTTTTTTCAGCAGGGTTTGTAGTCTGTAGAGGGAGAAACTCAGTGCTTCTGAATTCATCCTTAGTTTGCTACTTTCTGTCCTGGAGTGGGCCTGTCAAAACAGGCGTAATCCAGAAGTCGGCACAATCAACCGCCGTTCCTCAAAACCAGCCAATGACAGAGCAGCAGATCCAGCACAGAGAGACAGTAACAGCCAATAGCAAAAGGGGACACTTCACCTCCCATTCCCTCTGAGACAAGAATGTAATTTGAGCCAGAAAGCAAACATTTAACAACAGGAGATAAGAAAAGAGTGTATGTGTGTGTGTGTCCGTCCTTCCACAGATATGTCCATGCTGGCATATAGTCCACCAAAAATAATACACTTGCCAATTCAAATTGGCAAAAAATAAGACATTTTTTAGGTCAAATCACCTTTTATGTAGCGCCTTGCCTCAAATGCAGTGTGAGAGCCAGATGTTTAACTTTCATCTCTGTAGATAAAAATATAATATAAATATAATAAAAAATATTCCTCCCCCATTTTTTAACGGTGGGGAAAATTATTGTGTAAACATTGATATTAAGTTTAAAGTTTGTCTGTTGTGGGGTCAGGAGCTAAGCGGGTTAGTTGATCAGTCGTTGGGGTGTGTGTGTGTGTGTGTGTGTGTGTGTGTGTGTGTGTGTGTGTGTGTGTGTGTGTCATATCTAGCATTTATGAGAAGAACACTGTAAACGTGTTCATACTAATAGATAAGGCAAGGAGTAGAAGGTACAAGGGGAATAATGGTTTTAAAAAGGAAGTAGAACAGAACCGTGGAGAATCATGGCCTCAGAGACACACACTCTTCTCTCCTCCCCCCAGATGACTCCTTCTCAGCAACCTCTGCTTCAGTCTCAGGACCTTAACAGCAGTAGGCCTGTTGGTTTCCAGTGGTGTAGCCAAACACACTCGGTCTCACTTGGACACACCACACACACACTTATCTGTGTGTAGGCTGATAAGACTGCTATGTTTAGGTTGCATAACACATCAAATTAGAGATGCTTTGGGCTTCAGAGGAACTTCAAAGCAATGGTTCAGTCACAGTGTTACATAAGAGGCATAAATGATTCAAATGGTATGTAATGCATGGTCAGTGTACTGTATGTTGTACCTGGACAGATGCAAGGCTGCCCTCTGCTGGACAGCACAGTTCATTACGTGATGAGGAAACAAGTGGCCTACAAGAGAGTGAGAGTATCTTACTTTTATGTGGTGTTATACTCGCCTAAACAGATTTTTTTTTCCCCCACAATTAAAGGATTTCCCTTTTTATCTCTTCTCTGAAGATCACAGGTCACTGGAGCTGTTAGAAGTGACCTCTCCCCTCTTGCCTTGGTCATTCTGTACCATCAAAGTTACTCATCTATGAGAGTGTACTAAGGAGTCCTTTTTCTATCTGGTTGTGAGGAGTTATGGATATAAGGCTCAAACACTACAGTTTTCTATAGCTGGTTTTGTGCCTCTTTTTTTTTTTAAGACTTCATTCTCTATTATTGTATTCTCACTTTGCATCTCTGTGTGCGTGTAGGTTTGAAGAGATGGTCAAGAAGTTCAAAGTTGAGTACCATGCAGGAGGAGCGACGCAGAACTCGATAAAGATTGCTCAGGTCAGTCACGCACACTACAAACTCACCAACTTCCTGTGCTGCCACCATGTCAATGCTCCGTGCAACTCCATTATTATATTATACCATATTGAGAGCTGTTATCACTCTGTTCTGTAGTGGATGATCCAAGAGCCCCATAAGGTGGGCACGTTCTTCGGCTGCATTGGCAACGACAAGTTTGGAGGGATCCTGAAACAGAAGGCTGAGGAGGCCCACGTTGACGCCCACTACTATGAGCAAGACGAAGAGCCCACGGGGACATGTGCTGCTTGCATCACCGGAGATAACAGGTATGAAAATCTAATTAAGCGTATGTTGACTCATTATGACCTCACCTGTCTCTAACTCTTAGGTCGCTTTTGCTTCTTTCTCTCAGGTCTCTCGTGGCTAACCTAGCTGCTGCTAACTGTTATAAGAAAGATAAGCATCTGGACCTGGAAGAAAACTGGAAGCTGGTGGAAAAAGCTAAAGTCTACTACATCGCTGTGAGTAGTAGGTACCAAAGCACTATATGGTGCACTGGGCCACAGCTCCCTCTATTCATAGCCATTCACTTTTGATATTTAGGTTGACTTGTGACCCTCAGGGCTCACGTTTATGCCCATGGATGACTTTGAGGATGCATTTTCTGTTTCAGAGCTGATAAGCAAATCACCATATACAAGCTCAGTTATTCTGAAGGTCCATACGATCAAGCTTAACCATTTGCATTGTTTCCTACCAGGGTTTCTTCCTGACTGTCTCTTTGGAATCCATCCTGAAAGTGGCCAAGCATGCGTCTGACAATAACAAGCTCTTCTGTCTGAACCTCTCTGCACCCTTCATCTGCCAGTTCTTCAAGGACAACCTCATGCAGGTTATGCCCTATGTGGATGTGCTTTTCGGCAATGAGACGGTGAGGCACACTGAGTACCAGATACTCTGCATATTGGCTACATTCACACATATAACAGTTGTGTTTTAAATGTATCAGACATTGATACTTAGTCATTGTGGTTTAAATATATTAATCTTTTTTTTTCAGGAGGCAGGCACATTTGGCAAAGAGCAAGACTTTGAGGTGAGTAGCTTGACAGGCTCATCCAACATGTGCACACAGCTACTGCTGCATTTGTTTTCATGTATTAGCAACTGGTTGTGTTAACGTGTATTTGTGTGTAGACTAAGGACATTAAGGAGATTGCCAAGAAAGCCCAGGCTCTGCCCAAAGTCAACAAGAAGAGGCAGAGGATTATAGTGTTTACTCAGGGGAAGGATGGAACAATTATGGCTCATGGTAAGATTTGCTCTCTTTGTCTTCCCCCTCCCTCTTTCTTTCCTTGTTTCTTTTTTATTTGATCGCGCTCTCAATCTTTTAGAGGAATAATATTGCTTTTTTTTGTGTGTGTCCAGGTGGCAAAGTTGAGACTATCCCTGTACTGGAGATTGACCCCAAGGACATTGTTGACACAAATGGCGCTGGTGATGCCTTTGTAGGAGGTAAGGTCTCCCTGTGGTTGCACTTCATAGTGCATGTTAGGTTGCTTTGTTTCTTTCCTGTATTTGTGTGCATTTCTGAATGGTGTGTTCTTGACTATACCTCTATCCTGCAGGTTTCCTCTCTGAGCTGGTCCAGGACAAAGCCCTGGATCAGTGTGTGAGGGCAGCACATTATGCTGCCAACGTCATCATCAGAAGAGCAGGTTGCACCTTCCCCGACAAACCTGACTTCAACTGAAATACCCAGACAACTTTTTCTTCAGCCTAAACCCTCATATCTCTTATTCCTAACTTACCTTACCACACCAGTACCTACAGCTGACCTCTACCAACCAACCACCCTCTACATGTTCTGAGATTCTTCGTGGCCCCAATTGTTAAAAATCAACAACCCGTCCAGTTTATCATCCATGCCATCCATTATCTTCTAAGTTGTTAGTAGGGTCCCTACTGACATCTGTGCCTGTTTCTGCGTCCTCCACTTGGGGCTGCTCTAGGATCACACAACCCACAGCCAAAGTTCAGGGGGTTATTTTAACCGAATGGGGATCATGCTAACATCACAAGCTGTAATATTGCTTCACACAAAGGATCTGAATGGGAAACATCATTATTGTTATCATCGAACGTTGATGAATATAATTTTTCCTAATGTTACTATTTAATTTGTTTTGATTGTATTGTCTGGCTCTGACACTGCCACCTGGTTGCACTGCCACCAAACAGACTCTGTTGCTAGCGCTCGTGTTTACACCTCACGGGTCTGTTGCTTCTTCCCCTTGGAGACAGACTTGAAGCAGAAGAGGCTGATTCCATGGAGGGAGAATATATACAAACAGGACTAAACAAAGAACTATCACTGTCTAGGGAGGTTATGGAAACTGCATTGGAATGTGCAGTGATGATTGTTTTAGATTTTTTTCAATTAATTGATGACTGATTATGTGTGATGTGTTGCTCAAGAATTGTTTTAACAGGCCAGTTTTGAAACCACACCGATTCCTTTAAAGCGCACACTTTGTAAATGTCAAAGCCTCTGCGCTCTGACTTTTTTGGTTCACTGTACAGTGTCAGTGACATCACTGTGTCAGCCTCCATCATTGGAGGTTTCTTTTTTTTTCTTTTTCCTCTAACTATTTGAGGGCAACTGTTTCAGAGTCAGTCACAAAATGAGTGCCTTTTTCTTTCTCTATAAATGACGTTCCTAAGGTTGAAGACTGCAGAAGCCTAGAGGGTTGCATATGTCTTTGTTGCTGGTAATGCAAGGAAACATGCAAGCTAAACCAATGATGGGCAACTGGTGGCTCACAGGGTGTATGTGGCCCGATAACTCCAATATGCATGTAGTTGGTATTGTTGGAAAAATACCATTTGGTCTTTTATAGGACAGAAAAATAATTGTTGGAATTAACACATTCATTTGAAACTCAATTTGTACAATGCTGTCCACAACAAAAAGACAACCTTCAGTCTAAATTTAAATGCTACTCACAGGCTTGAGTACAAGTATCCTGAACATGGTATTCTAAAAATAATAGTCAAGCAGTACATATGCTGTCTTCTCTGTCATGAATTGAGAATAGGAACACTATAGTACAAAAGGTGAAACTTAGGAATCTGTTAGTATTAAAATTATCCATATAGTCCCTACAGTAGATATCTACAGTATTAGTCTGTTTCTGTACATGCTTATTACACCCACTGCTCCTCTACCTTTCCCCCCCTCAATGCCATCCAAGTTGCCCATCCTTGAGCTAGCTAATTCATGTTGGTATGATGCCTAAAACTGTCAAAATAAAAATAGGATTGAACTCAATGGTCTGTGATTTTATTTTTGAGACTTTACATTTTATAGGTGAGCAATATTCCTCTAACAGTGAGTGCAAGTGAGAGAGTGATAGAATAAAACAAACAAGGAAAGAAAGGGTGGAGGAAGACAAAGCAAATCTTACCATGAGACATAATTGTTCCATCCTTCCTCTAAGTACGCCTGCATAGATCTGGTTAAAAAGTAGTAGATAGTGAAAACAGTTTTAATCTTCCCTATTAGTTTGCTGCTGTCTGCCCTGAATCATCCACCATTGTTTTAAATTGGAATGAAATTCTTAGGAATGAAATGACAAATTTGAATTATGTAATTATACAATAGTTACAAAGAAACTTGACAACACTAGTATAACAGATCTGTTCGGAGAGAAAAAAATGAATTGGCATATTATCAAACTATAGTATTTGTCTTTTTTTGTCTCAGCTTTTCCTCCTGCAACGCTATGTCCAGAGCTCTGAGTTGTTTCAGGAAGCCGTGATTGGGCAGGATACAGCGGCGCCGTCGCACATGCTCAATAGCATCCACCACAGTTAAGCCTTGTTCCATCATCAGGTATGCCAGGACCAGGGAGGCTGACCTACTCCGACCCATCACACAATGCACCAACACCTTGTCTACAACAAAAAGAAACGTTCAGTGACCATTAGATTGCATAACAAAACAGACAGACGTTTTCATTCGCCTCATAAACAATCAGCAGTGAAGTATACAAGAGGATGAAATTATTGAATTTTTGATTTCAGCACACCTGCCTCTGTGGTGTAACACTTCATGCATCTTGTTTTGATTTCCACCCATAATCAAACACACACACACACACACTGTTCTGAGGACATACTCTGTGGGTGACTGAGGGCACTGTGGATGAACTGGGACGCAGGATAGAAGTACTGAGAGATGTTGAAGGTGGGTTTGTCATCAGCCTCTATGCCATAGTACTGGATGTTCATGTCCCTGTAGTAATCAGCACCAGTTAACACATTATTCCACTTCCCCTCTGCCGCGTTCAGGATGTGTGTTACACCCATATCCATCAAGCCAGGCCGCTCCAGAGCTGTTTTCCTGTTTTCACACACACACACACACACACACACACACACAAACACACACTGACTCAATGTGGAGCTGTCATCATGAACACAAATCTTTGAATGACTTAAAAGTGTGTGTGGGGGGTGTGTAGAAACATGAAAACATCTCTGGAGTGTGTGTATTTACTCACTCATCCCCTATGTAGATATTGGGCCAGACTTGGTTGGCGTGTGTGTATTGAGCTCCAGAGCCGGTCCAAAACAGCTGTTCCAGGTCCAATGTTCCCGGTGTGACGTAATCACTGTCTGGGTCCACCTGCACTGCTGTGTATGGGTTCCTGCTTCTGGGCTTCGCCACACAGGAGGACATGGTTCACCTCTGCTATCCAGAAAAAGACCAAAACACAGAATCCCAAACATGAAGTATGAAAGAGAGAGAGAAAGAGTCCGCACACTGTGTCAATGTATTAACACTCAAACACAGGATTTGTTTTGGAGTCTGCTTTGTGGCCCCTCTTTCATTCTTCACTTCTGCTAACCTGCACAACCTCCACTCCACTTATCCACTGCACTCTCAGACGGTTTGGGATGGGACAGGTTGTGAAGTCCCTGGATGGACTGGAGGGGTTTCAGACCAGAGAGAGTTGAGGCTCACAGAATAAGAATGACACCAGAAATACACTGGTGAGTACGACTCCACTGTAAATAGATGCTATTTAGTTCTAATGATGATTAAAAAGAAATAAAACCTACCTGTCTCTTGTAATTTCTTGATGTTTTAAATTCTTTGCAGAGCAGGAGTGTGTGCAGAGAGACCAGCAACTGAATATTTCTTCAGTGGACTGTGCATGTGTGTGTGTGTGTGTGTGTTAGTCTACAGAGACCTCTCTACTCGGTAAGCGTGGAGGGTGAAGTACAGATCTGGAATGGTAACTGCTCTCTCAGGCTCTGTGTCTAAGATGATATTTTTAGGCCACTGAGCTACAAGTCCTGACCTCCAAAACATGATTCACAACACACACACACACACACACACACACACTTTCTTTCTCGCGGCTAACTACTTTTCTGGGTGTGAGTCTAACGTGTTCACTGTAGCTAATGATAAAAGTAAAGTGTTAAATCATGAGACACACTGACAGTCAAAAAAAGCTTTACCTCACAGCCAGAGGAAGAGTGGTGTGGTACATCATTGTCATCAGTTATGTTAGTTATTTCAGTCATGTGTGGACAGGTGTAGGGATCAGAGTGTCATTGTTATTTATGGAAACAAAAACTTCCAGCATTCACATGGCTTATTTTGGTCACTGTTGCTGGGCTACAGGGCTGGGCTCCTATTAGGCTGCAACCTTTTCTCCTGACAGATGAAACACCAGCGCTGTTTCTGTTTGTCAGTTTTAATTAGGATTCAAACAAATGCATATTCCATAGAAACATGCATTGGCATGTTCCTGTGTGTGTCCGTCTTCATGATGTGTCAAGTGTACTGCTCCTCTGTAGACTGAGGTTCAGGTCCAACTGTCTGAGCTGCTCCAGAAATCCAGAGTTGGGCCCAACGTCTTGGTTCAGACACACAGCAGTGATGGCTTCGACTAGCAGGAGGCCCCAGCAGATCCTCAGATATACCAAAACCAGCGCCCCAGAACGGCTCACACCCATGGCGCAGTGGACAAATACCTTCCCTGGAGGATACATAAATACATACATCCTAGTCTGTTTGTTTTTTTAACAATATTTGTATGGAAATATTCAATTTCAATCTGCACTATGTAACTTTATACTTTTGATGATTGATACTGTATATTAGATCATTGCTGAGAAATCCCCAAATCATGTTTTTAGCTCATTCCACAGATAAGTTAGCACCACCTGAGATGCTGCATTGCCTTTGCTTGAATTTGCTCCCCCTCTAAAATGTTGTTGGTGCTCCTGATCAATTTCAAGCCACATTTCAATGTTTTCAGTTTAAATTCATTTCACACAAGAGAGGGAAATTTTCATTTAGGTAGGCTATTTTCAGTCATTTTCCCCCTTGGGGGAAGAGTCCATGTATGCATCTCTTTTAGAGATCTGCATTCATTTCCCTTGTCAAACATATTCATAAACCTGTGTGTAACTGTAGCCCTGGGAAACACACACACAAAGAGGCCGACACAGGGAATTAGAGGGAAACATCTGAAACGGTATCATGGGTTATTAAATAACCTGCAGTTATGCAACCCATAGACAGTGTGTAACCTATAGACTGCAGCTGTAATTGAACAGGCCATTAAAACTGATCAAAAAGAACATTTCTCTTGATACACTCTGCAGAACTCAAGGGAGAGTATCAAAGCACTGTATTAATCCCTGCAACAGAATGGATAAACAGACGAGACACTCACACGTTTCCTATGTAGGTTGGGCCAGACCTCGTCCACTGGTGTCAGCTCCAGTGTGCAGGAGTCCAAGATGAACTCCAGCTCTTTAATGAGCACCAGGTCCTGTGGCTGATCGCTCAGAGAGGCAGCGCTGCGCCTCTACCCTTGGAGGACAGATACCCCCAGAACTTTACACGTATGTATGTGTATGTATGTCTATGCATGTGTGTGTGTGTGTGTGTGTGTCTATTTGTGTCTGTGTGTGTGTTCATCTTTACAGTGTTTCAGCCTGCCGTCGTCTCCTCCTCTCCCTCTCCAGGCTGATGTCCAGGCTGCGGAGCTGCAGCAGGAAGCCCGGGTTGGGGCAGATGTCTCTGTGGGGTCTGACAGCAGCCACCGCCTCCTGCAGCCGCAGGCCCTCAGCGATCATCAGGAAGGCCAGCACAAGCGTTGAGGAGCGGCTCACACCCATCAGGCAGTGGACGAACACACGTCCTGAGGCAGGGCACATCCAGTGTTACCTTCTCCACCAGATCAGTCAAGTGGCATTTCATTCACACACAAAGAGAGGCAGGTGTAGATAAAGCCAGCTGCCAAATAAATTACACGTATGATCAACTTGCCTCCCATGGCCAGTGCAGCTTTTATGTATCGTGCCGTGGGGTAGAAGAATGGACTGAGGGCAAACCCTATCGCATCATCAGCCTCCACCCCATAATAGTCCACTGACATGTCTCTGTAGAAGCGTGGGCCGGTTTTGACGTAGAAACAGGGTCCTGGGCCAGGGGTGGGGGGACCATGGGCAGCATTTACAATGTGTGTTATGCCTAGGCTGTGGAGAGTGGCCTTATCGCGAGCCGCCACCCTGAAATACATTCATACATTACAATTCTATGAGTGGGGGGTGTTTATATACATGTGTGCATGCATGTTACTGTGTGTGAACCTACTCATTGCCTATGTAAAGGTTGGGCCAGACTTGATTGAGATGTCCGGTAGGCCGTCTGTCTGCCAGCAGGAACTCCTGCAGCTCTGAAACAGTGGGAGGTTCATAGGGAGGCTCCCTAAGAGACATACTGACACACACACACACACACACACACACACACACACACACACAAGGAAGATATTCATCAAGTCTTGAGTTTGTTCACTAGATGTCAAACTAAACAAAATAGCTATTAAAACCAACTATTGCAAATGTTGTAATAGTTTTAATAGTGGTTTTTATAGTACATTGTTTTTGTTTTGCAACTATGTGAGTCTTTGTAATCATGAATGTGAAGCAGGGCATTGTTCAATAAGTGCATGCATGCTCAGCTAACCTACCTTGGGTAAATAAAGGTTAAATAAATAAAGTATACTAAAACCTCTCTTAATAATGTAGATACAAAACGCTTCTTTGAGTATTCTTTTCTTAGAGAGCCATATCTACATTGATGCATACCGTCGTCTTCACTAGTAAAGCCACAGGTGATAGACTGAGCAAACAGAACCCAAAACTAACCTCAGTTAGTTCAGTCATGTGAACTTACCTTAGTTAAAGGCAGCGCAAACCCTTCTCTTACCGAGCCTGTTCTTATTCCTTCATAAACACTCACACCCACACACTGACGCCGAGTTTCCTTTTTTAACTCTGTAATCATATACGCATTAGTGACAAAAACATCCTGCAGATTGTATTCATCAGCAGTGCTGGACCTGTGCAACACAGTATTATCCATTGTGCCTGCCTTAAGTCTGCTATGGAAATACAGTATCATGATTGTATGAACTTTAACATGATTCAACTTGTTCAGTTTCCATGACCCTCAGACTGTTATGTAATACAGTACTGTATGTGTCTCTAGCTGCCAGCCAGGAGCAAAGCAAGGTCTGCTGAAATATAATCCAGCCTGAGGACAATTTACCAGTAATGTTTATACTTCAGCTCCTCTGATAAATTCAAGCTGATTTATTTAGAATTAGCTGATAGTTAACATGTTATAGCAACACCACTGGAGAGATATCTGTTTCAAGACACATTTCTATTGTTTTGAGTTTAAATTCAGTCTAGTTCATTTCCTTTTCATTACAGTCTTCTTTCTTTGCATTGACATTATGCATTGCACACAAGAGGGGGAAACTGTTTTTATTCTAAATTCTAAAAATCCATGCACGCATCTCTTTTAGAGATCTGCATTCATTTCCCTCTATTCAACGCCACTGTCTGACTTATGGCTCGTTTTGTTTGAATAGCCCAGAGATGAGGCCTCTGTCAAGACAGACTGTCACAGCCTGGGTTTAGTGAAAACAGAACAAAAGATGTATTTTTTTTTATCATTATCATACCAGCTTATCAAGTTGAAACCATTTGCACCACAGGTTAGTACAAGTCAGCCAACATATTTCAATAAAATTTCATAAAAAGTGTATTTAATGGATATTCACAACAGATGATACAAGGCTGTATGTACAAAGCTTGCCTGAGAATATTGACTTATCAGGTAACATTTCATTGGTAAATACTATAGTTGAATGAATGAAAATGAACCTTGAAGAAACATGATACTGTACTGTAGTATTTACAACATGTCAACAAGACATGACTCTTGCTTCACACCCACAAGTCAAACATTGGCATGAAATGTTCAGAGAGAAAGGACAACTTTAGAAGTAACACTATGGAATTTAAATGTGTATTGCTCCACTGCACAAATTACACTGTCTGTCTTCAACAGCATCATAACACATTTTGACATTATGTACAAATTATTGTTTATATCAAATAGAGTGGGTGAGAGGGCAAACGGGGTATAGCACACTCCAGAGTGGAGAGGGGGAAAGAGAAGGATGGAGGGAAGGAGGGATGTCAGAGGAGAGGACACAGCATCTTTGTGCGTGCCAGCTGTGTGTCAAGCTTGAGGAGGCGGGACAGGAAATTCCGGTTGGGGTAGATGGCTCGCCGTTGGATCACATGTTTCAGAGCATCAGAGAGAGAGAGACGCCGCCGCAGCATCAAGTATGCCAGGACCAAGGTGGCCGAGCGGCTCATGCCCATGATGCAGTGCACCAGCACTTTTCCTGTACGGCAGGGTGAGAGGAGAAAGTGAAGGGAAACAGAAACAAAGTTAAAAGGCTGACGAAAAAAAGATGAATGTTTGAGATGTTGCATTTTCACAGCAGTGTAGTTGCTCTACTGCACACACACACACACACACACACACCATACCATCTTTGCTCTTCAGGGCCTTATGTATGAAGTCAGCTGCAGGTTTGAAATACTGTCTGAGGTCAAACTGGTCTGAATCCTCTGCAGGGATGCCACAGTAAACACAGGTGTTACCATAAAAACTCTGGTCACCAATGCTGCCTTGCTTGGAGTGCGCTGCGTTCAGGACATGAGTGATGCCAAGCTTACGTAATGCACTTCTGTTCTGAGCTATGGCCCTGGGAAACACACACACACAAAGAGGCCGACACAGGGAATTAGAGGGAAACATCTGAAACGGTATCATGGGTTATTAAATAACCTGCAGTTATGCAACCCATAGACAGTGTGTAACCTGTAGACTGCAGCTGTAATTGAACAGGCCATTAAAACTGATCAAAAAGAACATTTCTCTCTTGATGCACTCTGCAGAACTCAAGGGAGAGTATCAAAGCACTGTATTAATCCCTGCAACAGAATGGATAAACAAGATGAAACACTCACACGTTTGCTATGTACAGGTTGGGCCAGACCTCGTCCACTGGCGTCAGCTCCAGTGTGCAGGAGTCCAAGATGAACTCCAGCTCTTTAATGAGCACCAGGTCCTGTGGCTGATCGCTCCGTGACATTCTCTTCAGAGAGGCAGCGCCGCGCCAACAGACACCAACACTACCCAACTGCCTGTGTCCACTCTCCCCTCAATGCCAATGCATGTCTGCAACTCTGTGTGTGAGTGTGTGTGTGTGAGACAGTGAAGGACATGAGCAGGTGGTTGTTTGGATTGCTGGTCGGCTCCAAAATTAGCTCTTCGTTCAATGTGTCCTCTCTCACTAGATTCATAATCATGTTCTTTGCTGTTGCACTGATTCTGTTTGGTGATGCCAAAGATCCAGAGGGAGAAAGACAGGGACACTCTCTGTAAAACATTACATTACATTACAGTCATTTAGCAGACGCTTTTATCCAAAGCGACTTACAATAAGTGCATTCAACATAGGTAGGCAAGAAAACTACTAGTCACCAGAAATTGTAAGTGCATTTCCTTCCTAAACAAGCAACTAAGAGCATAACTAGTGTTAAGGTAAGAGTGCAATAAGTTAGCAACCTACTATATCTTAAACAAATGAGACAAATAAGAGAATCAAATAAACAAGAGCTAAGACAAATAAGTGTATCAAATGAACAAGGCTGACCACCACTGAGGGGGAGGGAGGGTGGTGGTGGTGTGTGAACAGAGTTGAATTGTTCAGTGTATATTGATGGTATCTGACTGCCATACAGTATTGACCCTGACTCATAATGGTACAAGTGGTGCAAGTGGTAGCTGACTTAGTGTTAAACGAGCACATTAACTGCCATTCCATCAGTCCTCATTGTATGAGATGTGATAGAAGGACTTCTATGAGGAGGTTTCATTTATTATTACGTTTTGTGCGTAGCTATTATGTGGGAAGAGTGGTAAGGATGTTTCAATAGACTAGCTAACGTCACCCCCTCTCTGGATTGAATCATTGCTCAGTCCTTGTTTCTCTCCCCCTGTAGTTTTTGGTCCAGAGTAATAAGCTGCAGCAGGAAGCCTCTGTTGGGGAAAATCCAGCGTTTCTGCTGCACAGAGCGCACAGAGGACAGAAGACTGAGGTGGTGATGGATCATTAGGTAGGCTAGGATCAATGCAGCCGATCGACTCACACCCACTGCACAGTGCACTAACACCTTGCCTGGAAATCATAATAGACACACACATACAGACTGAAAGTCTTGAAGAACACAACAGGTGTGTGAGTTGTCCTTTACATTTGCTGTTTCTATGCATGCATGCATTGTGGGCGATGGCTTACGGTACCTCCTGACATCAAAGCCTGGTGAATGAACTGAGCAGCGGGGTAGAAGAAAGGTGAAAGGTCAAATGTTGGCAGGTCATTGGCTGGGACTCCATAGTATGTCACTGTGGTGCCGTAGAAATCATCGCTGCCCTTACAGCACATCTTACCATGAGCTGCATTCAAGACATGAGTGACGCCCAGCTGCCACAGCCCAAACTTGTTATGAGACATAAACCTGGCAGAGACAGCATATATATCAAATAAATAATAAACCAGACATACACATATTAATGCACTTCAAATACAAAACATACGCACATGCACTAATACTCACATGTCTCCTAGATACAGGTTGGGCCACACCTCATCTCCGTGACGACAGGAGCGTGGAGCTGAATGTAAAACGTCCTCCAACTCCTCGAGAGATGGGCTCTCACACTCCCTCCTCTCTGAATCCTCTGTCTCGCACATGCACATGACCTTCTCTTTCGAGTCTGTCTCACAGACACGTCTCTGCTCAGAGTCTCTTGTATCATCTCTCACGTCTGACGCAGCCCCTGTGAACGGCTTTCCGACACTCATTTCAAAGTCCCAGCTAGTAGTGTAGGGTAAATGCACTCCTAAAACTAAATCATGCCACCGCTGTGCCTTTGCTCTGATTGTGAAAAACGTTGCAGCAACAGATGTACTCCACTCACAGCCTCTGACTGGCAAAGACAGGTGGTGCAGTTGGGCAAAGGGAAAGCGCTCAGAAATGGACTGAATGTATTTACACATACTCACAGCACTGACTGGAAAGCTGTTGGCTGTATTGTTTACCAAATTAAGAGCAAATATTGTGTTAAATCGACCTCTGCAGGATAGTGTCAATTAATTCATTGAGAAGTGTCAATGAATGTCAGGTTTTCAAATCTGACCAGCAGGTGTCAGTGTGGTCCCGGATGGGGCCGTGGTGGTCCTCGACGCTCTTTACTCGTTTTGTTCATTAGTGTCGTCTCTTCCTGTTTGGTGTTACCTGCCAGGTTGTCAGAAACATGGTAGCGATGAAGTGTTTCTGTGGGCTAAGAGTCGAGCAGCGCAGAAAGACGGCACACACACACCCGTCCAGAGCGGAGTGACGGTGGACTTCCGGTAAGAGCTTTTCGAGAAGCGGCTACTGTTTATGACCTCTATCATAAGTTTACACAACTGATTAGTACTTCTCTGACTTGTGTGTGTGTGTGTTTCTTACTTGACATGTATTCACATAATTTATTTAATGTCAAGAAAATAGTTTTACTGCTAAAGTAGTTTAACCTTGTCTTCAGCTAAAAGCTCATAGGGTTTATCAGTGTGTGTTACAATGTAACCTAACATGACCTGCTGACCTGCACTCTATCAGCCCTTTGTCCAACACACACACACACACACACACACACACACACACACACACACACACTGAAGGGCTTTCTATCCCACAGCTGTGTCACTGCCCTGTGTCACTGCCGTCACTGCCCTGTGTCACTGCCCTGCATGACTCACTGTAAGCCAGTCAGAGAAGCTGACAAGGCTCTTATGAACCCCAAGTAAAGCCCTGTGCTGGACGAGCTGCATGTGGTTTCTGTTGTTGTGAGGCTAGGTGAAGGAAACAGCTACCTGTCTCGTAGCTGCAGGGAGCACACAGCAGCCACTGAGGTAAGTGACAGGAGTTGTGGTTGGAGCCTTCAGCATGAGATCTGATCTAAATTGTAAATCTGACTTATGAATTGATTTGCTTTAGTTTACCAGGGACTGTGAAGTTTAATGGCCCTGTTATTTATCTTTCTGCATGGGTCCCTCTAGGCCCTGGGGTTGTTTTAGTCACATTATTGACTGCATACATACACACCTCCCAATCTGGGTTGAAACCCATTGTTGTTGTTGTTGTTGTTGTTGTCCTATATTTGATCTCAGTGAGAACTCCTGGCATCTTAGCTATAAAGGGAACATATTGCATAGCCACAGTGCCAATCTAACCTTGTTTCTCTAGAATTGAGCCTAACTCAAGTAACCATACAGTCAGCCTGGTCTGCAACTCTGCTCAGCCATTTTCTAATGTAATTTTCTAATACTAACCAGCTACTCTCATTGACTTTGTTCTCATGAAGGGTAGTCCTCTTTGATAAGTCTAATATCGGTTTAAAAAAGCCCAGTGATTCTTGATTCTTTATTTGAATCCCTATTAGCTTCTGGATGATGGTCGCTAGTTTTCCTGGGGTCCACAGACTGATTTCCCATTGCTGATAATGTGTGCAATCTTTATCTACTGTCAAACCAATTTGTAGGCTAGTGTTCAAAGTCAACTATAAGCAGCAGTGGCATTGGCTGAGCCTTCCAGACCTTTGGAGCGGTCAGGAGTGTTGGAGAGCAGGGCTGTGGTGAGCTTATCAGCAGGTCGAGAGAGAGATTCAGTTAGTGGAGTAGACCTGTTTTCTGACTGAGTGAAGCGCTACTTGGCAGCCTGCATGGTTAATTGCTGTTTTGCTTTTGATTTGCCTACAGGGGACAGAGTGAGTGGTTAAACATATTAGGAGGTTTGCAAATATAGTACAGTTAGTTACACTTTGCTAGGCTGGATTTGTGTTTGTTTTGGAGGGAGGCCTGCTTTATGTGGATCAGTGTGTCAGTGTGTAATTAAAGGCCAATGCCCTACTGTACAGTTACTGAACATAGCTGATGTAATAGCATCAAGTAGCCTATGTGGCGCTAGGTCACGTAGTGTAAGTACACTAACAAGCTGGCCTGGACATTGTCCAGTCAGCTCAGCAGATTACCTCTCACAGACTCGATGCCATCCAGATTAGACCTAGTGCAACATTTCTACTCTATGCCCGACTGCACAGTATGTATCGGTAACTCTGCATGTGCCTTTCTGAATCTCTGTCTCAGTTTTGGGCCTTACTGTTTCTGCCCTCATCTCTCTGCCTGTCTGCAGTGGTATGGCACCCTCAGAGGAGAATGTGAGCACCTGGAGCTGTAAGCGGGTGGCCAGGTGGCTGAGGGAAGAAGGCTTCGGGGAGTATGTGGAGTTATTGTGTACCCAGCATCGCCTGGACGGCAGCAGCCTGCTGGTTCTGACTGAGGCTGACCTGCGTGGTCCTCCGCTGGGCCTCAGTGTGCTGGGAGACATCAAGAGGCTGGCCTTAGCCCTTCTGCGGCTCCAGAGACAGAACCAGGCCCAGCTGGAGGAGCTCGGGCACAGGACAACAGACAGCCTACCCGCTGGAGGCACACTGGGGTCTGCAGGGCCTGAGTGGGGCTGCAACGGAGTTGACAGGAGGTGTAACGGAGGTGACCGCTTGTGCAATGGGACTGACCTGCGCCTGAGGAATGGTGATAGATTGGGATATGGTTCAGGAGGCGTGCTGTGTCATACACACTCCAACGGGAGGTGTAGGCAGCACCTGGCTGGCCGGCTGGACCCAGAGGGCTGGAAGACGGTCATCAGTTCCATCTATGTTATGCTTGTGTTTGGATTCACGTCCTTCATCATGGTCATCGTTCATGAGCGTGTCCCAGACATGAGGACATATCCACCACTGCCTGACATATTTCTGGACAGGTATATGCAGTGTATTATTTGCCTTCCTTTGGGGCTTAGAAATGTTGTGTGTGCACATATAACTTAGTAAACGTCGCCTTGAAGATACTACTGTATATTGAGCAACAATCCAGACTCCATAGTTCATGTACATATTATCCTGCACTGATATCTAATCTACACACTGATACAGATGTTTTGCATTCCTACAGTGTTCCCAGAATCCCTTGGGCTTTTGCAATGGCTGAGGCCTGTGGCCTGATCTTGTGTTACATCTTTCTGTTGATCCTGCTCCTTCACAAACACAGGTATCCCACTACTGCAGTTATTCTCATTACTGCTAAGAATATGTGCAAATAGACAACAATTCTGCAAAGCTAATGTGAATATACAATATTGATTTTTGACCTTGTTAGTACATGGACTTTATGAAGTGCTTGATAAAGCACAAATGGCGACTAACTGAGCATTTCATTTTCCCAAATGAGATTTATTCCCAAAGAGATCAGATAAGTGAAATTTTAGTGTAATCATTAAACATCGAGGCGCTGCACTCACTGTAGTGCAACGTCAGGTAATCAATCAAACGATTATTTTTTTGTTTTATTTTTCTCTCTCAGGTCCATTGTATTCAGGCGCCTGTGCTCTTTAATGGGGACAGTATTTTTGCTTCGTTGCTTCACCATGTTTGTCACCTCCCTCTCTGTGCCTGGGCAGCACCTACAGTGTGCTAGTAAGGTGGGGAACCACACACCCACACACAGATTAGATAAGGTCTGTCATTTTCAGCTTTTGAGTGGCTTTGTAATGCTATTCGAAATGCTATTAGTACTCTTATATAATGTTATCTTTGAGTCAGCATTACCGCTCTGTCACTATGTGGAATAGTGTGGTTGATGACTGGTGTGTTTGTTCCCCAGATGTATGGTGATACCTGGGGCAAGGTGCAGAGGGCGCTAGCGATCTGGAGTGGTTTTGGGATGACTCTGACTGGCGTCCACACGTGTGGAGACTACATGTTCAGCGGCCATACTGTAGTCCTGACAATGCTTAACTTTTTTGTTACAGAGTGTGAGTGTTAATGCTTTCAACTATTCGCTTCTAACCACAGCACGTACAGCCTTAATTGTAATATGTGTGTTTTGGTTGGTTTATTAACGATGCCATTCAATCCTGCAGACACTCCACGAAGCTGGAATCTGATTCACACCATCTCCTGGGTGTTGAACTTGTTTGGGATCTTTTTCATCCTGGCTGCTCATGAGCACTACTCCATCGACGTGTTCATAGCCTTCTACATCACCACGCGCCTGTTCCTCTACTACCACACCTTAGCCAATACCCGCGCCTACCAGCAGAGCCGGCGGGCGCGCATATGGTTCCCCATGTTCTCCTTCTTTGAGTGCAATGTGAACGGACCAGTACCCAACCAATACCACTGGCCCTTCAGCAGACCTGCTTTCATGAAGACTCTGATTGGATAGTGTTCATGTTGAAAGGCTCAGCAGCAAGAATGTGTAGGTAAAGGTTGATTGTGGTGAATGGTAAGACTTTCATTTGAGATGCTAGTTTTTATGAAGAGAAGGCTATAAGTTTATCAGTTGGGATTTTCTTTTATTTGTATAAGCAGATGATCTTTATCTTTATCACCTAATCCTGTGTTTGGTTTTATTTGGGCGCTGCTGACTAAAAAAGTATTATATTATATTACAGGGCCTAATAGCTGCTGGTACAGAAACTCTTGGCAAGAAGGCCAAAGGGGTTTAATATTTGCCATTGAATTGTCACTTTTATCATTTCCACTTTGTTGATGTTCAAGGTTCACTGATGGTTTGGGTTGTCAGTCTGACGAGGTGGAAGCACACAGCTGTCATGCTGTTGCCGCTTTGTATGAGTTTTTTTGCGGTGATGGTTCATAAACGTTGCTTTGCTGCGTAAAGACACTTAACGCCCATGTGGCAACTCATACCGAAGGAGTAATTGTTTGTTCAGGCATCAGGAATAACACTTTTTTTCTTCTCTTCACTTGAGAGTTCAGTTCCACTCCAGAGAAAGTTTCTTTCCACATTTACAAGTTGAACTCTAAAGTGTGTTGTGTTTGATTACGTCACGACCAGGACCGTGGGGCTTAATGCATTCATACTCCAACACAACCAAATCCCAGAAAAATTATTGTAATGTTCTTTTTTGCCAATTAATCCTCAGTATTACAGAATTGCTTATTTTATTTATGATTTTGTATTTATTTTTATCATGAAAAGGTTAATTTAGTAATTTGTATACAAACAAATGTATGCAATTTAATTTTTTTGAAGCTTTAAATACACAGAAATGGTCCCATTCTGTGTATGAAGATCAATGGTACAATACAGAAGAATTGGGGAAGTACAGTTGGATAATAGCTTCAGGGCTATTTTATAAGAAACTCATCTGTGTGCTCTTTCATTGTTGGTTTAATTCCCTCAATCTATATTGTCATGTCAATTGTTTCCAAGGTTTATTTGCAGTGCAAGTAATTCTTTTTGCCTTTTGGCTCAACAATAAACGTTTACAGAGGAAAACATAATTTTATATTTCAGAGGGACCATTTCTTTTGCTGCTTTGTTCACTAATGTGTTTTTTTGCAGTTGTGTAATAAAAAATGGATGATTACTTTGATAACAATTCCAGCTTCCTTGTGTCATCGACTGTGAATTTGGCACATAGAACATATGTTATGATTAAAAGAGGTGTGCCTTTTAATGCATTATCTACTTGACCTGTATACCTAAGTCTTCCACATAAGTCTTCCACACCTTAAAACAAATAGAAGGTAACGGTCACGCTATGATTATCAGAGATATGCTGGCATGTACACACGAATATAAAGGCTTTATCTGAGAGTCCTCACAGACATCGGCTTCCTGACGGCTTGAGTCACTTCACAGGATGGTATGTAGCTGCACCTCGCATTCAGTTACATTCAGATGGAGTGGCAATTTTGATATGGAGTTTGGGATTAGGGGGATTTGTTGCATTTTCTTTTCTGTGGTTGTACATTACAGTTAACACTTTCTTGAATATTTAAAAATATGGAACGTAAATATGAAAATATGTCCAGTGAAAACCTTGTATCTCCAAAATGTCCATTTTTGTTTCATAAGACCAAGACTGGTAGAATTTTATCAACCCATAGAGAAGCACAGAATCCTTCAACTGAAGTTAAAACACTACAACAATCACTAAGATTGAAGTTACGATGTTTTCACATGACAGCAGCGATATGTACTCATATAGTTCTTTAACCTGAGAGTCTATAACTATATCGTCTATATATTAGTAAAATTGGAATGCATGGTTTGGCTCTCCAGTAACATTCACTCTGAATTTCAGTAAACTTCAGTGATTTCAATATTTATTATAGAACTACTTTTTTTCTTACTCTCAGTAGGAGTAGTATTTCTTAAATAATAAACTTTATTTGTAATGCACTTTTCAAAACATCTAGAAAATGCTTTTTAAATGAGTAAACAGTAAAATGTAAAAAACAATGCAAGCAAAGTAAGAAACATATAAACAATATAAACAAATACATAGATAGGGTGAAAGTGATTTTTAAGAAGTGCTTTAAAAGATGATGCTGATTTCACCAGCTTTGCAGAATAGGTCAAACTGTACAAGCATAACTTTTGTGGACAGTCACAATTTTTAATAGCAAACATCAAGCTAGTTTTAACTGCAGATGATAAAATGAAATACATCTTTGTTTAACATAAGTCACAGGCATGAATGCCCTATGCATTCATATGTTACAAGGCATTTTTCTTTTCTTCTTTTAAACAAATATACAGAAATTGAATATATATATATATATATATATATGGAAATTGAACAGCTAACATTAGTTTTGAATTACCATTTTACCACATTTCTTAGTTTTTTATTCACAGGGTTCTAACTTAAAAAGACACAATGACTCAGAAGAAAGAATGAAAAATTATTATATATTAGTTATATATTAGAAATATTAGTTTGGCATGGGGATGGGGCTGTTTGTTTGACCATTATCAGAGTGCCAAAACATGAATTAAAAACAAAGGATAAGTTAATTTAGGAAGGGGGCTTAAATATAGTATCAAGAAGGAGGCTGGAAATATACAGTATGCACTCATGTTTACATCCGTATTTACTCTCTCAGACTTCCCTACATGTGATTGTGTGTCTGCTGGGGCTGGTGGTCTTGTGTCAGTCTGATTGCATCTTCCAGGAGATGGTGGTCAAAGATTTAAACAATCCTCCAAAGGGTGAGTCCAACCACCGCATGAATAATATAACGATTACTGTGAAGTACTATCTGCTGAAGGTTGTATTAGAAAACCTCTTTGACACACAATGGGATACGGGCGTTGTTTGAGTGTTTGAGTCATTCTATTATTTGTGTTCCAGTTCACTGTGTCATCCGGTTGTGTGTGTTTAAATGATCAAAAACACACCCATGCATGCACACAATTATCCACTGCCAACTTTTATCAGACCATGCTATGTAGGCCAACAGCTCTTCTGAACATTGCATTATTTCTTCATGTGTAGGGTGTGTGGATAAGGATGGAAAACAGCACGCCTTGGATTCAGAATGGGTAAAAGACTGCTACGACTGCTCCTGTTCAATTGAGGGCGTGAGCTGCTGTAGCAAGTAAGATTTTCACGCCTCCATCCTCAATTTCTCGCTAGAGTCTAGACTATATTTCCTGTTCTCTAGTCTGTGCAAGAGTCGTTACACCTCAAGATAATATCAATTCTCTGTCCTTCTCTCTCAGGATCCCTGACTCTGTAGATATCCCTGAGGACTGTGAGATGATTGTGAATAAAGAGGAGTGCTCTGTCCAGATGGTGCTCAAGTCAGACAAGACTAAAGAGTGTAGCGCTCCCTGAACACGTTAGGTGTTGACAGATTGATCTCAGTCTGCTCATGCACATCATAGACCATTGAAGTCCATGTAGGAAATATGTGTTTTCTGTTTCATGTGTCATCCTCTGGGTTCTGGGGTTTATGTACGTAAATATGTATGTTACCGTGCATAAATCAATTAAAAAGTCAAGCATTATAAATTGGGGATATTTGATATTTTTCTCTGTCACACTTTCATTCTAGTACCATCATTTGTCCTCTTACAATGGCAATAATAGTAAATCTATAACCTATTCCAAATCTGGTGTTTCTTGTCTGATCTTTGTGTCTTTAACTGCAGTTATGGCAGATGACTTTCTCCAGAAGTGTTATTTTCAGGATGTAGTTGAATAGTTCCACCACTGTGTGACAGTAAAGCTCGTGCTTGGTGGGGTTCTAGCACCTAAAGGGCTCCAAAACCCTGATAATAGACATGCTTCCATTGCCGATCCCTCTCATACAAACCCTCTGGTTATTATGGTGTTCGGCTCATTGTCCAACTCTCACTGGGATTCACACCTGTTCAGAGCATCACGTTCTCCATCATCTTGGCAACACAGACATACTTCGTTCAGTCAATCTACCTCGTGAGTGTCTCATTTTGGGCTATTAGATTACATATTATGTTTTTTGTCATGCAAAGTCAGAATTTGTTTTTCTTATTTCTATTAATCAACTATGAGGATGTGAGGTTGCCTCTTCCCTGTCAGCTTACAGTTGGTGTCCATTGGCATAGAGGTGTTTGTTTCTACCATTGCAAATATGTTCTACCTGTACATTCAAACAATAGGTAGCAGTCTCCAGTGAGCATTTCTGAAAATATGCATCTGCTAGGCAACACTGTAAATATGTTATCCTTTTTGAAGGGAGATTTAAAAAGTGATGCAATTAATTTGCACTATTGCTTCATTATATTCTGTGGAATTGTGGTGAGAAACAATTCAATGTCAGTATTAATAGTGGTAGTGTATATTCTTCATTGGGAGGGAACATCTAAGATCTTTGAAACCCTCAGTAGATAATGATGAGGTTTGGGTCTCTATCTCATGTCTAACGCATGGCTTGCTTATTCTCCTACACCTCTTCAGAGAGAGTAGTTTGGAAGAAATGTATTTTGTTTTATTTTGACTATTCTCATTGATTGTGAAAATATAAGGATGCCACATGCATACGCAAGTACATACACACAGAGGTATGTACATCCGTGCATCCACATGCATGGATACGCACAAAATACTGATCTTGGTAAGTGGAAATATTCAGTGGTGGTCTAGAAGAAAGCTGGAATACCGAGATTCAATAAGGATAATACGATTCTTTGTACATAATAGATGTAAACCACTGAACTCATGCTGAGGAAAATTGAGACGGTAAAGTCTTTGTTTCTCTCTCAAGCACACATTAGCAAGCTCTGTCTGATGCATTGATATATGATGTCATTGTCTAATTCATTGAAAGCCTCCATTTCCATGGTGAGAGTTCATTTAAAAGATGGTGTCTTAAAATTATAAAGTTCTTAAGTTGTTTCTGCTGTCTGTACCAATTACTAATATCAATAACACTGCCATCCAAGCATGCAGCTTAATACAGGGAATCCACTGTGGAACAATTACATAGAAAAATACTGGCTGATCTGGTCCCATTAAAAATGACATTCACACATTGTTTTATTTTTCAGTCATAGAGGACCATTTATTGGGTGATGCAGGGCCCTTAACTGGGCATTTCCACTCACTCTGATATTAAAACCACTTATGAGGTGGAGGAAAGGAGGAAATAGGATGGACAGAGCAGTGTCAGGTCATGGTGTGCCTTATGCTGCAATTTTTTTCACTGTAGTGTGTTGATCATAATGACACAATTATTTATTGGATCTGATTCCTACAGTGTGGCATCACCGCTGCCTGGCAGGTTCAATTTTGCCTGTTTAATGGGACCTTTATTTGCTTTTTTGTTCACTGGGGCTGACAGAACTGAGGGTCCCTTTGCTTTGTTAAATCTGACATGTCACATTACAGTTTGTCTTTCCTTCCCGAACAAAGGATGATCAATGCTATACCACCCTGCCTACAGCCTACTCAACAGACTGAGCAAGAGGGTAGTGATGGCACACAGAAAAGTGACTGATAGCTAAATGTGTGTCATTACCAGAAAATGGCAGGTTCATTTTTCTTGCATTGTTGGTTTACACAATACATGACAGAGGTTGCAGTGGAAAAAGCTAGCATCCATTTTTAGGATTCTGCCAAAAGCATTCCCCTTTATTTCAACATATAACATCATTAATCTTGTACTTAAAAAATAAAAGTTTCTGTTCAAATTAATAAAGAATAATATTGTTGTTATTATGCTGGGTCATCCTTGCCCACCAATATCTAATGTTCAACCTTGGAAAGTCATCATCTGACTCTAGTGGATACATTCATGGGAGGAGGATGGTTCAGTTTGAATGTCTGAAAGATTGGTGAATAAAAGGACCAGTCATTATTTTCACAGTCAAAATATAGTGATTGATAAGACCGAGAACTAGCTAGTATTCAAAATAATTGTTACATCATATACCTATGGTACTATATGGTGATAAAATAAATAAAAAGTGTAGAAAAATATAAAGTGTGCCTTTTAAATTGTGGGGCCTTTAATTCATCATCTCCATCATTGCCAAAGTACCTGTGATGCTAGCCATCAGCTGTGAGTTACATTCTATCAGTGTTTTTCATTATTTCACACTCCCTGCAACTTGTGTGTGTAACGCTCTAGTCTATGAGCAGGTATTTTGTGGAGAATCAAGCCCAAATTAGAAAGTATGAAATATATCATTGGGATGATTTTTTGTAATGAAATGAAAGTTTCATTATAACAAATTTCCTAGTGATATAATGTGAGAACATTCTTCACATAGCTGTGCCTCATTCCTCCTCAGCCACATGATCCACTTCCTGCTTTTCCCTGAGACTGTGCTTCTCTCAAGTCAAACTTATTACTTCTGGACGAACAGACCCTTAGACCTATAGGAGCAGTTGCTGTGCAACTGAATAATGAATCTCCGTCTCCTTCCCTTTGCTCTCTCTCTCTCTCTTTGTCTTTCTCAGATGTATGTTTTCAGGGGGCTGGGATGGATGGTTTGATCCTGGGGGGGTTGATGACGGTGTAGTTCTGCTGAGATGTCCTGGAGGGGTAACACAAGCCAGTCTTTTCCATTAAGTACAACCCTGCCTCTACCCTTCAACAGAACCTCTCGACATTCCTTACCATGGGAGGAGGCTAGCACCAGCAGCCAGTCTGTGCAAGAGTGGGCAGGGAACAAGTCCCAGTCCCTCTCAGATCTCTCTGTGCTGGGTAATGATGATTGGTGTCATATGTCCCCTGTCCTGACAGTATGCCTAGTTGTGTGTTACTGCATTACAATGGTGCTGGGGCTGGTGGGCAACACTGGCCTCATCTGCATCATCGCCCGTCGCAGAGAGAGAGCCAATGTCACCAGCATCTTCATCTGCAACCTGTCATTCTCTGACATCCTGGTGTGTGTCTTCTGCCTCCCCTTCACTGTCATATACACACTAATGGATCACTGGGTGTTTGGGTCAATGTTATGTAGACTAGTGCCATTCATCCAGTGTGTGTCTGTGACGGTGTCTGTCCTGTCTTTGGTGTTCATTGCTCTGGAAAGACATCAGCTGATCATTAATCCCTCTGGGTGGAAACCCAGCATCCCTCAGGCCTATATGGCAGTCATTCTCATATGGATTCTGGCTTGCTTCACCTCCCTGCCTTTCTTGGCTTTTCAGCTGCTCACAAATGAACCCTATACCAATGTACCCCTGCCCAAGCTCCAACCACAGCCCCAGTCTCCGCTCCTTCACCACCCCTCTCTCTTTCCCCAGCGTCAGCCTCATCCTAATGCATCTCTGTCACAGCCTCTCTTCTACACATACACTAATTCATCTGTCCTTCCTAATTCATACCCCACCATCTTTCCCCACACCCCGACTTCTCCCCATCTAGTGGCTTGCCTGGAGCACTGGCCATCCCGGCAACAGAGGCTAGCTTATACCACATGGCTCCTGCTGTTCCAGTACTGCGGTCCTCTATTTCTGGTTCTGCTCTGTTATGTTAGGGTGTTTGTGCGCTTGCGCCACCGTAAAGACATGCTGGACCGCGCTAGAACCCCCGAAAACCAGCACATGACCCACAGCCGCAGAATCAACATCATGCTGGCTGCCCTGATAACAGCGTTTGCTCTTTGCTGGCTGCCACTCACCATCTTCAACGTGGTGTCAGACTGGAACCAGGAGGCTCTGCCCATCTGCCACCACAACCTGCTGTTCTCTCTCTGCCACCTGCTGGCCATGTCCTCCACCTGCATCAACCCTATCATCTACGGCTTCCTCAACTCCAACTTTCGCCAGGTGGTGAGAGAGGCGCTACTGCATTGCCGCTGCAACCCACTGGAAGAAGAGTACGACCATTTCCCCCTGTCTACTGTGCACCTGGAAGTGTCCCGCACCTCCATGCCTCTCAACTGTAGGAGTAACTCTGTTTGAATCACCTTCACTCCATAACCTAACTGACATCCCTGTAGTTGAATGTAGGAATCCACAAGTTGTACAGACTAACTTCTGCCTTTAGGTCTCTCTTGAATGTAGTACAGTACAGAATGTTTGTCATGTGAAGTGTGCCGTACAATGTCAAAAAAGGTGCCAATGTAACTTCATCAGTGCGACATAATCTAATGTGTCTATCTAATGTGTGTTTTAATGTAATAAATGTAAAACTTACACTTAAAAATGTGTAATTTTAAACAATCCATGTGTCTAGTATTATGACAATCTATGACAAATAGACACATGTTGAAAATGACATCCTTTTAAAGAGAACTGTTACTATTACTGTTGTATTTCTTACATTTCATTGTTAGTTTTATATTTATGACATTTGTTTTGTAAAATCAGTGTGAGAACTTTCTCATTGAAGATAAACACAAGGATATTGTGTTTTGTGATTAATGATATTTCAAGGTAAAATGTAACAATTTTGTATTAATGTTGCCAATCAATAAGCTGTTAGTTTGATTTATAGGTGACAATTGACAAAGATAAAGGAAAAATACAGACTGAAGTATTATCTAAAGCCAGCGGATCAAAATGATGTCCTTGAGAATAAATGGTCTTGAATTAGAACAAAGTTAAACTGTTTCTCATGTGTTTAATGAGGCTTTTGATGGTGCAGAATGCAGATGCAGAATACATTTCAAGCTACATGGTTCAATATTTTTAATTTCTGAAGGCTTAAGTTCCCAGGTCTCTTTCATAACATTTTGCTTCTGCACACATTCGGATTATGTACCACTATCTGCAGACGTCTCAGTTCATTTCACTTGCTTGCTTGTGTGTATGTGTGTGTGTGTGTGTGTGTGTGTGTGTGTGTGTGTGTGAGTGAGAGAGAGTATAGACCTATTTGTGCGTGCATTCATGTATGTGTGCTTGGTTTTATAATCTCTGTGTTGGAACAAGAAGAGAGATTGTGTTTTTGTGGAAGGCAGCAGTATGCAAATGCGTAGTTTTAGAGAGCATACATTGTATTTTGTTGGTGAAACCTGAATTTTTAACTGCATCTTCAGAGGTCTTATTCTCCTTGCTGCTATAGTACTGCAAAAATGTGATAAAAGACTTTAAAATACATATGCTTTTCAGGGCTGGATTCAGGGCTGAAAATTGTTTCCCCAAAAGACTCTATTATATATCCAACCTATAGGGTCCAGGGTTTTTAGGAGGCTTAATGGCACTTGAATGACAGGGTATCATGAGCAGCAAAGAGAATAAGATGTCTGAAGACGTGGGTAGTAAAAGTTACAACTTCAGATGGAGACAGGAAATTTCCCAGTTTGACCTGAGTCCAGATTGGTACATGTCATGAACTGTTTGGCAACATCTGAAAAAGGATCAGGCTCCCACCTCACTCAGTGGGTGTTTTACTACTTGGAGAAAGTTTACATTTTATGACCATGTATTTTATACATTTCATTGACATACAAAATAAATGCTCACATACGGAGTCGGAGGCAAGGAGGTTATATAGAAGAACATCAACATTGCTATTGGAATCCTCGCTTCCGGGTTGTAAGTGACGTAATTAAGTATCAACCAATGACTGACTTGTCCCAGAATGCCTTGCGTCAAAAAGTACACGCGCGAAAGATGTACGCTCTGAAGTTAGGAAACTAAGCATTTGATAGCCATTGCCACAGAAAGTATCATTCATAAGATATACGGATAGTTTTTTTTATTAACGATTATGGATAATTGTCAACAATGAGTCTATCACATGTAATGTCAGCACATTACGGAAGCACTAGCTTACACCAGAGTTTTGCTAAGAAGCAAACAGTCATCTTCCTAACGCTAACGTTAGCAACCCTTAAGATCTTAACGTTAGCTAAACATAAACCAACGGCAACATTAACAAACGTTCAACATTCTAAGGTAAATGCTTTCATGTTTGTTCTGATCATTTGTTTTTTATTGCAAGAAGTTAAACATCAGATCTCTCTGATAATTATTCAATAATGGTCATGTTTTGTGATCTATTGTGCTGTGCTGATCTATGTACCCCTTGAAGTGTAACGTTATTGGTAACGTTAATCTCCAAAGGCATTTTACTAACCAGACTCAGAGATATCTGTGCTTCCACAATTACACAAACCTTTTTTGCACCAGTAATAGAATAGCAAATTCAGATTTTTGGAACTATGACCGCTTCAATACCTGCTGATGTTTGTTGTTCAATTAATAGCAAATATCAGTTGAGTTGATTAGCACATCAGCCAGTCATTGGATATGGATACCCCAATAGCTCAAACAAGCATAGGCATTGAGGTACCTCAAACAGCAAACCCCATTTACTTCTGGGGTCAGAGCCACATATAAAAAATCTGTCCCTTAGATCTTTGCATCTATGACAGGGCTGAAGCCTTAGGCTGCTTAACGTCCTCTTGTAGCCCAAACCTATGTTTTAAATTCATGAGATTTGCCCAAGAAATAAAATACTTGCAGTCGCATCCAGTATCCGATTTTTAGAGAGACGAGGCTGTCAGTTTTCAGTACTGTTTTCAGCCAACTCAATCAGATGATTAGATTGCAGCCACATATTATCTTGGGAGGATGCTGAATTAGCCAGGGTGTAACTACAGCCAGATGGCTGTCTATTGGCGAAGAAGAAGATTCATTTATTCGCATTTTGGGTGCACACATGCACTAATGCACACAACACATGCAAGGGGAAGTGACCGCCGAACACAACACACACATGCAGGTAGGCTGTCCAAAATGAATTTTTTTCTGCATTTATCCCATCCTTGCCGACCTTCCTCCAGGGGCAGCCAGGAGCAGTGGGCAGCCCTTTTTTCTTTCAGCGCCCAGGGACCAATTCCAGTTGTAGATCCTCGTCGTGGTCAGGAACAGGACAGGATGTTGCATGTTTTTAGATGCGGTTCTTTATAGGAGAAGACCCATGTGAGCACGGGGAGAACATGCAAACTCCACACAGAAAGGCCCGGGAGATAACCCACCTGGGCACCCCAGAGTCAACAGCGCCCCAAGCGGGAATCGAACCCAGGACATTGACATTGACATTGACAGACTCGACAGTCACAATGAACCATTGATTTGCATACGTTATTGATCCCTGTAAGGAAATTCTCTTTTCACATGCCTGTCAGAGCACAGGGTCAGCTACAGAACAGCAACATTGGAGCTGGTAGGGATTTAGTGTCTTGCTCAAGAACGCAGAGCAGATGCTGGCCACATGGGGGCTTGAACCCAGGTCCTCTAGTTAAATAATGGTCTCCCTACTCACTATGCCACACTGCTTGCTGCTCCTAAACATACTGTCTCTAATACATACTCAAAGCAGGTCTTGAAGCTCTCATGGTATAAAAAATCTGAATTTGCTATTCCTGGTGCATTTTTGGTTACCAGTTTTAATCCCCTGTGATCAATAATGCATAATTCTGCAAAGACATACATCTCTGGTTGGTAAAAGGCTGATATAGATCACCCAAACACCCCCATACCCCCCCCCCCCCCCCCATTTCACTGTGGAGAACCACCTGCACATGCAGTGTATCCTCACTTAGTGTAGTGATATAGTCTGTTCAGTGGTTAAGGGTGATTCATGTCTGGGTTAGTAAAGGGTCATGGCAACTAGAATGCCTGCAGATTTGTTGAAAGCTAATTCTTGACCTTGAAAAATTTCTCTGTGGAATTTATTGTGTTTGTGTAGGTGAATCTTGGAGCTTAAGAGGCCAATAATGGCCACAGACAATGTCTGTTCCTCTATTCTTAAAGGTAAGGGATTGAGTAGGCTATTGATCTATGTACTTCAGCTTAGTTTTACTTCATTCCAGGGCAAAAGTTTTGACTGGGTTTATTGTTTATGTATGCGTTATTTTGTCTACAGATGTTGTTGCCTATGTTGATGTGTGGTCGTCGAGCAAAACAGAAAACTATTCGAAACCATTCATTTTGCAGCTCCAACAAATGGGAGCTCAGGTGAGGCCACAGCTCACATGCACACACACATACAGTATATAAATGTAATGTATTTAAAGACAGAGAGTGGGTATACTTCCAGTTGCTTCCTTTTACTTTTACAGGTATCCAAAACATTCAATAAACACGTCACCCATGTAGTCTTCAAGAATGGTCATCAGGCCACATGGAAAAAAGCCAAGAAAACTGGCGTGAAGCTTGTGTCTGTTCTGTGGGTAGCCAGGTAATATAGTGTGTTGTATGCTTTCTCAACCTCAACAATGCTATGTTTTTGTATTGTTCTGAGATTTTTTCTACACTGACAAGATGTTATTCAATTATCAACCATTACTTGCTTATGTGATCTGTTTTTGGTGAACTAATGTCCAGCTGTATAGATGACGGTGTACATGTGGATGAAGAGTTGTACCCAGCTTTAAATGATGAAGTCTGTTCTGCGCTTCAGAAAAAGACAGTAAGTAAAATCAGATTTACATCTATGGTTTGTCACGATCATTGTTTAAACTTCCATAAATAAAGGAAGTCAGTGTTGGTTCCCTGTTTGTCAAGCCAATCAATGTAATTGTGCTGATTTGGGGTCATTGAACAGGTTCCCTTGATCATCTTATAACCTTTTAAAGGCATATCTGATTCTAATTCATTCCACTTACTTTGACTCGTGGTCAATATATGTCCTTGATTCACGTTCATAGAATGAATTTGTGAGCAGTTTGACCATCCGTCAGCTTTTCAAAGCAAAGTGACCTGGCCTTTCAGTTGAAATCAGTGATTATTACCGTAAAGAGTTACATATTCAAAGGTACATATTGGTTTCACCTCATTCAAAATACTAAAAAATGTTTGTTTATGTTTGTTTCATGTAGCATCGTTGCATGCAGCCAAGAGATTCCCCTGATAGGACACCTGAAAATGACAAACGCATGAGGAAAAAATTAGACAAGATGATCAAAGACCTACCTCCAAAATCACCTCTCAGTAAGTGACCAGTATGTCTTTGGAAACCTATTATTTAAAACTGTGGCATGTAGTTTGTCATTTCACAATGATTTTTATCCGTAGTCACAGATGTGTCACCATACATTATTGATGAAGACAATGGAATAGTCTACAGCCCTGCATTGAAAAGGTCAGACTCTATGGCACAGCGTTTGAAAGAAATGAGAGAGAAAAGGGAAAACCTCTCACCCACAGGTATGCACAACAGGAGCTGTACAGGCATATTTATTAACAAAGCCTTAATACATTTCAGCACTTGTGACACCTGGAAATCCCATTCTTTCAGCCTCACAGATGGTTGAATCCTGCTCATCACCTGTGCTGAAGCCTTCTCTTGGGAGTACACCAACTATCTTGAAATTTCTAGGTAAGAACCTTTTAATGAGGTTACTCTGGGCAGTGGAAAATTTGATTGTCAACCTTTGTTTTCCTTTCATTTTCTGTTTTGGAAAGTGTTTTGCCAGCTTTGCAAATACTCTTGACTACAGTGCCAGTTCTAACTGGGATATTTTCAGGATCCTACCACTTTTAAAGAAGTATGCAGAAGAAGATCATGTTTGAGGGCCTTGAAGACTTTGACATATTTACATTGTTTAATACCCAACTGTCACAAATGATATATCACCAACTTTATTAAGCATTATCCAATGTCTTTTGCAAAGTCCTAAGGATTAATTTAAGAATTAACACATTCATTTAGATTATTTTGGCCAGTATACATACAAGTACATAACTATACATAAGTTATAGGAGAACTATAATGCGTCCACTATTTGCAAACTTTCTTCTATTATACAACATAGCAAATAAATTATTCTAGAATATCAGTTTTCTATCTATGCAATTCTCATTTTTAAATGTTTCTTGATGCAGATGAAAATTCGGATGACGATTCCAGTACTACTTTTGCTGCTGCTCAACTTGATCACTCATCTGAAAAGAAAGACGAAAGAATGCTGCATGATGATATTAACCACTGCCATCTTGAACCACTCCACAAGAAAGACTCTGAAATGCCTTGGCTGTCACCTTGCAATGATCTGCCAAAACAGAAATCTATGATTCATTTGAAATTCCCTGATTTAGACGACAAAGAAAAAGGGACTAAACAAAACAAAAAGTCAAGGAGGATCTCAGTCAAAAAGGAGCTAATAAAGAAACGTAGCTCCATAGGTCCCTTAGAAAGTCCTTGCCAGGATGGCAGATCAATGGACAGCAAGAACTGTCACAAAAAAACAGGACAATCACAGTTAAAATCTTATAGCCCTGCTGTTGAAAAAAATAAACAATCAGCTAACAAATCTGAAATGGGAAAACGAAAAACTAGATCAGTGCAGTCCTTGACAGAGAGTAAGACCCACATTTGTCCTGAGGTTTTTGACTCTCCTAGTTGCCCCTCATCCCCAACCATTTTAAGAAATGCCATAGTTGATCAAGAACCATCGAAAGGAATTACTGGTCAACAGAAAGTGGATCAGCAAGTATCCAAACAAGCCAGACCCTCAATTTCTTCCTTGGTACAATCTTTCACTCTGCCTAGTGTTGCCTCAAGTTCAATCGATGAGGATGATGTGTTTGAAGACTATTTCTCTCCAGCTAACCACCAGAGACAACAAAGACCACTTTTGCCCAGTCTACCTTTAGAGACACAGATTCTGATTCCTTTTGAATTGGACTCTATTACAAGGAGGAGAAAACAAAGAAAAAGTGAAACCATTGGCCCTGAATCCACCCGTATAAAAAAGAGGAAACAAGAAGAAAAACAAAGTGTCAAGAATCCTATTCATCAGTCTGATAATGTACACAGTGAACCCCAAAAGTATCCACACAAAGATATCCAAGAATCGCCACCTACCGTCGAGAGTCACAATATCAGTGTAGCACAGATGGCCAGAAAAAGAAGTAGACAGAGCACATTGCCATTCATGAGCACCAGTGAATTTACAACTGATCCCGTGAAGCAGAGAACATCTATTCCTTTGCAAGCACCAAAATTAAGTTTGAGAGAGGCTGGTGCTGCATTTGACCTGCAGAAAAACTCAGATGTCAATGTCCTTTCTCACACCATGGAAAGTGAGTAGCAAAGTCAAAGAGTTTGGAAAGCATAAGAATCATAATGAACCCAAATCTCAGGTTGTTTTGTAATGTCTTCAGTATATCCAACTAGCCAAAATAACTTACTACTAAGGGTGTGTTTATTACCTCTACCAAGGTAGTTAGGTTTTTGCCTGTCTGCTTGTCTGTCAGCAGGATAGCTCAAATACTTGGATGACCAGATTTCCATGAAATATGGTGGTCAGGTAGGCCTTGGGCCAAGGAATAGTTGATTAAATTTTGGTGGTGATCTGGATTTTGGATTCCCACCATTATACAGTTATTGTAAATAAATAACAGATTTACACAGAGATTTGATTCCAAAGCCTAAGGGTACATTTACAGGGTCAATAAATCAATTTAACTTAACATGTAAGTGATTGGAATCTTTGGGTGTAACAGCAAGTTGGAGAATTGTTAAATGTTGTGCCAAGTGCCTTCTAGTTTTACCAGTGTTTGTAACTGTAATCCATGTATTATGTATGTGGATTCAAAAGGTTTGCAATGTGATTACTATTTCAGGTATTATGTACATTTTGGATTACTAAATGATTTATTGAAGTGAATTTTGTGAAGGTAAATCATGACTAGTGAATATCGCAATTATAAAATGCAGAACAAATAAAAACCACATGTGATTGCCCCATCTAATCCCATTCCTGCTTTGTTGTGCTGACAGGCCTATTGGGCTTTAATTGATCACCATTTGAGGGTGATCATTTTGATATAGAGTTCAGTACAGTGAATACCAGAAGGCTTAGACAATCACAGGAAAGTATTTAGTTTATGTTTTTATGTTTGACAACTTACCTGACAGCACCCGAAATGCCCTGATTCTGTAAACGCCAACCATCTGGTACTCCAAGCAGCTTAAAACACATGCCAAGAGTTATAAGTAGTCAGGTCTAAGTGGAACACAGATGAACATGAATAGATACACATGACAAAACGGTGCCTGCTGTGTGATTGCTTGGCTGATATTTTCCCCCACATTGTTTTGAAACTTTTCTCAATTGTAGGTAGAGGAAATGAACAAACTGTTGCAGCTGGTCTGACTGAGACCATCTCTGAAGACATACAGAACCAGAGTAAACAAGTCAATTTGAGTGTTAAGAAAATGGACAAAAAAAAGGTAACATGGAATATTAATATTCATTTAATTTTTTTTTGATATAATTTTCTCTTGTGATGTTATATAAGTGTGTAAGTTGCAGACCAGGATGATAATGTTTTTTTAATTGCAGAATTTTTTGGGCTGCATTTATATTGCACTGAATAGGAAGATAAAACCTTCCAGTCATGAAAAATGCATGAAAATGGTACATTTAGTTAAATATCATGGAAAACCTTGAATAGTACTGGACAAACAGTTACAGGTCCTTTTCAAAAGTCACCAGTGGGAATCCTATGCATTTATTATACATAGCTCAGTATTATACAGCTCCACACTTTAATGACAAATTTACCGCCTGCTAGATAGTCTTACAGTCTTATAGTCTTACGTTGTTCATTGTTTTCCTTTGGCACCCTGTAAATTGCATTTAGTTGACTCAAGGAAAGGGCACACTGTGGCACTTTTCCTGAATTTAGTGACATTCTTATGTCCTGAAATTGTGAATTCTCTGACATTCTGAAAGTTGTATAGTACGTTGTGTACCCTCCATCACAAAACACCAGAAACATAATAATAATTCATGAGTTGGATGCCTTTGCTGTGTGGCCTATACTTTCACCCTATCGATTTAATTTGCAATATAGCTTTGTCAGATCTTTTTGACTGATGAGTACACTGTACTCCCACATGATACAAACTGCAATTTTAAAGGTCTGTTTGAACATATCCAACATTAAAGCAACTAACAAGTAGATTGGAAATACTCACGGTTTTTATAAATCCCGACATATTCATAGTTTTGAGTGATACAGGAGATATTGGAAGTTTGTATATGGAAGGCCTATGATGAACTACGCATTAGTGTTGTCCTTGTTTATGCAATCCCTTTTTAAGCATTTCCTCAGTAAGTTCATACACATCCATAGCTGTAGGCATTTGAGGCAGCTAGTTGTCAGTGTTTCCTGTGTTTTGCCTCCATGATGGTAGTGTACAACTTCCTGCCTTGTGAAATGCACCTGGGCTCTGTTTTCTTTGTATTCCTAACCTCAACAAAACTAGCTGAAAAAAGCCTACTTTCATCTCCCCTAGGAATCTGTTTAAGTTGACTCTCTTGTGACCCATGTTACACAGATAATCTATTGTCTTGGGTCTCTGATGATGATAGTAGGCTGATTTCCCTGTGAGCTGACTGCTAGCAGTTGTATGACAATATCATGAAGTATCAATGCATTTCACACACTGACAAAATTGTAGAGCAGTGTGCTTTTCTATGGCAAGAATTGCATCAGTGCTAACATCCAGATCTTACATCATGTTAGCATGTTTAGGCAGTGCTGGTAAACTGATTTAGTTTGGAAATGTTACTTTAGTTGTCATCAGTTTTAACCACCACATTATCATTTCAGAAACTCAATCGAATCCCTTAGCAAATTGCGAACTTTGCATTTGTTTTGTTTAGGGAAACTCCTAGGAAGACATTTTATTCTTATTTTTAAATTCACTGTAGCAACACAAAGTTGGTTGGATTCGTGCAGGTAACCATCTGATATGAGCTATGTACCCATGGTATTATTGAGTTAACCTTTATGTAAGTCGCTTTTTGTTAGTACTTGGCTCTCACAGCCTCAGCTGACTTCGATGTTAGCAGAGACCTAGGATCCTGACCTCTTTAATTTTATGAATAGCATCGTTTCAGCATGTGCAGAC
Organism: Hoplostethus atlanticus; assembly: GCA_034670405.1. Taxonomy (NCBI): domain Eukaryota; kingdom Metazoa; phylum Chordata; class Actinopteri; order Trachichthyiformes; family Trachichthyidae; genus Hoplostethus; species Hoplostethus atlanticus. The sequence continues at coordinate 3,052,977 of JAXDDX010000050.1, forward strand.
TAGCAGCCATCAAGGAGACCTCGTCATACAGTAAAGAATTTCCTTCGTTTGTGCTGGGAGCATTTGTGCTCAGAGGCCGTGCTACAGTTCACACCAACTCTTTGTCTAAGGCTCATTTTGTACGCCTCATTCTTCAATGCCTGCCTTCTTGTGCTGCTGCCAGAACATGTCCACTGCATAAGATAAGCTAAAAGTCCCCTTTGAGCAACCTCCAGAATAGCTGCCCATATTTTTAGTTGTTTGCCTTTTTTGAAGGAACAGAAAACAAGCAGATATTCTGGTCTCTTTTTAACAGTCCCCTAGTGTTAGCAGTGAAGAACCCTTTCCTGGATCAGTAGCAGGAGTTTGTGTGATGGCAGCAGTGGAATAGCAATTATGGTCCTATAGTAACCAACTCAATGGCTGCCCAACTTGCTTATCAGAGATAATACTTTGGTGATGTTTGAGTGGTGTATGTGGGGCTGGTGGACCATTTTGGCAGCCCTGTGTTCATGAGGCCTTAACCCCTGACTTCCTGCTTGGGGACCAGATAGTAGTCTCCGACAGGAAAGGACCTGGTGGCCCTGTCTGTAACTGCCGCTCAGGTGTTTGTGCTAATGATGACCTGCTGTATTGGGGCCAAAGTACATGAGATGGATGGACCACAGTCGCCGGAATACAAACTTACAATTCCGTTTCAAAAGCTCTGAATATGTTTTTCTCTGCTCATGGCCTTGGAGTTTCATTTCCTCTCTGGTCTCTAAGCATGCATATATCCGGCATGGGTTGTTGAAAGTGCACGGCCTGTCTGCCTATCCCTTTACCTGTCCAGTGCTGCATCATTCAACAACAATTAAACAAACCAATTACAATTGTTATGCAATAGTTATGCTTTACAGGATTTAAATTTAAGATTTTAAATATTTGTGTATCATTATTTATAGATGCTACATAATCTAGGCTACTTTAAAAGAAAGACTTGTTGTAACACAGAATTCACATATGTCAGTCCTGTTATCTGATACCTATTCTTATGATCCCAAATCAAGAAACAAGAGAGCCAAGTCTCTAATCTGTGGGTTTATCAACACTTTCTGGAGCTGCTCCATTGATAGTGAATTAAAGGCCCAATATGTAGACACAGTGATAATACCCAGTGCGGGTTTCGTGGAATGTGGACACACTACAAAATAGTTGGGTTTAATAGCTCAAACATTAAAGCACATCAATTCAACTTCCTTCTCACTATAATTAGAACGTTTTGCTTGATGGCTTCATGGATTTCAGTCTTTGTTCTCTGGCTTCTAGGTCCTGGTGAAGGTTCTTCACAATTACAAATATTGGTTAAACTTTTAGTTTTCTAGTTTTAGGGTTGATTTTTTTTTCTTTCTTTCTATAATGAGCTTTGTGTGTTTATCTTTGTTTCAGACTATGAGAACATTGGTCATGACAAGCATGCCCACTGAGTAAGTTGTCATTTAGCGAAACACTTTGTTTGACTTAAATGTGAGATAAATATCACCATCCATTTGATGGGTCATAGATTGTTGCACTATTTCCACAAGAGTTGGTTGGCATTTGTAAGCAGGTTGATTGAAAAATGGATATCTTGCTTTATCATTTTTGATGAGATGCTATTTGTCTCTTATAGGAAGCAACACACAGTGACTCAGGTGGTTAGAATGCTGGGTGGATTCTCCATCGTGGACCAGGTATCTGAGAGCACAACTCATGTGGTGTCTGGAGGTCACCGCCGCACTCTCAATATTCTACTGGGCATCGCTCGTGGCTGCTGGATCCTCTCTTTTGAATGGGTATGTAGTTCATATATGTTTATATGTGTGCTCGCCAAGCCATTGCATTGTATTATTTAAATAGAGAAAGTACTGTAATATTTTTCATTTTCCCTGAATAGATTCTGTGGTGCTTGGAGCAAAGACAATGGATTCCAGAGGAACCATATGAACTTTCAGACAATTTCCCTGCAGCAACTGTGAGTACCAGTAGCCCTAAGACTAGTTTCAGTATCCACAATGCCAATATTGCATTTAACATTTATTTCACAGTACACTTCAATATGTCTTGTCTGTTAGTGGCAAGCCATCTTTATCAGAATCAATGTTGACCACCTCTATTTTCTCAAAATATAGTTTTTGTAGCTTTAAAATTTGTTTTCACATTCCACGCTCAAGATACATTTTTGAATTGCTTTTTAACAAAATAAAATTCCTTAATAATATGTATGGAGACCAAAATTCATACTGTATTGAAAGTAGTACTACAGTTAACTGAAATCATTTCTTTCCAAAACATTGATTACATGTTTGCTTTTGTTTACTTTGATGTTATAATTTTATTCTTCTCTGGTTTTTGTTCCTCAAATCGTGTCCAAATCTTGGTTGCTACAGAGTCTGACACTCCAAACTAATAAAGGCCAGAATTCAAAAGCAGAGGAAATGGCTCGGAAACCTGCTAATTTTTATTGCCAGTCATTCATTTTCAGTGTGCTTGTTTTTCCTTAAGCATCCTGTGTGAAATGTGGATGTTGCCTCTTCCTGTACTCACCATTCATGAATCACTGTCCTCTCCTGCCTCTGTGAGGGGAGACATGGGGTCTTGATACAGACAAATGTCAACGCATTTCCTTTTGAATTTTCATAAGGCTTTGTTGTGTCAGACAAAATATTTTTAAGTCCCCACGGCCCTTTATCATGCCTCTACTCTAAATGGAAGTATTCAGCGTTTTGCAAACCACTTGCTTCCCTTCAGTTCCTCTGCCATGTATGTCGTATGCAATGTTCCTAATTTAAAAGTCGAGAGTGGTATTGCCTTCAGCCGCTATAGTCAATGTTGATGATAGAAATGGATTGTAATAGGGCTGTTTACACAGAGCCAATCCACATATTCATAATCTTTGAATATGTGGATAACTACTGTGTAATTACATCAACATGAAATAACATAGCTTGTTGATATATTCACAGGAATTATGTTTACAAAAGACCTGATAAAAACACTAATAAGGAGTAAATGCAACTTTTAATTAGGACATATGAATTGATTTAATTTGATGCAATCTAGTTTGATAATTAAAATTTGCCATTGAATCATATTCATCCAACTTCCCAATGAAACTGAGGTTACTAACAGACAACTAGAACCTTATAGAACCAAACCCAGACTGACCCTAGAGTTATAAGGTCTATAAAGATGGATTTCATTACATAACGACACTCTACCCAGAACCTTCTAAAGGTTCTAGCTCACAAATTCGTTTTCTGAGTGGATTTTACATCTCTTCCATATCAATCAATACATGACATGAAAACAACATGAAACTATAGATAAAAAGTAAAATGGTCACTATAACTTATTATAGCTTTATAATCCTATCAGTCCGCCCTGGATTTGGGATTTAAGATTCAATATTCTAGTTATACTGTGGTAATTGACAATGATTTTGCTAAAGAATTCAAGTCTGTTTTTGGCAGTTTGCATTTATTTCTGATACTAGGTGCAAGAAATGATAAAAAAAAAAAAAAAAGCTTGTGGATAGAGTTGTGGTGATCTGGTCATTGTGCTTTGACTAGACTAGATTGTAGTAGTGTGGAACAGGGCTATCCAGGAGACTATCTTAGAGCACAAAATGGTCCCTTTGAGTGAAGGTTTAAATCTTAAGCAGTCTGCCAGGTGGTGAGTAGTGTTGCTGTTGTTACTACAGTGGACATAACTTCAAGTCTGTAATAGTTGGCAGAGCTTTGCAGTGGAGCACTTTGATGGAGAACCTGCTTAATTGCTGTTAGTCAGTCAACAATTCAATTTCCTCTCCTGCAAAGCTTTCCAGTGAAAATGTATTTGTTGCGGTGTCACAAGTATATTGCCTTTACATAATTAAAATCACAACCGTGTAAAAAGATAACTGGATATCAGCACAGAGGAAGGGACTGCATAATCCTCCTATCTTAAATTAATTCCTTTGTGTTTCTCTGGAATGCAAAGTCTAGACGTGTAGACGGGTACTGGCATTCAGGATGACATTTGAGAGATGTCAAAATGCAACAAATCAGTATTTTATATAATGTTAAATAACGATCCTCTAATCTACAGATAAATTAAACAACAACTGTATATACATCCTCTTTGAGAAAGAAAATATGTTATCTTAATAGAAACATTTTTGAGTGCCATTTAACATTTACATTTTAGGCAATCAGCAGACATTCTTATCCAGAACTAATTTTGATAAGTATTTTAACCAATTAATTTTCTTTTATCACCCAAGTACACTATAACTACATGTTGTACCATAGCCTCTTTGCTTACACTGCCAGACAACTATTATTGCTATTAAAATTAGTTACATATGTTTGTAGATTATTTCAGAATCATAAAAGGGATTAATATATTCTGTGATAGACTTTGTTACTCTCATTCTTTACTCATCATAATTGCTGTAATTCCAGTTGTGTATAGATACCACGTTAACAACCATTGCAACTGTTTCACGAGTATAGACCTTTGTCAATGTTAGTATTGACAGTCCATATTCAACAATGTCATTGTTTAACACCCTGTTTGGTTTAAATCAGTAAACATATAGACATAAGCAAATGTTCGTAGGAATGTTGTTATCAGGAAGTGCTTTGGTTCTCTTGAAAATGTGTGTTTCGCTTTGGTGTTTGTCACCGTCTGTCCGGCAGTGTTTTCTCCGCACTTTGTCTAATGTGAGAGAGAACGTCAGAAGTCTGCTGGTCTGATCATCATTGTAGTGGTCTTCAGTGAGTAGCCCGAGCCTTTCCAGTAGTACCATTTGATTCCATTGAAGCGATTTGAGTTCTGGCCCTGTTGGTAATACATCCCATTCAGATTAGACGGACCACAGGCATCAAACCACCACCCTAGAACAGGAAAACAAAAGAATTACATGGTCAGTACAATTGTAATTTAGTCTTTAACATGGATAATACTTACAACTCAGGTGCATTGCATAGAATAGAGAGGGAGGATGGAGTTCTGTCTTTTATGTAACTTGATACATCATCCTAGGAATGGGCTACCTTGGTGGGTTAATACAAACTTTCATTGGTCTCTATCACTCTTGACAGCTATAGCTGACTTTGTCACCCACATGTATAAAAAGTGCATGGCCATGGGACCCAGGTAAATCATTGGTTTTGGCGTCAATCCCTTTAAGACATTACCAAGGCTTTGAATTGAGAAAACAGTGCCAGCTGGAACTGAACTTACGAAGCATGCTTGAACTCTCGAACAAACTGAAACTGTACATGTAGAGAATGTGCCACCAGGCTGAGGAGAATTTTTGAATACACTTCATTGCAGATGTCCTATAAAACTTGAACCTATGAATAACATGAAACATCAACATCCGCTCCATAGAGAATGAATTGAGAAAGTTTGTGTCTTTTAGTCTCTGGTTTCTGTCTCAGGGAGGGATTTAGTGATGTTGAGCAATAATTATTCGGCTGCCTTACATGGACCATAGGAATGTAAATTCTTAAAGTGAGTGCTTTTATCCTTTAAAATACAAAAAAAAATGGATGGCAGCCTTTAGCTGATACTATGGCCATAGCTTTACTACAACTAGAACTAAAATAAGTTTTAGTAGTTTGCATCATGATGAAAGTGTGAACTATTTGCATTACGATTTTTGTTCCTTCATTCTTTGAGTCTGTCAGGTATTTGTGAGTTTAAGAGATGACAAAGAATTAATCTAATGCTTTTTGTGCAACTTCTCCGTAGAGCAAATTATTTATAATTATTGAGCCAACTGACTTTGTATTAAATTAGTCATACTCTAGTAGACTCAAGGCCTGAATAGCACAGTGCTGAATAGGAGAGTGTCATGGTCTGTTTGTCAAATTCAAAGGAAGTATCCCACTCTTGAAATCGGCTTATCTTTCCAATTCTAAAATAAATGCCTTTTGGGAGGTCATACGTTTGCTAAAATTGTGGTTAAACTTTTTACATTTTAGGCATTTAGCTGACGCTGTTATCCAGAGTGACTTACAAAGAGTGAGCGGACAATTGTTCAGTGTGTTGCTCAAGGGCACTGTGACATATCGAAGGTGCAGGCCGTTAGGTGCTGGCTCATATTATTGCTTGTAGGTGAAAAACTGGTCTGAGTCCTAGATGCAAGTTGGGGAGGGACTGTAAGTGGCTCACATGCATATATAAGCATATATAAGCATATATAACTGCATTGATTTTAGTCAAGGGCATATTTGTTAAGGTGGAAGCTACACCACTCTTATCACTGGGTCAATGCCACTCAGTCTTAATTATGTGTATGCAGCTGGTTATCTCTGAGGTGGAGAGATTCCTCTGTGAGACCCCTCATGGAAAAAAGCTTTCATGCTCACTTGGCAGACCCCAGTACAGAGGGAGACAAAATTCTGGCAGAGTAGTCACTTTCAGAGGCACGGAGAAGGACCTCTAAGCTCCAAGAAAAGAGAGGGAAAAAGCTCTGTTCCCAGGCTATTAATGTCAACCATTGTAGGGGCTGAATTCCCCAATGACCTGATCAGTGATTAACTCTGAGTTAATTGTGCTCTCTTTGACCCGGCCACAAAAATATGGGAGCCCTTTTTAATGTTCTTGAAGATTTTTGGTGGAAGTGCCAAGGTTGGGGTGGGTGGGAAAACAAGTGAGACCCTCAAATTGATGTGATTATATTTTCCTGATGAGCACAACTAGGCAAACGCACAAGTCATTTACAAGTGAGTCTCATTCTTACCTCCTGTTGTCAGTTGTGAGCATTTGCAAACACATTTGTCATTGTCTGCATCCTTTGTACTGAAATCACTTCCTGGCTGCCCAAGGCTACTTATTTTGCCTGCTGTTCCACTGTAGCCTTTAAGGTGTATCCTGTAAAATAAAAAGGAAAAATGGAGGAAGGCGGAGGAGGAGGAAGTCAATGATTGCTATTCCTCAAAAGGCAGCCTTTAGCTGACTATACTATAGCCATAGTTTTACTACAACTAGAACTATTTGCATTAGGATTTTTGATCCTTCATCCTTTGAGTCTGTCAGGTATTTGTGAGTTTAGTTAACCAAACACAAGCTGCTTTATGACTGCATATTTCATATATACATATATTGGTTTTACTAAGAGATGACAGAGAATTAATCTAATGCTTTTTGTGCAACTTCTCTGTAGAGCAAATTATTTAGAATTATTGAGCCAACTGACTTTGTATTAAATTAGTCATACTCTAGTAGACTCAAGGCCTGAATAGCACATTGCTGAATAGGAGAGTGTCAAGGTCTGTTTGTGAAATTCAAAGGAAGTATCCATTCCACTCTTGAAATCAGCTCATGTAGGGAAAATAAATTCCTTTTGAAGCTTGTGGTATTGTCAGGGGATGCAGATTGAATGTTTAGGAATTTGAGACATTTTGTCTATTTCCTATTTTTACAAATCCTAACCATAGTATTTTCTTTGGACTGATGCCAAGTGTTTGACATCAGTATCAGGAAAACATAAACAGTTCACGTTTATTACCCTCAAGGGGAATTCATATGTTTTGTCTTAAATGTGGAGTAGTTCAGTCAATATTTAGGAATATGAACCACTTTCTCCTTTAAAGTGGATTCCTGGGGACCGAGTTTCTTATTTGTGATGCAATCTTGTGATATTTTCTGGAGCTGCTCCATTGACCCTGTATTGGACTGTTGAACATTTAAGCCTTTGTAGCAAAATAAGACTAATCGCATATTAGTGCTAACTGTTTACAACCAGTAAACGGGAAATCACCCAGAGCAATGTCACAGTGTCCATTTATTAATTTGGTCTCACATTCATTGTCAATGGACTAGTGCTAGAAATGTATCTTGGATTATAGCCTTAGCTCTTATGTTTTCTAGGTCTATGTTCATGAGTTAAATTGTTTAATATAACATGAACACTATATGTGAATTATTTTAAAGGTGGTGCTTTAGTAGTGCACTTTATATGTTTTTGGGAATGCACCATGTCTGGATGACTATTGTTTTGCCTGTTGTCACTAACTCCATACTAATCATCTTAGGCTAAACAACCTAGACAACCCCACAAGTTGTGTGGCTGTAAATATCTACGCCCCTCTGCTGAAAAGAACTTCTTCTATTGATCCGTCTTGGTTCATTATAACATGTTTGAGATATTGAAGTTGCTAAAAATGTATGAATTGCATTCTAAACATTTTCACAATATGTAGGATTTGTAGTAAATTCTTGCATATTAGTATTTTTTTAAACCTTTGTTTGGTCATACACATGTCTCCTGGCATCCACCACATTATGTCTAATTAAGGAAAACTTTTTGTATTGTTGAGCAAACCTACCTGTAATGTTGTGCTTCACTGTCCAGAAAAAACTGCTCATATTGTGAGAATCCAGAGTTTTCTTCCCAGTCACTCAGCTGTATCCTTAATTTATAGGGTTGTTGATTTGTCAGTCTGGAGACAAATTCATTTCCTAACCAGTGTTCACCTGAAGGTTCTCCAAACCCCTAAGAAGGAACACAAAAAATGCTATTAAAGCTTGGTGAGCCCACACAGTAGGGGACTTGTAGACGGTGGTAAATGGTATCACAGGAAGTTGGTCACTGAAAATGATTGTGTTAATAATGATTATGATTTGCCAGCCCTTCCTTGGAAATACACCCCACACCAGTGCTGAATCACCACAAAGCTTTGCTCCGGGGTGACTTAATGTTGGTGATTCATTTCTTTTGATCATACTTTATTTTTGGTCCCATTTTTATTTCTAACTAAAGGGGCCCTTTAAACACTTTCAGTGGTTGGCCAAAAACAAATCTGGCTTCTGCAGTGTGCATTGGGAATGAAAACCGTAGCCTAGGCTATTTTTTTTTTTGTGAAAGAATTTCCTCTTGATAGCTTTTACCATTTTGTACTCTTTCCACGTACGGTGAAAGTCAACACGGCCATCAAAGCGTTTCTGTAGTATTGTCCAGCCACCTCCATCTGTCTCCATGTCACAGAAAGCCTACACATAAAACAAAAAGGGGTTGCTCCAATTACTAAGAATTAATAATAATATATTGTAATAATGATATGTTTAATGTTCTGTGAAGAAGTCATGCTCATTTACAATGTAACAATGCAGTCTCATTACAGTTTGGCTCAAACAAATCTGATGTTACGGTGTAGGGGATATGGAATTGAGTTCCAAATTTTAATCACTGAAAAGTTTCTAAGGAGATCACTCTTTCAGTTCAAGCATGCATCACATTAATGAATGGCTGAGAACATTTTAATTTATCCAGTCCACCCTCAAAGACAATTCCACATGTAGTGAAAATTTTCATGAGCTTTAATGAAGCCAGCAGGACAGGTCCTCCCTTTGCTACCAGATTATTAACTGATATAATAATTTTTTACTGTAACTGAAAAGTATATTATTATACACTATAGCTTATAGACAGTCTGAAACAAATAAACTGGCTTACTTTACCTTCACTTCTAATGTAGTGTTGGGAAGTGTGAGTGCATAGACTCCACTTTCAGTGTTGCCCGACTTGAGGACAGCAGCACAATCCATATATGTGGTAGGTGTATCCTGCATCATGGAAGGTTTGGTCTCTGCAGAAGTCACATTCATTAATTTGACACCACAAAATTGTACAACAATGAACTGCCCCCCCTTGATAAATTCATGTCTTGGATTCTGGCCAACACACAAAAAAACAGATCACTTTCATTGCTCCCATGTCATTGTGACTATATGCTTCACTTTGTCTTAATATGTCTTATTTGCTTCACTCATTTGTTTAATTAAAAAGTAGGTAGCTAACTTAATGCACTTTTACCATAGCACTGGTTCTGCTCTTAGATGCTTGTTTAGGATTTTACGATTTCTGGTGACTAGTAGTTCTCTTGCCTACCTATGTTGAATGCACTTATTTGTAAGTTGCTTTGGATAAAAATGCCTGTAATCTAATGTCATGTACTTTGAACGTTTGGCACCTGGACAAGTCAGTAGCTGGCTGTTCTATGTGATAGCAAAGAGTTATTGAGGGGCAGCAGTATACCTTACCTCCCTACCAGGTAATGCCAGCACTTAACTCCCAATTGCTCCAGCAGAGCTGCTCAGACTGTGGTTGTATTGGGCAGCTCCCCGGTGTAGATGTGTTTAACTGTGTGTATGTGGTACTGATTGTACAAACAAAGGTGATTGCCTATAGTTCTGACCCACCTCCAGCTGTGCTGACAGAGATGGTGTGGATGAGGTTGTTCACAGTCTCCAGTAGCTCCTGTTGCTGGTGTTGCAGGTTAGTGTTGTTGGAGGAAACCCGGAGCAGCTGCTGCTCCAGCTCTCCAATAATGGCTGTCTGCCTCTCAATTAGGACTTGAAGCTGCTCCTTTTCGTCACGCAGCATCTTCAGCTCCACCTGTCTCTGCGCCTCTATCTCCCCCACCCTCTTCTCCAGGAAGCTGATGAGAAACAGGCTGCAAGATCAGCAATGGGCTTAACCCTTTCCTTGCACGTAAGACTGTATTGTCAGGAACCTAATGATCCTCTGAATTCATTTTATCTTCTTTCATCAATGACATTTCATTTATTGCCTTGTATTAGACACATGATTTATAAGGCGTTACCAGGGGTTGAAGATGTCCTTACCTGCTTTTGTCATTCAGCTTATTTATTTCATTTTTTTGGACAATTAATTGTTTTTCCAGCTTGTTAGTTGACAAGGAGTTCTCAAGAAGTTGACGCTCAAGTCGAGTTGTATGATTTATTACCTAGAGATAAAAGAACCAGTTTTGTGAAGCAATTCAATTAAGCTGTTTGTCAGAGAAACCTACCTAAAATGTATTAGGTACACGCTTTGCATTATCATTAAGTCAGATACTTGCCAGTAGTCTTGAGAAGGACTCAAGATTTTTGGAAGTTGCCATTTGTTTTCCCACAGAACAGAACCTGGCCTTAAGCTAAACTTAAGCTAAATGGGGATATGGCATGTTAGAATTAAAAGCTGATCTCTTCTGGATAGGTTGGTGTTATACAATTCTTTCTGCCATTTCCCTATTTTCGTATGTGTGATTTGTTACACAAAGAATGGCATGACAGAAATTTGCTTGGATCATTTACAGTTCAGTGGCTTTTTACATTTTTTATCTGACCTGGCAGGGGTTATGCTGTGTGTTTGCCTGCATCACATTAGAAATGTTATTAATACTAGAAAGGTCTATCGCTTCCTCTTGTGGTGTGTATCTCCTAAGTCTTCACTTCATGTGTCCTGTGCCTGTATTCCATCAAAGGATTATGTTCAGCAGAAGCCCTGTTTGCAGTTTCCATCCCATTCTAGAGAGCAAAAAAGCATGGCCATTAGCTAGATGGAAAACTGTGCTTTGTGACAGGAAAGAACAGAACCATCAAATTCCAATAAACCAGACAATACTGAACATTGGAAAGTGGACCGGGGTAGGTTCAAGGGATACTGTCAGAGAGCTTTATAATATAATCCATGTATTTTCACTGACTGACGTATTGAACTGAACTCATGGGTCGGGGACCTTGCCTCTGATTTCCCACTTTGGAGGAACTGAACTCAGCAAAAAGCAGGTTGTTTACATGAATCCTAGCTACGTGTCTCCAATGGAGCTGTTGATGTCTTTGAACAGACGGATGTCTGATTGTGACAAACTGATAGACCCTTTCTGTGGGAATACAATTGTGCTAATAACAGGAAATGCTGTACAGTTGGCTCACATAAGGTCATTGACGTTCAGCCATAATAATATACTGGCACAGTAGGATTATGTAGTGTATTTTTCTCTCAGTTCATTTTTCAGCACTCTCATTAAGCTACATTATTTAATGCAGTATCACACAGTGCACTCTGGCTTGCCTCTTTAAATGGAAAGAAAAGGAATGTTATCATATATTAGTACATTAATTTCATTAAACTATCAGTAAACTTATGATAGTATATTTTAGTTAAGTGCATGTTTTTCAGCAACCTATACTTGTTTCATGTAACATATTTGACATAGCTGATCCAAAGTGTACTATTGCACAGAAAGACACTGGTGTTATCTAGACTAATGTTTTTTTCCTTGTATGCCTCTGCTTATTTGGATTATAAAGTATATATAAAGTATAGCCTTACCTGTGCCTCCACGTTGGTCATTTTCCGTGTTTGCTCTGCAGTTTGACTCAGCAGGTTTGTTCCAATTTCAATCATTGTAACTGTATGGTTGTGTTGGATTTGGACCATGTCTTGTTTCCTGCTGTCCTGTATGTAGTTCTCTAGCTGCAGTAAAGATGAAGAAGACTTAGTTTAGCTACATCAGTAAGACAGTTGTAAGAATTAGTGATTAGAATGAATTACCAATACTTTACAAGGAAGCTTTGCTATGCATGCATACTCCTTTTCAGCAAAACCCTGTTTTTACATGCATAGTTACACAGATTGAAACCTGGGAGCTGCCCAGTACAATGATTACTGTTGGCCACCAAGCAGCTTCGTTTAAGCACTTTATGTTTTAAGTGCCTTGCCCAAGGCCACCTCATTCGTAGTTGTTGAGAAAGAGGGCAGTGTTACTCATTCACTGTCCCCATATATATTTCCAAGTGAGTTCAGAGATTCAAACCAGTGCCAACTGGTCACCAGTGCCTTCTGGTCATGCCTTAACATTCCTTTAAGTGTACGCTGACTGGAATGCAGTTTGCACAATTATGCCAGAGAAGAGGTGTCAATCAGAGAATTAGCCAGTTTTATGATAACTGATACATGTCATTGTTGGGTATTTAGCCATGCTTCCTACAGGAAATGTATCAGGAAAAAAAAGAGATATGTTCACAAGTTATTGTCTCCAAAGTCAAGAACATCTCTGGGCCAGCACATAAAAGAAATGTTGCATCATATTCTTGTATTATTTTAATCTGTTACCCACCATCTTTTAAAAATGTCTTGTTACCATAGTTTGCTCTTTCCCTTTGTGTCTCATGAGAGGTGGAAGAGGACAGAATTATCCCATGACAGCCAAGTCAAGTTTAAGTGTTTAGATTATATGCAATCTAAAATTGTAGAAGCTTCTATAAATTGAAACAGGAAGTTCAACTACATTCTGTCGTTTGTCATGGAGGTTGAAAGGGAGGAAGTAGTAGATTGTATTTTTTCTGTATTAATATTTTCCCATCACACAGTTATGAAATAATAAATCAATAAGAATAAGCTTAAGATGATATTCTCAGACATTTAGAGTTCTGATTTAACTTTTAACCATATGAATATTAAAATGGCCCACAGCATAAATGTGTCATGGGGGAAAAAGGTCAAAGTTTCATCTAAAACAAAAATGTCGCCCCATGTACCTAACAGTATAGTCAGATTTAGAGCAAGACCAATCATTAAGTTATTTCCTGCATGGTGTTCCTGAGTGGCAATCAGGTCCTACGGCTTGTAAACAGGATGGAAGTGATGAGTGAGGAGTTACATCCTTTATGGACGTATGACTTTTAGACGAGGGGGAACCAGCATCAGTTGAATGTCTTTTTCATCTACGGTAAGTTTGTATAATTAGTTTGGCTATTTACTCATCAATCACTAACGCAACCCTAAATAGCCTTTATTTTCCTTTTTCCATGACAACTTGAGACAATCCGCTGCAATTAGTGCAAATTTTGTTTGTCTTCCTTTCTTGACGTCCAATTTGTTTGTGTTCTTGGATACACACTGAGGCGCGTGGAAGCGGGTGTCATTTGAATTGTTGGCAGGACATTCCATTGACGGTCAATGATCTAATCAGTTGTTTACGTCTCCTGCCTCGGAGGGTTCAGTGAAGAATGTTTGCTTGTTTTGCTCATTCACACGAAAACCTGACAACAAATTGACACATTGTTTTACTGGCATGACAGAATTGATGCTGGTTTTCCTCAATTTTCATCGCCACAGTGTAGATTACAAATTGTAATCAAAAAGCAAAGGCTCATTTATGCAAATCTGCCCCTTCCTATACAGTAGCCAAGCACTCATGTTTCTTTTAACCTTGTTTTTGTTTTTTGTTTTTTAGATCCCCCTCAATTGCGATTTGGGGGGATTTTTTCTTTTGGGGCGGGGGGGGGGGGGGGGGTGCACAAGTGGGAATGCCAGTGTTGAGTGAGGATGCTCTGTATTGTATTGAAATGACAAGTGAATTACATGCAGTCATTGTGTCAACCATAAACTGATCTATTTGGCACCTTATGGGAAGAATTTAACTGGCTTTCATTTAAGCATAATACGCAGAATATGCATTGATTGGGGATTGCAAGTAGGTTACTTTCTGGAGGCATTTTGAAAACATTGTGGCAGGTTTTTGTGAGCGGTTTTCCTTGTCCTCAGTGAGGGTCCAAGGTTGGGGCTGTCCTGCGTCATCATCTGTTGTTTTCATAATGTGGCCGTTGTGAAGCCCTTTGAGACTGTAACTTTGATTAAGGGCTACACAAATAAACTTGACATGACTGACTTGACTTGGCAAGTCTCTAAACTAGTTGACGGTCATTTGTTTTCACTTGCACTTGCATACTTCACTTGCCCAAAGTAATTTAAAATTAGATCCCAGACAGGATTGGCTGCTATGTAAATGCTATTTGAAATTCACGACCAGTGTAAAAGATGATCCTTGTTGGTGCGATCAACCCTAAGTGTTGCAGGATGGTCAAATCACACTTTCCTACTGATATGAGTAGACCTCCAAAAATGTCTAATGCAGAGTTGGCTCAAAGCCAGTCCTTGGGCTCCCGAGTACTGCTGGTTTTCTATCCTACCGGGCAGTTAATTGCATTCACCTGCCGTCCCTGATAGACGGCTTGAATGAAAACTACCTGGCAGAATAGAAAACCAGCAGTACTCTGGACCCAGAGGTCCAGATTTGAGGACCACTGGTCTAATGCTTGCCCTGCGTTTATAGTACCATAGTACAGTTTCCACAGCTCCATGGTTTTCCAGAGACAAAGTCAGGTCAAATTTAAGGGTGAGACACTTCACTCTTTTATACTTACACTATCAAACATCACCACGGTGTCATAAAAAAAAAATTCTACAAATCAAGTCTGTTCTTTATTATGAAGTATCAAGTTACAGAGAGTAAAATTTGTAGTGTTGTAAAAATGTAACTGTCAATCTTCACACCTTAGTGTCACCTTAATCCCAAGTCCCATAATTCTCTTCGCACATCACACGACAGGAGAAGGTACTGGGCTCCTTGTACATTTGGCTGGACTGCTGTGATTCAGTTGATGTATGGTGGTAGATACGGCTAAATCTTTTGATGATAACACATTCTCTGGCATTTTATATATTGACATATCAGCAGTGCTTCTATGTATGTATGCAATATGCTACAAGCTAGGGTGATTAACAGTTCAGTTGCTGACATCAACTAGTAATCCAAGTAATTTAATGCTACTGTATTCTCTGTATTCTTAATGCAACTGATGAATTAGGGAGCCAGAGAGGTGAGATCACACTAAAACTGCTAATTAATTAGGTGTCTATGTCATCACCTCAAAAGTGTCGTTGTGCTGTATAGAATTTGGACTTGCTTTGCAAATAGGCTAAAGATTTCTGAGGAAGCGCGTTAGTTTTTGTCTCTGTGTGTGGTTACTGATGGAATAGCGGTGTGAAGAACATCAGAGCTCAGCACCCTCTGTCCTCTCTTGAGGACTGGTTCTGAGCTTGTTATATGTTAACGAGGCGGGAGTTGTGTGATCAGACTGTGAGTTGTACTTGTCATGGCTCATCTTGTATAGTGCTCCTCCTTAAACCAATTCTAGAGAGGCAGAGGAGAGGGAGCCAGAGAAGAGGTGTTCAGTTCTTTCACACTCAAACAAGCAAACTGGAAGATTGCATCCCACGTGTTGAGGCTCTGTCAGTTAAAGCCCTGTTTGTCCTTTTACACAACATAGCAGTGTCTCACAGACACTCAATTAACTTTTTTTGTTCTTTTTACCCCATTTTCTATATCAAGATGGGATTCTGTGAGAATATGTGACAATATCAAAGGCCTCTTTTTGAACAACCTAATGTAAAGCTAATTAATTTCATCTATGATCATATTGGGCATTAGAAAATAAAGTACCATTCATACTGGTAACATTGTTTGGTTCTGATACTGGCCATATGAACAGCAGCTTAAATTAATGGGTGTTACAACTGTGACATGTCTTTGATGACAGTATGGCAGTTATCAGACAGGCAATGCTTCAGAATGAGTCAGAACCATTTATCATATAAAAAAAACCCAGCAATTATGTTTTAATCTGTGAGACAGCCAGGAAAAATAGCAGTTCTTTGCCATTTTGGCTGTTAAAATGGTCCCTGTTCTACCTGTAAAAGTATGTTAGATACCTCTATGAGAACACTGCAATCAAGCTGGCAGAATCAATAGTAAATCAAAGTTATCTGCATTTTCCTACTAGGTGTTTGGTGTTCTGTGAATCTTCTACCTTTTTTGGCCTTCTACCATTTTTGGCCCAGCAAATTGAAAGGGAAGGACACATCCCTCATGTGGATACCTGTGTTGAGGCTTTGTCAGTCCTCAAGCCCATTTTGTCCTCTTACACAGCAAAACGGTGTCTCACAGACACTTTTTATGTTCTTTTTTTTCTGTGAAACTATTACCTTCTATGACAAAAAGTTAAAATAACCATTATTAAGGTGTTCCACATACCACAGCCTCTACACATTTGCCCTTCCAGCTGTGACATGAAGACAGACACAACACTTTACCTTAAGGAGCCACTGTGTGTTGTTCTCCATGATGGTCTCCAGTTGCTCCAGCCTCTGAGCAGACTCATCACTCTCAGTGGGGCCATCCCTTTGGACTGGGTTATTGTAGGTGCTGCTTGAAGATTGGCAATTTTCCTGCTCAGGCAGCAGAAAGGTGTAGCTACATGGGCCGTTTTGGATCTGATATTGTCGCTTACCCTCAGTGGCCTCTGAAGTCTTCTTATATCCTGTCCCCAGAGCAAGGCAGAAACTCAAAACGACTAAGCCAGCATTCAGCATTTTCATAAGAAAAGTATTTAGCTAAAAAATAAAGTTATTGTGAATTGAATTGTTGAGATTTTTCCAGTTTTCCTTTGTCTTCTCTCAATGATTAGATTTCTGTCCCCAACACCGTCCAAGTGTATACAATTCTCTTGAAGTTCTACAGATTATTTTTATTAGCACTCAACAGTAGGAGGAGGAGATGAAGCATCAGCAACTAGAGGTAGTGTGTCATTCCATCAGGTTACTGGTCCCAGACTGCATGTGTTCTCTTTTCATCAAGCCCCAACCGCTTGTTTGAGCTTCCTTTGGCCCCTCTGATTAGCTAGCGGAGTTGAAACCACTCCCCCTTCCCTGTGGCCAGTTACTGTGAAGAGCAGTGGAGTGGAGAGTCCCTTTAGTTCCCCTTACACACTAACCACTCACAGGAGCTGATGCACAAATTATACATCCACTATATCCTCTTTTAACTCATGTGAAAGAGGGCTCCTTGAATGGATCCACGAGAAACATTAAGAATAAGGCTACAAAGCCCACGTGTTTTTTTTCACTCTGGCTGAAAAGCTATTCAGGATGCAGCTGCCCACCTCAAGCACAGTCTATGATGGCACTGTCCATTCCACCGGTTAGTAAATCTTTCTCTGCCTATAACAAATACACAAGCCTGTTTGAATGAGAGCTTCAAAGAAGAGAGCCTTCTCTTGGATGCCATTCAGCACTTGTTGCTTAGCCTGAAGACTCTTCTCTTACTCTACAAATAAAGTTTGATCTGGATGGTTTGAGATTGGCAGTAATAAATTGGATTGTGAAGGGAGGAGAAAAAAATGTGGTGGGAGTTTTAGGACATAAACTTAATTTTTCCACTTCATATCATCGTGATAAGATGCCAAATTTACATTAAAAAGAAAATCTACTCAATAAGAAAAATGACATGATCTTTCTCTTCATCGTTCTTCATCTTTTACACCAAAGCTTTATTTCAGAAGATTGGTGGTTCTGAATTATAAAAAGAGCCAACTTTCCGAGACGATCCTCCTTAGCCCTGTCTCAGAGTACAAAAACTCTTGTATTCTTTATGAAGCTCTGGGAGACACTTGATCATGTACACAACCTATGACCTAACTGTTCAAGATAATAAGATTCACTCGCAAATTCTGTTTTAGAATTTTCAATTTTATGCAACTTATGCAACTGGCTTTGGCTTCACAGAGTCCTGTCTGACTCATAAAGGTAATGTAGCCTTATTTGCTCTTTTACATGTAGGAATGAATTTTAACTTGGGAAGGTTGTTTGTGTATTTGTTTGGCTTGCAATAGAGAAGCTGATACCATTTTTTACCCGTTATTGACCATCCTCCCAGAAACATGGGGAGTAGTTTCTTTTAATTTTTTATTTCAACGTTATCCCAATGTTGCAGAACGTTTTTGCAGTGGTGATTTTCTTCCCCAGTGTGAAGTCTTATCAGAGGGCTGACATTTCACAGTGGGGAATGGGATTGCAGGTGTGCTGTACAGGAAGTGAATCCACATAGGAGGATGTTTTGTCCTATCCCCCAGGAATGTGCCTACATCTCAGTCACCTTCCTATTGCTTCAGTAGCTTCATGCTTCACTTCCCCTAACAGTAAAACTTACAATGACGTTTTTTTCTTTGTAAAAACATAGACAGCCCTTAATCCATCTGTTATAGGCTGCAAAATAGTTCTATATATCTATATAGATCTATATATTAAGCCTCATATTGTGTGCAAAACAGCAATTTTACTGCACCATATCAACAATTTGGTGTGAACAATTCACATTTTAAAACTTGAGAGGAAAGTATTGGAGTTTCCCTCTACAGTCTGGTCAGAAGTACCAAAAGGAGCAGAATTGCAGGAAGTAGACTGATGTAATATGTAACAGTATAGAGGAAATGCAACATGACCAAAGAGGAAGGCCTTGTCGTCATTCCAAAAACAAAAAACACTGAGTGTCTCAGGCATGCAGGCTGACTCACAGTAGATACATGGGTGCCGATGCTTGTTTCGTGTTTTATATTTAGAGAAAGCGCACAGGAAGGAAGTGACCCCCCCCTTTCAAAACCTGACAGGAATCTATACTATCACCAGACTCTTGATATATTTTATTGTAAGGACACCGACTTTTGCATGTCACTATCGCTATGCAGAGTAAGACGTGTGAAACTTGTGATCCCCACAGCGAGACAATAATAGCATAGAAAAGATGGAATACAAAGAAAAAATAATCTATAAGCCACAGCTATACTTGGTGCTGAATTACTCTGAGGCAGTATGGGGCGCATGATCGGAGTACAAGAGAACAAGGGTTAGAGTTATTTAACCACCGTCAAGTCATCATGATGGTACAACAGAGATGAAAAGGTTGACATGAATGACTTTTTTCCTCCCTGGTAATTTTCCCACAGACCTCAATAGAAAAATTGTTAGGGAGAAATAAACTGCTAAATCTGTTCACATCAGTCGAAAAGTAAAGCTGACAATCTGCAATTTGACCTCAAAATCTAGTCAGTTTTTCCAATTTTGGGTCCCCCCTTGTATTAATTTGGATCTGAGATGACAGTGTGTTGCTGTCAAAATACTTTTGGAGCTCACTGTAGCTTATTGTAATATTCTGAATAGTTATTGTAATGCTTACAATCCTGTCATCCAGGTCAGTACCCACAAAATGTCTGAAGTCAAGCTGATGGTGTTTTTTGCAACCACTTTGACGCAGTTAAAGCCGACTGACACCTTTCATGAAACTAAAAGCAACACAGACAGTTTCTAAAGTGGCGTGGCTGTCACTGATCTTCTGAGGAGCTATACGCATGAAGGATCATATAACCACCATTTATCCCACAGTATTTCCGCTATATGGAGACTATTCAACCCTGGCGCACATGCCTTAACTCTCTTCAACAGTCAGTCAGTGATCATTTAAGGCCACACGGATGTTTTCATCCTCTCCATAAAATAAGATACTTTTCTCCTTCTCTTATCCAATGTGTACAGATATAATGTCAATCTTCAAGCAGCAATGGAAAACCAATTTCCCTTGTCTAATTTTCACACTATTAACTGTGTGATTTATTTTTGGAATTATTGGAATATTTCTGAATATCACCCATATTTTTTAAATAGCCAAACTATTAATAATGGCCTGTGGACTCCAAAATGAGTAGTGCATTGACTCTTATTGATAAAACGGTTATTGGTTATTGAAACTTCCACTTTCATCTAACACTAGATATATCCTAGATAATCCTAAAATATTAATACTGATTGAGTGCTTCCTTATCTTTTATAGAAATGTGTTTTTCTTAGAAAATGAAAACTATCTTGCCAAACAAAGAAACTACTTTGGTAGGATCCTATTTGATATTTCAATGTTGTTTCATATTGCATTTCATTTTAGACCGTTCTCCTTTGAAAATGTATGTAATATTGCACAGAACTAACCAGAAATTAGTTTTTTAAATTTCTCCAAAGGTTCTGGACTGGATTCAGATCCAAGACATTGCAGTTACATGTTAGGCATCTTAACCAACTGAGCCACCAAGACACCCCAGAATTGCCCTTTTTTAGAGAATTTCTCCCCAGCCACTTTCAGAGTCTGTGCACGCCACTATCTTCAATCATTCCCCGCAAAGTGCACAGTGTGGTTTAATTTTTCACCTCACCCTGTCTCTGAACCCTTTGAACAATCCCTGATTAGCTTGTGATGAAGCAAAACCTGTGTGAAGATTTACAAAGGACTAAAAGCTTGTATCCTGCCATTCATTTCAAAATGAGCAGATTGTCCCTTTCGGTTTTGCAACTGACCCGTGATGCACGTGAAGCAGGTCTTTAGTCTAGGCTTAGAGCATCACTCATCAAACCCAAGACGAAAGGGCGCCTTAAAAACCTTCATGAATGCTCTCATTCAAACAGGATTGGCAACAGACAATGTGGACTAAGGAACTGAAACCAACACATACAATGCAGGGTTCCTACGGTCACTGACAACCTGGAAAAGTCATGGAATTAAAAAAAAAAAAAATGTTTATAGAAAATGGAACATGTGCTTATAGTTTTGGAAATGTCATGGGAATTTGTTTTCCAACCAGAACCAAAAATAAGACATGCATTCATTCATTCAGATCAGATATTCAGTGTAAAACATTTGCAACATAGCCTCATGGTCATGGAAACTGTGCTATATGTCATCAAATTTCAAATTTTATTTGTCACATACACAATATAATGCGCAGTGAAATGCTTAGAGTACCTATTCCGGCTAAAAAACATAAAACAAGCAATTTAATAATGATAAAATGAAGATTAAGATTAGTAGTACACAAAAATTGACTGTACACATAGGTACAATAGGTAAGTGCAATGCACGTGTGTGTGTGTGGGGGGGGGGGAGTCGGGGTGTGAGTGTGGAATGGGGGGGGGCTAGGCACAGTCCTCGTTCAGCAGGCGGATGGCCTGAGGGAAGAAGCTCTTCCTCATCCTCTCTGTACTTGCCCTCAGGCATCGATACCGCCTTCCTGGAATGGAATAGTCTTGGAAACGTCAAGGAATTTGTTTAGCAAAAAGGTGTAGGAACCCATTGCATGGCATTGCAACTAAACTTTGATGTATTATTCTGAACTCAGCAGCGAACTTGAAGTCATCTTAGACAATGTGATTCTGATTGAATCTGTCATATAAGACATGTCTCATCTTTATTACTTCCTAACAATGTTTGTAGTCGCTGTAATTTTTGTGGTAGTAGTAGTTCAGAAATTACTCTTTCCCACGGTGCTATTGCCACAATGCAGTGATCATCAAGAGGCAAATTGAGGACAGTCAGTTCTGCAGCGAGACACTTCAATTCTCTATCTGTGCACTATTCAACTTCATCATGGTTAACAGGACTCAAATTTTCTATTTAATAGTATTTAATTATTAAAAGGTAGTTTAAGTTATGTTATTGTAATAATGTAACTACATCTTCAAATCTAAACTGCAAATTTTCACACAACTCCCACAATCCTCTTGTATGTAAAAACACTATAGGTCATAGCACAGCGCACATAAGTGATCTGTGGGATGGTACAGTCTGCACTTTGTTTCTATTAAGGTACCAAATTTCATTTTTAAAAGCACCTTTTCAAGACATCTCCTAAGGGAGCATGTTGGGCCGTGATGTTTTTTTTTCTTGGGCTGAGAGTGTCTTGAACTGGGCTGGGTTGTGCGTCAGTCTGTGTCCTGACTGTATTAGTTAATGAGCCATTTTAAAATGCAATGCATGGCCACCATCTTTGACAGTGTCAGTTTCTCTTCCCAGATCTGCCGTCTCCAACAGCACCTGTCTGCTGGGGAACACCAACAGGACTTGTTCCAAGGCCAGCCAGCCATGTTTGTGTCCCAGCACTCCCAGCCACCTTCTCAGAGTCTGGTGGAGCTTATCCAGCTGTGTGGAGGAACAGTCTGCAAAACTGTCCGACAGGCAGGTATCTGCATTGGGAAATACAATGGCAAGAGACCAGAGGGAAGCAGGATCGTCTCTGAGCAATGGGTGCTTGGTGAGATGTCTTATGCTAATCTCCATATTACATATTATATTCCTTTTTTGTGTCTTTTCATATTTTTTCTCACATTTTCTGTGTTTTCGTTTCTCCAGACTGTATCACACATCTCAAGCAACTGTCATATGATAACTACGACTTGGAGTGAAAACCCTGCAAAATCGATTTTGGACTGTGAAAATTAATTTTGTGATGGACTGTGCCTGGTTATATAAAATATCCTCAATTTCTTCCTTAATTGTCTCTCTTATGGATGTTAGTCAACTAGCTATGAGCCTATGCTCAGAAGGGTTACATAAATCTGTTACTGAAGATTTATATTTAGTAGTATACAGTATCTTTACAAATAACACCACAATTTTGTCCCCACATATGATATTTACATTTTCTCTAAGCCCGTTTCTTTAGGTTGTGGCTACTGGCAACAGGCTGTATGCAATGGGTACGGAGCACGGGCCACTTTAACACTGACTGAAAGTGAAGATACCTACTGAGCCATTTTAAAGTCTAATGAACGTATACTTAACAAATCTATACACCTAACAAAGTGTTTTTTCTTGGTCATTAATAAATATTGTATACAAATTTGATTTTACTGTTGTGTACTGATGTTTTAATTGTATCTGTCTAAAATGACAATGACTTGAGAATCAAGTTGTGATAATGCAATAACAATTCAGTCATAAGTTGAGACAATGGGATTTATTAGTTTTTCATGGTAGGTTACATTCTCTGCAATTTCAACCATTAGGAGATACAAAGTTATTTTCCAATAAATAAATAATTTTTATTTTCCAAAAAACATCTATTTCTTTCTCAAGTGTTGACTGACTGGCCCAAATGGGCTCCTGCATCATACATGTGGGACAGGTTGACTGAAAGCTTATATAGATCTGCGGAGAAAGTGCATTTAAATTGTAAATTTTGGTCCATGGGAAAGCAGACAATCAACCTGTCAAGGATAAACTAGATTTATGAATGTGTTTTACTGGGTTTTTACTTTTAGGACCTGGTAGGACCTTAATGCAATGATTTACTGTTTTAATGTTCCAAATTTTTGGAACCTCAAACAGTGTGAAATGCAAAAATGACACCATGTTAGGCCTCAGTGTACACGTTTATGTGAGACTTGGAAAATGGGTTTGTTTGTAGTTCTATTCTGCATCATTCCTGTTTCCAGTACATTAACCAGGGGCAGTAAACACCTCCATGCCCAACCTGTTCCCCAAAAGTGAGAAATTGTCCTATCCTCCTCTCAACCTTATATGAAGCGCACCTCAAAAGTATTCACTCCCATTCTTGTATATTATTGCGCTACAAAATGTTGCCAAAATGCATTGATCTTCCATTTCTCTTTGACTGGAAATGAAGCTTTTCCAGAAATGTATATGAAGTTACAAAAATCAGATTTTCAAGAGTATATACTACCTATGTTTTCTTTGGGCTAAACTGCCTCGGGGGCAAATATTTTACATACTATACTACTACAATTCCTTATTAGGTTTTGAGTTTCTTTTTTAAAATTGCAGGGTGGATTCTCCATTAAAAAAAACCTATGAAGCACAGGAGTGTGTCAATAATGAATGGTTGACATTTGAGCCCAGCTCTTACGGTTTCAGAAAAATTCAGTATCTTCTGTTATCTGACTTCATCATATTTCTCTGAATCACCCATTGTTGTAATTTGAGAGAGCCTTTAAGTCAGGAAATGTAATTGCAGGAAATATAGGCCAAGAAAAGTCCATCACTCACGTTTTTGCTTTTTGCACTATCACAAGGTAAATTCACACTCCAAGCTCCTTCAGAAAGTTGGCAGCCCAGCCACAATATACAGGCCTACTATGGGTTTATTTTATAAAGATAAATCTGCTTTAAAGCGTAGTAATAAGGTGGGTTTGCCCCTTACTACATCACTGCCAGTAAGCAGATAGTACATCTCTAGCTATTACTATGAAAAAAAACTGCCTAATACAGTGGTTCCAAAATTGGGGTCCTTGAAAGGCTTCCCAGGGGACAACAGCAAAATGAGCAATTGTTTCATTACTATTTCACTCCCTTGAAGTTAGTACAGTGAGTAAATGTATAAGTGTATAAGCATGGCTGATTGGATTATGGGTTTCACTCCGTTATTATCTCCCCACCTGCGGCATGGGCAGTTATTTAATTATCTACTAAATCATATCTAACAGATCGGATGCCCTGGGACAAAATATCACACGTGGGTCATGTGTCGTGCGTCTTTGTGGAGGTTTTGATGTTCAAAAGTTTGGGAACCTCTAGCCGGACACACGTTAGGTCCTCTCGCAGTTGTGGGTTTAGCGACTACCACCACTTCAATTGACCAATCAGCTTCGACGATGTTACCAAGTGTCATAACTTACGTAGGGAGGCGTGTGTGTGTGTGTTGAGACATTTGCAGCATGAAGCTAATTTATGAAGCGCTAGCTAGCTTAAGAACTGGAGAGGGACAGACAATATATTCAGCTATATAGCTAGTTAACAATTGAGTTAACGTCATGGTTAGTCTTTGCGGTTGTACGTAAATTAAAAGAGACAATTGAGCTCAAATGTAGCGATAGTTAGACCTACTGTCTAGCAAATAAATACGTTAACTGTCACATAGTTAGCTAACGCTATCTTTCAAGAATAGCCTGCTGCATAGTAAAAAGCACAGAAGCAGCCAGTCTGGATTGAAGTCGTTTTCTGGTTTGCTGTACTGAGATGTTGTGAAAGTGTAGCTAAATGTTTGATACTAATCAAATAACGCTAGTGAATTTCTTTTTTGCATTGCAGTATGGTTGGACGTTAAAGATAAAGCCGATTTGGCTAACACCGTTGCGCACAAGGTTAATATTAGCTTTAGCCAGCTAGCTCTTCAGTTGCTTCTGCTCCAGGTTTGATATCTCACTTTCTCACGCTGACTTCCAGTTTGCCAGGACAGGTGTGGTGGGCTAGAATATACTTTCTATAATAACAGTGATCATAATCTATTCGTAAGTGCAGCAGTTCACTGCAGGGAACTTGTTTGGTTACTTTAGTTGAGCAAGTTGCAAAAATGCTGCTTTCCTTGGTTGTGCACACATACTCGCTGCGATATTGGTTTCCTGCCACCGTAATGCTGGGGACAGCTCCAGCTTACCTGCTATCATGGGGTGTTTGGCGTTTAATGTCAACGGTCTTACCGGCAAGAGTATATCATAAATTGGACGACCAGCTATACTGCGTCTACCAGAGCATGGTCCTCTTCTTCTTCGAAAACTACACGGGGGTGGAGGTGGGTAATCCTTCACTTACTGTGTTTTGAAAATCTAAGAAGCCAAGAGAGTAATGGTATGTGTGGAATGGTGTTTATTCGGGATGGGAATTTAACTAAACGTACTAGTCCAATAATAGAAATGTAATGAAACAGACATAAGTGACAGCTGTTTCTCACATTGACCTCTGATAGGCCGTGCATACTTTAATTTTACAATTAATAACACATGCAAACTGCACGTCAATTACATCTAGTACATTTCCATATTTATGGAAATGAATGGTTGGAGACTCAGGCTGAAGAACTTGATGAGCCAGCTTCATGGCAAGAATGCCTGCATTCTTGTGCTTTTGTGGTCACAACTAGTACAGTTGTGCAGCACATTAGGGTGTGGTGTGATATGCTTTAGACTTGCAGGCAGAGTTTTCATTTCCTGATATCTGTTTGCACAACAGTAGTAGTGTTGTAGCTGGTAACCATAGTGTATGATATAGTCTGCTTTATGTGGGTAACTGAACATGCATTTGTCCCACCTAGGCTTGGTCAGTAGTTTAGAAGGGAGTCTCCTGGGTTTATGAAAATGTGCAGACTTTGCAGGTTTACTGTTTTCTAAGTATGGCTGAAATCAGTCCGTGGTGCACTAGAACAAATCCCTAATGCAATTTAAATATTTAATCACAAAAAAATCTTTGCGTTCTTGTAAGGCTTTAATGTGCCCTCTCCTAGCTTAATATTATAGACCTCAGTCAAATTAGAAGCCAAGACATCTACCAGCTGGCTGGGGTTTGTAAAATCTGAGCCTATTTTTAACCTGCTTGTTCCTTTCTGCTTAGATTGTTATATATGGAGATATACCAAAGAACAAGGAGAATGTCGTCTACCTGTCTAATCATCAATGTACAGGTGATGCATTTGAAGATGCCAACTCTTTAAAAAAAATCAAATCTTGTGTGGGGTACAGTTAAAATTCTCGTCTTAACCAATGGCCTTCTCTTTTAGTGGACTGGATAATAGCTGACATGCTAGCCATCAGGCAGCATGCCCTTGGTCATGTGAGATATGTCCTTAAAGATGGGCTCAAGTGGCTCCCATTATACGGATGGTATTTCTCTCAGGTAATGCAACCCTCTGTGAAATTTTAAATGTAATTGAATTTAACTTCAATCATGTTCACTTTATATGGTTTGAAACACTGCTTTTGTCATAAGATTAACTTTCTCTATTTAGCATGGAGGTGCCTACGTAAAACGAAGTGCAAAGTTTAATGAAAAGGCGATGAAAAAGAAGCTCCTCACTCAAGCTGAATCAGGAACACCAGTAAGTTGGCTTTTTAAATTTGCCCATTGACTATTTGTTTTGGTGTGTTCATATTTACACTTTGCATTGTATGATATTTCATACCATTCATATCTTTTGGAGGAAAAAAATTGGACAAAATTTTATATTTCATATCAAGTTTAAAACTAATTGTAATTAGTGAAATTGTCAGAGCTCACTTGCCAATTATAGCAAATAATTCAAAGATGAGGTACTCAAGCATTCACATTCTTGATATTTTGCAAAATGCATTTTAGTATTGGAGCTCCAGCAAATATCAGAAGGGCTCTAGTTCTTGAGATAGTCCTACGTCAGGCAGAACAAAGTGCAACCATGTCTCCAATCACTGAAATGGTGAAAAGAGGACAGAATACAATTTAAGGCTGCAAGGTATAATATGCATCAATCTAGGAGAGTAGGTGATACGGTGTTCAGTCTCCATCCACAAAGAGACAGTGTTATTATGTTTTGCATGTTTTTCTCCATACTTAAGTTCAGCTTAGGTTTCTATGTAGGTTTAATTCAATTTGTGATCATTAAATGCCATAAATTCCAGGAATTTCATTGTGGTCAGTGCTTCAGTGTTTTCCTCCCCACAGATGTACCTTGTCATCTTCCCAGAAGGAACCCGGTATAACCCAGAGCTCAAGAATGTCATCATTGAGAGTCAGGCTTTTGCCACCAAAGAAGGTATTGTAAACATAAACAATATAAACGATGCATGAAAATAAAATGTATGCTTTTTTTTTTTTTTTTTTTGTCACTTCTGTTCTTCACTTTTTAACTTGGAACTTTTGGCCATATTCATTTATTAGTAGAGTTTTAACGACATCAATGCTGGTATATATATTTTTCCCGGTGGATATCAGTGGATTACTGGTATGGCGCCAAGAACTGGGCAGCTTGCACGAAAACTGCTTAAATTAAATATTCCAGCTGGTGTAGCTTAAAATTTGTGCAAAAGATTAAGCCCTAGCTCTCTATTGTGAATGGAATTGGTTTGAAAGCTGGTTCTTACCGTTATGTAAAAAACATCAGTATCTTAATGAAGTTACACAAGCAGATTTGCATGGTGCGTGTACTTAACTTCATTGTGCTTAAGATATTGCAGCTACAGTTGCTGTACCAGCTACATTATCATCATCATGCCACTTATTTAGTGCAGTATTTAGGTTGACACACAAACTGCATTCATTTTGCAGAGATTAAGCGTATCTCTGAATCGCAGCCATGAATATCACCTTCCCCCATTAATCCAAATAAACCGCTCTGGAGATTGAACATGTGCACATGACATTATCTGCTATTAGGGAGGTTAGAGGCATTAGTGGAGAGAGAATGGTGCCACGACTCAATAACAGAACAGAAAAACAACAAATTGACTGTGTAGTAACGGGCCCAAACACAAACGTTTGGATAGAAGTCACGTATTTGTATTCATGTATCTTTTTGATTACTTCACCTACCAGCTGTCTGATTATGTAGGCTAACATGATATGTTTCATCACAGTGGTATAAATTCTTGCATTGTTGTGTCCTTCCCATAGGACTAGCTGTTCTGAAGCACACCCTAACACCCAGAATGAAAGCCTCTCACACAGCCATAGACGCCATGAAGGACCACCTGGATGCTGTGTATGATATTACAGTTGCCTACGAGGGAACGCTGGACGCCACTGGTCAAAGACGACCGGCCCCATCAATGCCAGGTAAGTGTTTCATACTGGCCACATTCCTGCATCCACCTGAGGAAGTGTCACAGAAGTGTTTTCATAGAGAAGAATACTGAGGTACTTGAGGCCAAGGGTTAGCAAATGTTTTCATTTCAAGGCTGCCCACAAACATACATGTTAGACTAACGATCCCCATTTGATAAGAGTCTGTCATAAGAAACCACATCTGAGGTTTTTGTTGGATATGATTTGGTACAGAACTGGACAAACGTTTATAGTGCAGGTTGGGAGACTGTGGGGAGTGAAACCTATGATGAAATAGGCATCTCTATCACCTTCTCACTGTCACAAATTAAAATTAATCAAATGATGATGAAATTAAAATATTCCTCATTTTGCTGGGGAGCCCCAGGAGCATCCTCACTCACTCACTCACTCACTCACCCTTGGTTCCCAGATCCCAGTTTGGGAACCACTTTTTAAAAGCAGCTAATATCAAATACTGCTCTCTCAGTCATTGTATTATCAGTTCTGCAACATTGTGTGCAGTAATTAATTACATAGCAAACATTACCTATTAACAACTGTGTCTTCCTGTAAACAGAACGTTCTCTGTTCCCAATGCCGGTTTGACGAGCACTGTTCTAATGTAAAAGAACACATCCTGTTTCTCTCAGGAATAAACATTGATGCGTCTCTAGTAAACAGAATAGAAAAGCATTCTTCTCATCACGCATTTCCTGGACTCATGTTGTGAAGGTGACTTTTAGTTTCACAAGGGGGTAGAAATGTCCCAATTCAACATTTGGGCTTGGCTGTAGGCACAGCACCACATGTTGCCAGTTTAACATTTTGAGGTGTGCATGCCTGGAGGCCACAACACACAAAGCCATCCCTAGGGACACATATTCTTGTTTTTCCTTACGTGACACAAATTTGTTGTTTTCTAATCGGTGTGAACAGCAAAAAGGTGCGTGGAGTCACATTTTTTCTATTCCAGTCTGGACCATATATGCAACATTTAGACAGCAAGCTTTTCAAATGTCCTTGTTTTTTGCCTTTATTTGATATTAACAGTGAAGAGTGATATGATAAGTGTTTTTTGTTAGAACATATTTCTCTGATGTTTTGTAGTAGGGATAATGGTTCTGAATCAGAAAGCGTGCTGCTCTGTCAACCTCTCATAGTGGAACATAATTATGCTGAACAGCATGTGTGTATGACTTCCCAAAACATGGGATGGAAGAACACTAAACTAAACTTCTCCATGTTTTACTTTAGGGAAGGTATTCATTTGTTTGAAGGCTTCCCTTGGTTTTCTTTAAACATAGATGATGAGCTTTACCAGAAAGCTCTAATTTGGTCTCATCTGTCCAGAGGACATTCTCCAGAAGGATTTTGTCTTGTTCAGGTGTGTTCTGGTAAACTTCAGTCTGCTTTTCATAAGGGCCTCTTTCAGCAGTGGGCTCCTCCCTGACCTCCTACCATATAACCCTCTCTCATTGAGTTAGCAAGGATTAGTTAGGATTGAAACTGACATACCATGTGTCTGAAGGTCAGCTTGAATCAGTTTAGCAGTTGATTGAGTTGCTTACTCCATCATTATTTGATCAAGTCTTTCAGTCTCGTCCTGGGAGGTTGGCTACAGTGTCATGAGCCTTAAACTTCCTGATATCGTTGTATATTGTGGAAACAGGAACTCCAAGGTTTCTGGAAATGCACTTGTAGCTTTGAGATTGCCCATACTTGGTTACAATCTTGTGTCTGACCTGCTCAGACTATTCTCTGGTTTTCTGTCTTTTCTCTGTGCAAACTGGTTAAATGAATGCTTTTTATATTGTGAACACATGCAACTCAATTCCGCAGAAAATGAGAACCACCACCTTGAAATGAAATTATTTTTAACGGCTTCTAAAATATGCCAATAATATTGTCTCGGCCATTTTAGGATTTCGATGTGGAACAAGATTCAGTCTTTTTAATATTTTTTTCCCACGGAAAAGAAATACATATTGCCATAGACACTTTGTGAACTCCTATCATACCCCATTAACAAGCTTTGACCCATATATAATATTATGTATTTACTGCAGTTTTAGATTAGCTGTCCTAGTTTCAAGGTCAGGTGTGTAACTGGGCTGCACCAATGTAACCAACAAGCTGCTGATTAACTAGAAATACCTGCTGCAGTTGGGTTGGTTGACAGTCTATTGTGCAGAAGCGTAATCATGTGAATAAATAGTGGTTATTATCTTTATTACCTTGGACTGTGGACTTTGGTAGATTGCGGCAGCCATGTTTCACACACTTTGGTTATTTGTACCCATATTTCCTATTCAGAATTACCACTAGGTATTTACAGTATCTCTCATTTGACATGAATGCATCAGCTGTGGGTGTAGGTGGAGAGAGTGCTAGTGCTACCTGAAAATATGGCCCCAGAAATACAAGGCACATTGCCAATAACTGTTTAGTTAGTGTTTTAGGGTGGAATTTTCCTTTAAACCCCTGCTCTATAGATGTTACCTAATGTTTTTTTTTCAAATGCTTACACTACGTGCCCTTTTGCTCAAAGGCTTTTCCTGTTTTTGTTTATTCTTTCATTTATTTTTTTCTGTTTGACAGAATTCCTGTGCAAAGAATGTCCCAGAGTCCACATACACTTTGAACGTGTGGACATGAAGGAAATTCCTCCAGAGCCAGTGTTTTTCCGCAGGTGGCTGCACGAGAGGTTTGAGATTAAGGACCGGTGAGTCTGGATTCACATTCTGTCATATGATCCAAACATAGACAAGCCCAGCCACAAAACATACCAGGCATGCATGTTGGACTCACTTATTGTGCTGGAAAATTTTCCTTATTTTCAGAAGTCATTCTATCATAGTTGATTACTGAATGCATGCTTTTGCCGTTGTCATAAATAATTGAGTGAAAATATAGCTGCAATTTTCACAAAAGTTGGTTATTGCACCACAGCAAACAGCCTGATGTGACCACTTGTCAAATAGCAGATTCTTGCAACATTTTTAATTGACTTGAGTTTTTTTCCAGTCCTTGCACCTTTCCTGGAAAGGTTCAATTCCTAAGAGAGTTATCTGTCTTTGTCTTTTCAAAGGCTGCTGACTGATTTCTATGAGTCAGGGGATGCAGACAAGAAATGCCGGTTCCCTGGGGAAGGCCAAAGTTCTCCACTAAGCATCTCAAAAACCTTCCCATCAATGATGATCTTGGGGGGATTGACACTGTCATTGCTGTTGACTGAGTCAGGCAGGAAACTCTATGTCGGAACCTGGGTCTATGGCACACTCCTGGGCTGGCTGTGGATGAATGTTAGTCCTTAAGGAACAGGATGAAGGCTGCCATAATGTGATGCACAGAAGATATGGAGAGATCTTTCCATTTTCCTGTATCACAACACAAGGAGTGATACAGATGCAAAGCAGTGTCCGATTTGGAGGCTCAGATTTATCCCATATGTCTGGCTCACTATCTACCTTCAACTGAAAGCTAAATGGAGAGAAAGAGAAATGTTTAGCTTTTTGTGCTACGTGTTCTCTTGCGTTATCTGGATTTGCAGCCTGATACGATGAGAAAACCTCAATGGATTTGTTGAAATGTATTTGTTTTCTTGAATATCCCCCTCGACCTCCACCATAAAGTAAAAATAGCTTACAAACCTTTCTTGAAATAATATTCCCCTTATTAAGATTTAGCCAAATCTGTATTCTTGCATGCTCTCTCCCAACCAACCCCATCAAGCATTGCTCTATATGACTATTGTTTTTGAGCTCAAAGCTCCAAACATAAGTTTAGTGGCCATGATCATCCATGAAAGTGACATACACTAGGCTATTGGTGGGTAATTAATCATTTATATTGTCTCATTGATCCTTGTTGTAATGTTCTCATCTATTAATGCAAAGTCCCATCTCAGGAGGGTTATGCACTTTGCTCATTTAAAGTGATGTTTTCCATTAGTAGAACTTAATCAATTTTAGCATGCAATCCCCTATAGGAGTTCGTGAACATTCAACCACCTGGATTGGCTGCCACAGGTATCCATACTGATGTCACTTTCATTCACTTTGAAATGTATCATAGCCCTAAAAAGCCTACTTCTAATATGCATATGACATAGAGAGTTACGTTCTAAAATTTTATTTGAAATGTTTTTTAAGTAATTTTATTGAAATTTGTAGTGCAATATCTCTAGAAGATCCAGCCATGGACATGTGTTCACTACTGTCCTTAAAAAGTACCATTATTTAAATGTGCTACTCTGAACACGTGGCCACTACAGATTCCTGGGTCAGTTAATGACTGTTCTTGAACTCATATTGAGGAGTTCACGTTGGAAATAAAATTGTTCTACCAAAGTTAAATATTGCTTTAAGCTTAAAATGTTGATCTGTTGCCAAAACTTGGTACATTTGCAAAGGTTTTCCTAAGTCTTTTAAGTTGAGCAATACATTATCTTTTATAAATGCCTCACCACTGTCCGGATGCCAGCAAAACAAACTTCATGTCTTTTGGTTTTGGCCTAAAAACTGTACAATTTGATTTTCTGTAATGGTTTCTATGTCTGCAGAGCTATTCATTCCCAGAAATTTTGTATGTATGTTACCTTTAACGCCATGTTACAGATTACACAAAGTATCTACCTAGCAAAATGCTGACAAAGCCATCTTGAAAGTATGTCACGCAGGTTCCTTTGCACACAATGCCATCTGTATTATATACATCACTGTATTGTGAAATGCACTGTATGTCCATTGTTGTTTACTCTAATGAAACCATTACTTTCTCCACTAGTCACTTTACATATTCGCTCTCTTGTCCTATTGAATTAGTTTGAGATATCTAATGGGTCGTCCCCATTTGGATGGAAAATCTCACGGTTTTTACATGTCACTGCAATACCTCACTTGAATAATCCTTGTTTTTAAATGACCCTTGTCAGCCATTTTATAGCCATTTTTATCCTGTGAAGATCAGATTGTAATTCATCAGGAAATTCTGTGTAGACAGTATTTAAATGCCAATTGCTCCCATAAATGTGTGCCTTCTATTTGGAGGAGTTGGTTCTCAAGCCTCATCCAGAGGACCACAGTGTTTCCCTCCACCGGATGACTGCATGGGGGCTCTCTGCTGGATAGCACTGGAACTGCTGCTCAAAGCAACACGTTGGTCAAATTGTCTACAGTTCATAGTGGCTTATTTTGTTCTAAAAATGCATTGATTTCCACTTTTTGAGGACTATTACTGAATGACGAATCCTTTAAAGTAATGTATGTAAGTTTTGGAGGAGAATGGTAAGAGTGGAATAAAGTTTTTGGGGAGTGTCAAGAGTTCTGTATATCATACTACAGTAATACCACAGTCAGACACTATTACTCAGTTGTTTTTTTAAACAAATATACTAAAATTCTGGGTTAGAATAGGGTCCTTTATCTTTTGCAAATCTTTAAACGGTTACTTCATGACTTTGTATACCAAGTTCTCAGATGCAGAATTGTTAAAAGACTGGCCCCATAATGGCAGACAGTGCCAGTTAGCCTGATTCAGTCGGTACCAAGCCGCTGAATAGAGGCAATAACTTAAAATTCAACAAATTCTAACTAAGCAGTGTTCATTAAACGTCCATGATCACAAAGCTATATAGAATTTTTTGAATTATATACAGTCTGGAGAGAGGTATGCTAATAATACAATAAACCCTCGAGGTAGGACTGACTGGCCTCCACGGTCTTACTGTAAATTCTACCTGTTTAGGACTTATCTTTGCATATTTAAAAGTGGGATCAACTAATGGATATAACCAACCTTTAATTGTTTTCTTTAACAAGATCATTTTGTCCAGGAGGCTAGGGTATGGTAACTACCATAGTCTGTCGTTATTAAAGGATACCACAGAGAAATAACTTGGATCTCTTTGGTCCTGGCGTGGTGTTTTGAGAATTAACATTACTCAAAGGAATTACCAAACGCAGTTCAAATCCCAGTTCCGACTGCGTTACATTCACGGACATTGTAAAATATACGACCAACGCAAACCGCGGCACTCATTCATCTACTCATTGATACTCATCAGTACTCATACCGCTACGTATGTGTCGCGTAGTAAATACTTTGTTTAGCTACTGTACAAGACATATATTGCTTAGCAGAAGAATATATATATATTTTTTGAATTATCGCTAAAAAATGCGTTCTTTATTTATAATACAATGGTGTGTTATCACACTTCCATAAAAGCAATAAGCCACTCGACACCGTACTGCCGCCTCTCATCTAGTCTAAATCCACTGGGTAAGGCGGCGTATCGTTGCTCATTTGTGAAATGTCCACTTTTTCAGATTCGTCGAATGTAACATGGGCCACTGACCATGCGCATTACAGTTTTGCTAGGAACAAGGAAGTGGAGTAACAGATCGAGTGCTGTTTCTCAGTCGTTTGGGCTTATACGTGTATTTGGGTCAAGGTATGTCATGAACCAAGCCGAATCAAAGACTTATATATAAGTATATATATCTATAATCGATTCTACACAAGCAGTCATTTCTTACCGTCAATGTGGACGCTGTTTCTTGGTTATTTGTTCATATTTTAGCTGCTAAGGAGTAACAACGACATCTTGAGGCCTTTCGGGCTTCCTTCGTCCTTGCCTGGCGACCCTACTACATCCAAATACATACTACATACAGGGATGGAAAGAGAACTAAAATAGCCTACTCAAGTAGAAGTACTGTTACTTTGCTTAAGTTTTACTTTTAAGTAGAGGTCAAATTAATGTTGGAAAAAAAGTAAAATGTACCCGGAGTAAACATTCAAACATACTGAAGTAAAAGTAAAAATTCTAACTTAAAAAATAAATAAATACAAATGCATAAAAGCTAAGTTACTCGTTTACAGCAATGAGAGTAATTATATTCCATTACTTCCACCCTTGATTACATATCTTAAATCAGTCCTAAATTTCTGGAAATGTGATTATTTAATCTAAACTATTTATTCAGTAGTCCAAAAAACAATTAATCAAAAGCATGACTTACCTCCTGTGCTTTATGTTCCTGTTCTACAGCTCTGTGATGGCAATTGACTGGCTTGGATTTTGCTATGCTGCAGCCATAGCCCTTGGAGGTTTTATGGGATACAAGAGAAAAGGTTGAACGCTCACTCTTGATAATCTTAATCCCTAACCCACCCACCAGTATTTGGACAGTAAGATCAACTATGGAGAATCAATAACCTAGGACCAAGGTAGCAGTTTTAGCCTCATGGTGAATTTGTCACCAAAAGTTGTATCGTGATCACTATTGTGTGTTGCGGCATTTCATTTTAGGTAGTGTGATGTCCTTGATAGCTGGCTTGGTTTTCGGGAGCATGTCTGCTTATGGTGCCTACAACATCTCCAATGACCCGAAAGACATCAAGGCCTCTTTCAGTGAGTATGGTTGAGCCCATGGTAATATCCTGATTCTCGGCTGTTCAGTCAGTCAGTGAACTAGTTAAAACTTTTGGCTAGCACCTTGAGAAGATGTTCTCCTCCTTCAGTTGCCTCAGGAGCCCTCGCAGTCGTGATGGGAATGAGATTCAAGAAATCTGGAAAATTAATACCTGCTGGCATTATGGCAGGACTAAGGTCAGAATAAAACCCAGAAATATGTGTTTAACATGCAGCATATGTTATTGATTACATTGCTTGTGAAATGGCATAACACACAATTGGCAATTTGATTGTTCTACATTTTACTGTCTCCTTACAGTTTTCTGATGGTTTTCCGACTGCTGTTCCTGATCATGATGTGATTGGAGAAACAGAACTGACCAAACCAAGGGGACAATGCCACTACTAAAGATAGGCCTCTCAGCCAAACTGTTTGTGTCTGTCTCACAAGGATCAAGCCTCGTTTAAAAGGAAACATCATTCCCAGCTAGCATATTAAAGCAATTCTGCTGTTTTGTATGATAACTTACCTTTCATGTAAACACACTAAATCCTGCAGAAGCTACCAGACATTTAAGTTTTCTTTAATTTTTACTATGTTTTATGTACAGAAATGGCCAGAGCATATATGTTGATTTTTATATTGTATTACTACAGCATTATACACTGTAGCAACAAAGCAGAAGTACCTGTGGGTGGTGAGTGGTCTGTCTGATGGGTTTACTACAGTATACAGTGGAACATTTTTTGTGAGCTGCTTAGAAATATTCAGTTTACTGAAAAAAGGAACAATTCTTTATTCTCTTTAAAGAAAGAGAATAATTGAGCTTTATATGCTTCAAAGTTTGTGATTGTCCAGCCAAACTGAATAAATTGATGTGATTCTCAAAATTACAATCTGTTTTTGTGATTTTTTGGGTGCCAGGCCTGTTGTTATGCAAGTCCCATTAAAGAGACAAGACTCATTCTTTGGTAAACTAATACCGCCTAACATCACATGGCAAAAGTCAAGCCTATTTATATAGCCTTTATCACAAACAAGCCTCAAAGGACTTTACAAGCTGACAGATGAAGTGAAGTGAATTATGAGACACGGACAGTCAACTTTATTTAAACATAATATTACATTTAAACAATATATATTTGGTCCACGTATCTTACACATTATCCTTGCATAATGATTCATTCACACTATTGCTATATGTGAAGAATGAATGCAATCTTTTACAACAACTCTCAACGACATAATGGTAATGTAGCATTGAACACTGCCAGAACAGTTTTTACATAAAATTCATCTGGTTGAGGCTTCCTCTTACTGCCTGGCTGCAGGAACCGGCTGATGGCAGGTAGACTGGTCATCCTGCCCTGGAAAGCCTGGAAGGAAAGCCAAGGAAAGTCTTTAAACACACATTTTACATGTTGTTTGTATGGGACTATCTAATCTAGGTTTTGAGTAGTTTTGAGTTTTCAGCTTTTTAAGCTTCTTGTTAGGATGCTATGTTTTCATTCCAGGGTCAGTCAATATAGACAACACAGGTTTATAAAAAAAAGAAAAATCAGATTTTATTTTTGTCCCTTTA
This sequence comes from Hoplostethus atlanticus, assembly GCA_034670405.1. Taxonomy (NCBI): domain Eukaryota; kingdom Metazoa; phylum Chordata; class Actinopteri; order Trachichthyiformes; family Trachichthyidae; genus Hoplostethus; species Hoplostethus atlanticus. The sequence goes on from JAXDDX010000050.1 coordinate 3,090,785, forward strand.
TAAACTACGGAGCCCGGGAAGTGACATGGATGAAAAAAAAAAAAAAGATGTATTTTTGCGAGATCTCGCAATACTTTTTGCGGGATCTCGCAATACTTTTGCGAGATCCCGCAAAACATTATATAGGTCAATGTAGCAGTCTACTAATTCCGTGTCAGTTCAACTACAACAATGGAGGGCACTCACCCGTGGGAGAAGTTTATTGACTTTTATTTTGAGATAGGCCTGAAATATTCTGAGTATTCTTTTCAGATGTCTCTCGCTTATCTGACAACCATGCCTGCTGCCAAGCACCGACTTATGCACCGACTTATATTTCAGGCCTATCTCAAAATAAAAGTCAATAAACTTCTCCCACGGGTGAGTGCCCTCCATTGTTGTAGTTGAACTGACACGGAATTAGTAGACTGCTACATTGACCTATATAATCTCTCAAAAGTATTGCGAGATCTCGCAAAAAGTATTGCGGGATCTCGCAAAAGTATTGCGAGATCCCGCAAAAAGTATTGCGAGATCTCGCAAAAATTGGATGAAATTTTTGGATGAAATTTTTTTTTTTCATCCATGTCACTTCCCGGGCTCCGTAATAAACGGCCTGGAGCCTACCTTGATGTTGGGGAACTGAGAGAGAATTTCAGGAAACTTCTCCTCTAACATCAGGGAGCATTCCAGCAGCGCTACATCTGCACGGCTCAGTTTACCACCAACCAGGTACCCGGCGCCGGAGAGTGCCTGGGAAATGGGTCACAATGACGATGTCAAAGTGGTTATTATATCACTAAGTACCAAATAACAACCCTTCTTTTAAAGCTTGTGACAGACACGAAAACGTAGTTTGTTTAATCGCTTCATATAATATATAAATTCACAACACCTTTTCAAACACGGGGAGGTAACGGTCTGTCGCTTTAGTGTGAATGGTGTCCAACTTAGTTTTCACATCTGCAGGTAGCGTGAAGGGCAACATCATTATCATTTCCATGACATCCATCAGTCCCTCTGAGTACATGTCGATCCTAAAGGAAAATAACATCCTTATTACATCACATTCATCTAGCGAAATAAAACAACAGGGCAGGATTGCATAAGTAAATTGGACCATACCTGGCACGGTCTTGGAGGTCTTTTCCGTGAAGATTGTACTTCTCTGCTATGTAATTCATGATGGCCCTTGTCTGGACAAGCTTCATGCCATCGATTTCCACCATAGGAACCTGTTGAAACATGAGATCTCCCTCTGCAGATAGAAAGCACAGCAGCAGGTATTGTGGGCCACTCCTGCTTGGAAATATTTTACTTCAAGAACAACAAGCCCGACATTCCAGGTTGCATCACGTGTGAGTTAAAGATAACAATAAATAACGGACCTTCTCGCCACAGGCGTTGACAAATAGAGCAATAGCTTATCAATTAATTCACATTCAAGTAGACTTTTGGTATACCCACCTACAGTATAATTTCAGTTTAAAAACACCTTTCTGCCACCTTTCTTACCGCTCAGAAATGTTTCATACTGGTCGCGGGTTGTCAAATGCACTTCGTCAAACTGTAAGCATAAAATTGAGAAAGGTTTATTAGTGGTAACAAGCACTGGGCGCGTGCAGCATGCTTGCAGCCTGTGGACTCACCTCAACCTCTGCAGTCGCTAAAAGCCAACGAATTGATTCCATTTTCCCTCTTCCATTGAAGTAATGCAGCACAACTTTTCCAGCCATGGCAATGGTTTAAGAAGTGGTAATCCTGTATGAAGAGAGGAAGAGAAAGAGATGTTTTCACCTACTTCCGTTTAAAGTACATGCAGATTGAGATTTTGATCGAGAATGTTCTGACTCGGGACCTTTGATCGGACGTTGATCGTAAAGATTACTGACTGCACAGTTCGCAAAACGAGTGACTTAAACCAAGGGCAGATACAGTACTGACACGATGTGGCCAATAGAAATATACCTAATTTGCATGCCACCGCTGTGCATCATGGGAAGTATTACAGGACGAACAAGTTCGTTTTTACACTAAATACGACAAAAATGTCAAGTACAAAAAAATGTCAATGTTAATATAAAACTATATTAAACAAACTACAGATACTATGAAGAAAAGCGTTGTTTCACCACCGTTTCTGTGAAGGGTTGTAGCGTGTCGAGGTATATATACTTCCGGGCTCTTACTCGGCTGTTGGATGTGAGGGCGATCTGGCTGCGACATCTGTCACCCCATTGATCGCTAGGGTTGATTCGGCTGATCTGGCTGGCTAGGCGGGTGTCCCCTTCCTCCCTCACCGCTCCATGTGTGTCCCTCCCGAAGCTCTGCGCTCGGTGGAAGAGACGAGCTCCCCGGCAGACGAGCATCGTTGGTATACCAGTAGCTGCACTCCCCTGCTAGAACCTCCAAACAAGCTCAAGGCCCATTTGTAGGAGAAACGTAGGGAAGTCAAGCTCCAAGACTTCAAACACATCCAAATGAGGCGCTGCACGTGGCAGTCTGCCTTCCTTTTGACATAATAAAAGCATACTAATATAATAAATAAAATTAAAAAATTAAAAAATTAACTTTTCATTTAAACTTTGATGTGTAAACAAAATATTTGTAGGCATCTGAAACTGTAATTTAAGACTCAAACACAACATTTAATGTTAAATTAAAGACCTTTAATTTACATTTTGTAACATTGTAAGACTTTTAACAATTTTAAAACACACTGATCTATAGATGTGAAGTGTTTTTTCAAACAATCATTAAAATATTCTTTGTACCCAATAAAAGATGATACTTTAATGATACTTGATACCTGGTAGTTAGATAGTTTGTAATTGTACTGCCTAAAATAACACTGAAAACACAGATTTGTATGCAGAGTGTGACAATAATTTGCATTGCATGTCCTTTCCTGGAATTAAAGCACTGGCTTGAGTTTCATTGAAAAAAAAAAGAAGCCAAAAATAGACATTATACTGCACAAATAATACCTTTTTGCCATCATAAAACAGAACCAGGGAATATTTAAAAAAAGAAAAAAGACAATATACTGAGGCAAAGTAATTAGTTTCAGTCACAAGTCACAGTGAGGTTTTCATAAAGTTGTAATATGCATACGTATACTGGTTAGTGAACATTATGGAATGATAATGGCATACAAAACTGATGGTCCGGGTACAATCTTGTTAGGACAATAGTTATATTATAGAGATACAAAACAAAACACTGAGGAGAAAATTGTAATTCTTTGATGGACTGAACTTTGGCTTGTTGTATTTAGCCACACAGATACACTTAGAAATATTATATCTCACAACATACATAGTACATATAATGAAACAAGATTTATTGCTGTATAAGATGTATGTACATATTTTGATTATAAAACAACTAGTCCTACTCTTTGGGGAAAGAGTTCTTAGGAGCACAGATATTTCGTCCGGGGCATTGATCGAAGCCCCGGAGAAGCCACTAGCGGTGTCCGTATTTGGCAGACCAGTCTGTTCGCCCGTGGATGGTCTGTCCCGGAGGGCGAGGCAACAGACCAGGTGTACTCTTGTTGGCTGCTGGCACGTAGGCTGAGGTGCTCATCTGACTCCGGCTGGATCTCCACGTTGCATAATCTAAGAGGCATGAAGGGAAAGTGATGATCAGGCAGCACTAAAAATGCATCAGCAACAACAAGTTATTGTCAGTACACTGGACACCACACGACCAGTTCTAGTCCACATCAGTCCAAATATACCAATACCTGAATATCATTGTAACAGAAAACAAATGACAAAACTTCTAAAATTTGTCCTCACTTGATGCTGTTGAATCCACTGTAGGACCCAGTTGCCCTCTATGACCAGCAGAACCGACTTCTTTTTTGTAAAAGGATGGTACGTATCCACTTGGGAGTGTATTTGTACCTGAAATTAAGCAGACAAAAAGATAAATTAATCCAAATTAAATGAATTAAATAAACACTAGGATGGTCGTACCTACAAAGGTTAGCAGAGAGGTCTGAGCGAGATTACCATGAGTGCCTCTGTTTGGTAGAGTCCCTCCAAAAGGAATACTGCTGTTGCCCCACAGGTGACTTCCACTGAAATCTTTGCTAGAATTGATTGCCAAGTTCTTTTTTGTACTAATTCCTAAAGGAAAAGGTAAAACAGTGGATATCAGGTACATTCTCTTCTAACATTTAAAAAGTGTCATTCTGTAACACTGTCAAAAACAAACTGTCCAAGCTTTAGTCATAAATCATTCGAAACATGATGTTCATCAGATACAAATACCAGAAGAAATGGGTTATATAAATATCCTAGGACTCATGAGCAGATTTATTTGTACAACCTCTCACTCTGTTTCCCCCCCCCCCCCCACCTGTCTAAAATGTCATTCTTCCCAAATGCTCACTCAGTTTTGCAATAGCTCACACTACATACTATATGGGTTTCGATAGATGGCAAAATGTATGCGATATAAGGACTTCAAAGGGACTCAAAGGGAACTGGTTGCTACTGAGTTTTCAAGTATATTACCCGGTAAATATCTTGACTGCCTCAAATAATGCTGTTTAGCAGAGGCTGTCCGTGATGGCTCCTGGTATGTCGTAGTTTTGTTCAGGTTTAATGGTGCATCTTCCTTGCAATTAGGTCGGCTGAAATCCAGAACATTTCCATATCTGAAAGGTAGAGGGCGTTAAATTGATGTGCTAGATAAAAACACTTAATTTCATGTGCAATGGACCTGCTGAGAGTAAAATGTGTCAATTTATCTTCATTTTGGCTTCTGTGAGTCAATGCAACTACAGATTAATTTTGTTACAGTATCCCTACCCTCTTGAAATGTGTTTTGCACATTTTGTATACCATTATGAACTGTCACACTTAAAATAAAACATGTACAATATGATAACAAGAGGGCTATGCAATAGTGAGCTATCTTTCCAGTCTGTCCTGTACATCAGCACAATGGGGTGACATGTAATAAAACCTACAGACCTATAAAACAGACAGACTAACAGACTACTTTGAATGTTTCAGTGATCAAGCACTATGTTTCTAACATTTACATCCAAAAGAATAGAAAATTTAGAAAAAAAGATTTCCTAACAGCCAGCAAGGCAAGCCAGTCAGAGCCAGATGCACTACAAATGCATTTGGCTTGGCTGAAATGTACCATAGTCTCACCTGCTCAGCGTGTCTTCTCCCTGCCTTGACTTCTCTGTGGACAAATGAGCTTTGCCGAGAATACTTAACGATGTCAGTTCAGTGTCTTCGTAATCTTCCCAGTCTTCACCTTTGAGGAGCCCTGTGCCGTGGCCCCAGCGCCGACGCCCTCCCTTAGGTTTCAACTGATAGCTCAGTAGGTTTGCGTTCTCAGACTCCTGTCTCATCTGTTAAAAGGTCAATGGTATACTCAAAATCCACTATACATGTATACACACACACACACACATATATATGTATCTAGCCATCCATCCATCTATAGAAAAGAGAATCAGGGGAAGAGAGAGCATTTGTTATGTGAGAGTAACAGAGCATATAGACTACACAGTATATACACATGCATAGAGACAGAGACACTGTTGCCAAGGCTAGCCCAACCTCACCTTGCTCTGGAGGCCCTTGTCAACAATGTAAGGAAGGTGACTCTGTGGGGTTCCCTCAGTCTCCCCCGGCTTCATGGTGTGGTTGGGCTGCTGCTTTTGCACCAAATCTGTGTGCCGTGGGTACACCGGGGCCTGGATAGCTGCTGGTACCGGGGATGGTTGGATCTGTTGGAGAGGCCTGGAAGGGGAGCAATGTTGGCTGTGAGGTGGAGGCTGGGCAGGGGGCACTGGCTTGAGCAGCAGAGGTTGCTGCAGCGTCTGTTGTGACTGTGGCGGGGCCTGCAATGGCGCGAACCCTGGCTGAGGCCTGCCTTGCTCCAGGATCTGCTGAGGAGTGCCTAAAGCCTGGCCCACGTAGAAGTAAGAGTACCTAAGGGCCTGCAGATTAATAGGGGAAAGAGAGACATCAGCATATTGAACTCTTTATTCAGGCTTTAAAGGTCAGTTGTGAGGAAATAGTCATAAGTCATAGAGCCACACCACCTGGCCAGAAGCTGGTCTCTTCTTGGGATCCCACTGGAGCAGGTCTCTCATTAGATGGATGGCTTCAGCACTGGCATTTGGAATCAGTGTCCTCAGATTACTGGGCACACACTGAGGCCAACGGAAATTCATGGCACTTGCCAGCTGGAATCCTTCTGGCCAATCATTCTAGAGGGAGGAAGATACAGGCCATCAACAGCATGTCTCAAGACCACACCATCACATTTCACAGTAAAATGTATTATTTTTATACTAATTATGAGGAGATTTTTTTTCTGGTTGTACACAACTAGAAAAACCTACCTTCTTTGGCGTTCCTAAGACTTGGCAAATCTTGAATATGGTGTCTACTTCACTGGAGCCAGGGAAAAGAGGCCTGAGTGTGTAAAGCTCTGCCATGATGCAACCGACAGCCCACTGGTCTATGGGTGAGCTGTAGGACGTGGATCTGAGGAGCACCTCTGGAGCTCTGTACCTGGTCAACAAAGAGAGGGTATTAGGAGTTGCCTGGGCTTAACCAATTACACTTCCTATTTAATGGGTAAAGTTTAGGCATTGAATAAAAAAGACAACTATATTAGGTCAAATTGAATAAGAACCTCACCATCTAGTTGAGACATAGTCTGTGTATGGCGGCCGGGATCTGATCTCACGGGCAAGTCCAAAGTCAGCTATTTTCACTAGCTCTGGGCCCATGCACAGAAGATTCTCAGGTTTCATATCCCGGTGAAAAAATCCTAAGGGAGCCACATTATATGCTTAAACTTGACACGTAGGACAATTAAATAAGACTTAATATGGCACAGAATTTCTAGATTAGTACACAGTAGAGCATTACCATGCTTATGAATGAATGCAAGCCCCTGTAGTATCTGAAACATAATATTTCTCACAGCGGATTCAGGAAACAACCGAGTCCTGCAACAAGAAACAGATCACAGATCAACAGATCAATAACTGAAACGGTTCAGGGACTGAGAGGATGTAGCAAATTTATTTTCTTAAATGTGGAATTAGTTAATTTTAACTATACACACCTGTCTTTCATTAGTTGATACAAATTCTCCTTCATGTACTCAAATACAAAGTATAAGTGGTCATTTTCTCGAATGACCTCCTTGAGTTTGACCACATTAGCATGGTTGAGTTTCTTTAAAGACTGAAATAATAAAGAAACAGATTATATAAGAGCATGTGTAGGGCAAAAATGAAAGAAAGTAAATCTAACCATGCCGGACAACACACACACACACGTCACTGCAGCACATTCAAAAGCAAGTGCCCTATGACTATAAAATAAAACCTTCTTTTGGTGGCGGTTAAAAAGTCAAAAAAGGGCTAGTGTAAGAACACAATGTAGTTTGGGGTGAATGCTACAAAAGTAGGTATTTATGCTTATAATTTAAAAAGGGAAAAATCAATTCAGAGTGAGAGAAAGCAGGATGGAGATATACAGTTTTCCCATGCAGTGGAATGATACAGGTTTAACCATGCTACATTTTAGTAAGGGGGAAGCCATAATGGGGTTTTGAGGTTTTTTTTATGGCATAACATGCTGTAGTCATAATCTAATCAGCAGGATTATAAGGACTAGCATTTTCTAGGGATGGTCTGCTCCTTTAAACTCAAGCTCTGGAAAAGGGGTGTCTAGGCCAGGGATGGGAACCAGAGCTCAAACCCAAGGGCACACAAGAATCACCTTCTATTCTTAGAGCTGGTTTGTGACTTTGAGCTGTGAGGAAATTTAGATAATTACATTCTGAATAAGTGTGAAAAGAAATGACAATACGCTTTTAGCATTTCACAACAGGATTGAAGTGTACATTAAACATCATCATCATTGCTGAAAGTGTAGCATTAACCACAAGTCAAGGACATCAGAATCAATGTGAAATTATTTCAGTATAACTTCTCTATTGCACACAATGATTAAAAGAAAAATCAACCCAAACAGAGCCCAGGGGAGTTGGTCAAGAGCTGTGGCATTTGAGAACAGTAATAGTTAGGGGTGGTAGCCTGTCTCACTTTTTTGTTATGTACTTTTTAATAATAATTAAAAAAAAAATACTGCCCTTTATTATCAACCTCTCTGAACCCAGAGGAAAGAGCGAGAGGAAGACCATCTTCACAGGGACAGTACATGTGCAGTGTAAATGAGAGTGCACTAAAGTGTGGACTTGTGCAATCGTTCACTGGAAAGGTCTGACTTGCATTGAGTAAATACTGATCAGCTGCGATGACAATGTCTCCTCTGTCTGTCCTCCTACGCCGAGGGAGTAACTGAGGTGAAACTAAAGTACGATATTTGAGAAATTACTTTGAACGGGAACATGCATCGAGGATTGCCTAGAGCGGTTGGAGCGTGGCCTTGGGAGTGGACGGAAGCAGTGCACTCTAAGATGAACAAGACCTACTAGACGGGAGGACCCAAAAGACTTTGTTGTAGTTGGCAGATAACTATTAAATATGTTCCAGGTGAATATGTTGATTTATGCCTGAGCATTGCCAGTCTAAACATGCTTAGGACTGCATCCCAGAAAAAATAACTGCACATTAGCTGAGGCTGCAGACACACTTCTAACAGGACATCCTGATCAATTATGAAAATGCACTGCATCACACGACAGATTTCACTGATGTCAATCCCAGCTCATCAGCAGCCCTATAAACCCTATAAGCACCAATGTTGTCCACTATCCATCAGTTCTTCTCCGCACAGTACTGCCACATTTGTCTAATAACCCCATCCCCACCCACCCTTGTTTGCCCTGTATTTGAGGTGTTTTTTGGTTGTGTTATCCAGCTGGTCAAATTTGAGACTTTGGGAAAGGTAGTCAATCATAGAGAATGCACAAATTCTATACTCAAGATCATCTGGTGTAAAAGTGGCAGTCTGTCCTTTAACATAGTCAAAGTAATAAAAGTACAGAAGCAAAACACCATAGAATATTTTGCAGTCCAAATACTTATGGAGGTCACTGCATGTTGAGAAAAGGTTTTAGGCATTAAGTTCATGAAGATAAGTGAGGACAATTTTCTCCCAAATCAAAGGTGGAGCCTCCCCTATAAAATCATTACATGTATTAAGTTGCAGGAAAGAAGGGCATATCCTTTACATTGATTTGGGTTGATTTTTCCTGCTTTGCTATTCACCTTCTCTCCTCCAATAAAAGTTGGTCCTGTGAATACGTCTACAATGTAAAAAGGATAACTTACTTTGACTTCACGAAGGTTCATGCATTCTTCCCAGGAGTAAAACTTTCTCTTCATTCTGGAAAAAAAGAAATAGGTCACTGATTACAACTAAACAAAAGGACAATTAAAGATTATTTATATTACTCAAAATGTATGAGTCTTCATTAGATAATACCGTGGCTGTTGCCCAGCATCTTTGCTGGTGAACTTCAGAGAGAAGTTATCATAATACAGGGCAGGGCTTTTCAAAGAAAACAAGTATGACAATATATGTGGTGTGGAATTTGTTCTTAAATTGAAGAGTAATAAAACCTCTATCGTGGATTGCAGTGAAACATATACATTTTACAGATCCTCACTTCTTTATGGCAACTAGTTCCCCTGATTCCAGACTACGGCCAAGGATGACAGAGCCGTAGGTGCCATCCCCAAGCTGTCTGATAGTAGTGTATCTATTCATGGTGATCCTCCTTCCACACCATCCTCTGGGAGCAGATAACAATTGTGGAAAACAGAGGTGTGTTTGCCTCCTGCTGGTGAATGTAACCAGATTTTCCTGTCCCAGTAGACCACGGGCAAGGCTGGAGGACTCATGTTGTCATGGGCTTGACTCCTACAAGCTAAGGAGATAGGGGATGGAGGACAAACAATGGCCTGTTAATCATACAGTAATATGCACTGCAACGTAATGTTAAAAACCATGTATGGTATGAGTTACCTTACGTTATGGTTACATACATCAAGTTAACCGTACTGCCAAGACTACAGTTGCATGGATACCAATTATAAATGCCAGGATAGTGTTAGCTGTAGCATCAACTAATGTATTTACAACATTGTAAACATCCCTCAGCTAACTTTCAACGACGCCCAGTTAACAAACATTAGGTAAGTCAAAATTTACACGGACTATAACCTCCTGTATCGTTGCCCACTGTTAATAAAACTAATATTTACTTATCCGCCTAAGCTGATGTAGCTTGCCAGTGTAACATGCACAGTATTGCAAAGTTTACTCGTTTTTTCGCCTTGGCGGTGTGGTTCTAGTACGTCTGTGCAGATTTATTTGTCATGTTGGCTCCAACTCAAACCGTATGTTATTGTGATTAAAAAAAAAACACTAACGTGACATGGTCCACACACACTGACACTCTGGTGAGAAAGGCGAGGCAGCGCCTTTACCACCTCAGGCAACTGAGGAAATTTAAAGTCTCCCGGAGGATCCTTCAGTCCTTCTACTCTGGAGCTGTAGAGAGCATCCTGACAGGAAGCATCACTGCCTGGTTTGGCAACAGCTCCGCTCAGGACAGGAAGGCTCTGCAGAGAGTAGTGCGTTCGGCTGAACGCACTATTGGAACTACACTCCCCACCCTGCAGGACTTGTACACCAGGAGGTGCAGAACCAGAGCCTGCAGGATCATGAAGGATCCTCACCACCCCAACAACGGACTGTTTCAGCTGCTGCGGTCAGGCAAGCGCCTCCGTAGTCACGCTGCCAAAACAGAGAGACTGAGACTGAGTTTCTTTCCTCAGGCCATCAGGACTGTGAACTCTGACCTCACCAGGGCCCCCCACCAAGACACACACACTGCCCCTCTTATGCACTCACACACTCACACACTTAGGTAAAGACTACACATAATTTATAATTTATATTATTATACATACAATTTCCCTTTTTTACTATATTTTTATAAAGTGCTCTTATTGTAAATATTGTGTTTTTTATATAGAGCTCTTAAAAACTGTGACATTGTAAATATTGTGTTGGTTTATTGTAAATAGTGTGAACCTTGTTATTTTGCACATTTCTGCTGAGCATTGCCACTTTGCATTTCACTGCACACCTCGTGTGTGTATGTGACAATTAAACTTCTTGAATCTTGAATCTTGAATCTAACGTTAGTTCTAACGGATATCGTTGGGCACAATTACAACCACGCTGTGATTTAGGGGATATTTCAACTAGTATTTTCTGCTTCGTTGATGGTAGCAGTGGTAATGTTTACGTTAATTTTCCTGTGGTGCTGGTGGTGGCCCAGCGTGGCCACTGTTGATAGAACAAAACGGAAAATTGATTTGAGTAAATAGTCACATGAATTAAAATCAAAAAAGCGAAAGACACCACTCACCCTCCCTGCGTCAACTGGATATGCACACATAGCCTAGCATCCGTAATCGATAGTCGACAATAGTAATGGCTTGGTGAAATGACTAGCTGATTGGTGCCGTTAAAACATAACGCGCCCAGTGTCTCCACACAACATAAATAATAATGCAGCTAGGCCCTTTCGGAGATAGAGCACATCATATTCTCGCGTTACCATAAGAGCCCGATGGCATCACAACAAATCACAGCTCCTCTACGGTAGCAAAGATAGAAAGAAAAAAAAGAGATCAACACCATCTCTTACAGCCTGTAGAGATGCCCGTGACATATCTCGCACGTGCGCACATCGATATTTTGTACAGCATAAAACATATTGCCGTTTTTAAAAACAAATGTATCGTAGTTATCATCAACCATATTAGCTATTTCATCAAGACAGTTTTAACTCTAACCTTTGTTGATTAGCTCATTAGTCAGCAAGCAGCGTCAGACATCGTCACACTGCGCCTGCGTTTAATGAGAACGAATGCAACAAACTGAAGTATACTATCAGGATATCTTACCGAGAAACGAAATATTGTGACAGGACAACCAAATCAAAAACGCTTATGGCAAAAACAATGACACCAAAGCTAACATTTACTATTTATTTCCAATTGACACGTTAAACGCGAAGGGTATGAGCAAAGACGGAAGTGATCCAGATGTACCCTCTCGCTGCGCTATTTTCTCTCTGGTTATATCAAAGTACCTCAGAGGATCAGAACCCAAACGTCTTGGGATCGTTTGTATTCCCGTTTGTAGTTCGAAAGTGTGCGGCTGCGCGTGTCAGGATCCAAGATCACGACGCCCCCAAATCACTAATACTGATGAGAATACCAGCCAAGCCTTATTATAATATCTAGCAGCCCCAGCTTGCGTAGTCGGAAATCCAGATTCAGGCCATCTTGGGTAGCTGCTGTGGTTAACATCATGAACCTTAGAGATCCTAGGTCAGTTAGAAATTATGGTTGCAGGATAAATTGGCGTTTGCTTGCTACACCTCACGTACTGCTATTGCTGCTAATCACACCACTGCATTGATTGTACTGGTCATGGCTGAAAAGGATCTGCATTGTATCGAAACTGCCACTCTGTCTCCTTGCACAAGTTCTTCACTGTTTACATTGACCAATACTTCACGTCTTTGTAGTAAATCAACGCTAGCATCTGTTTTAGGAAGGCAGAGGGCTTGGGCACTTACAGCTGAATTTATCTAGCTGCCACTGCCACGATTTGATCTTGCCCCTACTGTCATTCTCATCAGGAAACGACTCAAAATGGATATATCTTTCAGTATTATACAACCATGCCATGGTTTTCAACTGATTTTTTTGTGTGCAATGCCCCTTTGAAATGGTAATGAATAGAGAGTCTTTTTCCAGTGACGCCCTCACCAGATGAGTTTTGCTAATTGGCCATTGAGAGCCATGAGGCCTATATCCTAAACTTTAACTAACGTTTTGTCAATAATGTAGGCTACTACCATTCACCCTAACACCCTAACCTCCACCAATCATTTGTTATACAACATCCTTAAATATGACATGGAGTGAATGCATGAAAGGTTATGCCGATAATATGGTATGGATGAATTCTGGCTATAACGGCTACCCTTGATAAAATGGATAGCTCCGGTCCTCACTTCTGATTGTTACATTGGATAACTGTTAAGCTAAATATTAACAGAAAATTGTAGTAGTATTAATAGCAGTAGTATTATTTGCAAATAAAAGATTTAGAGAGCATTTCCATTGTTTTTGTAAAAGCAAAAACCCACGAGCAGCCATGCTTTTTACAGTACACTTTAGCAATTTTAACAGCTGAGAGGCGTTTAGCTGCTCTAGATGTTCTAAAATTACTGTATAACACTGCTTCATTTTCACTGAGGGCTTGCGGAGGGCCACTTTTAGCACAGTGACAGCATACTTTAAAGCAGGGTGTATTCCGCCGTTCCGCTCCGCCCCAGTCCGACCTGGCTTGCTTCCTGTACCACAGAAGCTCCAGGCGAGTCACTGAAATGGCTGCGTTCCTGCGAGCCCGAAAATATGTCTTTAGTGTTGTGCGTTTCTCTGACCGTGAACTGTAAAATCTAGTTTTGTTTCGTTTGTGGAGAAAAAAGAAGACCTCTCATGCAAGCAGTCATGGTCGGTAACCGTTCCTTTAGCAGTTATTAGACAGAAATGTGTATTTTATAACTTGCTAGCCAGCTAGCTAGCTAACGTCACCTGCAAGCCTTAGCAAGTATTTATTAACCTTAGTGCAGTTGTTTTGCTTATGGTGTCTCTTTCGCTGCTTCGTGTTTATCGAGTGTTAATAACTTACTAACCTGTAAGTCATACATTTTAGACTTTGGTTTCACATTATCTCAGTTTCATGGCTTGTTTACATGATGGTGCAGGGGCATTCTATTTTAATCCCAATTAGGTAATTTAACATTAGTTGATGTTTACTCCGTCGAGATTTAGCGAAGTTTAATTCGCGAGCTATTGGGTTTATCGGATAACTGAGTTTCCGACATTCCGGAATTGTATGTCAGTTGCAATCTAATGAAATAAACAAGTTGCAGAGTTTTGGCGATTGATAATCAAAACAGTCTGAGCGCTGTGATGTGTGAGTGGGATGGGCGTGGTCTATGAAATGGGCAGGTTTCTTAATGTTTTACCGCCCAGGGGCCAACATACATTTAAAAAAACAAAAAACAAAACATCCTAACTACAAAATGTTTGCTCACTTAAGAATGCAATTCTATTTTATTACAAAATATCTGTTCCTAAAGGCATTTCGATTAGTTTGCGTCCACTTTTGCATTTTACTCAGAGCCTTCACTTACATAACTCAGTTCAGGCTTTGATACAGCTTGGGATGTAAACTAAAAGGATTGGGAAATGTTAACTATTTCATCTTTTGCATTCTCCTGCCTTGCAGTAGCGTGTGTTTAATTGGCTCGGCGTCCTGCCAACCACTGCACAGGAAAATATTTACATTTCAGGCTTCCTATTAAAATCAATCCTGCCGTGAGCGATCATATTGTAAAGTTACCTGGTGGTAAATGCTCTCGTGCTGGAGTTGGCTAAATGTGCTGAATGTGTGTGGAGGAAAAGCAGTGGAGTTACATTTTCCAAATCTTTTGTTTGGACAACAAACTTGTATAACTGCAATTGAGGAAGTGGTGTCATTTCAGCCTGAATAGAGTAAGATGAAGGTGCACTACTAGGACAAGCTGTACCTGTGATACTGTTTATGCTTAGGAATATTTTACTATTGATTCCTACAGGATGAAGAAAATGCAGATTTTGGTGGCACGGTAGAGGACGACGATGAAGGTTCAGATGATCCAAACCTTCAAGTAAGAGATCCTCAATAGACAAAACATGATATAAAGAGCTTGCTTTTTTTTCTAATTTATAACTTGATATTGTTTGTTGCAGCCATTATATATGTTTGGTTATTGGTTATTGATTATTTATTGTTTATTTGTTGTAATTGTCTTTTGAACACTTGGTGGTGTATGGGTGCAGAAAGGCATATAGGTGAGCTCACAGGTGAAGGTGAGAGTGATTGCAGGTGATTGAGACCGGGATGAGCACACAGTTTTTGACCGTGTAGCCATGCACACGCCTTTGTTCTGTTGTATTGCTTTATTATTAGAATAAACAGTCTTAAACACTACAGAAGTCCTCTGTATTGAGTTCACGCGTCCAAACTTAGTTTTCCCAGTCTAGGAATCCCTCAGTGACTTGAGTAGCAAATAGTCACTACATTAAGTCAAACGTGAAGAATCGTGGA